>OY735209.1:19827891-19987891 GCA_963457665.1 Thysanoteuthis rhombus
CAAGAAACTTACTTTCTGTCTATCATACGACTGTCCGAAATCATTTTTCAAAAACACTCTAATTTTTCAGAGCAAAATTGAAAATAAAAAAATCCCTGAAAAAATTTATTTCACATTGGCAATAAAATAAATACTTCAAAGTCATATTTTCATATGTAAAGCATGTAAGATTTTTCTTTTTAAACCAACTCGACTGCCAGGAGAGTTTACTGGCCCCTAAAATAATTTGTCTCTGCCAATCCATAAATATCGAAGTTGAAAAAAATGATCTAAAATATCCTATGTTTTATCAAGCCTTCATTCATTGTGTGCTATAACAAAATAACAACTTTAAGAAAATCAAATCAAATTATAATCATGTTGAATACGTTATATGTACGAGGCATCTTCAATAGAGATACAGTTTTGCTATCTTGGATATCATTCTCCATGTAAAAATATCTGAGCCTTATTGGAAAATATTTAAACTTATCCAATATCTAAGATATATCTAAAAAATTTCTTCTATCTAAACACAACAAAAAATATCTAAATTTGAGATATAAAATACCTTAGTTTGTAACGCTGACTATGATGCTTTTGATCTCTTTGGTTTACCTTGCCTATTCCTCTACATAGAATTGAAGACCTTTTAGGGTCAGGTGAATATACTTTACTAAGAAAAAAGTTATGTACAGGGATACATTTACATTGTTGCCTTTGAAGTTTGTGCAAAGCAAAGTCTGTTTGGTTATTTCTGCTCAGTCTGCTTCTGATAAAGATTCAGTTGAACATTTCAAAAAATATCTTCAAATATGTGATAGAAGATTTCTTCTTTTTTTTTTTTCCAACCCAACCAAAAGTCGAGAAAGCTGAGAAACTTACATACCCGAGAGAGATTTGACTCAACTGAGTCAAGTGGTAGAGCTAAATCTCACTGGCTATATATATATATATATATATATATATATATATAGTTTGTGAAGTCAGAAGATATTTTTTGGTTACGGGAGTTGCAGTCCGTAAAAATGTGCTAACTTCAACTGAATTTAAACTGTAATATAATGCATAGAAATTTCTAATTTCACAGATACTAATTTGATAAGTTTTTTTCTTCCTTTTTTTTTTTCCAGGATAAATATTAATTTACATTGAAGTCTGATTTCAAGTTGTTTACAAATTTCAAAAACATTACATATTTATGGACTTCATAATCTCTCGCACAAACTCATAATGGCCAAAGAGTTTTTGAACACTTAACACTCATAACAGATGGGAAATATATTCTATGTCTGTGTACTGTAGAAGAATGCGGTGCAAAAATCCATAGTTTTATTGGTTCCAAAAAAATGCACCTTCAAGAGCATCAAATTGAAAAAAAAAAAAATAGACTTGCAGCATTTTCATCCTTAAGTGTTAGTAGCAGTACTTGAGAGAAACAGCTGTACAAAAATTTCATCTACTTCAGAGTGAAAAATTTTTTAAAAAAGGATCCGATATCTGCTGGCGGATAAATGCAGTTATCGAAATTCTTCACTACTGAAAATGCTGCAAGTGGCTTTTTAAATCAAATTAGTCTCCGTGGAAATTTTAATGCATTGTTACAATTTACATTTAGTCTGAGTTGGCATATTTTCACTGACTTCTACCTCAACTCTGACTCCATAGGTCTGATTGATATATATATATATATATATATATATATGATCAAGGTGCTTGGGGAGGTTGACCTGCCTTGGAAAGATGTACCTCAGTTGTCTTAACCACATCGTTACAGAAATTATCAGAAAAAGAATGATTGGTAGAGCAATTCTTGAGGTAATCATTGCATTAAAAGTATGCATCACATGCTTACAGTAAAACTTATTGTTGCTAAGTTGGATACCTGTAAGAACTTTGAATATATCTGCTGCCATGCCAAGACATGAAGCCGTTCATAACCATTGCATCCAAATTACCTTACATCTAGAATACTGTCATGCTCATCTCCCTCCAATCTGACAATGATGCCTACACTTTTTCAGGCCTTATTGATGAGATCAAAGTGTAGTATCTGTTCTTCTCCGCCTTCGGGTGGAGAAGACGATTGGCCCTTTGTCGGCCTTCAGGCTGAGAAGTCGATCACGGTCCAGGATTGTCCCCATCCCGGAACCAAAGACCAACATGCTCAGGCCCTTGCCCTGAGAGCAAAGGCAGGATTCGTCCTGCAACAAAAGTCAAGCATGCCCTAATGACTCCGTGCAATAGCACGCAGAGAATTTAGGGATCCTTGAAACAAAGACCAGCTTGACCCGATTTCATACGAAATCATGCGCATGGATTCGGGAAGCAAACTCTGCCTACACGTTTTCGGACGTGTGGGACCCCACCTTAATCTCGACCTCGTGTCAAATTTCGTAGTCGTGGGGATGCAAATAAATAACAAAGTGTAGTATCTGTTCCATGGCAGAGCCCAAGGCGCAGCTACTGACACTTGTCTGTCGAATGGGCAGGAGATTGGCGTGTGGATGATGACAAGACTGAGTGCACCTTTGTAGTGCGCCAGCCAATGAGGTTTTACTGAGGCTGCTACGCGCATTGGAGGTCTTTAGACTCGTCCTTGGGCTATCTTATTATTACTCGGCCTGGCTGCGGGGGGTCAGTTTCCCGGGGCAGCACTGCTCCATTGCACATAATGGAGCAGGTCCCGTAGTAGGCGCTTTTGTGACAGAGGTTGCTTTGGTTGCTTAGCAAACCGAAGCCACATCGGCTGGAGCCATTTTTGGACGGATGGTTTCCTATTCTTCCCACGTTAAGCCACGACCTTGTGTCATATTTTGCTGTTGTGAGACAGCGAATAAACACCCCTCCCCAGGTCACAATCATCGCTATGTTATCGCATGATTGTCCCAGACACGAGGCACAAGCCATTGAGCACTTCAGGCAACTCTTCTGGCAGGAGCATTGGTTTGATCTGCAAGTGGATTTGCACCTTATGTAATCAAAGTACCTTGGTTGGGGCAACATCCACATCAGTCAGTCATATAGCAAAGAGGGTCATTTCCCATCTTCCAAACCCATCCCTTGCTCCGAGATTATGATTAGATAAATCAGTCAAATTTCCAACCTAGAAATGAAGATTCAGGCTATGATAATGTGCTGCAGGTTCATTGGCGGCAATTTTTCTTGCCCAACATTTTTTTTTTAGTTTTAGAGTTGACTATAGTCGATGGCCAGCTTTACAAACTTTCTCTAAAGCAGACACTTGTTCACTGATTTTTTTTTTCCAGCCAAATTATGTACCTCTAGAAATTTCTTGAAATTTTTCCAGTGGGTGCATCTTCCCAAGGCCGAGGGTTGCTGAGGTTGTGTCGTAGCCACTCCAAGCATGTATGAAGAAAATGTGCTTCTAGGTGACAGTCAATGTACATCTGTTGGCTTCTATCATGCAAAACATTTCTGCTGGTCGTTTTTGTCTGCCTTCCTTCCTGATCAAGATATCGACTATGCCATTTTCCAAATGGTATGGCAACGTAATGAACAATTCAGTATCTTCTGCCAAAACTGTGACATTCTGACGATTGCATGCAAATTCTGGTGCACTTGATGCAATCATAGCGTCTGCATCACTCTCACTCGCTTTGCTAAATGAATTATATTTTGCTCTGATCATTGGCGAAGATTGCCTCTTGATCTTTTTGTGCTTGTGTGTTTCCAGAGATCAGAATAGCTGCAGATACTTTGCCTCCTGATGATATCTATGCTTGTGATATTTGGTTGAGTGCTCTTCATAGCCATCAAACAGGAAATGACGTATGCCATACTTAGATATAAGAAAAGAACTGTATTGCTCCATGACCTCTGCATATGATAAATTCCTTTTTTCATCTTCTGACCTGCAGCAGCAAGACGCAATCAATTACAATCTTACTGATGGTATGTCATTCAGGTCCTTTTTTTCATTTTTCTCCTCAATTCTGACTTGTCTATTTTCCTTACAAAAAAGTACTTGAACTTGAAGATTAAAACTGGCATCATCTCATATGTAGTATAAGCTGTGCTGTCCTGATTTTTTTTTTCTGTGCTAAAGCTGTACAATGGAGGTAAAGTACAGGAGGATCAATTTGAACCATTTGTTTGTCCACTCCGAGCTTCAGGTCATTCAGTGTATGAATCATCTGTCCCCTTTTAATTGTGGCATTTATGATGGACTGATTGTCTAAACCTTTCAGTATCTCCTTTCTAACAACCTTTATTTGATTGCAATTGATACCATAACCATCACTTGCTGCCAAACCACTGGCCAATGATCGAAGTTGCAGGAGTTTTTATCTTGGATATGGAACCAATCCAAGATTTTCCTCATAGCTCACATGCCGTGGCCACATTTTCCTATTCCTAACTTCATGTACTGACAACTGGTAGCGTGCTGCTTTCCTCGCGGTGAAGGCATGGGACTGGTATGCTTACTATACACCCACTACAGACACACACTTTCCATCATTCCTCTCCTGCTCATCAGACCCCCTAGACTTTCTAAAGACCAAGATCAATTACCGAATCGGTTCGAAATCCTGTCCCTCTGCGAACTGTATGATACTCTCCCTCAATCAACTTTGTGTACAGCCAGGGATGTTTTGTAGGGAGCTTGTGTATTTCCTGAGTTACCTACACCTAGCAGAATCAATGTGTCCTATTACAACAAAAAGTTTCAGCAATTTAGTCTCAGCATTCAAATGACCATCATACATTCCTAGTCTCTCAGAAAAGATGAAGTTTTTGATCAGTCTAATGTATTCCGAACACTGTAGTCAGAGCTTCATAGTTGGTGATATCAGTCTAAATGAATCCATGACTGTTTTGAAAGTTCCAAAGATTCAACCAAAGCTACAGGTGACAAGCAGATGTGAGTGATTTATGACTGCTCGTGGGGAAAAATGAAGACATACCAAGCAAGACTGGCATAGGACTCTCAGAAATATCACCAAATAGACATATAGTACTTGCTTGTCCCGTAATCATTTGACTGAAAATGGCTGAAGAAATATATTATCTAACTTTTTAGTCCACTCAAAAATTTCCCCCTGGGGGATTATTTTTCAACATGATAATGGATGACGACACCAAAAAATTTTTGGTAGGAATTCTTTCCCTCTTTTGTCGAAATATTGGTTCTCCAACCAGCCAACTAGCTTATTTGAGTAATAGGGTAGTCACTTTACTCTACGCTTTCATCTTTTAAAAGGTTGCCTGTCAGCATAAAATAAAACTGTTAAATAGTAAAAGGGCTTCAAATCAGAAGGATATCGAACTTGTAATGCAATACTGATGGCTGCCATTTTGCTCAATACCATATGGTGGGGTTGTTTTAACTGTATTCAGTTCGTTGTATTTTGTTGTTTCAACAAAACGTTGTGAGTTGACTCAGCAGTCGATACAGCAACAGATGTCGTGTTTTTGTTTTTTTTTTTTAATTATTTTTATACACTACTATCTTAGATGTGAATGATTTTCCCTCCATCCTGTCCACGCAAAATTTTGCACAGCCACTGAGTGGTAGAGGTATGGAAGTCAACGCATCTTCTGAACCAAGAAATATAGTAAGTTAACCAAGTATAGTATTACCACAACACCAAATCAAACAATGTTGCATTCTCAATGATACTGCTTGTTGAGTTGATCCAGATTCATCCCGTGTCATCAAAAAATAAAGTCTCAAGGAGTAAATTGCCCTGGAGAAGTACCTTCTGATTGCACTTAGAAGAGGGGGGTCGGGCTTGCTCTGACATCTATGGGACACTGCTCACAGAGACTGGGCAATTTTTATTCTCGCCCAAATGTATGCGTGCGGGCCTCTACTCCAGACTTCAAATTGTTTTCTGTCCCTTTGACAAGGGAATAAGCTGAATATCAGAATGTATATGAATATCTGCTTTTATGCTTAGAATTTTTTGAAGCATTTCAGTTTAAGACATTAAGAATACTCAAGAAAGTAAGTACTGTCAATAGCGGATCCATCTTGCTTTTCATATTGGGGGACTCCCTGTATAAAAGTTGTAATTAATTGGAGTTGACTCTCATGAATATCATTTTGTTTCCACCTTTTCTCAGACTCCCACAGTCCATCCTTGGTTCAATTTGCTCGGCTACCTCTCAAATTGCCACGAATCTGCTTCCTTCCTTCATCTGCTAAATCACTCTATAACTGAATCCAGCCTCTTGCCCTAACCCCAACATCAGTGTCAGGATCATGCACCTCCACTCCAGAATTATTTCTACCCCTACCCGCAAACCGACACTTTGTTCTCTCCTCTCCAATCCCATATTTTGTCTCCAGTCCCGCCTTTTCTGACTCAATAACACTCCTCTACTGATGCCATCATGGTTATTTCCCAAAATACTATTCCCAATGTTCCCATAATGGAAAGAACAGAACATTTCAGGTGCTGATCCACGGAGGGGAGGTTGTATGGTCCAGAGGGTCCGGATACCCACTTCCACAATTTTTTGAATATCTAGATAAAGAAATTTTATAAATAAAAACCCAAATAATCCAAAGCAATCATAGATTAAGCTCAAAAGCCCAAATTCAACATTTTGTTTTTCATCTTGTATAAATAAGATGCCTACCATCTTATTCTTTATAAATGTGTTATTGATTCTCTGTTGGATTTTTTTTTTTTTATTTTTTTTTTTTTAAATGTCCAGAGTCTCTATAACTTACTTTGTCTGTTCCTAGTTAACTGATGTCATTTATTCTTTTTTGATCAAATCTTGCGGTAGAGAAAAAAATCTGGGTTGTCAGTGATACATACTTTTTTTTTGCTATCAAAGAACAATTATTTATCCTTTTATGTCATCAATTCTTGTGATAGATATAAAATCGCATCATCAGCATTCATAAACATGGGATTATAGACTAAAATTTTTTTAGATATGATTTACATATTTTTTTGATGTCATTAGTACAACAATATAATCTATATAAATCATAGTTTCCCATCTAGTGGCCCTTCTTTATCGCTGCGGCTTACTTTTCAGAGCCCCCCCCACCCCCCCACTTTGATCCACAGTTTTCCTTTCGGTCATCCATCCCATTATCCACATCTTCCCTTGCGGTGCTATGTGGACACATAATTAGAAATCTATTTTCATGTTATAAATTCTCATGATAGGTGAACAGAGGATATCTTTTCTCTCTTTGTGGTACATTCTTTTTTTTTTTCATCAAAGAACAATTATTTATTCTTTTTTTTTTTTTTTCAATCAATTCTCATGATGGAAATAAAATTATGTCATCAGCGTTCACAAGCATGGGTTTATAGATTAAAATTGTATTTTCTAGGTATGATACATAGTTTTCCTTCTAGCGGTCTCCCTTATCCGCGATCTCCTGTTCAGAGTATCTCTCTCCTATTTGCAGTTTCTTTTTCAGTGGTATAATCCATGGTTTAACTTTTGGTGGTATGTGTATACATTGTTAGAATTCCGTCCTTGTTTAATTCTTTGTCTTTTTTATTCTTTTGTTGATTCTAGTGCTGAAAGGCTACAACAATTGAAAAATGCCTGATCTTATAATAATTACTTGGTTTGATGTTTGAAATATGTGGGGTTTTTTTTGGTTTTTTTTTTACATATTTGTCAGAATAGATTTTTCCTTTTTGGCCAACCTCCCTTGCTAAAAATTCTGAATCCTACAAGTATCAAATACAACAGAATAATGTGCGTCTACCCTGCCTTTTGTAGAGAAATCTACTATATGTGCCATAACACATTAGTGTTGAGTGCTGTATAATCTTTGGTTCTTCAACAAGATCTTTTTATTTTTGCATATTTTGAAAGAAATCTACTCTCAATTCCCCTGGTCTATGAATTATAAACTTGAGACTGTGGCATTTTTACAGGCTTGGCATCCTTTTGCCTAAAATGTTTGAAAAAAAAACCCCAAAAAACATACTAACTGCTCAGTGCAAAATCAAATACCACCCCAAATCTTACAAGTCAGCCTTTGTCTTTTGCCCCCCCCCCATCTGATTATCAAATAGCAGAAGTCATAGGGTTAGATTATACAGTGAAGTCACCAAAAAACCTTTCTGACCCATTTATTTTATACCAACAATATTTTGTAAATATTACCTATTGATGAGAACAATAGATGTGAAAATTTCTCGGTCAGAATAAATGAAGGTCGGACTAGAGGACTTGTACCTGTAGAATGGATTGATAGAAACACAAATAGTAAATATGAATAAAACATTTTGATCAAATGTTGATTGGACTATTGTACCTGTAGAATGGATTGACTGAAACAAACAAATAGTATATGTGAATAAAAACTCTTTGATCAAATATTGGTACAATGAAAAGAAGGTCATATTTACAGGACTTCTTTATGGTGTAATGGAAAAGTACTGTCATCAGGTGTTCATTCCTTGTACTATAGCTATTATTTTGCACTCTGGGACCCTTCTTTGAGAGAAGCTACAAACCAAAGATATTGTGCGTTTTTCTGCATTTTCTGAGACTCTCGGTCTTTTAAATTAATATCGCTGTAATAAAAACGGTGTGTAAAATGCATCAGTAAGCTGAATGCTCCTGCTTCAATCTGTTCCAAGTTACCAATGGTGAGGTATAGCACTCATGCTAGCCTCCCTATGATATTCCAGGGGATCACAAAAGCGATCGGACGGAAGATGCCTTCTCATGGTTGATGTGTCTCGGAAAAGCCACCGTGAAAGTGTCTCGCAATCAATCTCAGAAGGGGTGCAGAAAACCAAAACTCAGATTGTGACGGGGCTGGCGCTAAGCTGTTCCTCAGAGACTCTAATAAGAAGTTTCCCCATATGTGGCAGACGTCACCTCTGGACTATCACTTATTTTATCCGATGCAACACTCTTTTGTCATTTGTTCCAAAAATTTATTGAGTCGAACTTGAGATTATTGTTTTCTGATGGAATGCATAATTTAGCTGAAAAAACGGCTGGGATCATTGAAAGTCAAAGGAAATACTTTAATTACTAAATCATGATACTATGATTTTATATGAAGATAAAATTCTATCAAAAAATTCTGGAAACTTTTGCATCAACCTAATAATATAATATGCACGCATAAATTAACACTTCTCATGTGTGTAAGCCAAGTTTAAGACCACAGAAGTATTGTCCAGTTCTTAAGATTGACCTCTACTGAATATTTTCTACTTAAGCTCTTTAGCCTTCATTGCTGACAATTAAAGAGTGACAACTTATGCCAAAGTATATTCTTGTCAGCTTTATGAATAACATGCCTAAAATTTTCACAGGGGCCAATGTAATTGAAAGGTTAAAGTATTTACAACCTCAAATTTCAAAAGTGTTTGAATGTCAATTGCATATTATTTTTACTAGACTAAATACCTACCCTAGCGGGCAGAGAAATAGCTATCCAAAATAGAATTGATGAAATAGATAGCTGGAAATCAGATAGTGTTTGATTTAGTTTGTTTTTTAAAAGTAATTTATTACCACTCCTTCTTCCTCACAAAAAAAGAGGGGGCTAATGTTGAGAAAAAAAAGGAGGCTTCTTTGGGAAGGAACTGATGATAAAACAAAAAGAATTGAGGGTCAATGTTGAAGAAAGTGGGGCCAATGATGAAGATGCAGAGTCTACTGTTAAAAAAGAAAGGTTAATGTACCAACAGGATGGGTGAATGTACAAAAGATGGTGAAGCTAATGGGAGTGGTTGGGGTCAGTGGATTGGAGAAATAATGTTAAACAAGTGGTAGGGGGCTAATTGTAATATTCTGGAAAAAAAATGAGAAAAATGTGTGTGTGTGTGTGTGTGTGTCTGTATATATATATATGTATCACTGCCACAAGTTTCTCTGAAAAAGATGGGTGGTAACCATTGAAATGCATGGAAACATGCCCACATGATAATAAACATTTTCAAGATGCAGAACCTGCTTTTCTATGAAATTTTTCTCTTCACCTTCAAAGTGTTTAATGTAAAAAATATCATTATCATGAGAGAAACGGCAGGTGTTATTCAGAACCTGCTCTGCCCCCTCCCCCTGTAACCATCAAAAATTTGGTGACCCAAACTCTTCCTGTCCTTGAATTATGCAATGACAGCTGGATGTTCATTTGGTGAGTTTTGGTAAGATGGTAAATTTTTAGGTAAGTGTGAATGCAGCGAGATAAAAAAAAAAAGGACCGGTTTAACATAAATTTACATTGTAAATTAACAATTATATTTAAAAAAAATTTTTTTTTTTAGTGAGAGGGGGGGAGATTTTGAAAAATCACCTTGTTAAAAAAAATGCTGTACGATACAACAAAAGAATTTATTTGGGTAAGCCAGGCTAGCTTTAATAGACGGCTCCCAGGTCTTGATACCGGTACATTAGAAGCAGTGTAATATATGCATCAGTATTTTTCTTTTTCAATTCCTGTCCTGTATACTAACATGTATCAAAATATGGAATATCTTGGAAAAGAAACAAAAAAAATTATTTTGGCAAGTTTAATAGAAAAAAAAAAAAAAAAAAGAAGAAATTGGAGTGTAACCCTGATGGGCATGGGATGTCTGGGCCAACCAAAAAGCAAGAGATACTGCAACCAAATGAAAAGCATCCATATAGAATGACATCATGAAGCTTGATGGGTGTGTAAGTAATACGTGCAGGATGTCCCAAAAGCAAAGCCTGGATTTAAGTTGATTTACATATATTTTGGCAGTCTTTTAAACATATTACATCATACGATGCTATTTTTAGTAACTTATTGCAATAATCTGTGAAATAATGGGGTATGTTACTAAGGAAATATTCATTCTATTTCTATTCTATAAATTATGGCTACTAATCGTCAGACAACTGAACATTGAATAGTTGCAAATTTACCGTTACTTCTAGTACGCCCTGTATACTTGTGTGTTTAGTGTGTTGGGGATGTATATATATATTTATGAATATATATATACATATGTGTGTATATATATATATATATATATATATATATTTGCTTCAACCCCAAATACTCATTTTGTTTTTCACGGTCTATATGTTTACTCTGTTCAATCTATTTTTTCTTTCAATACGGACAATTATGTTATTTAGAAATGGATATATGATCCGACAGAAATGATTATAAATTGCATTATATTATATTGAAACTCTATTTGAAATGATCTCCCTTTCTCACAGAGTATCATTTGACCCAGACAATGGAAATAGAATAAACAATTAAAGAAAATGGGGCTGCTGCAGGAATCACTAGCAGGGATAACCGACATTGCTTGGGGAACAAAGCTTCAAATATAAAAACACGGGAAAGCAAATATTCTTTCCATAAAATTAAATGTTTGTTTTAATCGATTATTTACGCACACTCTCTTGTCATCTTTAGCATTGTAAATAAATTGTAAAAAGAAGCCCCTTCCTGAAAAAAAAATTCATTTTTCTCAGAAGTAACAAATTACTGGAGGAAACAAAGGTCATATAGTTGAAATCACAAAAAATTTCATGCAAAATTTTTTCTTCACTATATTTTACTGAAACAAATATTTACTCATGGGTCTGTCTGCCCATGAGTGTGTATAGACCTGCCTTGGGTGTTCAACGTTTGATATGAAATGAGGAATATGCAAAATTAATTATATCACCCAAAATGGACACATGCCCACTCAATTAAACCAGATTTTCATTGCTGAGTTAATTTTTCTGGTTGTGTAATATATCAGAGAATATATTTCTTCATTGTAATGTCAAATTCATGGGAATATAGTAAAGTAAAAATATGTTGAAATAATTGTCTAAGAATAAGTGTCTAACTATTGAGATGATACTTTGAAAAAGTATTAGTATAAGAGTCATCAAGTGAAAATTTTGAAATTCAAGAAAATCTCATTAGGTACTATATATATATATTTATTAATTTTTTTGAAAGATAAATGTTTCAATTATTTTTCAATTTTTACCAGTTTTTTTAGTTGTCTCCTTTACATTTATCTTGTTAAAAATTAGAAACTGCCTCTGAGGACAACTTCACACAGCTATTTACCTTTGCTATGAAAAGATGTCCCCCTATAAAAAATATTAACTTCCTAGATGCAAAATTGTGTCTTACCATTTCTAGCCAATCAGAGCAATTGTTATAGATGACCCCTCGAGACTTCAATTCACCTCGGAGTTCAACTTCACCTAGCCCATGACTTTCGCTATAAAAAGATATGCCCTTATGCCAAATTTCAAATTCCTGGGGGCAAATTATGGACTACAGTTATTTCAATCAGCTAGAAATGACTTTCGATGACCGTATGCCAAATTTCTGCTTTCTAGATGCAAAATCAACTTCTGGTTATGTTGGACGAAAATTCAAGGTCAAGTTTAGCATTATAATTACATTGTAAAGGAATTTATGGTGCTTTCAATAAGATCTCCAATACATTTATGAAAGAATCAAATTTCTAGTTTTTCGGTGTGTTTCTGAAAAAATGAATTTTGACAGTCATACAATAGAAGGTAAGTTTCCATTTCAGCATCATAGATACATCGTTAATTGCTCCCCCAAACCCAATTTTCTTTTCTCAATGACTGACACTAATCCAAAGGTAACTCTGCCGTTATTGATTGGGAGCACTAAAAAATTCTTCAGAAAATAAATTTTTAGTATGTTTTTGCTTTTACTGGGAAAAGAAATCATAACCTAAAGATCAACTAAAAAAAAATATGATGGTAAATAGTCATAAAAAAAATAAACAACAAAGATCAACTGCTGAGCTTCTCAAACTTTTTTTTCGTTTGCAACCAATGAGATAAATGTTTTTGCAACCATTCACTCAGTGTTATTAGACTTTAGTTGTAATCTTACTGTAACTGAACGTAGAATCTAATCGAATCAACCAAACCCCACTAAAATTGCAAAATAGTAATTACGGTATTAGTTTTATTATGGAAAAAAATATTGATATGTAACCAAAACAAAATTTGTATTTATAAAATTATTGCATAACATTGTCATTTCACAATAAGCAGCAACAGGAATAAATATCTGAAGATTTTTTTTAAATGATATAATTAATCTTAGTATTTCTCCAAAAATCCAATAATCTTTACGCGACTCCCAGTGGGGTTTCAATGCCTAGCTTGTGAGGTGCTGGTTAACAATATTTACTTGATGAAAATTGCTTGCAAGTTGACTCTCTAGTGAATGGTTGCTGCTGTCAGTTAAATTTGTCTTGCCTTTACCACTTCCAAGCGTGCACACTGTAAAAAAATGCTATTACTTCGGGTGAGAACCTATCTTTGGATTTTATCTCATTTATATAGCTGAGTTTGTGGCTTAGTGGTTTACGTGCCCGACTATCAGCGGACTGATTGCACATTCATGTCTAGCAACAGTCATGAAGAAATTTAAATTTCTACTTGGATTACAATTAAAGACAACTATATATGTGTATGTATGTATGTATGTATGTATATATATATATATATATATATATATATATATATATACACACACACGTTCATCTATGTAATTATATATACATGTTATACATTGTTCACATCTATCTATACACATACTTTTGTGTGTGTGTGTGTGTATGTATATATATATATATATATATATATATATATATATACACACTGACAAATTTCTATACTTTTTATATGTATAAGTGCATGCAAATATACATGTGTGGTTTTAGGACTCTTTGCATATCTATTTGTGTGTGTGTGTGTGTGTGTGTGTGTGTGTGCGCGCGCGCTTTGGCGTAACTGTATACACGTATATTTATATCTATCCCAATGTGCTTCTAAGGGGTGTGTCTTGTGTGTTTATATACGTATATACATACACATTTGCCAATTATTCAGGAATTAACCAAATTACTTATTTTCTTATAATTAAAATGCAATTAATTTCCTGTGCATAATGACTTTGAGAATAATTATTTACTTTATAATTAAACAAAAAAACAAAAAACAGAACTAAAACATACACTCCTCGAATATTCTACAGTTTAATTAATATTTCCAAGACTAGTTAATCCCCGTGAAAAAACTTCTGTGATATATTTTAATTTCAATGAGATTCCTTTTTAGAAAAGAAACTACTGAACTGTTTCTGTGGAAGAGTCCATTGTTTCAAATGGTGAGTGAGAGATATTTTCATCAGCAAAATTGTTACCTTTGAGAGGAAGAGTCCATTGTTATGGACAGATAAATGGAAAAAGTCACACAGCTCATTATACAAGTACATGTGCTAGTAAAAGGTAGATTTGACAAGAGCAACCGAAAGATGTTTTGAGAGACCTTTTCATTTGGTGCATGCGCTTCGGGCAAGAGCAGGAAACGTAACTTCAACAGTCCAGATGATTATATTGGTGAACTAAGCTCAAACTTTGCGCTGATACCCTTGGGAAAGGCATGAATCCATCTATTCTCCTCCCAGCTATGGGTAAATAGCAAGAGTTACAACTCGAGATAGTCCATCTCCTTATCGAGCATTGTGAGAGTTTGGCAACAAGCAGAGTGCCAAATGTGTTCCTGGTATGTACGGTTAACAGAGCTCTGGTGAAGTTTTGACAGGCCTAGAAAGCTGGAGGTGGATTATGACAAATCGTTCAAGTAAAATAAGGGAGTTACAAAAAAATGGACTGCTGAAATAATGCGACTTTCGTCTTCACATCTCAACAAAATCTAGAGTACAAGTAGATTTTTTTTTTTTTTTTTTCAAATTAAGGCAACACTGGCTCATCCTGTTTTTTTTTGTTGTTTTTTTTGTTTTTTTTTTATTACCCCACCAGGAACCTCCACCCACATCTGAGCAGCAGCCACCCTTCTTTCCCTCCTGTCATTTC
Source organism: Thysanoteuthis rhombus (assembly GCA_963457665.1). NCBI lineage: Eukaryota > Metazoa > Mollusca > Cephalopoda > Oegopsida > Thysanoteuthidae > Thysanoteuthis > Thysanoteuthis major. The sequence continues at coordinate 19,842,699 of OY735209.1, forward strand.
AACCCCCTGCTCCAAACGGAACTCAATGTATTTCCAGATTGCTGGCACGCACTATAAAATAGTTAAGAACAGCGCACTAACCACTCGATGACAAAGCTTGTTGTAAACTATGTGTCACCAGGAAAGATTTCAAGCCAGCCATTATAAAATGGTAAAAACAAATGATATCATTGCCAGCGTCAGACTTGGTTGCAAAAAAAAAACAAAAAAAAAAAACAAAGCTTTGGACAGAGTTGTAGCTCATCTTGTAAACAGTTGAATTTGTGATTAAAAACAACTTTTGAAAAATCCCAACGGTGCAAAGGCTTTTTTTCTGCCGGGTACAAAAATTAGGATAAGGGTGGGAAGTAATCGTAATTGATAAAAATACAATATTTTGTCTAATGTACTTTATGGAATGAAGAGTGCGATTTTTTTTTTTTTTTTTTTTTTTTTTTTTTTTTTGGTTCTCAGTCTGAGACCATTGACTCTTCCACTTAGAGGTAATAAGTTTGCTGATAAAAATATCTCTTGGCTACTATTTTCCATTGAAACGTGTTTTTGGTTTCTTTTCGATAAATTGCTTTACGCCTCTTATTTATTTTTTTGAAAAAAGGCAAAAATAGCAATCGGCTATTGTTCAGCATCGAACCATTATAGATGCTGCGCACTTCCTCTCTCTTCTACTCTCCAGTCTCCCGTGCCTCTGATTTCCAAGACTTATTACTTGGTTTGATATTCCGATCTAACAATTTTGGGGGTCTGGGGTGGCTCAAAAATTTTCCAGTATCAAATAATGGTAATTTCTTTTTCACCTAATGCCATTTAGGCTTATAAAAACTTTACTGTTGGATAGAGGAAAAACCTGTCTGTATATCCATGAATTTTTTTTATGGGGGATCAACTAGTTTCCACACTATTATTAAAGAAGTCTCTGTTTCCATGCACTGCAATTACTCAACAACTAACCATTGTACAAAGTTGACTTTTGCCATTCATACTAGTCTGTACACAAGGCAGTGCAGTGTCAAGTTTTTTGTCATTTGGATCAGCAGTTCTCGTGAAATTGAATTAAAAATGTAAATCAAATAATGAAGATCTTTCTTGATGTATCCATGAATTACCTCCCTTGAATCTTGCTGTTTGGAGTTTTTCTTTTCTAAATTCAACTCAACCAGAAAATTTTTACAATTTTGTTTTTTTCCTCCAATGTGATATTATCGAAAGGAAAATAAATCAATAGAAAACAGAATGTAATGAATATAATGTTCGCTTTAATTTCCCAAGTTACAAAAGTAAATAAAACCTGCACCTTTGGAACACACATTGCACTAGTAAGTATAGATGTCAAAAATTGCTTTGAGGACACTACTAGTTCTCAAAGCATAACCACAAGGCCCTGATAGTCCAAATGAAGGGTGCATTCAAAAAATTAAAAATCGACTTCTGTGTGCTATGAAGCTTTTGTGGAGGAGTGGTTTCGCAGCTGGACGTAAATTAGGCTTCCGTTTGGTTGAAGGGATATCATTCTCAATTCCCAGTGGAAGCTCAGCATTTATTTCTGATTGTGCTATTTGTTCCCAGCTGCAGATTGATGCGTTCAAGTTGCGATGGACACAACGCTTAAAAAATTAGGTAAAAAGTAGTTGAAATTAATAGAAAGATTACATTTTTGATCATTTCTGAAATTTCAAAGATGACTTGAAGAGGCAAAAGTTTTCCCCTTCCTTTCAACCCGCTAGTATCTAATCCATCGGGAATATGAGGTGCTACCTAAGATTTTGTTGAATTCGATCATGAAAAAAAATTTACTACCCGAACACATTTTCTACTGTCTTCATCAAAACAGCCTCATTACCTGCTCTTCGAACAGAAACTTGTAGAAGATACATCTCACAAAAGGCGTTAGTACAAAATCTGTAATACATCTGATTTGCATGCATTATTTTTGGTAGCATCCAATTTATATATATATATATATATAAAGAGTATAACGAGGCAGCAATCCGTCATTTAAACTTACATTGTTAAAAATAACAGACAAACTCTTATAATCATTTATGATAAAAAAATAACACTAATTATTCTTTAAATACCACTATCACCTTTTCTCAATAATGGCTGGAAGATCTAGAACCACCAACTTTGGAAGTTATTTTCAAAAACTTTGCTGACATTAATAAAAGGTTTTTAATGCAGATTAAAAATATTAACCAAAAGATTCAATAGACATTCTGATTGAAATTTTGATTGAAATTGAATAGATTTCATGTTATTTTCAACAATGTTTATTACATTGTGAAATAATGGATTTGTTGACACATTTATGTTTGTCATTTTTGGGCTTTTCCTGGTGAATGATTTGATTAATTCAGATCCCTATTTAGAGGGGTCTATTTCTACCCCTCTCTCTCTCTCTCTCTCTCTCTCTATATATATATATATATATATATATATATACACACACACACACATTATCCAAGTTAACAGCATGGAGAATTAAATCTGCAAACCAAGTTAAAATTCCAGTTTAGACAGTTTGCATTCACTTTGTACTGATGCCCTTAGGAACAACATGAATCCATCTCCCTACTCTTCAGCTATAGGTAAATAGCGGGACTGACTGTATTCTCCAGACATGTTTGGCAATTTGTCTTGGAGATGGACTAGTCTGGTTCAAGGTAGTTAGAGGCCAACTTCAACTTGCTTCCAGCAGTTCCCGCAGCCGAGCTGATACTAAACATATCACTCTGCTTTTCTTTGGACTACATCCGAGAGGCCAAGAGGAGGATGCTGTGGTCTGGGTATGCCAGGATCTCAATATGCTTTTCCAAGGCTGGAGAGGCTACTTTAGTGTTATTATGTATTATACCTAAATAGAACATGGCTATATATATATATATATATATATATATATATATATATATATATATATATATATACATGAGGTACTAATCAAATGTTTGTGGAATTTGACCATGAAAAAAAATGAATAGCCCAAAACTGTTTCCATGATTTAACTGCTAACATACAATGGTCCTACTCTAAAATGACTCCTGATAGACAGCTATTCAGCATATACAACTAATGTACAATAATCCCCCTCTAAAATGACTCCTCTGATAAACAGCTACTCGGCATATATGATTACTAATGTAGTGCCTATTGTAGAGCAACTGTTAGCAAGTTAATTTCTCAGTCTTTTGTTAGTATAATGAGTTTCATGTTTGAGTCAGTTTGTTCAATGTTCAACTATTTTCTTAGGTTACCCTCGTATTATTGAGAAGGTAGCAGTTATATCTGATCTGGTAAACAATTGTTGATCCGACTCTCTGTTTATTTCTCCATCGATCCACTATTCCTTTTCCAATCTAAAAAGATTTTGCCTCCTGATTCCCTTAATTGGCGTAGATTCTTCTGTAATTACTCATTTAAAAGTTTTGCACTCTGCCGACTTCTTTTCTCATTATCTCATTCTTCATTTCATTATTTTCACTAGGAATAGTCACTTTAGTACCACTGTTATTTTTAATACAAGTTTTTTCTTTATTCTTAATACTGATTGCATCATTATTGATGATAGTAAAATTAGGATGATTAGTTTACGGTAAAATCCTCCGAGAATTTGTAATACAGTCAGTGCGAAAAGGAAAGAGTTTCTTTCATGACATCCTTATACAGCTTCAAAATTGACAGAACTTGAACCAAAGATTAAAAAATAGAAAAAATTTTAAGAAATATTCAAATTAAATTGAAATGTTCTGCTCAAAAATCAGAAATCTTCAGTCCAAATTCTGTCAATTTTGACAACACCAAGGGATGTCAAAATAGACTTTTTGTAATGTAAGGGGTACTTTTTACACTCACAGTAGCTTTAGTAGAAGCAATTACATTATTTTAGTTTTTTTATTGTATGTACTTGAATGGTAAGACTTGATTGTCACTGGTGGAACATGGTCAATTTTGAAGATGCGTAGGGATGTCAAAATGGACTTTTTGTAATGTAAGGGGTACTTTTTACACTCACAGTAGCTTTAGTAGAAGCAGTTGTATTATTATAGTTCTTTATTGTAAGCACTTGAATGGTAAGTCTTAATTGTCATTGGTGAACCATGGTACCTGAAAGAAATATCAAATTTTACCTGCTCTCCAAGTTGAACTTCCACAAATGTTTGTCTAAGACAAGTTGTTCTTGATTTATTAGACGAAGCATTGTCAACCGTCAACCATTATTCAGTTTTGACTAGTACTTCACTCATCTTGACTTCAATTGTTTTTCATCATTACCTGCTGGAGGGCCACCTCATCTGCTAATAGGAGCTCTCTGGGCAGCCGCACTGTGGTCTCGGTATGGGCTTGGAGTTGCTTCAGGTTGAACAGGTTGATGTTTGTGGATGTACGTGTTGTCTCTGCCATCCATCTCCTCTGTAGCTTGTTTCAAAACCTGACTAAATAATTTTGAAAATGATGTGGGTGCCAGCACACAACTTTGCTTGACACCATTTGCAATTGGCATAGGTTTTGAGGGGTCACGATCATATCTGACTTGCCCAACTTAAGCCTCATAGAGTCGTTAATCACAGTAAGAAACTTTTGTAGGCAACCCAGTTGTTCCAAGATTATCCAGTGGCCCGACCTGCTTACCGTGTTGAACACCTTTGTCAGGTCAACAAAGGTGATGTATGAACTTTTCATTTTGTTCGTATTGGTTTTCTTGGTTCTATTTAGTAATATTCTCGTGAGGATTTTGCCTGCAATTGAAAGCAGTGTGCCAAGTAATTTGAGTAGTTCAACTTTACTCCTTTGTTTTTGTAATCGGTTATGATGTTTAGGTCTTTGAAGTCCTGAAGTTGTGTGCCTTGTTCCCAGCAGTTGAAAAGGTTATACATGGAGCTTTTCATGCAGAGCAGAGCCATTTTTCCAAATCTGGGTGCTCTGCCGTCAATACCTGCAGCTCCGCCCCGCTTCTGCCGTTCCATTGTTTTCTGAAATTTCTTGTGGTGTTGGTGACTTGTATAGTTCTAGTTTATTTGAGTTCTGCTCTATGTGGTCAATTGTATTTTCTTGTATTACATGCTTTACAATGAAGAGTGTGTGGAAGTGCTTGGACCAGCTGTTCAGAATGGAATTTCTGTCTGTGTGCAGCACCAAGTCATCAATGCTATACAGTAGATTTTGGACCTGGTAGTCGAGGCCATATTACTGCCTTGAAGGATCAGTAAAAACCCTCGAAGACCCTGACATTTGCATAAAGTTGGGCTGTCTTTGGAAGGTTTGTTCAATGCTTATTTTGTATAGCGTAGAGACTGCGTTGGAGGATTTCATTTTTCTTACGTGAGTTCAGGGGAGGGTAATAGGGACAAGAATTCATACACTAGTATTGTCAGGCTGAATACTGATATACACGAAAAATTAGCAAATCTGAGAAAGCTGCTTCTTCAACATCAACTATAATAAGAACACAGAATACTTTGACTATAAGAAAATAAAATTGTAAATGGAACAAAAAATAGTCTTCTAGTGAATTAGACTGTTGAAGGAGAGGAGGGTGGATTTGGTGTGCATATGCAAAGGGTGAGTGGGGTCAGTATTGTACGGACAATTTGGGATGGAGAAAGGCAAACTAAAAAAAAAAGCTCCAAAATAGCTAAATTGGCCCCATTATGGCTATATCGGTGTAAACGGTATTGCTCAATCTTATATGTGTTTGAAAATATACTGGTACATGATATGCTCTGGGCATCACTTTGTGTGGTAGTAACATAGTCTATGTGGTGCCAGTGTTTGGAGCGAGAGTGTCTCTGCATGGTCTTCAGCGTATTTTTTTGCTGAAATAGTGTATAGGTAATGTACAGTTCTTGTTTGGCACTAAACTCAAGGTGGTACAGTCCATTGTCATTAGATTTTCTTACCCCTTGTTTCCCTGGGAACAACTTTCCATGTTCTGAAATACCTGTTGTTCTTTAGTATTATGATTGCCAAGGATGATAACTCCATCTGTTGCTGGGCAGGTCAGAGTGGAATTTACGTTTCTCCATCGGGTCTGCTTGGAGAGTTGAGGCTTACGTGCTGAAGAGTATTCTGAGCTGATATGTAGCGGAAGGGGTATGCTGATGAAGCTATTGAAGTGTCTGGTGAGTATATCAGTGAGCTTAGAGGCTATAGCTTTCTGATTGCAGCTTGTCTGACAAGTAGAGAATGTAGCCTGCTTTTTGCTCTTTCAGGGTGCCTTGATCTGGAGAGTGGACCTTACTAATAGCAGTGATGTCGATATTCAACTTTGTGAGTTCAAATGCAATTAGAGAATTAGTGCTGCTCTGCTCTAATTCTGCCGTCTGTGTCTTGCGTCGTTCTCACGTTCCAGCAAGCAAGTTTGAAAAGTTATTTCCATTTAGTTTGAGTTTTTTTAATTTTTTATATACACACACACACATACATATATATATATATATATAGTAAATATGAACAGAGGGATGTCATTTTGACATTTCTTTTCATAAATGTTTTTATGAAAATTCTCAGTCCCAAACACAAGATTACAAATAACCAAGTCTCTTGAGTATTGGCTGTTAATTTCCTTGTTGTTATTTATTTGTCTTTGAATGATTTCCTGTCAGGATTAACTTCAGGGACGAATCCAGTGCCTCATCCTGTTGACCGTCCAAGCTGAAAAATTCTTCTGAAATATATGACCGCTCCATAGGAAATCAACATGAAAATATGTTTCCAGATGCTTTGTTCCTTTTGGCTTTGCAGATTAGAATTCATCCTTTCATTCAGTCTGCAGATCTCACTGGTTAAATATTTGAAGACTAGTTATTCCCTATTCATGGATATATTCAAGATTTTTTCTTATCCCCCAGAGAAGAAATTATATATATGTATAGACAGACAGACAGAACAAAGTCCTAAACATTAAGATGACCCTAGAGGTTTTAATTCCAGTATTTGCTCCTAAAGCCAACAGTCTGATGGTAAATTTATTTTCTACGGGAATCTTTTAACCACTGAAAGCTACACACACACACACCACATGCTAATGAAGATAGGAACCCCTCCTGAAACATGTTTAGCACACCAATCAATTCATTTATGGATTAACTAATTAATAAACAAAGTCTCCATACACTTTTACTCCTGGATCTGTCTCACTTCCTGTTGTTCATTTTATATATATATATATATATATATATATATATATATATATGGTACAGATCAGGCTAGCAGTTTAACATAATATAATGATATATTAATGATATAAAGCAACTTCTGATATGTAATGGATTTATTTCATATGAACTAGTTTGTGTAGCAAATCCACATTCTGCTATTTATCTCTCTCTCTCTCTCTATCTATATATATATAATATATATATATATATATATATATAATGTGTGTGTGTTTAGGAAGCTTTACAGCTTTAAGCATTAAAAAATTTATTCAAAATTTTTTTGTCACTTCAGTCACTTATTTCTCAATATCTGTCTGTGCAATTTTCTTCAGTATTTTTTTTCTGTCATCTCTGTACTTTGTTATTATGGTACAATATGTGTACATGATATTTTTTAAATTCATATATATATATATATATATATATATATAAGGATATGAGTATAATGATGATATCAGAAGACCACGTTAGTACAAATTAATTCCTTTATTTCAATTTGACCTGTTGCCAAAGCTGACTTCATCATCTACCTGTGCTTCTATAGATTTTAAGGTATTCCTCCATTCTTATTCTCACTTCAAGACACAGCTTGCTTACTGTGTGAGGTTGTCCATTGATGTTGTCAATGACATCCTCTATTCCTGTGTCAGTCCAATAGAGTAGAGAAAAAGCAAGGAAACCAGGAGAGAAGATTTCAGTGCTGGAGGGGATGCATAGAGCACTAGTAGCACTATCATGTTTTGCACAGTCAGAATCTGATGACTGTTGAAAATCCTAGATGATCAAATGTAAATAATGTTTATATATACTAATTTTATTAGAGGTTTCATTGTTTTATAAAACTCATCTAATTTCATTGTTCTTCGTTTTAAATGGTGGGTAGATATTTTTATCAGAAAAATCATCTTCAAGTGGAAGAGTCCATTGTTATGGACAGAAACGGGAAAAAATCACTGTTCATTATAGTTGATAGATTTCTGTTGTTGAATGATTTGGGAATGTGTGGGCGAGGGGTGCCTCACTCTTGGATTGGTATCGGGTTCATTCTTGTGCAGATATCTCAGAATGAGTCACAGACCTCTTTGATGCTAACAGTTTTGTTATTCTGTGATTTTGTCATGATTTCAAAACTTGTTCATACTCATTCTCTTAATAGTCTCACCACAAAAAACTTTCTTCCTAACCCTTGGGTGGGCCAACAAAATAAGCTCAACGCATGTACTGGTTATGAAAATTTTGCTTTAGGACTAACTAAAGAGCCCCAAATTGATATGACTCACATTGTTAATTTTCTCTTATTTCAAACTTTTGACAGCGTTAGCCTCTTCTCCAGGCAAAGTTGCCAAAATCTGACAACTTGACCCTCTTGAAACCAAATATATAAGACTGGCTGTTCAAGGGAAAGGTTGAAATGTTTTGATTCTTCAAGAATAAATAGCTGTTGAAATTTGAGCACAAACTAACATCCCAAGTTGAGTTTCTAGTTGGCAAATCTGAAAATGCAGCCTGTCCCCTTTTTTTTCTTTCCTTTTTTAGGCCTCCATACTTTGAAATTATAGGCATCAAATTTTTGTAGGGATTAATGAAAAAGATCCCATAACTGAAGGATTTTTGCAGACTTGAGATATAGGTCGTAAATAATAGACTTGAGCAGCTGTGAGAGAATTCATATCTTCGACCCCATGAAATTTTCTGAGGATACACCTGGGAGCCCAATGCAAGTTTGTAACAAGTTAGTTTTAGTTTTTTTTATACATTTCTAATGCATTCTATAATGGTTACACTTTTAGTGGCTGCAATTCGGCTGCTGATAGAAATTAAGTATTACTCTTGAAACTTTGGTTTTTTAATCCACCCCCTCTACAAAAAGTACGGAGGCTGTTTATGTAAACACTAAATAGTCTTTGTATTTTAAAATCAAGTTAGTGTAATAGTGGTGTTTATTGCACATATCATAGAAAAACTCTATCATTTTAAAAAAAACAAATTAGATTGAATAATATCAGATTTCCATCCTTTTATCCATTTATCTCATGAATTTTTTTTACTGTCAAGAAAAATGAACGGCAAATCAGCAAATATGAAAAATGCATAATTGAACACTTCAACTCGAATTCAATATCATTTTTCAACCAACGCATTTGTTCTATGAAAGTTTACGATTGAAGATGTGATAAACCTTATACTCCTGCTCACTTCAGGTTAAAAACAGCACAAAAATTCTTTAAAAAAAAAAAGAATTAATGAAAGAAAAACAGAAGTAAATACATAGATTTAAAGCATATCGTTATTATTTTGAATAGATTAAATTGTTAAAACATTTTTATTTGTGGACTGTTTTTAATATTGAGTGAGTAAAGGTGTGGAACTCTACATTCAGGAAATTCAAAAGTAAGTTGATAAAATCTCCTGGTGATAAGATAGATCAGAAATAATTTACTTTGTTCAAACAGAAATTGCAAATTCATGCTGCTTATCTATAGGATTCTAAAGATCCCAATTTACTTATGAAAAAAAATTGAATTATACTTGAAAAAATATCCTTGATTCATGTTCAAGAATGATTTAACAGTCAATTACGTAACGGAGACTGGTGTCTCCATTAGATAATTGAGTGGTAATTGAGATACTATATAATAACATTAATTTATTCAAAAGTACACTTAAGCTGCTGCTGAGATATACTTGGCATAATTAATGAGAGAAATGTTAATGTTCTACTATTTTTGGCTTTGAAATGAAGATCATAAAACTTGAAGCACCTCTTTAAATGATGGGAGAATATGGCCCAAAAACACTTGTCCTATGTACTTGGGAACCTCCACTGGACACTTGGCAGAACTGCTGAATGCCTCTTAAATCATTGATAGACCTACGTGAGCAGTACTAAACCCTTGATAGATGTAAATTAGCAACACTGAAAAATTGAAATCCCTCTTAAATCCTTGATAAACCTGCTTAAGCAGTGCTAAAAAGCTAAATCCCTTCCAAACCCGTAAAAGACTTACATAAGCAGCACTGATAAGCTAAATCCCTTCCAGACCCGTAAAAGACCTGCATAAGCAGTACTGAAAAGCTAAATCCTTCCTGGCCCCTTAAAGACCTACGTAAACAACACTGAAAGGCTAGATATCTCTTAATCAAGGAATGAATAAAAGTTTTCAGCATGATGTTGTCAACTGAGTAAAAAAGACCCAAATTTGTATGAATTCATCGGCAATCTCTGCATCATTCTTAAGAAGATTGCATATTATATAATCTGAAATTTACTTTGAAATGATATATCAATACTGAATTATTAAATATAGAGATATGAAGAAAAATATCAACCAGATTAATTTTTCTTTATTTCTTCTTCCTCATTTTTTTTTTTTCCCTCAGTGGTATTTCTTTTAATATCATTCCTAGCCATTGTGTAACTATTCCAAAGTTTCATAATGAAGTTAGCAATTTTTTCTCCTTTTCTGTGATCATCATCAACTTTGAAGAAAATTCAGTGATCTTTCGTTTAATGCTGTTAAATTAAAGGAAAAAGGTGAGTCAGATTGTAACTGATGCTTGAAATAAAACAACAGTGATTATTTCACTTGAATAAGATATTATTCAACAAAGCAAACAACGATTACCGTAGAACGGGTAATTGGACCATCTGTGGGGTAATTGAGCCACCAAGTTTTTTTAATATTTATTTGTATTTCACTGCATATTTAACGTAGTTATATAGATTCTCAGATTTATGTTTTAATGTTTAATGAATAAAGCATATTCATAAGCAAATAAGTTAATTTGAAACTATTTTAGGTACCGAATGAAGTAATATAATGCATATTTCATGGTTTTGATAATTGGGAACTTTTAGGGGCTAATTCAATATATAGAAATCAAGCTACATCTTTTTTTTATTTTTTATAAGTAGCTTATATAAGGTATATATAGTAGTATTTCTAGGTTTACGTCATTATTAGTCTGTTAGGACCAAAATGCTTCTGGTGGGGCAATTAGGTTAGTAAGGTGGGGCAACCAGGCCACCAATACTACAGATGAATGTTAGGAATGATATTAATTTCCAACCCCTAAAAATGTTACCAATCTATGGTACGATCACAAAAACCACAAATAAAGTATACATCCCCAACCGGGTCAAATTCAAAGTGGTTGATTTTTAGATCTGGTGCAATAGGCCCAAATTTTGATATCTTGAAACATGGACTTATTATATACCATTAGAAAGCTCTTTTTATTCTGATCGATATTAATGTAAGAACCATGGTCATAAAATCAACAGAATTTTGGTTACCTATGGTCAAATGTTGATCAAAATGTCATCAGGAAATGAAATCAGTGGAAGATCATTTATGTTAAAGAAACTGGTTTCTGATATTGTTTAGATACCAAAGCCTATGTTTATTGAGAACAAATTATTTTACTGATATCATTATCAGATAAACTGGAGTATGATGCTCCATAAGACAATATCATCCCTGCATTTTTTTCACATATCAGGTTAATGTCTGCTTTTCAGATTTTAGAGACATTTCATGCTCAATATCAGCATATTGTTGGATCAAATTACAAACCACATGTGTGTCTTTTGTACAATCATACCTGTTTATATTTTGCTGTCATTCATTACAAGTGGCGGCCCAATTGCCCGAAGCATGGGGTAAATGGGCCACCATTTATTTGTCACTAAGTTACTTAATGCTTCTATGTGTTCTACTTTTTGTCATATAATACTGTATCACTGATGTATAGATTCATGTAATAAAAACCAGTTATTTCAGGTATTAAGTATACATACCATGTCAAAAACCTCAAAAAAGGTGGCCCGATTACCCTGTTCTATAGTATTTTGTTTACAGTCCGCCACCTGACCGTAACAGGGTGCAGCTATTAATGTCTGTCATTGCTCGACTATAGAAAGTTTATGCAGTGAAGTTGAAGCATACTCATAAATGAAGTGTACAAAAAAAGTATTTTTCTTTGTCTTTTTAGCTGAAAGTATTAATTTTTTTGCCCACTTTAGTTGAGCCATAATGAAACTATCTGCTTGTTCCAAAAATCATCTTCGTCAAATGAATAATTCATTTTTAATGTACAATTTTGAACAATGAATTTGAGCTCTTTGAAATTTTCAATCAGCTGCCATCAAATATCATAGAATCTATTAGAAAACTCAAATGGCAATGGGCTGGTCATGTTGCGAGGATGACAAACGACTGATGGACATCACAACTCACAACATGGATCCCCTGAGATCACATGTGAAACAGAGGCTGACAAAATACAAGGTGGAGAGATGAACTAGACAAATTCAGAAAATACTGGCTCCGCAACGACCATGATAAAAGTGGCGGATCCGGGGGAAGGTTTATGTCCAACGATGGACGTTAAAAGACTGATGATGAAATACAGGGTAATGATCAATTTATCGCTGATTCAAGTAAATATTGGCTTTATGATGGTTCAATTCTGTTAAAATTAATGAAAATTCGTTTTTCTTTTAACTAGACAGAAATTTGAGCTTTTTTTTCACACTTACAAAAAACAAGAAACAGACTCAAAAGGTGTTTTAGAATTTAATTACATTTTTTAAATGTGGTGTCAATTTCCTGGTGGAAATATTAGTTCAGACCTACTCTTAAAACCTTGATAAATGAATGAGCAACACAGAAAAATCTAAATCCCACTTAAATCCTTTATAGACCAGCATAAGCAGCACTGAATCACTGAATTCCTTCTAGACCCTTGAAAGACTTAGACAGCAATGAAAAGCTAAATTCCTTCCAAACCTTGAAAGACCTACATAAGCTGCAATATATTTGTATGAGCAACACTGACAAACAAATTGGCCTTCCAGATCCCTAGAATGAGCAGCACTGAAGAGCAAGATCATTTCCAGACCCTTGAAAGACCTAAAAAGAGACCACTGATGAGCTAAATGCCTGTTAAACCCTCCATAGACCTGTATAAGCAGCACTGAAAAGATGAATATATCTTAAACACTTGATTGACTTGTATAAAGATCATCATCATCAGTCTTTTAATGTCCGTCGTTGGACATAGACCTTCCCCAGGATTCGCCACAATTCTCTATCATGAGCGTCGTGGAGCCAGTATTTTCTGAATTTATGTAGTTCATCTCTCCATCTTGTACTCTGTTGGCCTCAGTTTTACATGTGATCTCTGGGGATTCAGTGCAACATGGCCTGCCCATTGCCGTTTAAGTTTTTCAATAGTTTCTATGATGTCTTGTACCTCTGTTTTCTTCCTAATATACTATGTCTTGTGATCTCTCCTTGTAAGCTTGAGCATGATTCTCTCATGCACGCGTTACATACTTCTCAGTTTGTAGGTCTGTCTCTTGGCTAGGTTCCATGTTTCAGCTCCATAAGTGACTATCAGGAGAATGCATTGGTCGTATACTCTTCTTTTTAGGATTATTGGGATCATCTGGTTTTTGAAGGTTGAGCTTGCTCTGCAGAAGGCTTGTCATCCTAGTGTGGTCCTTTGCTCAATCTGAAAGACCTACATGAGAATCAGCTGAAAAGACCCCTTCTAGACTTCGGGAAAGATAACCTGTCTAAGCAGCTCTTGGTCTTGTCCCTTACCATAAAACCAACTTTTTAAAGAAAAAAAAAAAAAATTTTTCTATAACCTCGATTCAGTATAATCCTTGGGGAAATGATATTGCCTGCCTAAGCGTAGTTGGTTGAGAAGGTGAAGGGGAACCAATGTTGTTTTGGAATGTGTTTTTTTTTGTTTTTTTTTTCCCCAAAAAAATAGGACTGTAAAAATTTGTACAAAAGTAAAAAAAATTTGAAAGTACATAAAATGGTGTTAAAATTTTAATATCTCTAGAAGTATTACATGCAAAGTTAGTATTGCCATCATCAATAAGAAACTTTATCAGATTAGAGATTGTTCTAGTCTGGTGAACACTGTATGTATGAACATATGTGTGTGGCATTAAGTAATACAGGTTTCTCCTGCTATTTGAAAGTAGAGCATTCCTATACAGGGAAAATTTTTGAAATATTCGTAAGTTGAAATAGTGTTAGGTGAAGAAGCAATTACCATTGATTTATGTAAAGGAAACATTTTTTAGTATTTTCACCGTTGATGATGGTATGTTAGGCTGAGTTGTCAAAGGTCGGGATAGTGGGTGGTACAGAAGACTGGGGTATGAGAGAGGGGAAAAGGGCAAGCACTGTTTATATTACAATTGATTAAAAACAAATGTTGAACACTGTTCTTAACCTTTTTTCTCAAAATTGAAACTCTAGAATAATGCAAAATAAAATTTAAAAAATGGCTGTCACCTGCAGATATATATATATATATATACACACGCACACAGAGTAATCACTGGCCATAACAAATTTTGGCTCTTATGAATTCATGGACTATAAGAAAAATTCCCCTTATTTATCAAACCAGGTTTGATAAGTGAGGTAAATATGTAGACCATAACGACCTTGGCATTATCCTATTTTTATGTCCAGCCTTTTGCAGCCTCTATGTCAAGATAATAGTGTGGTATCTGTTCTTCAATATTGAAACCTAGCATTAAAACCGTTTTTAATTCAAACATTATGGTTGTATTCTGATTGTTCTCTTTGTAATTTTCAATTCAATTCGAATATCTTTTCAATTGCCGAGAAATGAATTTCATCTTATTTATTGTAATCACTGGAAATCATGTGACTTAGCAGTCTTTTCTTGAATTTTAAAGTTTATCCAATTTGCTGCTACCACTGAAAAAGTCAAGTAATTTGATTGCACTAAATTATTTTGACTTATTATAGCTCATTACCTTTTTTCAACTTATTATAACTCATTACCTTTAAGTTATTATAACTCATTACTTTTTTTTTTTAAATTATAACTCTTCATTACCTTTTTTAACTTATAACTCATTACCTTTTTTCAATTTCAAATCAAATTTTTTATTGAACCAAATTGTTTTTATATTTTAGTAGTTAGATTGTTTATTGTAAGTAAATTATTGTTCAGTAAAATTCAAGAAAAAACATCTTAGAAACTATTCAAATACAACCATAATATATTTTTCTCTTTTCTTAGACCTTTGAAAAGCAAAAGTAAGAATTTATCAGCTTCTATTCGTCCTCAAAGGACTGTTAAAAACAAACCTCATTAAGAACTCATTTTTCTGAAGTTTGCGAATTCAATTGTTTTCTTCAAACCGATTACATACTTGAAAAAATATTTGCCTCTTTAACCACGTCCCTAGAATAAGTGTGATGCAACAATTGAGAATGGAAGAAAGAAAAGGAAAGTAGTTGCTTTTAGACATTAGACTTGACCTAATTGAGATTTAAATATGGCAAAAGTGAAAGCTAACATTGGGTGAGAGCCTGGCTTCAGAACGACTGAACAGACAAAACTATTCAAATAACCCTCAATGATTTTTTTCTTTTTTGAAAGTAAGTGTTGCTGAAACTACTTTAATATATTCAATGAACATACATTACACACTTATTGTTTTCTTTACAAAAGTACCATACAATGTATTTCATTGAGTGGCTATATTTGAGTAGAGATAGTTCCTGACTTATGTTTGCTTGACTTAACAATACTTCGAAGTTACAACTAATTTTTTTAGAATTGCAAATAAAACTAAACAAACAGCACAAATCCATTTCGTGCCACAAGGAAATTATCGGTGCATTCGAGTTATAATATTTCAACTATCTCCTTTTCAGTCCCTAATATTATCGTAAGTTACGGACCATCTGTATTTCAAGTTGCTGATAATCGATCATGGACTAATTGTAATTTTTACCGTTGATTATTGTATTCGATGAACGCAGATCAGATACACACGATAACATCTAAGAATGAATTGATCGCATTAATCAAGGGAAACCTGTACTAGATTGCAGCCTATATATATTGTCTGTAACTTCAAAAAGAGTCATTAACATTCTAAATTTTGTTTGAACAATTCAACTCCTCCTTCGTCTTCCTGTTGTTGGTAAGACAACGTCTCGGCCAATCCATAATTCAGAATTCATCTGGTGAATTATACATTTGGAAAGAGTAGAAACCTTATTTCTTTAAAGAAAAAGAAAAAAATGACTGATCTGTTACCCAACTTGAAGACCTACTGTTCGGGAGAATCATTGAAATGTTTCAATTCTCCACTATCAAATTTTGACTTAAATTTGACCCCAAACCAACGCCAGGAATTTAGTTTCTAGTCTGCAAGAAAAAGAATATGCAACTTAGATCTTTTCCTTTCATTTTTTTTTTTTTTGGTAGGGGAGAGGCTTGGAAAATTATTGATATTGTTTTGGGTGTGGGAACTAACGAAAATGCCCTACAAATTCTGTGTTAATGCAATTGTTGGGAAACAAAAAATACGATAAACTTGATTACACCTGTGGTTATTCACTGGGAAGGTTATTTAGGCAATTTTCTTATTTGTGGCTGGAGGCAGTTGTCTGAAGTTTCTAGATAATTGCGAATGGGCAGCAGTCGTGCTCTCAGTATCTCCTTGCATGTGTGTTCATAGTGTTGTTAGTAACTCAAATATATCGACTGACTAAAAACTGTTCAGCCATTTCTTTTCAAGTAACTCCTTGTGACTAAGCCCTTATTTTGATCATTTCCTAGGGAAATATTCATTTCTGTTTTACTCCCTCTTTTCTTTTTCAGTAGCTCCAGGGGGTTGCTACAATTCCCTGGAGACTTTTTTTTTTTTTTTTTTTTTTTTTTTTTTTTAGAGTTATGCATTCATTTTTTCTACTATATACTTTGTGTTACCCAAGTTGAAACCTTTTTTCCTCCCATATCTACTGAAAGTGTTAAGAGATTGAGTACACGTCTGTCTACCTGGTGGCTGCAAGCACATGAAAACCAAGAATACAAATGCTTATTTGCGAGTCAAATATAAAGGCCCTCCCCAATTTGAATATTAGTGAAATACAATCTTCCCCCTTCATGTGACCATGTGCCAATTTAAGCTGAGATTTGTAAATACCTACAGAGAGTCCCTACCCAAAATTTATAGTCTTTGTTAATAGCTGTTGTGGTTATTATAGTACTGGACCGTACATACAGTTACCAGAATACAAGAATTACCAGAAAACTGGCTAATTCTGATTCTGGAAGGCTTTGTTGTATCTTGCTGCTCAGCTATTTTTGTCTACACCTGTAGATCAGTGGATTAATATTGATTGGATGAACCTTATTATTGAAGTGGATTTACATATATTTATTATATAGAGTTTGTATTTTTCTTTACTTTTCTCTATTTACTTTCCATGGTATAAGTCAATTAATTAAAACCATAAGAGTAATGATTCTTTATCTGTTGAAAACAATTTTGTTCTTTACATTTTATTGTTTATTTTGTATTTCAAGTACACAGGTCTATTTAGTCTCTCGATAGAAACAGTCATTCCATGTTCTGGGTGATCAAGTGAAAAATTCGAAAAAAATATGATGATCAATAAATAAGTTACTTCTCTCGCCTTTTGGATCACCAAAAAAAAATGTCTGTGACTGTAGATTCTTCACGTCATATGCTGGGTTTCTTGATAAAATCCTGGCTTTTCTCCAAGAGATTTCTGACCATGGACAAGATTAAGGAGAATGCGATCATGCAGCTGATGGCAATCCTGGAAGAGGACTTAGGAGTTGAGTCCTAAGGGGAGTACTTTGAAAGGGGCTTAGGTGCCATTACTCTAAGTAGGCTTCTTTTTTTTTTTTTTTTTTTTTTTTTTTTTTTTTTTTTTTTTGGTAATATCAAATTTCTGGATTTTGTCTGCAACTATAATCATAAATAACGCACAAATTTGTACAAGTCCCTCTGAAGTTGGGAAATTAGAGAAGGGTTATTAACATTCAAAGATTTTTTCAAACAATCAAACGTTTTCTTGTTGCTTGTTTTGCATGATTGGCTCAATGGCCTTCTCCAGGTGTGATATCTGAATGTGACCTGACAATTATTAGAAAGCCATAATCAAAGGTGAGATAGAAAGATCTGGAATAGCTGACCATATTTGAAAAGAAAAAAGCGAACACCTCCCTCTCTGGAAAAAGAAGTTCATGTGCCTACATCAACATGTCGTCTAAATGTATCAGTCAGACATTAGAGGCTGTGGCAGTTCCAACTGTCAATAGAAATAAATACTGCTTCAAAGCAAACTGTGATGCATCTTACTATAATTCACTAAATGTCTGTCTGTGTTAGCATAACTCAAGACTGGCTACCCAAATTTTTGTGGCTACTCATGGGAACTTTGAAGCAAGTTTTTAACAAGTTTGTTCTCGAGAATCGTGCCTCTAAATCTGTGTTTAGTGGTGGGGGTCGATTTGAAATGTAAATTTATGCTAAAGGGGTCTCTTATTTTGCGTCTTATTATTTACTACTTTACTGTTATTCACAAAATGTCAAGAACAGCGTGAGGTATTGCAACCAAATTTTTTGTGGTTAATAATGGGACCCCAGAGCAGGTTTTTAGCAAGTTAGTTTTTAAAATTCCCCTTCAAAATAAGTTCTTAGTGGGGGGTTCAATTTACAATGTAAGTATTTTGGTAAATTGGTCCCTTATCTTGTCTGGTAGCATTCACTCTTACCAAATGTTTTTCCCAACGTCTATATTAGTATGAGTCAAGGACAGCTAAAGCTATGGCCACAAAATTTTTCATGTTTACTAGTAGGACTCCCAGGATATGTTTTTTTTTGTATATTTGTCTTTGAATAATAAAAGAAGTGTGGGATCTGCGTTCACGCTCTCACCGATGAAGACGATCTTATTGCCATGTATCCATCCATCTCTGAAAGTCTGATTCTATTTTTCCGTATTTCCAACTCCAAAAAGGAGTAAGACAAGGTGATACCAGCTCACCCAAACTCTTCACAGCCTGCCTTGAGATGATCTTCCGAAACCTGGACTGGGAGAATAGAGGAATCAAAATAGACGGCGAATATCTGAGAAACCTAAGATTTGCAGATGACATCATCCTTTTTGCAGAGAACCTACATGACCTCCAACTAATGCCAGATGAACTAAATGAAGACAGCAAAAGAGTTGGCAAACACATGAACTTCAGTAA
This sequence comes from Thysanoteuthis rhombus, assembly GCA_963457665.1. Lineage (NCBI taxonomy): Eukaryota > Metazoa > Mollusca > Cephalopoda > Oegopsida > Thysanoteuthidae > Thysanoteuthis > Thysanoteuthis major. Next base: position 19,861,937 of record OY735209.1, read on the forward strand.
AACAAAAATCATGTGCAACGATCACGTTGGGAATAAGGACATAACTGTCAAAATCAAAGATGCAAAACTGGGGAAAGTAGACCACTACATCTACCTAGAACAACGAATCTCCATGAAACCCAAGAAAGAAGAGATCAAGCGGAGAAACACCCTAGGATGGCAAGCCTTCAGCAGAGCAAGCTCAACCATCAAAAACAAGTTGATCCCAATAATCCTAAAAAGAAGAGTACACAACCGATGCATTCTCCTGATAGTCACTTATGGAGCTAAAATATGGAACCTAATCAAGAGACAGACCTGCAAACTGAGAAGCATGCAATGCGCGCATGAGAGAATCATGTTCAACCTAACATGGAGAAATCACAAAACAGCACAGTATATAAGGAAGGAAATGGTAGTCTGAGACATCATAGAAACTATTGAAAAACTTAAATGGCAATGGGCAGGCCATGTTGCAAGAATGGCAGACAACATAGGACATCACGCCTCTTGACATGCGATCCCCAGAGATCACGTGCGAAACCGAGGCAGACAGAATACAAGATGGAGAGATGAACTAGACAAATTCAGAAAATACTGGCTCCATGATGCCTATGATAGAGAAGTGTGGCTAATCCTGGGGAAGGTCTATGTCCAAGGACTGACGTTAAAACTGATGATGATTATGATGACCCAGAGGAATAAGGTTGAGGAACCTCTATAAAAACAGGTTTTGTCTCTTATCAGGGCGAAAGGCCCCATTCATGTACAATACATTTGTGTGTATAGTTTGGGGGCAAAATATGTGTGTAGCAACCACCAATTTTACAGGTGTATCAACAAGAATTTCGATGATGTAATATGATCTCACCAAGTGATAACTGCGATTCCCTGAGACTTTTGTTAATTTAGCTGGATTGTCTGTTCATAAGATAAAGAAAGTATGGGGATGGGTCAAGTGGTCTAAATTCCCTGGGCTAGTGGTGTGGTTTTCTAGATAAGCCGCTCAAGTCGGTGACTCCATCTTCTTAAAGGGACTGGGGTTACTCATGACAATTGAACTAAAAGAGAGTAAAAGAAAGATTTTCCAGACAGTGGAAGTTGTTCACTGAGTTCAAACTAGCAGTCAGTCTGCTTTGTAGACATGGGGGAGGGATGCAGAGAGGAAGACTGACATTATGAGCCGATGTAGGATTTCTCTGAAGATGCTAGACCTGGGCTATCGAAGCAAAGAAAGTGGGATCTTCAAATTTTTTTTTGAGCTTCACCCTATTCAAAACGAAATGGAATTCTGCAATGAATTACGCAAGCCTGTGTTTCTGCATAACTAATTACAATTGGAAATAAACCTACTCGATTTTACCTGACAGGAGACGGACTAATTGTATTCGTTTTCTCTCTCAGATGAAAGAGAGAGGCCTGTGTGCATGTTGAGTTCCATTCTATTCAAACAGCTACCACCTGGCGCCCTGATGCAGAGATATGAAGGTATGCATTTAGTATCTGCATTTCTCTCTCTCCCCAGTGTTTAGTTAATGGTGCTTGACCGTAATTGGACCTAGTGCCTCCCTATATATCTGAATTGATTGGCAATCATCACTGAATCGACAAAGATAGTTGTTAGAGGAAGTAGATGTGTAACTGATTGCATGCTAAAAGCAACAATTGTAACCCAATATTTCCAATAATTTAAACTACTCTTTACATTCATCTTGATTTTTTAGTTGTTTTTATCCCAAAATTAATAAAAAATATTGGGTTACAATATTTTATCTGATAATAATAATAAATGAATAATAAAAATTGCTCATATAATACTACTAGTTCTCAAAATGATTTATTTTGTTTGTTTTTTTAAGTATTAGGGTTTTTTTTCTCGTTTTATATTTCACTTGCGTTTGAGCAGGCTCTGAGAGGGGGGAAAATGGAAAATTTTACTCTACAACAAAGCCAAACCTTTTGGTATTGGTCCAGTAAAAATGTAACTTGACCTCTCACAAATTGCAACGGAATAAAAAATACTCAACGTATTTTATATCCTTAATATGTTCTGGATGAGAGAGAAAAAAAAGTCAGCAAAAACTGTATGAAGGGAAAATCCCGAAATTCAGCATGGCTACCATTCACCCTAGTGACCATAATGTCTCGAGAACCAGGTGTTGTATCAAGTTGAAATTTGGTAGATATGTTGCTCAGTATCTAAGGAAGTACTGTGCTAAATTTGAAGTTGTTTGGATGGGCAATTCTTGAGAAAGTTGCAATAAATTGGCAGGCAAAAGATCAATGTGCTGTCCCTTACAAATCACTATCCAAATAAAAGGTATTCATAATCCAGTTATGATTCAAGATAAACTATGCTGGTCAAGGCATTTTTGAGTAGAATCTGTCATGCAGCTCAAATAATGTTTGACATTCACGATTTTTCCTCGTTATTATAGGAGAGCTCATTCGAAATAGGAGCCAAACTTGCATTTGCTAAATTGTATGATTGTGCAACTCAAGAATCATATGACATGTCCCCATGAAATTTTTTGTGTGTACCGAGTGGACCCCCTGGCATGTCTTCAGCGAGTAAATTTTTTGAAAATTCCAAATAGAAATGTCAATAATCGTTTATGGTCTGCATTCATGCTCATGCCAATATAGTCCTGTTGAATTTTTAGGAAAATATGGTAAAGAAATCTAAATAAATTTACATGACATATCATTGGAAAGAGTGTTTCATCAGCTTTCCAACAGTGTATCTTGTCAGTTTGTATCTGTTGGGAATGGAAAGTTACTGCCAAAAATGTGAAGCTAGGCATTTAGCCGTGTATCTTATCAATTTGTATCTGTTGTGAAAAACCAAAATACATGAAGCTAAGTATTTGGCATTTCACAAATTCTTTGAGAAATGCCAAATACTGAGCACAGTTGAAATAAAGTAGAGAAAATATTTGGTGAGGAGTGGTTTTACAGTAATCAGCCTGGAAAACAGAATCAGTGAAGCTAGTTGATGTTCAAGCTGAGGCTGCTTCCATTCACTTCATTCTAATGACCTTAAGAAAAGTATGAATCCATTTCTTTCCGTGGATGTTAGGGAATAGTAAGGCAGTTGGCACCCTTTAGCTCTGGAAGGCAGTCCATCTTGGGTGTGAGGCTAGAAACTCCACACCGTAAACTTACTTGCAACTGAAACTGCGATATAGCTATATGCTCCACAAAGAGTCTACAGGGGGGTGGAAAAAAGAGGACATGTTTACATAACTTAGGGATAGAACAAATGTTAGATTACTGTAAAGTATGAAACTTGATCTGAGATTCTGCAGTAGTTTGGCAACTTGGAGAAAAGTTTCATTTCAGAATAGGAATGATCTTTCTTCCTAATGATTAATTATATCAGGTTGGAACAAAATGAATGACTGTTTTGAACCACAAACTTTGAAATGTCTTAATTCAGTTCAATCACAACTTTATTAGCAAAATAAGCACCATTATAATCTACACTATGTTGCCAATGATCCAGCAGTGAATTTATTCTCTCATGATTAAAACTGAGGCCACTGGAGTCAACCAACTGCCAGACACCATTTTCAACCTGGTTCACATTTGTATACACCTATTGGCATATATATATATATATATATATATATATATATATATATATATATAAGGCCCTAAAGCAGTGGTAATTTGTAGGGGACAGTTTTGGTGAATAAGGAGAATAGGACAGAACTTCGATGCTTAACTGTTTTTGCTAGATAGTTTGTGAAGAATGAGGTCTCGCATTATCCTGCAGCAGGATAGATTCTCTTTGTTTTCACCTCTGTGGATTACTCCATTACATTACCACCAAACAGGTTGGAAGGGTACAAGTTTGTCAACCTGAAGAAAACCGTGTTTCTGATTATCATAGAGAAACCACTTTTCATCAATAATAAGCGCACGATCGAGAAAAGGTTTGTACTTGAAATGAGCAAGCAAATTGTTGCAAGTGTCAAACAGTCGTCTGACTGTCATATGAGTTCCCCCCACCCCACCCCACAGATCTTTTCCAGAGAGCATCTGAGGGTTTTTTTTTCTTTTGGATGAGCCGGCACAAATGCCCTTGAATCTTCATTGTTCAGTGATCACAGGCCAGGCTTATTATTGGAAATCCAGGTGACCAAAAGCAAATTTTGGGAACCAACGAAGCACAGTATGTTGTACAGTTGACCCCGGCCCCCAAGCACTGATGATGTTCTGATTGACTTTTGAATGTTGCATAATGACACGGAAATCATGTCTATTCATCTTTGCTTTGATACCTGTTAAAAAAGGAAAAAATAAAAGTAATGAAAAAAGAGAGGAGACTCAAAAGAGACGACGTAGAGCTTTTTAATGATACATAGATGAATGCACAAAAAAGAGAATGATAAAAATCTCTGATACTCAGAATGTTTACATAACTACATATCTTTTACTATTTCTTTCATCTTAATTTTACTTGCTTTTCATTACAACTGCTCAGACCATCAGTCAATACCTGATAGTAAAAAGTGTAGATTGGAAATAAAGGATAAGCCCTTGAGGCTCGGAACCACAGCCTTCTAGTCTCGGGAAGCCTGGTTATCCATACTAATCCACTTGAGCCATGATAGACATACAGCTACCAGAAGATCAAATCTAACCATAGAGACTTACCCTCTATTTTTTTTCCAATTGCTCAACATCATTTAATGCTGTACATTAATTGTATTAGTAGTTGTAATATCTTGATTTTATTTTTTATTAGATAGAGCATCATCTACCATTATTAATTTTTGACAACTTTTTCTTTCATTGTAATTTTGGTTTCTTTTCATTGCAACTACTCAGACCATCAAGTGATGCCTAGCTCAATTCTGACCCTTGACAATCCCTTTCATTAAGATTTTCAATGCCTAACATACATATTGAAGGCCAAAAGTTGCTATAACAAATTTTAGTTGAAAAAATTAAAACTTGGTATTTAATCATGAGATTTTTCTCCTTACTGTTCAAAATATTTCATTAGTTAAAAAAATGCCTAAATCTAAGCATAGAATTTATGGTGGAGTCAGTGGGTAATAAAAAATGTAGGAATTGGTACAAAAATACAACCATGATTACAGTTGACTTTTTTTCTTCCTTCTCCCTACTGCTGGAATTTGCTGTGTTAACATATATGTAACCTTCAGGTTAAATGAATGTTTGGACATACTCGTCTAAGTCCTACCCTTGATATCACAGCTTGTAAAGAAATAAAATCCATAAAATAACTGACTTCTCATATCAACTGATCGATCGCTTCTAATTAGCAAAATGTATGTCTGCTGCCCTGCTTGCTTGGTTTTTATTTGAGGCTCTTTTGACACATCATAAATAAAAATGCCTCATGCTGCTAACCCAAGCAAGCAGAAATGAATAATCTATAACAGTTGCTCTGTGTTTCATTTATAAGTTCCTGTCTGGCCTGTTCATGGTTAGAATGTTATTATGATCCTGATTTCCCTGTTGTTTCCTTGGTTCCTCTTCTGTTGCAATAGTATTTGATAAGATTCTTCAGATTCAGTCATTATGGGCTTTGATTCAATCATTATGAGCTTTGATTCAGTCATTGCGAGCTTTGGTTGAGTCATTGCGAGCTTTGGTTGAGTCATTGCGAGCTTTGGTTGAGTCATTGCGAGCTTTGGTTGAGTCATTGCGAGCTTTGGTTGAGTCATTGCGAGCTTTGGTTGAGTCATTGCGAGCTTTGGTTGAGTCATTGCGAGCTTTGGTTGAGTCATTGCGAGCTTTGGTTGAGTCATTGCGAGCTTTGGTTGAGTCATTGCGAGCTTTGGTTGAGTCATTGCGAGCTTTGGTTGAGTCATTGCGAGCTTTGGTTGAGTCATTGCGAGCTTTGGTTGAGTCATTGCGAGCTTTGGTTGAGTCATTGCGAGCTTTGGTTGAGTCATTGCGAGCTTTGGTTGAGTCATTGCGAGCTTTGATAAAGTTGGCTGTGATTTATTATAATAGCCTTGGAAATGCTTGCTTTAATTCTTGACCATTTTTGCTTCATTTCTATAATAAAATTATAAGTGATATGTTTACATAAGAGATGTAATTGTCCTATTCAGTCTGCAACACTTGTATTAATTCCTGACCCCTCACAATTCCTTTCTTTCTTATTTTCAATGCATTTCTGCAGTGCAAATGTCTTATATGCTCAGAGATTTTCTTATACAAATCAATGATACTAGTTAGACCTGTTATAATGCGGATGTCAGGGTCCATAATTTTCTACCACATCATATGCGAGTCAGCATTGTAACAAATTGTCCATTTTTACCAACCTTGATACAACTTCTCCCACCCCCAACTACATCAAGACCGAACTGTGCTAAAATGATGAGAAAACTGTGAGGATAGAGTGAAGCCTGTCTGGTTTGAAGACAGAGATGGATATAGAAGTTCTAAAAGTAGTGACAGTTCTCTTAGCAGAAGCTTATATTTTGACAAAACTAAGTTACATATCTAGCTAGTGTCTAGACTTGACGATCTGTTAGTAATTTTTTGAACAAAATATGAAAGGGAAAGGGTCCAATTCATTTTCTTCTTACAGTTGGTTACCCAATTCAGTATTTGACATGTTTTTGACTATTTTCAGTATCTTTTTGATTTAGTGCTTTATTAGCAGTCAAACTAGTGCAAAAATTATTCCTTGAGTTGGCAACCCTGATCTGATTAGCCACTCTAGTTTCAATACATCTGTGCTTCTGATGGACAAATTTAATATTGATGGGCCCAGCACTTTCTATTTTTGTATTTAGTTATTATTTTGAGAGTCAAACAGAACGTTTTCAAAATTGGGGTCCATGTTGAAACCATATTATAAGCGATTTTGCATCATATTGGGTCTATGGTGTGATTTCTTCTTTAATTTTTGCCGTTTTAGATAGCAGAAGGAGCTTTTTCCAATGCAGGTGTTTTGTAGAAATATAGTGGTGTAAAGCAAACTTTCGAAAAGTGGTAGATACCTAAATTTATTGCAGCTTGTTGAGCTTTTATAAATAAAGAATAGTACTGGTATTCGCTTTGTCAAACATAAGTGAGATCTTAAAATTGAATCGAACAACAAAGATGGCAAAGGGTTCTATCTTTTTTTCATATGTATATATTCAAGCGTTCCAGTACTACTGCCTATACTGTTTTGTCAACAGACTTGAAAATTGGCATCAGTACTCCCCAAAAACTGTTCTGAAAATTTGCATTTTATTCATTCTTGGAAAAAAGCTTTTAAGCCTTTTATGGACCTTATTTTGATAGGTTTGCTTATATCTAGATTCTCCAAAACGTGTATTTTCTTTTTTTTTTTTTTTTTTACTCTATTTTAAATATTTTCCCATGGAAAACACCAATGATGCCATCTTTATTCCATGACTGAATTTTTTTTACAACTTGGAAATTTTATGCTACAGTTTATTATTGACTGTGATGGCAAGTTTTTTTTCTTTTCGTATTATTAGAACATATGAATATGTGTTCTAATCTTAAACCTTAAAGGTTTTAATGATTAATATAAAATCAGATTAAAAAAAAAAAATCAAACTGGCTGCTGCAGGGCTACACTCCACTCCAACTTCTATTCTGACAAAAGGTGATTACTGCCACTTTTGTATTGTATATATAATAAATGAAAACAATTATAAGAATATATATTTTTTGTATAAATGCACTAATTTATTAGAATGAAATAACCCCGTATGATGAATTTTTGTTGTTATCTAAGACTTGTCAATTTAGCTCAGTCAGTAAGACAGCATCCTGGCAAGTTGTTGAGAGTTCAAATCATGATAGAGGAAATTGAATTTTACATATCAGTTTACACTCATAAGTTTGGTGAGGATTGTTATTTTTGTTCTTGTTACAGTAGAAAAATGATGTCAAATCCAGTTTTGATGTCAGAAAAAAGAAAGTTAAAAATTGTCAACATGAATGAAGTAAATGTTCAGTTGATGTCTCTGTTTATTTTGTACTCGAGAACTTTTTAGCCCAAGATAATTATTCAAACTATCTAGCCCGGGATGGCAGTTCGAACAAACTATCTAGCCCGGGATGGCAGTTCGAACAAACTATCTAGCCCGGGATGGCAGTTCGAACAAACTATTTAGCCCAGGATGGCCGTTCGAACAAACTATTTAGCCCGGGATGGTTGTTCAAAATTATTACTGACTTCTATATTTGGACTAATGCCCTCATCTTAGTTGTTGTTGCTACAACATTCCATCCACCTTACCCTTCAGCCTTCTTCAGGTGTCTGCCGTACTCAGCAATCATATGGAAATTCGAATCAAACCCCTTATTCAATTCATGGGCATATATTATTCTCATTCTGTTGTCCACACCAGTGGGGAATATCTCAAATTGATTATTCTCTCTAGTCAATTCATCCTTGGGATGTGACTTGTGTACCTCTTTCACTCAATAGGCGTATGTAATTTTTCAGCATTACCTGACCCAGGGATTGAACTTATTACCACCAGGCAGGTTACTAGATATGCTCAACCAAGACCCTTATCCTCTCACCCATCTGTCCCGAATTTAGAATTATTTAAAAGATGAACAGTCTGAACTATGTTTGAATATCAGTTTTATTTTGGGGAGGGTGAGTTTTTGTATTCCTGCCTATGCCACTATTCTGAATGGGCACCCAGCCCTAGTATTGAAATCCTGGGTAAATGAACTCAGGGTAAAGTTGTTAAGTGCTAAAGTGGATCGGTGGTGTAATAGTGCTTCACAGAATACTCGTGTCCATTAAGAGGCCATATAGAAAAATTCTCCATATCTCCCCAAGCAAAGCATAAATATTCACAAGGACTGTCCATAACAGGAACAATGTGTTTAAATGGAAGGGAGTGGTATCTTCAAAAAAAAATATTCAATTGATTGTAGCTTTTGCAATGTACCAAGGAGTGGAGCCCCCTTGAAGCGGTTGGGTGCCAACTTTGCTGATCATTCCGGCAACTCCTGCAGCCAAGCTCCACTTTTCTTTGAACCACATCAGCAAGGCCATTGCCAGATGAAAGCATGGGATTTAGGGGCCACAGCCTAGGAGTTCCTGCCAACTGTAAGGTCTTCAGAGATCAAGTGACTTGTTATCTCATTTGTGAATGCTGAATCAAAGTATAAGTTCTCGAAATTATCAATTTAAAAAAGCCCGGCTTTAATTGATATATTGAATATGAATGTGTGTATCTTTATATATATATGATTTGTAATAAACATACCACTACAAAAAGAAACACTGTACTAATATATATATATATATATATATATGTATTTAAGGAATGGACGTATTTGGTCTGACAGAATTAATTATAAATTGCGTTATATTATATAAGAACTTATTTGAAATAATTTTCCCATTATTACAAGGTTAATATATCATTCAATTCAGACAACGTAAATAGAATAGACATGAATACATTCTGTCACATTGTAAGAGATGAAAAAGACCGAGAATAAACAGGATAAGAATTTGGGTTGAAAGCAGTTATTCAGCCTTTGCCTTATTTGCGGGCTGTTTTGAGCAATGGTTAGTACATCACTTTATTGAAAGGGCTACCTATCGGTGGCAGGTTCAATTCCTGCTGCAACTTCTTTTTTCTTTAATTGTTTATTCCATTTACAGTCTAAACTGAATGATGTATTAATCGTGTAACAATGGGAATTCATTTCAACTAAGTTTCTATATAACACAATTCACAATTCATAATTCATATATATATGTATATACATATATATATATATTGAATGTCAGTTTGTGACGTCTAAGACTGACTGAAAACGATTCTCTCAAGAACTCGTAATTTATTGATGTTTTGAAGAAACTTGTACCCAAATTTCAATTGCTGTTAACTCTATAGAAATAAATTTAATTATTCATCCACTTTCTTTTTCCGTCTAAAAATATTACTGGGGACCTCTTGGTACCTGTAGCCCAGGGGCCCTCACAATTTTAATCTGGCACTGAGCAAGGCTGAGAAGAGGATTCTGTTGACTGGGCAGCCAAAGATCCACAATTGCTTTGCCAAAGAGTGTGTCATTCCATTGATTATTTAGGCAGGAGGATGCATTCTTGCAATATTACTAGCCAGTTGCATAATAAATGATGGCTCAAGAGTTGAATCATTGGATCAAACATTTCAATACAATCAGTTTGATTACAACTATCAAATATACTGTTTTTAAAATTCCTCTAATAGTTTTTTTCAATGAGTTTAGTGTTTAAAGCTTTTACAGCTCTCTAGACTAGAATATATATATATATATATATATATATATATATATAAAGCACTGAAAACTTTTAACCACTGAATGGTACGCACACATAGCACATGCTACTGAAGATGGGAATACCTCCTGAAACATGTTTAGCTTACCAATCAATACATTTATGATTTAATTAATTAATAAACTAAATTTCCATACACTTTAGACTTTAGCTCCTGAGTCTGTCTCACTTCCCATTCTTCACATTATATATATATATGTATATATATAAAGTTTGGCTTTCCTTTTATACTTTTTTGTCGAATTTATTCAACCCTTATTGCAAAATTTACCTTCATATTTTCATATGTATATGAATTTATTTTATACCTGTCATTCATATATATTTTACATCTATCCTAAGACCTGTCATATATACTAACTGAGAATCCACCCTATTAGCTCATTCCTGCAGAATGACAGACCCCCCATCTCCCGGGTCACCTGAAAATTGTCAGGGATAACCAAAAACCACCCAATAAGGCGGGTTTGCAGCTACTTCCCTTCCCCCTTCCAAGACACACAAGTGTATGACCTACATTCTGCATGTTGGTGAGCACAAACTTTGGTACAGCCGTTAGCTGGATACTTTTCAGACATGCACACCACCTACCGCCCTCATGGACAAAGACATGACCTACTTTTTGAAACACTGACTGCTGCTTGAAGTACAAGCTGTTGGCTGGATACTTTTCTGACATGGAAACAAGAAGATGCAGAAAAATTATGTGTATTTTTTAAAAATTATATTCAACCTATAAATGTATTGTAGATGGAGACATTCTGAATCCAATTATTTTTTTACTCTGGGATGCGTAGTTCTAGAATTATAATAGTACCAACATATATACATACATTTCTACTTTGGATATTTTGATGTATGCTTGTAAAAATGTATGAGTATACTTACAAACACACCCACATATATACATACATATACATATATATATATACATACATATATATATATATATATATATACACACATATATATATATATATATATATATATATATATATATATACATATATATATATATACATATATATATATATATATACACACACACACACTTTAAATATCTGAAATAGCAATGTATGTATTTTATCCTTGAACAAATGTCTAGACAATAGAACAATAAAGGAACCCAAAACAGTAATAACAACCACCCTAATGCATCTTGTATTAGCACTAAATTGCTTTAACTTTAACGGAAGACATTTTCTCAGAATTGAAGGTTGTGCCATGCTCCAGACCCATCCAACGCTACTATGCTTGTGGGTAAATTCAAAGAAAGATATATTCATCCAGAAATGAATAACAACTGTGTCTTTTATGCTACGTATACTGGTGACATATTCCTCACATTGATTGAATCCTGTTCAAGTGCAATCTATTTGCAGTGTTCGTCAACTCATTTCTGGGGTGGTCTTAAAGTTTTCCAATGCATATTTTGGTACGTTCTCGACAACATAATCACATGCCTTGGAGTTGTTCTCATTTCATGATTTGGGGATCATATCTCAGAGTGTGCTCACTAAAAATCTAAAAAAACGAACAAAAACAGACGTATACATTACTAACAGTACTATTTGGAAATTTGCTTTTTGAAAATTTACATACAGACCTGGCTGTAGCATTGGTTCTCAATGCCCGAGGGGCAAAGAGAGCACCTGGGAGGAGTGGGGTCAGTTGCGCTATTCCCTAAGGGAGGGCATTATTATGAATTAATGAGCGTTATAGGCCAGACGAAATTTTGCACCCTCTCATACATGCGCCCGGAGGTTTCTGCCTCCTCTGATCTCATGACCAAAATTCTGTCACTCAGTCTCTCATGTTTTTTGACTTCTAAATTTTTCTAGATTTAATCATATCTAGGTGTAACTCTAGGTGAAATATTGAGACTTTTCTCTGTACTTGCAGGATCAATTACCCCGACATCAAGAAGATAAGAAATCATGTAACTTTTTTGAGTAAACAACATAAAGTTACAAATAAACACATTTTTCTATATAATCTTGACCTGAGGAATTCAGAAAAATGCTTGTTATTATCAAGATCTGAACACATCTTGACTATACTCCAGGATGAGAAAACGCGAAAAAATGTTGAAGTATGATTGGGTTTTTTTATTCATAAACTAGGTATCGACTTTGTCCTTTAATCTGTTTTTTCAATCCTTGAAATGTCTTTTTTATGATCCTGCTCATTAAAGGCTGAAACAATTTCCAATATAGTTCAAATTGCCCCTTTATAAACCTAGTGCAAACCCAAACCTGTACCCGGACACTGAAAATAGAAAATTGCACAACTTTACAAGTAAACAATATACAGTGACAAATACAGTTTCCAACTTGAGGAATTCAGAAACGTGGTTATTTGTAAGATCCAAACACATCTGTCAAAATGTAAGTAAATATTAAATAATTTAGCCACATCCTGTTCAAGGTTATTCGAGAAGTTTAAACAAGGGTGATATGAGGAATGTGGAAACTTCAAATATTGGAATCAGTTCATATACCATTATACAATAGTTTTAGATCTCGGGAAAGAAACTGTAAGCTTAATGTAGATGCCATACAATGCACCCTACATGAATCTGCTGCAGGGAACTCAACGAACTACTTGTGATAGGGATCAGTAAACTCTGAAGAAGCTTGGAATCTAGCTGAATCTCATCCTGAATGTTACAGTATTATAGGACATTCCAAACAAAAACAATTAATCACAGAATGGCATCTTATCTATTCTGAAGAGCTGGCTGTTAGAAATTTCTACAGGGAATATGCAAATATTCATGCGACCCATTCTTGAGCGTATTAGCACCATGAGTCATCAAAGACAGTGAAATGGAAATGCGAATCAAAAATACAATGGTGGAATTCATTGAAGAAAAGAATTCTTCAATATCGCTGACCTCCAAGACTAAACTTCATCATTTCATTGCAAAAGAAGTTATGACAGTTAAAATAAAAGATGATATCTTGAATGCCACTGATAAAGAGACAAGAAAATTCAATGAGGCCCATGATTGGCTTCTAAACAAAGGCACCAGAATCAGTGAAGCCATACATGGAAGTAACTTGGAAACTATGCAACACTTGATAGGTTTCCCCAAAAAGACACCATCTGCTATGATTAAAGCGTATAACATAACTGATAAATGAATAAATGTAGCCAGGGAATGAGGTTTGAGTAATGCTGAACTATTGGCCCATGATGTAGTACCGTCTAGCATGTTGTTCGACGACAGCAGTTTCATGTTTAAGTCAAGTAAGAGTCAACTAGTAAAAGAACTCGGGGGGGGGGAAAATCTTACTAAAAATGACTGCTTATTCAGTTTGCAAAATATCTATGTCTATAGTTGATATAATGAATGTTCAGAAACTTCCAACATTTTTTCAAACATTAGATTATCAGCAATTTTACTCATAGAAATAATCAGGATGAACAAAGAGGATGTGATGTTCTTAAACATATATAATGAGCAGGCAGTCAAAGAAAGTGGATTACAGAGATTAAATAAATCTCCAATACACCCTCACACAATACAGAAGTCCACCCTATTTTACAAATTTTGGTCTTCAAATCAAAATGAACTGAACTTAGAGAAAACTGATTTACTAAGAAGTAAAGAGTCATAGCTCCCAATAATATTTGAAGATTGGCAACTCATAAGAATTAACAATAATGTAAAAACTTCAATGTTAATGTTTCAGTCATCTGGCAAAGAAGCTGATCTTTGCATTCCTGCTCATGTTATAGACTTGTTGGCGGCTACAAAGCTGTACTTGTTATCAGCAATGATACTGATATCATAGTCGAGTTGATACATCTTATACCAATTTTTAATGACTATAACCTCCAACAACTGTGGATAAGAGCTGGAGTAAGAGATACTACTGCATACCACTTCACACATTATACCAGCAGCAAGGTCCTCTACTCAGTGCCGTTCCTCCAGCTTTACACTGCCTCAATGGATGTGATGCTACTAGTAGAATAGGAAATAAAAAAGGCTGCCCTGAAAGCAAACCCTGAAAACTATCTCACTCGCTTTGGAACCGTGCCATTGAACGCCATTGTAGAAATTGTTGAACTGTTTCTTGTCGAAGTATTGAAACCTAGCTGTACAGCAAGAAGCTTCACTGATCATGGAAAAGGAATCTTCTCCTCCTAAATCTGCATCATTACAAAATCCTCCGTCAAGTGTCAAGGACCACTGCCTCGTATCAAATGTGCATTTTAGAATACATATCTCATCTGTCATTCACTGGACTATTATCTTAACAGAACAGTGCTTCAGCACCCTATCCAAGTAAACTTTGGATATGAACTTCAAGATGACAACTCCATCCCCTCAAAATCCTGGAAACCTTTAGATAAGTGTTGGTCTGTTGTGTGTCGCTGTTCTTAGTATACTAAAAGTAAAGAGTGAAGTATACCAAATTTTCTGGTTGTTTTAGTCAGCAGTGTAAAAAATCCATCAACTTATTAGTCCCGTGTGTTTATATACCCTGCCATGTTGTTCACAGCAGTGTTTCTGTGATTGATTTTGAAGGTGTTGCTATTGATCTTTCCACTGGTTTTATCTCCAAAAATGCTTTACTACCACTGAATGCTGCTACTGCAACATTAAAAAATATTAGCTCAATTAGAAACCCATTAATCATACCAGACTAAATACCAGCTCTAGCAGGCAGAGATAAATTACTGTGAAAAAAAATTAGAATGAAATAAATAGATCAGATAGTTATTAATTTAACATGTTTTTAAAAAGTGATATTAGTGACTTACATTTTTCTTCAAGATCATAAACTATGTGCATGTACACTTGACAGGAAATTGACAAATTTTTGACTTTTAGAGTTTCTTTTTCTCTGTGTGGTCAGGCAACCTCTTTTCAATTTCATACCCACAACATGCACACTTACGTATCCTATGTACACAGGTACAATTTTCTCAACTATCACTAAATTCAACTACATACTCACAGAACCCTTCTCAGTTTCACTTCTTGTACACAAATGGTTTAAACTTTGACCTGAAGACATCTCTTTTTTTGCCAGAAAAGATAATAAATTTAGAAAAACAATATCCTTGCATCCTTTCTTCCCCTCCTCTCCAAACTTCATCTGCAAAATTTCATTTTTGCCATTCAATGTTGGACCACAAAAAAAAAAAACAGTCTTTCAAATTAATGGGAATAAATACTATCCGGTTTTCAAACTTTTGTGTTTATATATCGTCTATTAAATTCATCATTATGTCGGATAAATCTCATCCATTTCCTCTGCATAAATGCACTGAAAAAAACAAACCGTCTTTGGATATTTTGTATAAAGAGACATGTAAATTTGGCAGTATTATATGATATTGCAATATAACATTGTACTTGGATCTGCCCAAAAATTTACTTAATTCTTCCGCAGTATATTACAGGAAAAATAGTTGATACCTAATTTATACATGAAAGTGTATAATCATTTTCCCCAACGTCTTTTCTCATTTTATTTTTGCTGTTCTCATCCTGAAATAGTCCAGGTGTGTTCAAATACTAATAATCCCAATTTTTCCGAATTCCTCAGGTCAAGATTGTCTGGGAAAATGTGTTTATTTGTCTCCCTCTGTTGTTTATTCCAAAAGTTGTACAATTTTCTATCCTTTTGATGTCTGGGCTCAAGTTCTCACTCTGGTTAATGATCCTGCCTTACAGAGAAAGATCTCCATTTTTCAGAACTAGCACGTCAATGTTCTTCAATCCATATATATGTAGAAGTAGAAAAACATGACAGTCCGAGTAGCAGGATTTTGGACACAAGATGTGAGCTAGAGCCAAGACTAAGGAACATTTCAAGTCTTAAAAAAATCTCACTAGAAATATACTAATTGGCCAATTCCAATAGTATTTTTGGTAAGTATTCAAATTCTTTATAAAAAAAAGTATTTTGTTAAAAAGATCATACCAAATTTTTTTCTTCTTTCTTTCTTTTTCTTTTTTTCAAGACAATCTCTATAAAATGTCTTTTGGATCGCCAAAAATATATCCTCATCATCAGTCTTTTATCATCTGTAATTGGACAGGATTCCTCAGGATTCACTAGACATCTCTGACATGGATATCACAAAGCCAATACTTTCTGAACTTATCTAGTTTGTCTCGCCATCTTATATTCTGCCAGCTTTGGTTTCACATGTGATCTCTGAGGATTAATGTTGTGATGTCTGCTATTCTTGCAACATTTTTTTTTTTTTCCATAATATATTGTGTTTTGTGATCTATGCATGTGAGATTGAGCATGATTCTTTCCTGTGCAGTTTCAGGGTCGGTCTCTCGGATAGGTTCCATGTTTCAGCTTTATAGGTGACCATCAGGAGGATGCATTGGTTGTATACCCTTCTTTTAAGGACTAATGGGATTTTCTTGTTCTTGAAGGCTTGCCATTCAACTAAAAGAGGAAGCAGTTGAATATAATGTAGCATTTATCAACTTCAAGAAGGTCTTTGACTCGTTGGAAATTCCCAAGGTCATTGAGACTATCACTCTACAAGGTGTAGTCCCAGTATATGTCAGAGTACTGCAGTAATATATATTTGTTTCTATAATGATAAGTCCTCATGAAAAATTAAGACTGTTGAAATCATATTCAATGCTGCAGAATGTTGTTTTCAAATTGGCTCTGAATCAGAAAATCACAAATGCAGAAAAAATAATATTTTCTGTTTGGAATGTTTTCCATTGCTTTTTTTATTAAAATACAGTTATGTTACACAGTCAGTTGCTGGTGTGTTCACGTATATGTATGCAAGTCTTGTATCTGTACGGCAAGAAGAAATATGTGTGTGTCGGTCGTGTTCGTTACAGCATCATCATTGAAGTTTGGAATTTTATATATCAATCATCATCATTGTACGGATGCAGTGGTTGGAATTAGGAAGTGGATACTGTACTTAGTCTGTCTCCACACACCCCTAAGGTGGGTTGGACGGTATTTTAGACATTGAAAATTTTTTCCTATTCAATGTATTGTTTGTTGTTTTATGAAATTTTTAGCCAAAAAAGAATTGAAGTAGATGGAAATAAAATATTGTTTAATTTAATTTTTTTTTTCTTTTCAATTGATAATTTTTTTTCTACAATGACTGTAATAAACACTGCTCTTACTCACATCCTCTCTATTTTAAAAATACAAACTGTTTAGATGTTTGTATCTTTGATAGAGAGGGGAAGAGTAAGAGATGACATTATTTGAGTGTTTCAAATGCCAACTCTTTTGTAAGAGCAGTAATAGATTTAAATCATTGGCTAACAGCTAATGGAGTGGCCACAAAACCATATTAGACTTTGATTGGGAATCGAAACCACCCCAAAAACATAATTTTGGGTGATGATCTTCAATAACTAACTTACTGAACATGACCAAGCCCCCGGGGGATTAACCACAGAAAATTTCATGGGGTTATGTTCAGTGATTTTCGCAGTAAGCTGTCGCATACAGACAGATGGATGGGCTGTCGGATTGAATTTTGTGTTAATTATATGATTATTTATGACCAAACTCCATAGCGTTGAAACTCTGTTGCCAGAAATGAGTATGTTGCAGTCTAAAACTTAGTACACCCTTACAAAAAAATATTTCTGGTAACAGTTTCAATGCTGTAGAGTTTGGTCATAAATAATACCTGATAATATCCATTTTAATTCTGTGATGTTCCACTAGGAATAACAAAATCCTGCTATGTCTGGTTCTGAAGTAAATTAACTTTCTATAAAAAGGCCTTCTGGGTGTACTCATTTATGGCGTGACACTGTAATTCTGTGTGTGTGTATATATATAGTCAAGAAAGCTTTACAGCTTTAAACATCAAAAATATTAAAAAAACCTTTTAAAGTCACTTCAGTCACCTATTTCCCAGTATCTGTTCATGTAATTCATGTAATTTTCTTCAGTCTTTTTAATGTTTTACACATACTTTGATATTATGGCACTATATGTAATTTTTTCTAATGAAATCATCAGTTGTTTACCATGTGAATGTATATATATATGTATGTATGTATATATATATATATATATATATATATATATATATATATATATATATATATAAGTTTAATTGACAATGATAGACATAGAATGTTTTAGATTTTCAGCCAATTTTTTTTTCTCTGTACAAGCGATCACCTGTCTGGATCTAATGAAAAATTGTCCAAACATTTTGGATCTTGTGCTTTCAATCATACTTTAGGCCATTATCAAAATCGGGGAAAAACTGTGCATGATATTCGTTTTTCAATTTTTGAATACTTTTTAAACTTGATATTTGCTGTTTCTGCTTTATGATAACATCCCACACAAAGTAACATAAAAGCTAAAATCTCAACTGGACAAGATATATATATTTATCAATTGAATAACCCATAGCCATCAAAGATGGCAAAGGGTTCTATCCTTTATTGTGTGTGTGTGTGTTTCATTATGTGTTCCAGTGCTCATGGCCATACCATTTTGTCTACAGACGTTGAAAGTTGGCATCAGAACAAAACTAAGCCCTTTCTAAAAATTCATTTTTTTTGTTTGTTTTTAAAAAAAAAAAAAAAAAACGTTCTCTAACCTTTTGGGGGCCTTATTCTGACCAGTTTATTGATAACTTGTATATTCTCCAGAATTTAGGTATGTTTGACCATATTTATTATATGTCTGACTTGATTTATTCATCGTTGGAATTTTTTCGACATGATTTCGAATTTTGATGCTTTGGTAGTTTAATTATTGACTATTATGGAGAGTCGTTAAATATATTAAATATCCCAGTTCCAAAACTAAAGTAGATCCCATTTAATTTGGGATTTTTTGATTTTATGATAAGGGCTCCAAGAATCTTAATTTTTCAAAAATTTCTATTAATTTAATATTTTTTATTTTTTACAATTAATGTTACATAGTATATGTATGTTGCTCATGAGTATATAATATATGCTCGTGGGAATATCAGAGCCTGGCTATTTATGTTTATTAATATTAGCACAAATTGTGCTTAGATCAGAAAAATGGTGAGTTACTCTTTTATAGGGTGTTAGTTATACTTCCTATATACCAATTTTGATATGCGTGCGTATATGTATTTTGTAAAGCCATTTATGTACCACTGTATATGAATGTTTACTTCATGTTATAATTTGGGGCTGCCATGTTGGAGTTATGGTCCAGGTTGCAGTTGACTTATTTTAAAAAATTAACTGAAATACTTCAAACCAGTAGTTTTGTCAAAGTTAGGGTTCAATTTCGCATAGAATTATGTGGTTAATAGAAGTAAAGACAGGAAAACTCTTGTTCACTGTCAAACAAAAATGAATTAAGTCCAGGTGAAAGAAACAAATTTGAGTCATTTATTGCTGATCAAAGAGTTGAAGAGACGGAGGAGAAGAAGTAGAGAGAGCCACAAGAATTTTGAATTCTTTGATCAAGCACCAGAAGAAACGCAAAGCTTTTTTAAATTACATTCCCTTTGATGCTTGTTGTTTCTTGTATCTAAGCTTTACTTGCTTGTCATGATGTAGAATAGTCAGTGTATCACAAAAATCAAATCACTGTAGCTCCACAAATGGCCTGTCTGACCGACCAGCCAAGTGGGCCACAGATTCATCCTTTTTGTATGTGTCTCTCTCGCTAGGCACTATTCGTCATATTTTTTGGGCTACAAATTTTCTGCTGATATTTTTTTAGATGATTTTAGATAAAAGATCTTTTTTTTTTTTTCTGAGATAATTTCTTTACATTATTAGTTTTGGTATACACATGAGCTACAATGATTCATTTATTCGAGGCACAGATATATCGTATATACTTTTTTATTTGAAGAAAATATATATATATATATATATATATATATATACTTCTATAATTCTCTTGCAAGTAAATATCGGAAAATTCTCAAATTGCCCCAAGAAATTACTTTCTAGACTTACTTTAATTTTTTTTTTTCTTTTTACTACAAGGTGCATTGTACATTAGTTCACCTGAACTAATTTCCTCATCTTTGTTGTTTTTGTTTTTTTATCACAATATTTCGACTGCTGTACCTTCCAGTCTTCCTCCAGGGTCTGTTGTATTTTAGAATGTTGAACATTTTTTTCATACTTAGAGTCTCATGATTAAATACACTGCTGCTGTTGTATTCTCAAGAAGTTTTGTAAATTAGTTTTAAAATAAGTGGTAAAGCAGCTGGATATAAACCAGTCTTCCTTCTGGCAAGATGTACACAGGTTTGAATCTCACTGAGAGCTTATTCTTTATTTCTGAATCGCACTGTTTGCTCAGTACCGTAAACTGATGGCTCAAGTTGAGCTGTGATAAAAAATAACTAAAACATTAGGATGGAGGTAAATAGTAATCAAAGTTGATACAATGGATTACAATACTTCATCTAATAATGAAAGATAAATAATAAAATAATCAGTCTTGAAATATTTTCTAAATTTGAAATAAAGGGAACCCAATGTGCTCTTTGTTTTTTGTACAAGTGCTGTCAAAAGTTTTTTTTTTTTCAAGGCACATTTACAATGTAATTAAGGTTGCCATATCTGAACATACAAAAAGGAGGATGTTTCCAAAGACATCTGTTCAACACATTTTAGTGCTATGTAAACTCAAAGTAGACATGATAATTAATTTTGTGGGCTTTTGGAAGAATTTAAAAAATTCCTTTTGAATAAAGATTTCAAGATCTAAATGGAGAACATGCCCAGTGAAATTATAGACATATGACGATCCTAAATTCTGATGAGGATAATTTTTTCCATGCCAGATATCTGAGAAATATTCTTCCTCATTATCATCAACTCTGCCTCACCAAAAGATTGTAATCCATATTTGAGAGACACTTGGTGTACAGGTGGTGGTTTAACAATGAATATGCAGCAAATTGGATTTCAGTGCAATGTCAGCCTGTTGGATTTTAAAAAATAACAGACTGAACAGAATTCAAAACAACAGAAGATTACTTACAACTCTTTATTTTCTTCATTAACATTGGAAAGCATGTGCGTTTGTACACCCGTGAAATAATATGCCGGTTTCATTGTTGTAAGTGAATAAAATAAGCTCTCCTGTGAAAAAGAGATAACTCTATATTGAATAAAATACAAAACGATCAATAACAGATCAGGCCGGTGTCTGTTTTGTATACATGTATTTTGAAGTATTTATAATCTGATCAACCGAAACGTTACGTCCAATAAGGTGATGGTCACCCATATGTCAACAGAACAGCATTTACCAGATTGTGTATGGTAAATGAGATACGAGGAGTTTCCTAAAACATTCCCATACAATTCAGGCAGTGTAGTAGGGGTAATTGTCCTGGTGAAAGATGCTCCTGCCATTGTAGAAGATTGTTGGCACAAAGAATTGTGCCTGGTGTTAAGGTGAGAAGTATGTGACAAAGTATCTCCCATATGAATGATAGGACCTATATTTCCCAGCAGAATATTGTCCAAACCCTAGCACAGCCTCCACCACATGGTTGTTTTCCAATGGTGGATCTTAGTGTCATCGCTCCCTCCGGATAACAACGCACAAGTAAACTGCCGTCAACCTCCCTTGGTGGGGGTGGGGGCAAGAGTCATTGGACAGGGCAACCTTCTTTTATTGATCCAAGATCCAGTTCTGACACTTGTGAGCCCATTGAAAATTCCCGTGGCAATTGACATTGGTCAGCATGGGTACTCTGACTGGCCTGTGACTACTTAGCCCAATACGCAACAAGGTTCAATTCACTATATAGCAATACATTCCTCCCTTTATTTGATTGAAGCTATGTGCAATTTGTGCCACAGTAGCCCTCTTGTTGGCTCACACTTGGCAGGATAGCCTCTATTCACTTCTTGCATCAAAAGGTCTTGGCTGTCTAATTCCTTGTCAGCGGTTGGTAATGTTTCACTTCCTGGACCGCTACTGATAAGTACTCGCTACAATTGAATGTGATCACCCCTACAAGCCGTGCTGTTTTCGAAATGCTCTGATCTAGTCTTTTGGCCATAGTAATGTGGCCTTTATCAGAGTTACTCAAATATTTTCTCTTACCAATAACTGTGATATTCAATGCATAGTTCCTACTAAGTGCATGTGTGCATGTTTTTTGCACAGTGCCCTAAGGAAATCAATGTGCACACAAAAGATTAGTCACCTAAAATAATGTCCTAATGAATGGTTTTAATGGGTTCTGATTTGACTATTTGCAGCAACCTTAATAATAATGATAATAATCATAAGTGATAATCTGTGAATTGATTGGTGTTATTGCTATTAATTTTTTTTGACATTGCATTACATAAAAGTAAGAAATGCTCATATTTTATTTAATGGAATGCATACATTCACCAAGTTTGCAATAAAGGGGAAATGTAAACCACATGGTATTAGACAAGGGCCGTTTCATTTACAGCAATAAAGTATTCACATTTCAGTATAAATCCTACCAGCTTCCCCCTCCCCCCCCCTTTTTTTTTAAACAGATTCATAAAGCTCAGCTCAGCTTAGTTTGGCATGATCCCATGTTGGTTGAGAAAAAGATCACGATGCATCAATTTTCTAAATTGAGAGGGACCAACCTACCTTGAAAATCAGTATTTGAAATTTTGTCTTTTTGAGGTTTACCAAACTAGCTTAATATACCAATGTCTTGTCTTGTTTCCTCTGTTTACAAAGTTTAATATTGCAGGTTCTTGACAGCCAAAACCACAATTAAGTAAAAAAGTCTAAATATTCTCTTTCTTGCCTATCTTTGGATTTTCCGCTTAAATTTTAACCTCTTTATAAGGAACTATCCATCTGCCTTATCAGTGTGCACAAAAGAAAGCAATCAGTCAGATAGTCACACTTGGTTTGTTTTAGTATTTAGGAGTGTTTCCTCATGCGAAATCAAACCATTCGTGTAGCAATTTCATGATTTTTTGAAGTACAATATTGTTTATCGGTGATTGTAGTTTATTCAGAAATGTTCACTCTCTGAAACTTTTATCTCGAAGAGGAGAGATAAGGACCTGGGATATGAAGAAGCAAAAAATCGTCTCACATTGTAGTTAGGGGTAAATTCCACGAGAGACTTGAAACTTTTGAATTACATCTCAAAAGAATTTCTTATAATGAGGCCTACCAAATTTTGAATAAGAGATATTTTTTCCAATAATTAAAGACTTATCTGTACAGAAACTATGTACAGAAACTATGTATTACCTTCCTCAAATGAAGAAGTTTCTGATACCGACAGGAAAAAGAAGTACATATTAATTTTCTTAATCGAGGCATTAACCCAACGGAGAGGAAATGGGATAAGGAAGATTGTGTTGTGCCAACTTTCCAAGTTGGGAGGAAGGATCTACCAGCATTGTTCCAACTGTATAAACATGGGGGGGTCTGAATATATATTTATTTATATATATATATATATATATATATATATATATATGACACAAACAGAACTGTAGAAAAGGAATTTATCTAATTTTTAATTTTATTTTATTGTGAATATTCTCTGACCTGATTTGATTGTATAATAATCTTCAAAAGGTGTGTGTGTGTATATATATGTTCATCGTGTGGATATGAGGTAATCCAACAATGTTGGTAAAATGACAATTAGAAGGTGAGAAAATCAAGCTTAAAATTAATATAAGATATGTGAACTGCGTACAATAATCTTTGAAAGTTTTCTAAAAAGGGTGGTTGGCAACTTTTGAAATGCCTCAGATTATACCCATATGAAAATGAAAATTTTTTAGATGTAACACCTGTTTTTCTTTTAAATTTCTTTCCCTTCATCCAATTGTTATTTTACCAACATATATATATATATATATATATATATATATATATAAGGCTGAGAAGATTTAGAAATGAGAAAATGTTGAAGAGATAAAGGAACATAAGGAAAGAAAGAATAATGAATGTAGAATGAATATAGTCAATATAAAATACAAGAAGTGATCAAAACCATGCTTATTCACCAAGCTCAACTTATACTGGAACAAGGTCACAGTGGTTGGGCACCCAAGGAGGATTGAACACACTATGATAGTGAATTTGTCTATGAGTGTATCTTGTTAGGCATCATATTACAGTAGGTGCCCCTGCTGAGATATCAACAACTTGACCCTGAATTTCAACTTGGGGTTGTAAGTGCAAGGGAGTATGTCTCTTTTAGAACAGAGATACCTGTGTCTACATGCTGACATTTCTATATATCATTGGACAAAAAGAACTATGCGTGACACATGAGGAATAAAGAGATAGTCTGTGGTAGCTTTGGGGACTAGGAGGGACAAGTAGCAGTAGGTTTGGATGATTTTTTTTGTTTTTTTTTTTGTCTTTGCCTTTGGGGGTGACACTCGTGGGAAGCATAGTGGGGTGGGTGGAAGAATGGATGACACAGATGTGACACATGCATAAACCGAAAGTATAGAGTGAGGCTTGCTAGCTTTGAGACATTTTGGAGTGCCAAAGATAAAAGAGGGTAACATGTGGTGCTAAGTATTTTGTCTGAATTCCTAAGATGGGGATTTGTTACTGATATAGGATTCATTTGGACTAGTTTCCTGGCCTTTGTCGTCTCCATCACATTTCAGCTGCTGGAATCCTCCGGCCTTCTTTCTGTTTGAATGTAGACAGGGCCTTGCTACTATTATACATTGATTTATTCAGATTGGTTTCTTTGTCTTCACTATCTTCATCACGTTTTGGCTGCTGCTCTCTCTGGTCTTCTTTCAGTTTGAAACAAAACAAGGCATTGATTCATCCAGACCAGTTTTGTCGTTATTGTTGTGTTTTGTTTCTGCATTTTGGCCCATGTACTTTACTTCCCTCCTTGGGTGTCTGTTGCATTGAGAAACCTTCCAGGGATATTGGGCAAAGTCCTTTATTCAATAGATGGTGGAAGGCAAGGCTGGCACTACCATTAGGCCAAACTAAGTAGCCTGGGGTGCAGTTCTGACCTTTCACCAATTTTGAGTCTTGCCTAGGGCACACAAAACCCTTGCAGTAGCCCTGGGGGGGATGTTGCCCTGCTTTATTCCTATACTTATTACGTTTAATGTTCTTTCAGTAAGCCATATCCCTCTTGGGTAATAATTTTTTTTTTCTTTAGCCATAATCTGCTGCCTGTTCTTTCCTAATTAATGGCTTTCATATTGCATTGAGAACAGTATGCCCCTGAGAATTAAATACAGGATTTTGTTTAATATTCTTGAAAGATTACAGAATGCGATATAGCTCTTTCGAAACTGTGTACATGTACATACTCACATATATTTTGCAACCGGTGCATGAAGGAAATTAATGTGCGCATAGAAGGTTAACCTCAAAAGTATGATGATAATGATATATTATTATCTTTACGTGTTGAAAATAATCTCTTAGCTGACTGTTTCCGTTAGCTAGTGAATCGTTTTTTCAGATATCACATTTGTGCATCGTTGATTTTCTGTTCTGGTTTGTACAGCACAGCTACAGCCATGCTTGTCAGACAATGCCCCTGTTATAAAATTGATGATCTGCTTTGAATTCTGATAGCTTATTGAGTTTTATTTTTAAAAAATATTGGTTCAATATGTCAAATTTAAAGGATGCAAAGGGTCTGAAGAGCAAAAGATCTGCTTGTTTATTTAAAGATGAATAGATTAACAGAATGTCAGAAACTGTAACACCAAAAGCTCACAAGGTCAAGAACATTCAGCTGCAAGAAATATTTACGTATGATTCCAAACCTGGAGTTGATCTGTTGTGATACACACTGTTGTGATACACACATAGTTTTGTCACGGGAAAAGAATTTGCACATTGTATGATTTTTTTTTTTTGTACAATCTGACTACTATAGATTAGAGGGAACATTGGTGATAGATACCTGGAGAAGGCTAGAGACTGAAATATTGTGACAAAAAAATTTGAATAGAAAATGTTGTCATCAACATCTTTTGGCTGCTTGCCCTATCAGGTGGTGAGCAATCAAAAAATTGGAATAAGGGGTGATCAATGAATAAGTTACTTCTCTCGCCATTAGTTTGATCTCTAAAATGTTCAAAATTTAAAAAATCAAGCAGGCAGAAACTGACTGATTTAGCATAAATTTATATTATGAACTTACAGGGGAATCTTGAAAGAAAAATACTATTTTTTTCTAAACATTGAGGAATAACAGTTGAAATTTACAGCTCTCTAGCTCTATTGGTGTGGCCTGTATATGTGATAATTACATATATACATAGCCAGCCAGACCAATTCAAAAACTGAAGAAACCTATTTTTACAGTTTTGGTTGATGGTTTGTAATAAAGAGTCGGAAACTGATCTGGATTAACCATTTTAATTTCTGACTAGTATTTGTCTTTCATTTTGATTTAAGTGGCTTTGTTTGTTGTTAAATATTTTTGTTTTTACATCCAGTAATCATTGTAGTAGAGGTAGTAGTAGTAGTAGTAATATTATCTTGATTTATTTTTCATTAGATGAAGTCAACCATTATTGATTTCTGGCTACCAATTTTTCTGTCATCTTAATTTTAGTTACTTTACTTCACAACAACTTATATCGTTAGTCATTACTTAGGATCTTCACTGTTTACTCACTTCCATAGACTGATGGTCTGCGTTGTTGAAGTGAAAACCTACCAATATTGAGATAAAACAAAAATACTTGCAGGAAATTAATGTTCAATAATGCTTCATCTGATTTAAAAACAAATCAAGATCTGAAAGAATCTCTCTCTCTCTCTCTCTCTATATATATATATATATATATATATATATATATATGAAGCAAATGTCCATTCCTTTGTGATGCACATAACGTGTCATGCTATGTTGTTTTTTTTCTCTATATCTAACTGTAGACCAGATGCATCTTTGATATTCTGCCTCGATAACCCAAAAATATATCTGCATAAAATAGTATAATTTATATTGCTTATCTGAATTAAGTAGGTACCAAAAACATTGTATATAGTAGCAATGATATCATTTTTATTTTTATTTTTTTTGCATTTTGAAACATATTGCAATAATTCAAATATTCCCTTTGATGTTTTAGTCTTGGTTTTATTTGCAAAAAGTAGCATAAACTCAGTTCTAAAAAAATTAATTTTGTCTACCTAAAGTAGATTTTAGACTCTTTTAAAGCTCAATTTTTATCATTCAAATTTACTTTGACTGTCATGATTGATGTCTGCTGACAAAGATTGAAACTTTTATTATTAACAAATCTTTGAAAAATAAGGCGAACCTCAAAGAGATATGATGAAAATTATTTTAATGATCACTTAACTGGATTTTAGAAAAATATTACTTGCATTTTACTTGAGATATAGTGAAAAATACATTTTTTATTGTGAATGTCTGTTACCAGTCAACTCAGTTCAGAAGTCAAGTGGGTATTCAGTTAGTATTCCTTACCTATATTGATGAAAACCTGCTTGAATTTATAAGCTCCTCATGGGACAGGTGAAGTATGGATGATCAAAAATGGCAAAACTTTGTTGCCCATAGTAGCAAAAATATATTCCCTTTATTAAAACATGACGGGCAGCACTCTAATCAGTGTTAATAGCAACAATGCCCTACCTCAAAAATTCTAACAGAAATTGTCAGATATACTAAGGTTAGTCAAAAAGTGATGCCTGTTTAATTTGATTTGAAAAGTATTAGAATTGCTTGGGATTTTTTATTTTATTTTTTATTTTTAGCTTAAAACCATAAAAATTCATCCTCTCTTCTCTTATTCGTAACCCTATTTCAAAATGGCTGCCCCTCTCAACGCATATAGAAAGGTAAGTGTTGTCATAGAATTTCTGTTTTTGGAAGGAGAAGCCGCTGCGAAAATTCACAAAAGTTTATTGAATATTTATGAAAAGGCTGCACTTGATGTAAGCCCAGTAAGGAGATGGGTCAGAAATGTTAATGGCAATGCTAGATAGAAAGAAACTGACCTTTGTGGCTGATGCCAAATAGCAGCTGACAGAAGAATCACTATTGCAAAACTCAGTGAAAGCATTAAGGGCAGCCAAGGTAGCACAGTCTCTTGGCTAGTCAAAGGTTTGTGCAAAGTAACCCTGATACATGTTCATTTTGGTATGCTTTGCGTGTTTCTACTATCAAATCTGTCAAAATTGAAGAACAGGCATCACTTTTTGACCGACCCTTGATTTTTCCTACTTTTCGTTTAAGAAGAACTAATTAAAATAAAACTAGCTGTGTAGACTCCTCACAATTGAGCAGGGGTGGCAAAACTTTTTGAGAGGGGTGGCAATAATCTTCTGAAAAATTCTCCCATGGGAATTTTTTAGCAATATCATTTTTATTATATCAGTATTTTACAAATTATTTAATGGAGGAAGAAAACGCTTGAAAGCATTCTCAAAGAAATCTGTGTAAACAATCAATAACTTCTGAATTGTTTGGATTGAACACAGCTTTAGGAATCAAGTTTCATTGTCAAACTCCAGTCTGAGTTGAAGGCTGGAGTTGACTGTGTTTTCTCACCATAACTACAAGAGCAACAATAATCCTCGCTTAATTCAGGCAAGTAAGCTCTTCACTGTTTATCCGTCTCATTACACTAAACCAAACCTATATATAAAAATAATATTTCCCTAACATGATTTGAAATCAGGACCAAGTGATCAGCAGGCAGCTCTCTTACTGATTGAGCCAAACTGGCAAATTCTGCATGTTAACAAAAATTCATGTTACAAATACACAATGGCTCATTTCATTATAATAAATGAATACATTTATACTAAAAAAGAACTTATTATTTATCATATATACAATACGAAATTTGCAGCAATCATCTCTGGTCAAAGTAGGAGTGAAGTGTCAGCAGCAACCAGGCTTGTTTATGACAAATAATTTACATATAGTAAAATTAATAAATTATAACTGATAATGGATCGTTTTCAGGAAAATGGCAGTCTTGATACTAATTTATGGGTATTTATTGGTTTACTTCTAACAAGAATGAAACAAAGAAATAGAAATAAATGAAAGCATTTTAAGAAACATGTTTTAACAATTATCAATTAATTATTAATTGATTATTTTGAAAAGACAATTGAAAAATAACAATTTATAAATAGTTCAGTAGTTGACTCTATGATGCTCGATAATTGCTTTTGAATGCTCTGAATGTCTGTGTTTTATCATGAATTTGAAAATCAGTCATGTTTTTTCAAGGTAAGGGAATAATTTGGAAGTGCCGTTGTCAATATCTCATTGGAAAATTAAGTTTGATTTCAAAGGCTTTCATGGTATTGAATATAACATCAAATGATATGCCTGATTCCTTTAAATTGACGTTCAAATCATCTAAATGTGAAGAGAAATCTGTAAATAACATTAATCTACAAATCCATACATCTTATAATTGTTTTCATTTGTCAATAACAGACAAATTTCAGCCGAACATTCTACAAATCAAGTGTTGGCTAGTTAGAGCAGAGCTTTCCAAAGTGCACGCCAAGACACTTGAGTGTGTCACTGATGATTGCAAAATTAAGTATAATTTTGTATATCATTCAAAAGATACTTTTCTTGTCTCAGTTGAGCTGCTGGAATAAAATAATATATATGGCTTGGCTATTAAAACTGAAATAACGTGTTGTAAGAAATTTAAATTTTATTTTCAAAGGTGCATCATCAATGCAAAAAGTTTGGAAAAGCCCTGAATTAGAGGGTCATCTCCCAGTCGTTTCTCTGATGACGTAGGGTTCATCACAGGCAATACAAGTAAACTGAGAGGTTAAAGTGATGCACACATAGCCCGCCTTGACCAGATGGTCATTTGTTACAAATGGAAATTTTAGTTCTTTTGATTCTGTCTTATGAACCAGTATATTACTGAGACCATGCATCCAATTTTGAGGTGACCACTGAAAAGAAAAAAAAAAATCACTAAAGGAAACCTATATCTCCCGTGTGCCCCTAAAAGAAAGTTTTTCACGTCCTCTTGGGCATGTATGTCATAGGTTTGCCACCACTGCTATAGAGCCATGTCTAGCAAGCTTGTTTTGCAGACCTTTATTTTACTACTACTGTAGTGAGTCTGATCCATCGGGCTTGTTACCTCATACCAGATTTAGTTAAATAAATAGGATCTTCCTCTTGGTTGAGATAGTTACGTATTCTGACTGATGCAGAAGATCTGTGTTCAAACTAACATAAAGGTATGTTAACAGAAGCATTGTGACAAAAACAGCCATGTTAGGGCGAATGAAGTTCAAGTCCATGATATAGATAGATTTTATAATTTTGTAATTTCACCTGTGCAATTTCTTTGACAAAATTAATGTTAGGAGAAATGGAATTATAGATACAAGGACAATGAACTCACCTTTTGAGGAGCCCTCACAAAATTCAGTCGAGATTCAAACACTTTCCCTTTTAGAGCCCATCTTAACCTTTTCAAAACTCCCAGGACATATATATCCCGAAGTTACTATGACTGCTACTATACCTGTGCCCCATTGATTAGATTTTTAGAAGCCTACTGGGACATACATGTTATGAAAAATAAAGTAAATGATATTTTCCCAGCTTTTATAATTGTAGACAATGACATCATCATCATCATCATATGAATTCCATGTAGAAATTAGTTTGTATTATACTTCTGAATAGGAGGACAATTGAAAAGTTTATATGTAATGATTGATTGTTGTGTGAAAATGTATAAAGTAAAAAAAAAACATAAGTTTTAATCTTATTTTATGTTTCCTTTCAACATCTGGTACGGCTCTGTCCCAAGAGATATTTTGAAAGGCATCATATTATCCCAATGGTCTTTTTTGTTGTGTGGCCTTTGGACCTATAGGCCCCATATATATTTTGCTTAAGTTAGCCAGTTTCACTCAAAAATTATTTATCACTGCAACACATAACAGACCTGTTTAATCTCTGTTGCTGGGTTAAAGTTATTTATATATCCTGACATTTATTTTTATCTATCCGCACCTCGCCCAGCCCAAACCATTCTTGGTGGAAACTTGAAATTTTACACGCACACACACCCCTTTCAATGAGTAGGGAAAAAGTTTTTGTTTTTTGAAAATCTGCCCCTCCCCCAATAATTTTTATTTGAGGGTTCAATTTACAATGAAAGTTGATGACAAATTGTTTCCATAGTTTATGTCCATGTTTTTTTGTTTTTTTTTTCAAAACATAAGTTTGTTTCAAACCTTATTGGTAGTATTTTCATTAAAACAATTTGAATTTAACACCATTACAGTTTAATTTACTAATAAAAGGAAGCAAGTATGGTTGGCAGTGATTCATAATTTCCCTTAGAATGCTACCTATTATTATTTAGCTAATGTAAATCAGTTGTATTCCAGGATAGAGTATTTGTTTTCCTAGCAATTTCCAGGTGTCCAAAATGAAATTTAATACCATATTCAAGTCTGTTCCGATGATGGTAAAATCTTAACGACAATAAATGTCTACTGGGACAGATGTATCCATCATGATTTTAGTTCTTTGAAATAACGAAAATTCAAGCGTTAAGCATCTTGATAGGTTAGTCTTGAAAGAGTTTTTTAAAAAAAATTGTTCATACAGATTGCTGCATATATTTCCAAACAACTTTGAAAGCCGTTCTGAAATTGATCGTCTTTGATTATTGATTTTTCTTTCGTTTTTCTTTTCAGGTGAGTGTGCTTCCAAGGATGATGACATAGAAGGAATTTACCTGTTTATTGTTGGAGTAAAAAAGTTTGTGGAATTTTAACATTTTTTTTTAGTGCTCCGAATAAGTTCTAATCAGAACATTTGGTTGAGATTTGGTTAAATCAGGCATGTTTGCTTGACTCTAAAGTAGTGTGAAGTTTTGATTTACCATGTGAATATTCTACTAAAATAGACGGCCGTGTTTGCATAGGCAGACACAAACCACAGATTTTGTAGATATTTACATTATAATTTGAACATCCGGAAAACGAGTTTTATATCATACTGTAAATTGATCACACTTTTTACAGCCAAAACCCATTGCTTTCTCTAAAAAATATTTTTTCTCAAAAACAGAAAATTCCAGAAGAAATGAAGGTCAGATTTAGCCAAAACAGTTAAAACTGCACAGGAAAAATATTTTTTCATAATTTTCTACCCTGCTTCACTTGACTGAATCTTAATCAAATATTCTTCAAGTTATTCTCTGTTGAGACATTTTCATGTAGAAATGAAAAGACTGGTGGGATACTTATCAAGAAGGATATTCACTTTGAGTGTACAGAGTACGTAAAAAATCACCTTCTCAGTCAATAATTGAACAAACGTAGCGTCAAGATTTGAAGACATCAAAACCAGATCCATCAAAAAATGAATAAAGTGTGAGAAAATTTTTCTATGACATTACCAGCATTTAACATCTAAAATATACACATTAAAAAAAAAAACGTCCAAAAAATCTAGATATTATTTCCACTGAAAAAAATCTAAATATTTAGATTCTAGAGAATCTAGATGTTATCAATAAACCCATCAAAATGAGAAAAGGTCAAAAAAAGCCTTTTCCTAAGAATGAAAATAGATTTTTTCTAAAAAGGTCCCAGTGGAGTACTGGTGCCAATTTTCAAGTCTTATATAAGTATGTAGTTATCCCTACTGATTATTTTCAGGTATGGATTCAGGTCTAACATGAGCTGTAACTTTTGAGCAACTAAGTTATTACTAGCATTTGAAAGTATGAGTTCTGAAGAAAGGTTTGGGTTGTCCTCGTTAGAAAAGAGGAGGCTGTGGGGAGCCTTGATGGAAATGTTTAAGATTATGTGTGGTATAAAAATAGTAGAGCCCCATGTATTTTTTACCAAAAGGGGGCGACTAGGGATTTAGAGACCATACATATACTTTGGAAGTAAATAGGAATAGATTGAATATCAAAAAAATTTTTTTTTTTTTCCTTGTAGGATTATAGAATAGATTACAGGAGTGAGTAGTGCTATCAGCAAATGTAATTGAGTTTAAAAAGAATTATGATGTTCATTACACTACTACAAACGCAAATGTCTGGGACTGAGATATTGAGTAAATATGCTTATTTGATGTGTGCTTTTATAGACAAAATTGTATACTTTTCTTCATGCTACAATAGATATTTCAAATGTAGTTCATAATGCCAGCACTGATGTTAATTTGACTACTTGCCCTATGAAAGAAAGGTTCAACATTTATTATTCAAAACGGAATTTAGATATATGCTTTAGTATATAAATGTAGTTAGTCTTAGAAACAATTGCCTTCATGGTAGAAAAGGAAGGCTTTATAACATGTTTTTGCAGTTGAACTGTATTATTTCATAGCATGTGTCTTGAGCCTGTCCAATAATTGTCTACTTTGGTTTCCATGAGCCATTCTTTTCAGCCCAGCCCAGCCCAAGCCTAGCCCTAGACCCAGTTTGCAGGACTTGTCACCATACATGTCTTCCTTGGTAGACTGCTCAAAGCACATGCTGTTGAAGATCTGTTTGTGTTGGCGGAACATGTTCTGGATTTTCTTACGAAGAGATGCAGCCCTGCCTCATTTACCTTGTACAGTCCACATGTCCCGTTGTGCATAATAGCGATATGTTTCTCCTGCAAATTGAATATGTTTATCAGGGATTCTTGTAGGGACATCTGCCAGTTACGGGAATGCATCATTGGTATCGGGCAATACAGTCGCTGTGATTTCTGCATTTGCCTATCCCTGCAAGGGAGGAGGAGGAGGTGGTGTCACTCACAGTAAATGAATGAAACCTTGCTAATACTAGACCTTTTGATGGACCTAATCCAGCAGCAGTTTCATGTGATGCTTCCCGATACCAAATGTTATCCATACTTCATTTGCTGGTACATTATGCAGGTTTGATGCAGAGAATACCACCACATCTGTATCTGATATATTTTTGTTACGTTCATCATATGAAACAACCAAAAGATGCAGTACTATCCTCCTGTCTACTTCCTCACGTGAGCCAGTTTCAATGAGATTTTTGTCATTTTTCACAGTTGATGAAAGCACTTGATCATGATAAATGCTGTAAACCTCTTTACCTTTGAAATCAGTGCTCGTAATCTCTTTTCCCAGCTTGCAAAAGAGCTCTCTGTTTTGTTCTCATTGAGACAAAGAAAGCTTTGCCAGTCAGTCGGTAACTTTGATGAAAGATCAATTCTCCTCCTCTTCCCTCTTCTCTTTATTGCTTTGTTCAGATTTTGAAAATCTCATTGAGACCAGTCAAGAGCATTCTTTTTCAATGGACTGAAAAATACAACTCTGAACACAAATCTTTTTACCAAATATCCAAGTTATTAGATATAAATTTATATCCAACCAGTGTGGCTATTCTTCACTTGTCATCTCTTACATTCAAATATTTACTAATTTAATGTATAGCTATATTGTTTAAAGTGACTTTATTGACCTCAAGTTTATACATCTAGAGACCAAAGTGTTAATTCTAGGGTGTATGGGAGTTTATATGAATAGGACGGCCATTTTGAAAAACCCTCAAAAACAGCAACCAATGGACACTGTTGACTTGGATCCATTTCTGAAAATAATCAGTAGGGGTAACTACATATATGTACCCAGTTTTACCCAAAGTACACGATTTTAGATTTTATCTTCCCCACTTTAGTCACTTGACTCGCCTACTATAAATCATTTACAAAGAACAAGAACACTTTTATCAAACTTGATAATTTTGAAGAAAGTATGTATGTGTATTCAAACTGTTGACATTACTGAAGAAAAAAAAAAAAATACAGATATCGATTTTGTCTTGACTTGCACATGAAATCAGTTTACCTTACTTATTGCTTGAAAAAATATTTTCTAATTCTTTTTTCTGGTATGAAACTGAGAAAATTCCCATATTAAAATCAATTTTTCTTATGTATTCATAAATAATTAAAAAATTTATTTATTTTTCAACTCTTCATCCACCTAAGTTATTAACATATTCAAGAAGTATAAATGCTTAAGTAGCAAGATTTAAGGAAAGATCAGTACAAATTACATACATTCAAGAGTGAATATCCTGTGTGCTTCCTGAAGAGAAATGGTCAGGATTGGGGTACTGTTGTCTGAGAAACTAAACAACAATAGCCAAAAGATATTTACAGGTATACAAACATCATCACTTAGAAAAAGAACTTCATTATTCAACTACTGACAGTTGCAATTTTTTACCAAGTTCAGGCAATCAATTTGTATCTGCATTGAAAATCAAGAGCAATGGGATTGTCAGTGGTCAGGAATTGATGCCAGCCTTACTGATAGAATACCAAAGTTAAACGTATTGCTAATTATTTTGCAATAGAAATTCATTGAAAATCAGAAAGACATGGGATTGTCGGTGGTCAGGAATTAAAGCCAGTCTCACAAATAGAATAACATAGTTAAATTTCTAATGTACAAGAATAGCTGATGATTTTATTTGAGGAGTACTTTTAAAATGATTTTATTATAGAAATACTCACTGAATGGCCATCATTACTCCCTCAAGCCTGGTGTCAAGTTACTTCCTCTGTATCAAATTTATACTTGAATCATATGCAAATAAAATAAGGGAAACTACTCTATAATCGGCATTTTTCTCCCAGAGGAAAAAAAAATTCACTTGAAATTTGATCTCTAGGGAAAAAGGTTTCACTTCACTTTTGACCCATAAGAAAGAAAAAATAGGTTTTCCTCCGCTTTTTACTCCTATCATAGAAAAAAGTTTACCTCCCACTTTTGACTGCCCCCCGCCAAATTCTCTCCAATTTATCCCTCAAAAATAGACAAAAGTTTCCTCGCACATTTGGACTCCAAAAGTGGGGGGGGGGAAGAGTGTGATGAGAACATGAGGCCAGTTGAGGAAAAAGGTTTCTTCAAAATAAACATTTTCTCAAAGTCAGGACATTTATCATGACTCTATACTCAGACGCAAAATAAGGGATTAGTTCAGAATTATAGTTATATCACAAAATTGAACCCCTCTCCTAGATTATTATGTAATAGTTGAAATCTCATGGATTTGTTTCATTCTCCAAGTATTTTGTGGGTTGTGGGCTTAGAAAAAAATAGCCTGTTATGTGCTAGTTTTGCTGGGCGATGGTAACAAAGCCACATACATATATAACCACAAATGGAAAATTACAAAAAAAGGGATTATCAGTTGTCGGGAATTGAGGCAGGTATTACTGACAGAATAAGGCAATTATACATATAATGTAGAAGCCTTGATTATGATTATTCTCTTGAAATGCATTGGAAATCAGGAAGAAAGGATTGTCAATGGTCAAGAATTAAAGCAAGTGTTACCATAGAAAAGGGCTATTGATCCAGAGTTTTAGGGTAAAAGGCAATAATAATAAGCTGGAATTAATCCTAATAATGAAATAATTGTAAAAATGCCTCATGTAAACATCTGAAGGAATAACTCTCCATTTTGTTTTCAATCAAGTATGAAAGGAGCATCACAATTCTTTTAAAAAGATCTTGTAAAATTATCTAAATCTGTCTCATTTAAAGTAACAAATCTCAATCTTGAATGTTGAATAACCATTGAAGCATAACAATAGATTAGATATACAGCTATGTATAGATAGCTAAGGGAGCTGCCGCACACAATTCCAAGTCTTCTTTGGGCAAGGTTTAGCACTTGTTAGCCTCCCACCCACATCTCAGGGGGTTCCTTGTCAGCCTTTGTGCTATTGTCTATCTGCTCCTGTCCCATCACTTTGTGGGTTAGTCTTGTAAAATAGAATGCTGGAGAAGTCAAACCCAGACCACCCGCAATGGAGAACTGTGATAGGCAGGCATTGGAAAACGGCTGATCCGGCACTCTCCTGCCACTCTGCACAACCCCTGGTTGTCTTGGATTTTCCCATGCCATCGGACTCTGACCATGCGAGCCAAGATAGCGCTGGTGGTGGACTCAGCCAATCCAGCGCTACTTATTTTTTTTCCTTGAAGAATGGAGGATATCATCAACGTGGCAGGTCAGCAGTCTGCGTCGATCACGTCTTCAGTGGACTGCCTTAATGCTAACAATGGATTCAGCTCAGCCCAAATTGGTATCGTTAGAAGTCAAAACATTTGATTTGATCAAGGTGTATTAACATATATCTACATAATTCTCTTCATCTAACTATACATGGTGTGTGTATGTAGATATGCACAAAATCAAAGATGTGTGTATATGCAAGGGATATATATATATATATATATATATATATGTACACATATATGTATATCATTATGCTACAATTTGATTGGCTTTACAGATGAAATGCCAACTAAATGAATGACGGGGGAAATTTGAGACTTAGAGCAGACTCTTTATTATCTGATTCTCAAAATTATTCATTTTGTGATAACAACTCAATCATTCTGATTCTAGTGACTCATGAATACGAGAGATTCTGGATTTGCCTTGTTAATTTAGCATTAGCTGTTAGACATCTATTGACAATTCACGTGTGTAACCTGGAAAGGGTTGTATTGATAGCCTAGCCTGGTTCAGCCCAGTCATTATGAGTGAGCCGGATCACAAGATCTCTTCTCATGGCTTGGTTTCAGGAGTAAAGATTTTGGATGGCTTACAACGAGAGTTGCAGCCATTCAAGTGGAAGAGCCCATTATTTCATACAGAGAATTGAAGGAAAAGAGATCTGGTTAGTCAGTCAATAGAAGCTTTAGCGTGACCAACGTCTCTTAGCTGTATACCGTGTCGGGGCTGATCAGTTAAAAAAAAATTGGAAAGAGGGCACGATCAATGAATGAGTTCTTCCATTCATTTTTTGTTGGGCAGTGATCACTAAAGTTTGAATTTAAAAAAAAAAAACAAACATCAAAGCTGCTAGACACAAACTATGGGATCAATTTGGCATAAACTTACATTGCAAATTGACCCCCCCCCATAAAAAACTTTTACGGGGAGGAATTTATACAGCAAACACATGCATACACATGCACACACCGTATACGCATACACATATATTGAATACATACTTACATATGCATGCTACGTACCCTTACACAGGCATGCACTAACACACATCCTGCATACACTCACGCACATGCACACATTTGTGATGTGTATGTGTGTATTTTACATTTTCGATGAAACATGCTATGGTACACACATAAGTATCCACTTCCGCTTTTTGTCAAATCTTTTAAGAGGAGTGATACTCATCAAATTCTATTTCTCTGAGCTCTTTCGTGTTGGATCAGTGAATCGGTTGATATCCTTGCAGGGGAAGAGGAAATAAATGATCAAAATAAAAGACATAAAACTTCTAACTGCTGCTTCTTTTTCCCTCTCCAAGAGTTGGGATATGTTTTCCACCAAAACCAAAGGCTCAAATTCAGACTCTTCCTCTGAGTAACTGAG
Organism: Thysanoteuthis rhombus; assembly: GCA_963457665.1. NCBI lineage: Eukaryota > Metazoa > Mollusca > Cephalopoda > Oegopsida > Thysanoteuthidae > Thysanoteuthis > Thysanoteuthis major. The sequence continues at coordinate 19,900,612 of OY735209.1, forward strand.
ATGCAGTGGATGATGCCCAATGCATTCCAGTATATCATATCTCCCCAATTGAGATCTGTAATGAATCTCTGCTACAAGGTCTTTGTACTTTTATTTTTCTAGTCTTGAGTTCCAAATCTGAAACGTGTATATGGGGTAATGTGATCCGTAAGTTAGGCTGTGTGGTCTCAATCAAGGTGTCGATGATCACAGCTGGAGAAAATATTACGACCTGATGATGACTGATACCTATTCTCAAAGACTACTAGTATTTCTGGCTGTATTCATCAAAGCAACTAAGGCGTAATGCTAGATCGAATAATTACATATTGTGGTAATTAACGTCACACCTAGATGCAATTCCGTTGGATTGCAAATTTCCAAGGAAACAACTTGAATGATGAAGGCCCTTTCGATTGCTTTGAAAGGGAGCAAAATCATGCTGATCCTGTAGACGTATGTCATAATTTTCTTGAAACTAAAATGACTTCTGACTGACTCGTGAATGAATTTTTAAAACCTGTAAAATGCGAACAGATTGGAACATGAACATAATTAATTTGCTCATTTTTTTGGTGTTAGTGTTTCCATATTTCTATGTCATTTAACATTCCATTTTGGACCTTACATTCTGACTAATACCCATTTCTCAATGCTATAACACACTACTGTCGTCAATTCCGCCTTGTGAACAAAGCTTTTTTTTATCCTTTTGTTTCAACGTATAAAATAAAAATCTCACAAATCTTAGCTGGACCTCCCAACCATGTATGCCAGTAGTTCTCAAACTTCATCACATGATGGTACACTAAGAAATATATTTGTCTTATGTGGTACACCAACTCTTTACTCCAGTAAAACATGAATATATATAGGTATTAGGCCATAGTTGGGGTATGGAACTTATATACATATAAAAAAAACCCTCTAGAATTATATATATATATATATATATATATATATATATGTGTGTGTACTGTAGAGAGTGAGACACTCAGGAGTAAGGTGTTAAGAGGTAAGGTTTATTAATCCTCAGATGTAAATTGTCCAGACACGTTTCGGGATTCTTCCCATCTTTAGTGGTGTGTGCTGTATATATATATATATATATATTTCAAATTCCTTTGGAAATAATGTGTAAATTGCATTATTATATCAGAAAAAAATGCATCCCTGATTGATGGGATACATTTGACAAAAACACACAGTTGGCTACTCTGTGGCAGAAGTGGAGTATACATAATACCCAAGGCTCAAAATAAATGTGTGTTTTAGGGGAAAATCTACATGGTACACTATTGTGATGCAGCACATACCTTGAGAACGACTGCAGTAGATATGTTCAAGATTAGATATGTTTGAAGATATTAATGGTTCCTGTGGATAATAGTATAGCTAGAAACATGTTATGTGTAGGAGCCAGACATAATGAATACAATTCTAATTAGGTGGTGTGCTACAATTTGTTCTTTTTTAATTTGATCTTTTTGTTTCAAAAAGTGGACTTCTCTTACTGCTTACATCCTCCCTATTCTTGTCCTGCTCCCCTTCCCTCCTTTCTGCACTCCCTTCCCCCCTTTCCCCCGTTTCTGCACTCCCTTTCCCCCGTTTCTGCACTCCCTTTCCCCCGTTTCTGCACTCCCTTTCCCCCGTTTCTGCACTCCCTTTCCCCCGTTTCTGCACTCCCTTTCCCCCGTTTCTGCACTCCCTTTCCCCGTTTCTTCTCCCCCCCCTCTGTTTTGCACCCTCCTCCTTCTCCCTCCCCTCTTTTACACTCTTCTCCTCTTCCCTCCGTTCTTTCCAACTCTCCCCTCCCTTTAACCCTCTCCTCTTTTTTCCTCCCCTCCCTTTGACCTTCTTCTCTTTTTTCCTCCCTTCCCTTTGACCCTCTTCTCTTTTTTCCTCCCCTCCCTTTGACCCTCTTCTCTTTTTTCCTCCCCTCCCTTTGACCCTCTCCTCTTTTTTCCTCCCCTCTCTTTGACCCTCTCCTCCTTTTTCCTCCCCTCCTTTTAACTTTCTCTTTCTTCCTATCCACCTTTCTCTCCCCTTATACTCTCTTCCTACTCCCTTTCCACCTTTACATTCTCCTTTTCCACCTTTACATTCTCCTTTTCCACCTTTACATTCTCCTTTTCCACCTTTACACTCTCCTTTTCCACCTTTACACTCTCCTTTTCCACCTTCACACTCTCCTTTTCCACCTTTACACTCTCCCTTTCCACCTTTACACTCTCCCTTTCCACCTTTACACTCTCCCTTTCCACCTTTACACTCTCCCTTTCCACCTTTACACTCTCCTTTTCCACCTTTACACTCTCCTTTTCCACCTTTACACTCTCCTTTTCCACCTTTACACTCTCCCTTTCCACCTTTACACTCTCCCTTTCCACCTTTACACTCTCCCTTTCCACCTTTACACTCTCCCTTTCCACCTTTACACTCTCCCTTTCCACCTTTACACTCTCCCTTTCCACCTTTACACTCTCCCTTTCCACCTTTACACTCTCTCTCTCCAACCTAACCTTTACATCCTCCTTCTCTATAACTCCCCTTCTCTCCATTCACATTCCCCCTTCCTCAGCCTCACTCCTATACCCACCACATCCCTTTTACCCTCTTTCTTACACCCTACCTTCTTTTCTCCCCCTCCTTTCTACTCCCTGCTCTTTTCCTTCCCCTCTCTTTCACATTCATGGCCTGTTCCCCTCTCTTCCTGCTCCCTTCCCCTTTCTTTTTCACTCCCCTCACATTTCTTTTCTTACTTCTTTTTTTTTCAACTATCCTCTCTGCTTCCTTCCTTCCTCCCCTTCATCTATTCATATTGAAATGTGTCCTCCTCCCTCTCTCTCTCTCGCTATGTCAGTTGCACTCCCTCCAAATCTCAAACCCTTTGTTCCATATCACATTGCCAGGTGTGCCATGTGTCAGTCACATCCCCAGTAGTTATCCTTGCGGTCATCATTCATGGTCTGCTAGTTACAATTGAGCAATCATTTTCATAATCTAATTGCTTGTCTACTGAATATCTCTCGTGATGTAACAGGTGTGTGGTCTATTTCTACTTATTGCACACTCATCCCCCCCCCCCGGCTTCAGTAAATAAAATGAAAATTGTACAGATTAATTGCTACTTCAAAACAAAGTAATTGTTTCCTCTGACTTTCTTTTCAGCCATCTTATTTAAGGGTACGCAGGATTCTCTACTTATGAGAATATATTGAAAATAAAGTGATGGCTTTTATCTTTTGAAATTTGAAAAATTGTTATAACTATTATTTTATTACTAGTTTTACTCCATCTTATTATTGTTGCTATTTATTCCAACACTCTAGGTAAATATGCTTTTCATTATTACTATTATCATTGATTTATTACTATGGCTTTTTATCCCAACTCTCTGGATTGATAGACTTATTGTTGCTGTTACTAAAAAATTCATAGATCTGAATTTCTATAAAATGATTTTTTAAGAAAAAAAAAATAGTGAATTTGTATCAGTTGAAGAGACCATAGTTCCATTCCAAGTGGTGGATAGATTTTTATCATCATCCAAATTTTTACCCTTGAGTGGAAGAGTCCAGTGGACAGAAAAATAAAAAGTGACACTGCCCATTATGTAAGTTTATTAACTTGAAATAAGTTTGTATCAAGCCATCTGTAGTCTGCTTGTCCATTTTCTTCATTTGTATGGTCTACTTGTTGTTTGCAGTGGAGGAAATCAGATATGTTTGAATGGAGGTTTTGTTGTTCTTCTAAGCAAAAAAGAAATACTTAATTCGTTAACCTGGAAGAATGCATGGGTTAAAATAGTGGGTAGGAAGGATTTTTATCCGCAAAATTTTAACTCTCCAGTGGAAGAGTTGAGTGTTATGGATAGAAAACCAAGAAAATCGCATTATATTATTGGAATGAATTTTATTACTAGTTTGACTCAATCTTATCATTGTTGCTCTTTATCCCCACACTCTCAGTTGATGCAATCTTGACTATTACTTGCTGCGTAGGTGTAGATGACACTGGTATATGACCCAAGATTCATCTCCATGTAAAAGAGTGGGCAGCACAGTAGAATCTTTTTCATGTATCTTTTCTGAATTTCTGTCTCTTCGGACATATTTGTTTGGTCTATCAAAGGTTTGATTTGCCTCTGCAAGTCTGTGGTCTATCTCTCTGTCCAGCCTGGCATTGAAGAATATGACACAACCTGATAGTTTTTTTTGTTTGCTTTTAATCCCCTAAAGCAAGACCTTTTGGATACTTCTCACGTAAGAGGGGATTTATTTATGCGACAGAACTAAGAACAATAAGATTTTTAAAAATGTTGAAATATCTTGTTGATGTTTATATTGTAACGTTGGAAACACTAAAACATATTTAAACTAAAGACTAACATTGAGTAAAGCACTTGTTCACTCTTGATTAAAGAATGTCAAGATTGTACACGTCTGGAAAACATTCAGGAGGGAGTTTATTCCGCATAGCAGATGTTCTTAAAAACTAAGCTAATTGCGTGGAACTTGCAGCAAGTCCTTGATATATGAATATCTTAATTGCGGACTGAGTTTTTACTGAAAATTCTCAAACAGTTAAGACTAGGGGATGTAGTTCATCCAAACACCTTCCAGGGAAGTAATGTTTGAAAAGCACCAAACTACATGTGACAATGATGTTAATGTGATTGGAGTGTGGGAAAAAGCTCATCTCGTACTTGTCTTGGCCTTTGCTTCTGTACTCTATCAAGTATGGAAAGTACTTGGTGAGAGGAGCCTGTCTAGATGTACATGCAGTTCTTCATGGATAGATTTAGTTCATAGAGGTATGATAGTGCTTTGGGTATTAAGAATCTTCTCGATTTGTAAAAAGATCTTGCCATTATAGTTGAGTCCTTGGCAGCAGAAGTAATGTAAGATTCTCATTTTCATCCGGGTAGGGTGACTCCTCCAAAATAGTACCTTGCAACAAGATAGGTGGAACGTCAGGTTTTGAATGGTGAAATGGTGGAAAGATACAAGATTAGTTTAAGAAGGATCGAAATACACAAGCCATTTGACCCCCCCCTCCAATTTTACAATTACAGTGAGTTCACCAGGATAATCGGATCCTAGGTCCAGATGAATCCTGTTTTTAAAAGTAAGACCATAAAGTGTGCTGCCGTCCGTATATAAATCTATAAAGAAACTCATTACATGGTTGGGTAGATCATTGGGCCAAGCGCAATGCTCCTCTTTAGATGACTGTGTTTTTCAGGCTGAATTTCATATGGAGGAGTTCTGTGGCCCTAGTGAAGTAGAGTATTACCTGCTAGACGGCCACCTCTGGGTGAGTGACCGCAGCTGCTGCATCTGTGAACAGGAGGTCTTTGATCAGCTGCACCATGAACTTGTGGGCCTGGAGTCACTTCAGGTTGCAATTTTCACTTGTGCGGATGTTTATATTATTCATTTGCTCTATGGCCTGTTTCAAAACCAGCCTAAAGAATATTAAAAAACAGTGTGGGTGCCAGTGCATTGCTTAGCTTGACATTGTGTTTGGGGAAGGTTTGGGGGAATCAATGCCACAACTGAATTTGATAATCATGGTGAGAAACTGGAGGGGGGTCTATTTTTTTTAAAGATTATCCAGAAGAGACTTGACTTTCATATCATGTTGAATGTCTTCGTTAGGTCAATGAAGGTGATACTTATCTTGTTCACAACATTTTTCTTGGATCAGCATTAATGCAAAAAACATTTTGGTCATGCTTCAGTTAACTCAAAAACTACATTGGCTTTCTGGGAGGAGATTCTTGGCAACCCTAATTACTAGTCTGTTTAGCACTATTCTTGCAAGGATTTTTCCTGCAAACAAAAGAGGAGTGATACCTCTGTAATTTGTGCCGTCTGACTTTACTCCTTTGTTTTTGTAAAGGGTTATAATGACTGCATTCTGGGGTAGCTTGCCTTGTCCTCAGCAGTTGGCAAAGAGTTCATAATACCTTGCATACAAAGCAAGGCCACTACATTTCCAGACCTCCAACTGTGGCGCGTTTCTACTGTATGATTGCTTTCATAATGTCTTGTGGTGTTGGTGTTATCTCATCTGGCTCAGTCTCCTGTATCACACACTCAGGTACTGATTGAAGAATTGCAGTAAATTTCGAACAGTCTTGCCTTACCAGCTGATACTTTGTCCTTTGTTGATTCCGAAGAACTTATTGCTATTAAGTCAATGCTTCATTTTGAAGAAGATGTCAATAGGCCACAAAAATTTGAAGATCTACTGGAGGAATGCATAAGACATGACTTGATAATGAATATATTGCTGGTTGAAGTAAGATGTCGAGGTTTTTTAACGACAACTCGATCAGCATATTTGTCTATACTTGGAATGTTCAAACACGAAAAGAGGAAAATATATAAAATGGCTCCAAGATAAGGCACAGTCTTCATCTGCATCCAGCATTCTCAGGCTGTGACAGAAAACCATCCAAGCCTAGTGATATTGTGAGGTATTGCTTAAGTGCCCTGGGTTAGTGGTAATGATTGTTCCAGCCCCCAAACGATGTCTAATTTTATGGTCATCATCTGATGAAAGCTCTGTTGGAGACATGGTTGTTGTTTTTACCGCAATAGTCGTATGGACTTATTCACGATCATGTTCATCTTTCAGGGTCAAAGATGACCATGGCTTCGGTTCTGAGCGTTGTAGTTGTTTATGTTCACTGTAGAGTTTGATGTTATGACTTGCGCTTCATGGATTAAAGCAAGGAAGAGTTGTGCACCATCAGTTTCACTCTCTCGTACGTATCTGTCTAGACATGAGTGTACATAGGATGGTGGGATACATACTGTGAAGTATTCAATTACTAAGATGCTCTGTGCCAACCTGTTGCTGACCTTAAGGAGGCAAGCTCTGTAGTTCGGACATCCATCTCCTAGACTGATTACCAACCATGATTAGAGAACCCAGTATGCTCTGCTATCCATGAATAGAGGGAGATGAGATGGATTCGTGCCTTTCCCAAAGGCATCAGTGTGAACTGAACAGAAACTGTCTCCACCAGATTTTGAACTCTGCTTGCCGATTCCATTCTCTGTGCTGTTAGCCGTCAAGCCACCCACACCTTGATGGATTTACACGCACACATGTAGAAAATCATCAGTAAAAGATGACTTTAAAAAATAATTTCCTCTCTTTCTCTCTCATTACAATCTCTAACAGCACCAAATTCATGCCAAAAATTTTACTTTTAAATTTGCAAAGATCTTTGATGAGGAGCCAGCGGATTACTTTTTATGATTGCATACATTTTTTAAACTGATATCTTCATTACAACAATTTTAGCTGATCTATATTTTGACTTTCAAATACTTCTTTGTTCTGCATTGCTTCATCTTAATTTGAAGTCAATCCGCCAAGAATGTTATAAGAAGCAACGAAATGATGAAAAAATATTATATAGTAGGCTCCCTCAGTGACTATAGTGTTACACGCTGGACAAAAATACCAACCTTTCAGGAATGGTACTTGAGGTGATTATATTAAATATTTTCAATGGATCCAACCAAAATTATGGATATTGTTGTAGTGGCAGCCATTTTCCAAAATGGCCACCAGAAGAATCCTACATGGAATTGTGAAATAATTTCTGATTAATCTGATACCTGTTCCCGAATTTGTCCTTGAGAATTTAAAAAATGATCTTTACCCTTTCACTACCAAGTCCATAGTTTCAAACGGTGGATTGATAAGTTGCGAAAGTCATTCCTCTCCTTTCAGCTGTCCAAAACTTTTTTCTTATTGAGATGAAACGATGACTTTTTTCAGTAGATGAAGAATTCAGCTACACGAGTCATAATACTTATTGTTCTATCTCGATTCCAAAATTTCTTACAGACAATAGAAATGTAATGATATATCATACCAACTGTCGCGTATGGCATACCTTAGCTATTAAACTGTTAATGTCATTATCATTCCGTATACAATCAAGCTGTGTTGAAAACAGGATAAAAAATCTGATTACCAAAATGATGCAATTATATCTTTAAACCAGCCTTTTCTGCTTAAAAATAACATATTGGATATTAGTTACACGTTTTTATTTCCAAACGTCTCTGTAAGGTCATTGTACACATGGTTATCGAGCGCACCTTAGACTTTACATGTGTCACAAAAACAAACAAATGAAGTCCTGATCCGATAGAGTTACATTTCACATCTGCAAGTGCATAATTCTGTGCGCTGCTGAAGTCCAGCTTTGGTGCAGGAGAAGCAAGTCTAAACCCCTTTACTGGAAAACTTGGTAAGAATGAAAGTTATTCCAGCATCTGTCATTGTTATCCACTCACGCAACCTGTCTCCTTTGTCATTCTTTCAGCCTCTGGCACTTGGAGATGGAATGGTCAATTATGGCTGTAAATATGATGTTCAAATGCCACATGTATTGGCTGTTTGTTCCATATGCTGTATGAGTGCACCCTACCAGAAAAATTACATGTATTGCCTTTGAAGAGATCAGAAAACTGTAATAATATATATATATATTACAATGTTATATCAGGTTACATATATGTTAATTGTGCTGTGAAAAGAAACCTTTATATATGGAACACATTTTGCAAATTACCAAAACATATTTGCAAGGTAAGGATTATCTCTAATTTAAAAATGTAAGAGTAACTCACCTGAGTTGGTGGCAGATGTTCAAATGATCGGGTCTTCTTTGTGAACAGTGATCGTTATTAACACTGTGAGCACCTGTATATGTCATACAGCAGAACTTCATAGTGATCAAGAGTTTTGCTATGGATAACCTCAACAATAACAAGATAGAAGAGGTTTTCTACCATGAATTTTAAAAAAAAGAAGCTTCTGATACTTCACTAAAATGCTCCCAAATTCACCCAGCTGTCTTCTTTCCTTTTCTTCTGAATGCTGATGTTGTGTCAGTCACAGTGAAACTGGGGAATACACTGAAGGCTGTGGACTTGTTTTTAACAAGTTTTAAGCAGAGTGTTCATACGTCTTATCCTTTCCAGTTCCAAAATCAACCACTGCATCCACCTCAGGGAATGTGTCATTGAAGTTATAGAAGTGTCCAATTAGTAGAAGCGGGACTTATGTATTAGATGTTTACATTTTGATGTTTTTGTGTCCAGCAAAGTGCATGTTTCATGTATACAATTATGGTGAATTGTACATTTCAAGATCTGGACCTTCGTGTCCTACAGATTAGTGTTCAATCATGTCGATGTCTTGGTAGGAACTCCATCTTGCTAACTTCATTTCTGATGAGTTACCTCAACTGTTCCTTGTTCTGGGTTTTTTTTCAAAAAATCTTTGGAATGGGTTTCCTGTGGGATTTTCGAAGCTCCTGATTCTTTGATTATATATCCTGGGTTCCACTTTTAATGCTGGACTTGAAGTAGCGATTTTGAACTCTGTCAACCCTTTTGACAGTCGGACAGCTTTTGTTTGATGTGTTTTACAAACTAATTTGCATATTCTTAGGTGTTTCCTGCCAGGTGAATTGTGTGCTGCAGTAATCCACCATCTTCAACTGAGCAATCAAATATTTTGTCAACTTGACTAATTGGCTCAAAGTGTTTCAGTAGTTCTGACTTTGTTCCTGTGTAAAGTTGTCCAAAATCAGAAATGGATGACGGGAGGGGTGTGGTCAATTTTCATGGGTGAAAAAATTTAGCCTAGTCTCTTTGTCTTGGCTGATTTACAGTAAACATCCTTGAGTACAGTGCTACATTAGACTTCAGTGATGCAATCTGTTTCCAATTGATGTCTTTCTTAGGTCTAGTGGTTTTGAACAATGGTAAAGAATGTTGTCCAATTGTTACTTGTACAGTTCTTTCTCTTTTGACTAGAACATCATCTTTTGAAGACTAATATTGCTTCTTTCCCATGTCTTACATTCTGGATAGTTGTGATGAGTGACTCAAGTGCAAATATGTATATTGAGCACTAGTGATTCTCGATATTTATGTTCAAATGGGTTTGTTATAATATTGTGAGAACATAGATCTACATGAGCTTTACATAATGTATAGATCTTGTGTAGAAAAATTCAATGTAAATTATATGAAATCTCATTTTTAGTTGATACTAAGTAGTAAAATGTGTTATTAATGATTCATAATGAGTTGATTTTGAGGTCTTTTTTGAATCCTCAGGGGATTAATCATTTTGTAGATACATTTATTTTAGTATTAAATTCAAATTTGTTAATAATTTCCCCCTTTCAAATATACATGATTCTGATGGTGGCTATCTTGGAAAATGGCCACCATAGCCATAAAATAATTAATTTTAGTAGGATTCATTGAAAATATTGATCTTATGTACCTGAGCTATCAATTCTGAAAGTTTGCCCATTAGGTATCATTCCACCTTATTTCTTGCTATAAGGAAGCAGCTAAAGAATTGATTAGATTTTGGGTCAAATCCAGGAATATCAAAAAAAAGAAAAAAATTATACATCGTAGCTATATATGAACTGATTTTTATTTCAAAGTGTAATGTATAGTTCATAAAATTTTATTTTCGATCAATACTAAAGTTAAAATAGTGAAATGTTATCAATGACCTTGAAATGACTGCTAGGGGTCACATGATTCATACTGAGTTGAATATAAGGCTATTTTTTTTTAATTCTCAGGATTAAATTGGTTCGTAAATACATTTATTTTAGTATTAGATTCAAGTTTGTAATTTTGGAGGGTTTTTTTTTTCCCATTTTTAAACATATATAATTCAAATAGCAGACATTTTGAAAAATGGCCACCATGGCCAAAAGATAATTAATTTTTGTTGGATCCATTGAAAATATTATTCTTAGCTTTCATCTCTGGAAATTTTGTTCAGCTTGTAACCTTTCTTCATCACAAGTTTTTGTACTGGGGGAGTATTATAAAAGTAAAAAAAAAATTGATGGAATAATGAAAAGATTCCATCACTGAATCTCAGTGGACTAATGAACAAAGGATATTTGACCTCAGAAGTTGTGATAAAAAGCAACAAAAAGATATTGTTTTTTTTTTTAAAAAAAGGCCCCTTTCTTTCTTGTAGTAAACACCTAAATGAAGCTGTAAATCAATCAGCCAAAATATTATGGGAACAATATCAGCAACACAAAGTATGAGTTCGATTTGAATAATCTTGGAAGCAAGCAGAATCGATATAATACTAAATAGCCACATAGCTACGTACGTAGCCCAAAAAAAGTGCATTGTTGCCAGAGGCATTCAGTAACATTTGTGTTAACTCAAAGAAAGCAAAAAAATCTAGGTGATTTAAAACTTGAAAACAAAAGTATGGGGTTTGCATTTGCACTCACCCTCTGTATTATAATGACCAATTTGTCAAGGTAAATAACTACTAAATGATATTTATAAAATAGTCTGTTATTCATTCATTTGCATATGTATAAAAAGTCCAGGTTTGATCTGGTCACATTAGATTGCGCTAATTTTCTCTCACCAAGTGCACCAAAAGAGGTTATTTTTTATTTTTTTTTTTTGACTTATTTGTGCACAGGTTTCCAATCAACTTTGGATAAAGTAAGCAGAATTCTAGCAGAATAAACCCTAAGTGATAATCTTCCGAGGAAACAAAAGATATGTTATGGCAAAGATTATTCCAATGCTGCTATCACTGTCTGCCAATTCTGTAGAAAAACAACAGGTTATAAATTCGGTTGAGATGATACAAGAAAAAAAGAGGTGGAAAAAAAAAAATGACTTATACCGTGAGCCTTGGCAGAAGAAAGCTCAAGGGTATAACAACTAGAGAAGGCTCATAACTATAACCACCACGATGATGACGCTAGTCCAAAAAGATCCCTATAGTAATAAAAGAAGAATCATTGACGTGATTCGTAAAGAATAATACAGTCCATTATAGCTATACATATGCAGAATCTGGAAGTGCTGTTTGTTTTTTTATAATTCTTTATTTTCATTATATCTTCCACATTTACTGCGAGGCGTTAGGAGGGAGGTGGAAACTGCGATCAATGGCTTGCTTAATCGTGACAGACAGGCCACGGAACTTGAGCGATTCTGCCACGCCCACGATGCAGTGCCTGCAAGGTCATAGTCCTTCCCGGATTACTGAACTTCTGACATTATAGGCTCTGAATGTTCATTGGTCAGTTGCCGTTCTTATCAGGTGTCCAAACCATCTAATTTCTAGTGCTGGACAAATCCGTAGACTTGCATTGCTCCGATGATTTTTCCATTTCACCCATTGTTAATTCAGTAATTCATTGGATAAAAAAATTGTCATGGGCGACTGGACATTTACCGAAATAACAAGTCTTAGAACAGGACTATATTCTTACTTCACGCTACTTAATTTAACAGTCAAAGGGCATTCAACCTCGAAAGATTTCGATAAAACGTCCAAGTGATAATTCTAAAGTCTAAGCAATCAATCAGCCACTGATGTCAAAATGAAAAACAACAAAAAGATGGAAATATTTGCATAAAATGAAACGAAGAATAACGAAAAGACTTAATCTCAGAATCCCAGTTGACTGGTCCCGTTCAATGGAGTGTCATAAATATTTTACCAAAGGACATAATAAATTTGTTAAAAATCTTAGGATTTCATTTCAAAAAACGAAAAACATTAAGTTGTTGAAATAATTAAAACTTGTTTGAAATTCTTGTTATCCTTCATTGAAATTATCTTCCAATTAATAATCTCTAACATTGCTTGAACTGAAACTCGAATTGTGCGCTATCCCCTGGAGGTATTTGCAGGGAGGGCTTGGTTCCTTGTCTCTAACAACAGTTTGCGAACTTATGTTATACTGCTTAATCAATAAAATTGATTCTGAAGCATTTGATATTGTCTCTTTGGAAAATTCAAGTCATTTCTTTGAAATTCATATCCAATTTATCACTCCATCATTACTAACCTTTACTGCTTTTTATTACTTTAACAGTCAAAGAGTATGCGACCTAAAGTGTTTTGATGAAATGCTACAATAAGATGTAGAAAACATTAACCAGAAATTAGTAGTAAAAAATAATTTCCCTGAAGCTCCAATAATTTAAGACCGAATTGTATGAACAAACAATTTAGCTCAAAGATTTGTTGTAGAGTTGGCAACATTTCTACTTCTCTAGGTTCTCCAATATCATCTACCCGTCATCTCCCCTTTCCCCATTCTCTTTCCATTCCTCCTCTTTTGTTTGGATTTTCTTCTCCTTTAATTTCTCCTTTAATTTTGCCTTTAGTTCCCTGCCCCTCCCCCTCACCCGTACATGGAGTGGGAGGATAGTCAAATTTATCACCCACTGATTCGGAAACTTCCCTTGTGAAGGGTGTAAGATTTTTTCTTTTTCTTTTTTTTTTTTTCACAAGTTTTTTTTTCTTACTTTCATTCAGGTTTTAGGGAGGGCTATGCACACTTGCTTGACACGGTTTCTTCTGACCAGTAGAAATTACTGCAAAACTTGTAGGTTGAAGTTACCGAAAAAGTATTTTGTGCTGCTCAGTCCGAGTGACCTTTTTCATTATGAAAGGAAAGACTTCTCTCCTGCCGGACAGAACACATTCAAGTGGTCACTGAAATATCGATAGTTGAGATATCAACATGAAAAATTCTTCAAACCAATCTTGTTATGTCTTAACTGTTCACTGACCATTAGCAGCAGTAGTAGCATTCTAACATCCATTTTTAGACAGACCTTCCCAAAGATCCGTCAGTTCTCCTGCGCCTTATAATTTCTGAACTTGTCTTAGTCATCATGCCATTTTATTTCTGCCAGCAACAATTTTGCATATGGTTTTGGAGGATCTGCATTGTTATGTCCAGTAGTTGTCTGACATTCTTGCCACGTGGTTTGTCCATTGCCATTTTTGAGCTTTGAAATGATTTTCATTTAGTCTCTGACCCTGTTTGCTTCCTTATGTAATGTGCTCTCTTGTGATCTCTCCTTGTGATATAAAACATGATCTCCTCACATGGGCACTGCATGATTCTTCGTTCAAAAGCCGATTCTTTAACAAATACCCGTTCATCAATTCAAAATTTGAATTATCCACATATGGACTAAAAGACCTTCCAAATTTGCAGTCAGTCTTGTATTTCTCAAGTAGTTGTCAGATTTCTTAATTTTCTAAAGTAGAGACAAATTTTCAGACAGCTCTTTCTTCATGCAATCGTTCTTGTAAAATATGAAGTTTTGGCAAGTACAGAAGAACCTGAATGAAAAGTGGTATTTCTTTCTTGGAGGCAGGATGGAATCTGAAATGTATACTATAACCACTGGAGATTCTTGTGGTTTTTTGTTTATATATTATAGTCTAAGAATCTGATAGCCTCACTACCCATTCCTGGCAATCAGAAGTGCAGATTCAATGTCAAATTCTTTGAGAGTCCAGCTTTGAGCATATACACCCTCCCAACGTCTCACTAGGCCTACATCCTTCCTCTTCAGCACACGGCCTTCCTCTCTTTCTTTCAGGACATCCTGTTTTTGTCCCAAAAGAAGAAAAGAAGAAAAAAATGGATGGAGTATATCATATTCGGGTTCTTGTCTTAAGAATGAGTTGTTTGGAAACGGTCCCTACAGAATTGACAGACGGTGATGGCAGCATTGGAATAATTCTTGCTATGATATTTCTTTTGTTTCTTTAGAGTAACTAGGCAAAGTTCCTTCTGCTACAATTCTGGTTACTTTGTTAAAAGATGATTTGTTCACAGGTCTTCACTAAAGTGAAAAAAAAACCCCAACGTTTCATTATATATTCTAGACACTCCTGTGACCTTATGGGTCAACCTCTGAGAGAAAATAGATGCAATCTAATGTGACTAGAATATACCAGGATTTTTTTTATACATCTACAAATAAATGAATCGGGGAAACTACTCTTTACTTATCATTTAATAGCCATTTCTCTTGACAAATCGGACATTATAATATAGAGAGAGGTGAGTGTGAATGCTGACCCCACGTGATTAGTATTAAATTACAAATCAAGGATTTTTTTTGTTTTTTTGCATTCTCTAAGTTTTAAGGATACCTTTACTGAATAGCTCTGGTTACAATGCACCGTTTGGGCAATTTAGAAGTCTCAAACTGATAAACAGAATCAGACTTTTATTATTATATGGATTCTGATTCCTTTCTGAGGTTTGTTCAGACATTTGAATTGGATCTTTGTGTTGCTCATGGTGATCCCACAATTTTTTTTGGCTATTTTGTTCTACAGCATCCTTGAGATATATAATCCATAAAGAAAGAGAGGGTTTTTTTGTAAACAAGATGTTGAGCAAAAAAAATGATAACTAATATTCTCAAATTCTTTTTGGACAATTGAAATCCTTTTTGTTTTTGAACAAAATTTTGCATGTTAGTAAATCTGCTGAAAGTTATACACCAGACCTTTTGCAATCTTTTTTTTTTTTTGCCAACAGCCCTCATAATCCTCTTGGTTGGTTTTAGAAAGCCTGTTTACTCTAGGAAGAAAAGATACTTGTTAGTGGCCTGTATATTTATTAATTTAGTTTATTAAAGCATTTTGATTATTATTCATATCTTCTCTGGTGTCTTCTAATACCCATAAAACTTGTTGATTTTTTTGTTTTTCTAATATTTTCTTGAATTTTATTACTCCTTTCCCCTATTGTTTTTTCACCACTTACAAAGTAGGTAAAGAAGGCAAGGGGTTATTTGCTTCCCCCTGGAACTAAAGCATAACAACAGCTATCAAATCTGAATTTTCCTTATATCTTCCATTTTATCTGTTCTTCCAACCTGTCTCCCCTTGCAATTTCATGAATTAGGGTAAGAATGGAAAGGGTCACATATTTTGGGATAGGAGTAACAAAACAAAAAAACCCTCCCTTCCCTATAACTATCATTCATTCATTATTCTATACTCACAAACCTGAAGTCTAAAAATTAAGTCATAGTTGTAGTAGACTACAAGGATATAGAGGGATGTAGAGAGATAGCAAAAGTAATCAATAATAATGATATAATTGTGAGTGTTTATTATGAACAATATGCAATGTGTACTGACAGATTATATCTTTGGTCACTTTTATCTCCTGTTTGTAGTTGGGATGCATAATAATAAGATATATTGGTCTTTATTTGCCTTTGCATGTTATTATTGTTAATATAAATGCATTCCATGAATTACTTGTAGAAATATATATGCCAGAGTAATGATGATATCTCAGTTGTCTACACCCATGGAATTTCCACAGGTCCAGCTGTCATATCCAAAATATTATATCAAACAATAAAAGGCCAACATCTTGTTACTCACTATATGCTACATTTTCTTAACATCTGGTCAACAACTATAGCAGTACCACTTTATTTTTTAATATAGAACAATTTTTTTTCTTTTCTTAACTTATTGATGGATTTTTGTTTCTAATATAAATTGAAAAAATTATCTGAGGTTGATGAGAAGTAACAGGTGTCATTTTCGAACACCTCCTTTGTTTGAGGTAAAACTTTCTTATTTAACTCCTGTACCTGTGCTGTCCAAAATAACATGCATTAAATTGATATTACATATATATATATATATATTTTCCTTACTATTCCAGCTGTAAAAATGGAATGTATTATACAAAAAGATTTCAGTAGTCAATGTATATTACTTCTATGTAAGTGTACTGATATACATAATCAACACCTGTTTCTTTTCCTTTGGGGTATTACAGGCAAAAAATGAATGTACAAATACATGTGCATCATTATACTGTGCAATGTGATTTTTGCTTCTTGGTAGTGAGTTTTATTTACTAATTGTTTATATGTAAAAAGTATAAAATCGTTATTTTTCCCTACAAACTTTGCCTTTTGACCAGGAGAGCGATGTTTTGAAATTTACCTATTTTCAATAGTACAATGGCTGAATTTCTGGATTTTCATTCACGTTTTTAAAAAAATCATATTTTTCCAGAAAAACAGTAACTTATGAATCAAAATTAATATGTATTAACGCTAACGTTGAACAGAAGTAATCACAAAGCAAGTATTTTTTGGATGTCCACAATTCTACTATTATTCACTTTTATGAACCAGACCCCAAAATACAATCTCTCATGATGTTCTCATTATATGTTCCTTGGTAGCAGTACTCTAACTCCAGTATATCCTGATGGAAATGCTTGCCTGGCTCCTTCTGATAAACTCCAATGTTCTCCTTGAATTAATCAGGATGAGTGTCAAAAATATGGAGTTTGAGGAACTGTCTACAGCCCATTTTACCATAATTTTTCACCATAATCTCAACCTGTTCCGCATCAGTTTGGGCCCTGTGATTGCCTTCAAAGTGACAAAGCTGTACTAAGTTCCTTTCTCCTTCTAAGTGAGATTCTGGGGGAACTCCTTGCACTCCAGTGTCTTTATTTGTTGTCAATGAGGACACCAACTTTGATCTTTGCTTTAGAAAATACTCTAAGATGTGCAAGACTTACAGAGCATATTTCAGCGTCCCTATCAGAGATAAAGACAAATTCTGGGCACTTCATTTCACCTACAATACAACAGTGTCAAGACCTTGCTGGATACTTTGAAGTACAGCTAGAAGATCATCAGAGACTTGAAACTAGTGGCATTCCTGAAGGTTCTCCAAGTTCCCTTGCTATTTTGACTTTTGAACAGCAAAGACACCTAGAGACACTAACAAAAGTAGAACTGGCCATGGCCACCAGAATACTGTGTGGGGATGATCAAGATCTCATGGGAGCCATTAGTTGACCCCGAAAGGTGTTAATGCCATGACTGCACACACAATTAAGCCAAGTGAAACAATTTATCACTGTCCTCAATGAGGAGTTTGCAGCTTTCAAGTACCTTACCTAAGCTGTCTGAGGCAAAATAGGCAGATTACAAAATATCAATGTTCAGATCACAAAAGCAAAGTTTCAAGGGAGTCCATCTATACTTTTTAGACATAATCAAGAAATGATACAGCTTCACTGAACTATGTGCAGGCTTAACTTAGAAAATGAGACAATAAAAATGTATAAATGTTTAATTTTCAACACTGTTTCACTGTTCTGGTGTTAAATCCCAATTTATTCACTTTTGCGCTCTCTGTCTTTGAAATGCTTTCATTTCTAAATCTGTTTACAAACATTAAACTGAAGCTAATTCCTTTTTCCAGACTAACTAATTACCCAACATAGAAAACGCACAACTGATTTAAACCACGGTAAGTAAAACTTCTATTTTCAAAACATTCTCATTCAAATATTCTGGCAAATTGACTCATTCCATACAGGACATGATAGTTTCTTTGAAGTGCTTTGAGAATTTATGTGATGTTCGATTTGAAACTTTGATGCTCTTAAATACAATTACCCTTTTGTTGATTCTAAATTATGGCCAGCTTCTAAAAACTTTTCCAATTATCATGCGCATATGATGAAAATATCTCTTTTTCAGCCTAAATAACAAATATACTCTGCTTTGGTATTCACAATGTATATACAGTTTAGTTTGTCAACAGGCCACAGTTGTGGTGTAACAAAATCATTGGCTGTGTTAATGTATCAGATTTTTATGTGTGTATATGTGTGTTCCTTAAGATTGTGAAACTATTGATTTTGTAATATCCCTAGAGATCTTGTGATTCAAAATCCCCAGTTCCACAATCAGAGAAGATATGAGTAAGAAGCTTGTGATGTTGACCATTATTACTATTTGATCCTTACTGGGTGCTCAACTACTGTGGCCTTGTGTAAAACTAAGCTGTATATACATTGTACATACTGAAGCAGAATGTATTTGATATTTTCTAAGTTTAGCTCAGTTTGACACAGGGCCACAGATACCTTCTGAAAAAATGAACGCCTGAATGAAACAGCACTATACTGGGTCATTATAACCTAGCATGAATAGTATGTCTAGAAATCTTCTCTCTACTTTACTGTTGAGCTCCCGGTCAGGGTCATTCTCATTATTCAAAAGCATATGATGATGTTGAGCTTCAACAAGGTGAAATGGTCTAGTGCTGTGTATCTCATCAAGAAGCTACTTTGTTGGTATATCAATAAGTATCGATGAATATCACTAAAGCATAAATTTATTGTACGTGCCTATTCTCATACATATGGCACATTAACCAAAGTGTACAGGATACAGTCATTTATCATACATTATTTATTCGAGAAATATCACATTACTGAATCTATTACAAAAAATGTTTGAAAAAAAGCACCAAAGCGAATCGGCACTAAACGGGGGGAACCACTCATTGGGGTATTACTTTATTCAAATTTCATTATAGTTTAACAAACTTTCCCCAAGTTGAAAACATAAGCAGAGAACCTTAGTGAACAGCTTTGAGCTGATACAGAATAAAGAGTTGAAAAAAAAGTTTTGTCTCTTGCGTCTCGGGGAGGAGGGGGGTATCATGGAGTGCGTAGAAAATCTATTTCCTGTGTCGGGGTTTTTTAGCATGGTCTGCTGATGAGACATTGAACAACAGCTGTGGACGCCAGACTGAGGCAAAATCAACAGATGACCAAGTTAAAACAAAAAAAATCTGAACGATATTTCGATTTCTCCTGCCACATCACCGACTGTTGTGTAAGTTATTATCTGAATGAAAATTCAAAATTGTTCTTCTCAAGTCTACCAATAGAATTGGATGGAGCATATTTATATACCCGTGTCTGTCTGCAACTGTCTGTCTCTCTGTCTGCAACTGTCTGTCTCTCTGTCTGCAACTGTCTGTCTCTCTGTCTGTCTCTCTGTCTGCAACTGTCTGTCTCTCTGTCTGCAACTGTCTGTCTCTCTGTCTGCAACTGTCTGTCTCTCTGTCTGCAACTGTCTGTCTCTCTGTCTGCAACTGTCTGTCTCTCTGTCTGCAACTGTCTGTCTCTCTGTCTGCAACTGTCTGTCTCTCTGTCTGCAACTGTCTGTCTCTCTGTCTGCAACTGTCTGTCTCTCTGTCTGCAACTGTCTGTCTCTCTGTCTGCAACTGTCTGTCTCTCTGTCTGCAACTGTCTGTCTCTCTGTCTGCAACTGTCTGTCTCTCTGTCTGCAACTGTCTGTCTCTCTGTCTGCAACTGTCTGTCTCTCTGTCTGCAACTGTCTGTCTCTCTGTCTGCAACTGTCTGTCTCTCTGTCTGCAACTGTCTGTCTCTCTGTCTGCAACTGTCTGTCTCTCTGTCTGCAACTGTCTGTCTCTCTGTCTGCAACTGTCTGTCTCTCTGTCTGCAACTGTCTGTCTCTCTGTCTGCAACTGTCTGTCTCTCTGTCTGCAACTGTCTGTCTCTCTGTCTGCAACTGTCTGTAACTGTCTGTCTGTCTACGCAATATCTTCAAAAGTTCCCAATGAAATATTTCGGAGAGGTTAAGCCTTGGGGTGTGAAAGAATAGATTAGATTTTAGGATGGATCGAGGAATTCGTCTTTGATTGAGAGATATTTTTTTAATTATACTGTGGGGGGAAAAAAGGTCAAAAAATGGACAGTTAATGAGAAGGCTACATTTAGATTTTAAGGGAAGGAACTGAATGTTTGAGCATTCAAATTTCTCTCCTTTGTTTTTTAATATTTTTTATTCTCATTCACTTTTTAGTTTGTATATGTTGTTACAGATGTATGCGCTTAGAGTGATTTCTAGTTTACATTTAGTTGATTAATTCTGTCTCAAACATTCTCCTTGTACAGTTGATTAAACGTGCAACAGAGAAGAAAAGATGTTACAAAGGAATAATAAGAGACCGAACCCGATTCTCAAAGCTTTGACTTCTATTATTTATCTACCTACCTTAGAAGAACATGTGCTGACACACAACACCATAATCATCAGTGTTCTTTCTAATTTTTAGTAGTCCGTATATGCAAAAATTTTGTGCAAATTTTTTTTCCGTGACAAAAGTATGTGCTTACTGAATGCTTGTGTAAATGTAAACTTGACATTGTTTCAGGATAATTTTGGCGTAGCTTATCTCTCATGGCTAACACGACTGGCGTGTCTTGATATAATACGAGTTTGATTGCGTTCTACAAAGTAATGTATTTAGTCGAGATTTCAGTCTTTACTTTGAACTATGTTTTTCTGTTTGTAAGTATGATTATCAATGACTACATTATTTTAGGTAACTAACCTCTTGTGCACACATTAATTTCCTTTGTGTGCTGGTTGGAAAGGCTTATGTATGCACTCACACAAGAGCTTAGAACTACAAAACATGAGATGTAAAGTTTCAGAGACTTATCTGTGTAACTTGTGGAAGGCTTTTGGCTTGTATGTGAAAACCTTAGGCAGCAACTTGACCAATGTGTATCTACTGAGTTGAAAACATCAGCTTCTTGGAGAAGGAATCTCTAGAAACCATATGGCTTTCAAGAGAAATGTTCCTGATAGAAAACGGTATGATTTAACTATTTGTAAATAATGCTATTGTTTTGGGCTGATACTATGTTAGCATATACGTATGTATGTATGTATGTATGTGTATATATATATATATATATATATATACTAGCTTAGTACCAGTCCAAGATATATACATACACAAACACATATACTAGCATAGTACCAGTCCAAGACTATATATATATATATATATATATATATATATATATATATATACACACAAACACACGTATATCATATGTTTTTTACATGTGTACATGCCCACTGAAAGCCTTAGAATGACAGCCATTCCCAAGCTTGCATTTTAACTATTTTGTGGACAGATTTGACAAATCTGTACTTTATGAAAAGCATTTGATCATGAATTTTTTGGTTTGGTCTTAAATGAATTTTGGGTCATTTCAACTTTGTTGCAGTTTTTTTAACAGATTGTGTTTCGGTATGTACTTCAGTATTGTAACTTTTCATGAACGATTATTGTTATTTTTTAATAGTATTATTTACCTCCATCTTAATTTTCCAGTTGCTTTTTATAATTGCTCTTTTAATAGTTAGGTCGTCACCATAAAGTTGCAATAAAAAGCAACTGAAAAATTTAGATGGAGGTAAGTATTATTTTTTAAAAAGTCTTTTAGTTTAATACTAATGATTTACAAAACTTCATCTACTGAAAATAAATAAAATAATTGCTTTGCTAAACATTTCTGGCATTTGGCCATTTTTTTGCATGTTTTTGGCCAGAAATGTCTCCAATTATCTGGCAAACCTGGCCCTTCCCACCGGCCACAGCTGATAAGACAGCTTGGAACTGCATTGTTAGAACTCTGTTAGACGCAATTAAAAATCTCAAATTTCTTGAATTCGCTGTTTATGACATTTAGCAATGAACAACAAAGGCCCCAGGCCAACAGACCTTGTCATATCTTTATATAGATATGCGAATTTACCTGTCTTTTTTTATTCACTAATTAACCAGTCTGTCTACCTGCTTTGAATACATGTGCACCCATGTGTGCTGTATTCACATGAAGTATTTGAAATAAACAGAAAATGAAATTGATGTATATGTTCGAACTAAAGAAATTCATAGGAAATCTTTTGAAAAAAAGCAGACGGTGTCATGCATGACTGCCCGTCAACAACACCTCAACAAATTGTGCACATATTATGAGTGTGTACGTATATATACATACGCGCATACATATATACACTTCTGTCACTCTCTCTTTCTATATACATACACGCATACATATATACACTTCTGTCACTCTCTCTTTCTATATATATACACACACACACACACACACACACACACACACATTCTATCTCCCTACGTATATAGATGGTAAACAACTGATGATGTCAACAAGAGAAAATTTACGCATAGTACCATGATATCAAAGTCTGGGTAAAACATAAAAAACACTGAAGAAAATTACATGAATCATATTAACAGATATTGGGAAATAAGTGACTGAAGTGACACAAAGAAAATTTGAAAAAGTTTTTTTTTATGTGTTCAGTGTTTAAAGCTTTCTAAACTATACATGTATATATCTAGAGAGAGAGAGAGAGAGAGAGTGCAAAGTATTTATTTTTGTGTGTGTGTTTTTATAAATATATTTATGTATATATATGTACATGAGATTGAAATGACAATGTGAGAAAGCCAACTGTAAAAATGATTTCTTCTATCTCATTTTGATGTTTCTCCCAAGCTGGCTTTATCATGAAATGTTGGAATATACAAGAAAATGGTGTATTTATGATATATTTTTCCTTGCATACCTCAACATTTCACAATAAAGCCAGCTCGGGCAAAACATCAAAATAAAATAAAATAGATCATTTTCACAGTCGGCCTCCTGATATTGTCATTTCAATCTCATATTGTCAGATCAACCATAATCCATACCGATACACTGGTCTCATATGTATGTGTATAAAAAGGGAGAGAGTTGTACTGTAAAAAGTTGAGACAAAGCCGGAGTATTTTGTGTATATGCAGTATTTTATTCACCTAGTTATTCTGAACTTGTTTCGAAGTGAAAAAGCTTCATCCTCAGTAGAAAGGTCTAACATCTTCAGCATTGACAGAGCAGTGAATTGTTATATAATATCAGTAAAATGAGACATTTGATTTCAAGTCCATCCTACTGCTGTGGGTCAGCGAACTGAATTGATAGTGATGGCTGTTCTAAGAATCGGTTAATATCTTGTAGGGGTCAAATCACTAAGAGGCTGGGTGGGGAGAGAAAATATGTAATAGAAGAAGGCGATTAAAACTGAGAAATAGTGATGATCAGGAATCCCAGTTTCAAGAAACCACTTGAGATAAGATAGTGAATAGTTTCATTATTAGGAAGGTTACCTGTGATCAAAGGTTCTTACATTATTGTAAATGTAGTGGGACTTAGTTTTAATCTTCCATCTTTTTTAATTCAATTTTTTTTTCAATCATTATTTATACACATATATATATATGTATGTACACACAGAGCTAAATATTGTTTTTTTGCATATGAGTATATATATATATATATATATATATATATATATAGTACATGTAGTACTGATCAGGTTAGCTATATTGCATAATATAAAGCAATGTCTGATATGTGATGAATTTATTTCATAGAGTGCTCGATACATTCAACTTTGTACTTCAAAAGTCAAGTTGTTTTAGAGTAGAGCTGGAAATATATATATACACTCACACCCTTTGACATGTAACTTAAAACCATGAACAAAAAACCATACTACTAAAGACAATAAAACAAAATGAATAACTCCTACTCAAAGTGACACCCTCAAGACTCTCACCGAATCCCCAAACTTGAATCTAAAAACACATGCAATCATTCACCTAATGAGGCCCACAGAGGGTAGAAACATAAACTTGTTTGTGTAGCAAATACACTTCCTATTGTGTTTGTGTGTATATATATATATATATATATATATATATATATATATATATATATATATATATATATATTAGAAAGCTTTACATATTTAAACACTAAATATATAAAAAAAACTTTTTTCTAGAAATTTATGTAATTTCAGTATTTCCCAATATCTGTTAATATAATTTATGTAATTTTTCAGTGATTTTTATGTTTTATACAGAATTTGATTTTATGGTACTATATGTGAATTTTTCTTGAGGGGATTACCAGTCGTTTACCTTGCAACTGTTTCAGGGATTTCAAAACAAAACAGTTATATTGACATGGTTTCCCAGCAGTATTGATCAAACACAACCTCCCGTTCAGCTCACTAAAATCTGCAAAAAAAGAATGAGGAGTTGAATTGATTAGTTTTTTAACTACTCATGCAAGAGTCTCTGTGTGTAGAGTGCTTGGTGTCTTTTTCTCAAGTTGTAAAATGAAGGTTCTTAGAGAGCAAAAAACTTTTGGCTAAGCAAAAGACAACTTCTGGTGAAGAAAAATGTTGTCCTACCTCGTCTATGCATAAGTGTCTACCATAGAACCATCTGCAATTGCTAAAGCACACCTGTGCAGTTGGCCGTAAGATGTAGCCACCGGTTGATGCATATTCAAGAGTTTCACGAAGACGCACAAACACAGCCCTGCAGAATAGTTGTTACAGATTAGTGAAAGTGAACACACGTGAGTTTTCCGCAGAGAGATTGTTGAAACATAATGGTGCATTATTCTTTGATGGCTTAGCTTTTGTCCAGTCTGCAAGATTGTGAATACCAGACTATTTTCAGTGTGATTGGTTCTGCACTAATCCCATGACTTTCTGCACATGAGTTTTGCTGTGTGTCCTAACTTGTTGGTACATATGGTTTGGTATGATCTCAGTGCATTCCTGCACATGTGTGTCCAAATTCTTTCAGTGCGTGTGGTTTCGCACTCTATGCAAGCTATTGCGCACAAAGTGTGTTGTGTGGTTTTGGGGTTTTTTTTTTTTTTTTTTTTTTCACTCTGTTTTAAGGCATTTTGAGTGACCTTAAAACTGCTACACAAGTCTTGTTCTCCAGTTGTCTTTGTCTCTGGATTTGGCCCCTGCCCACTTTTTTTTGCCCCCAAAGCTGAAATTTACCCTGAAAAGTCATCCTTTTCAGATGATAGAAGCAAATATGCTACCAGACCTCCATATTATTCCTCAAAACTACTCTGAGAATGAATTCTAGAATTGGATAAAAACAGTGCTTGGTATTTTTAATTTTTTTCAATGCTTGTAAACTAATGATATTGTTGCTAAAGACCACTAGGTCTCAGATGTAAACATCAACAAACATCGAATATTGGTTGGAGGGAGTTGGATTCATGGCATAAAATCTGTCTCTATTTCTGACTAAGTATGAAGCTGCGGGTGTATACTTGACTTGTTAAGTGTGAGTTCAATTCTAACTAGCTTACTCTTTATTTTCCAGTTATGCTGTTTAATTGTTACTGTAAAATAATGGTCAGTCTAAGTTGTGAAAAAAAGCAACTGACTGTTTAGATGAAGGTAAAGACTAGTTAAAATTGATAACAATAACGAAAGGCCGATTGATAGTTGAAAGGACTATTTTGAAGGAGGCAAGTCTCATAAGGTTGTATGTAATGCAATAATTTGTTTTTGAAAAAGTCTGGTTTCTCTTCTTTCTCCTTATAAATGGCAAAAGCTCCTTTAACACGAACTTCTATGATTCTTGGATTATGTTGGCTTTTAAATCTAAATCCAATATCTCCATGCATGGGACACAAAAAATGTGTGGAAAAGTATCCCAGGCAACTGATACTCTAAAAGAGACCCAAATGGGTGAAGAATGTTCATTATGAAACCCTCAACTGACTAAGTTTTCATGGAATGAATATTTTAGGCATCATTACCCTCAAGCGTTTTTTCTGTGTGCATCTGTCCCCAAGCAACGCTGGGTATCCTGCTGATACATATATATGATAGTGGATCAATGTTAGAGGCCTGACACAAATTTTAGCTGTATAGCGTTGGCTCTATGTAATCTAGAGTTAGATGCAGTGACAAGAAAGGAGATTATGTTGAAAAATACATATTTGTTGTGTATAATAATTCTTTAATTCTTCCATCATTAAGCTTATTGACAAATGTACATATATATATATATATATATATATATAATTTGAACGATAGAGAGTGAGACAGACTCGGGAGTAAAGTGTATGGAAGTTAGGTTTATTTATCTGTGAATGTTTTTATTAATGGTCTAGACATGTTTCATGAGGTATTTCCATCTTCAGTAGTATGCGTGCGTACTTTAGGAGTTATAAGTTTGATGTGAAACATGAGTCTCCCATCAGGAGCTTTGCTTTGTGAGCAAAAAATGGTATCCCATCTGCTGGGGGCATCCTGTTGTGTGAGAGAAAGTTATTTATATATATATATATATATATATATATATGCATATATATATGCATATACTAATGCATACCTACTTTACCTGAGAAAAATTATTAGAAAATTTGACAAGTATGTTCTTTGATATATTTCCTCATACACAAGATAACAAAACAAAGAATGATTCACACCTAGAGCTTATTCTTTACTCCCAATCTGCGCAGTTTACAGAATGTGGTAGAAACTGTATAAAATTAGTTGTTTTTGATACTTTCAATCAATAAGACCTTTGTTTCATTTTTAGAAAGTGTCAGTTTTGGAAGGAGAAACATTTTTGGTTTGTTGAATGGCGTTATATTCACGTTGCTTCTCTGATGCTGATTATTTTTGCATCATGAATAGCAACCCCCATCTCACCTCAACTAAAAAAAACTTTTTCTAACTATTGATTGATTGGAAGCTCAAAACTCATTTGGAAAACAAATTTTTATTGTTTTTTGTTTTTACTGGTAACAGAAATCACAATCTAAAAATCAACTAAAAAAATTAGGATGAAAGTAGGTAGTTGCCAAAAATTAGGTAAGGCATGTTGCGAGTATAATTTATGCACATATTTGTGCTTGTATGTCGCTTTCTTATTTGAGAGGTTTTTTTTTTCTCTTTTCAAAATTATTTCATTTGCTTTTTTTTCATTATTTGTGTTAATATATTTATTTTTAAAGTTGTTTACTACTTTGACTTCTATTTGTTCTGGATCTTTAGCTAATAATTTGTTCTGGTTATTGACATGTGTTTGTGAGAAAAAGTTTTGTCTTGAATTATTTCCTACTTTGATTCGTTATAATAAAGATTTAAGGTAGGGCTTCTTGAACTTTTTTTTCTTTATTTGTGACCAATAAGATAAATATAGTTATTTGAAAAGATCTGTCTTAATTTAGATAGATTTTTATAAATGGTAAAACATTAACAGTCGAATCATCAGTGGCAGTGTGATTTTTATTTTTTATTTTTTCAAAGTTTATATTTTTCAAACATAATTTTTACCATTAAATAAAATTAAGTATCAGAGAGGGGTAGTTTGCAAGAGTACAGTTATTTGAAAATACTGTATCTGTTTACATATACTGGTGACGCCTGCTGATTAAACCACGGCAAGAGTTTCGTTAATATTTGAGCAAAATTATCATGTACATACACATGGAATCTGTAACGTGTCCGACTGCCACCAGCGAGGTCCCATGTTCAAACCTTAGTACGGGGTCTAAAATTTTAAATAGCTCTTTAATTCTATGTGCACGCACAAATACGATTACAGACAACCAAATTTATATGTATATATAAAAAGAGACAGATTGATAGACAGGATATGATATCATGTTGGGTAAGCAAAGTCTAGCTGACGATTATATTGTTTTTACATTAAGTGAAACAAGACACTGTCTGGAATATACAAGACAACTATAGTGACTGCAGAAGTATGAAAATTCGAATGGATATTTATCAAGCTTGGTCTAGCACAAGCTCATGAGTTTTGAGGTATTTACTGAGGATGGAACTCGCTACAATAATAATTGTCTGAGACGCTTGCTTACTAACCCCTACTGAACAGGGAGGCCCCCAAATATGAGGTCTGTCTGCTAAGTGTCTAGCCATTAGATACTAACGAAAAAAAAAAGTACTTCCCTTCAAATCCCGCACAGTAATTCCAGCATCCCTTCCATTTCCAAAATACTCTGCAAAGTTCTCATTCAGGATTGCTATCAGCAGCACTGTCAAATTTTCCTTAATCTCATACATGGCCTTGAATCTCTTTAGGAAAAGCCATGATTCACACTGAGCCAAATCTGGACTGTAAGGGGCCTTACAGATCAAGTTGATGTGATTTTGTAAATGTGACGGTTACACAGAACACAATCTCTCTCAGTGGCACATTGTTCCCAATTTTGCAACCACCTGGGACAGAGTTCCCACAAACATATGCAGTAAGATGGCCTTCAATTGGTTGCCAAGTTGCATCAAAACCACACAGTCAGTTCTCAAGACATTTAAAATAGCTTGATAGTCTCTGGACAGACCTCGTATATTAACTAAATTTACCATAATATGCCACAACCCAAGATTGGACAGATGGTGTTTGGGAAAGCAAGTAAAGAAGATTGTGTTTGATCAATCTCCCTGGTGGGGAGGTCTTGCTCACTGGGAAAACTAGCATTTGCAATCTTGTCCCCGAATGCCAGGTCTTGAACACAAACCACATGTACCAATGAGAAGCAGGCAAGTATCTTGGCAACAAAGTAAGTGACAATCTACTTATATAATAAGCCACATGTTGGATTATATTTTCAGTCTTCAAAATTTGTCTAGGGAGATAACTATTAAACGCTAATCATAGAGTAGCCTCCTTTTTTTCCAAATTTAAGTACAGTGCCCTCGGAAAATTTAAATACTGCTGTAATTTTTCAATGGCTTGTGTAAACTTGTATTCGTGTGATGTGGGTGCATTTTCATTCATGTGTCTATCTTATCTTTGCATGGAACTAAACAAAAATATGACTGAATAGTAAGAAATGGTAGCGAAATATCTTGATGCAAATTCTGTCAATGGTGGAAAGAAATGGCAGGGATATTTTTTGCATTCAAAGATTTCATGTTTGAGAATTAGGAGTTGTAAGAAGTGGCATCTAAATATTTCCTTAATTTGTAGCAGAGATAGTATTTGCAATGAAGCAGTTCATTAGCATGTGGTAAGAGTAGTTTTTACTTCAAAATATTCCATTAATGTGTGGCAGGAAAAAAGCACATCCTGAAAATATATATATATATATATATATATATATATATATATATATATATATATATATATATATATATATATATATATATATATATACTAGAGAGATAGATCATAATGTTTTTACAATTTGTAAGGCTACAAAAAAAAGAAATAGAAAACCTACTTTTTCCATTGTTGATGATATTTAATCACATATTTATCGAAGTAAATAGAACTATTAAAATATAAAATAAGATTTACCAGGATATATGCCTGGCAAATGTCAACGTTTCATGCCTAAGGCACTCATCAGCTACTGGCAATATGTTTTGTTCTTCTAATTATGAAAACAAAAATATGTACAAGAGTTATTCCCCATGAAAGAATGCAAATATGTTTGAGTTTCACTGAAATGATTTTTTTTTAGATAAGAAACTACTAAACTTGTTTCAGTGGAATAGTTCATTGCTTCAAATAGTTGGTAGGAGATATTTTTATCTGCAAAATTTTTACCTCTAAGTGGGAGAGTCAATTTGCAAAGATCAACCTAAAAGGTCAATTACTAGAAGGAAAAAAAAAAGACATAAAAAAACTAATTGAAGGCTGATAATGTCCTAAATACACTTATGAATACAATATTCTACAAATCTCAATAATCCTTCTTACATAGACATACTTACCCCAAGTGGGCCAAGCTCGTTGCACTTCTATTTACTATCTTTTCGGATATTATTAATTTTCACCCAGTCTTTCTTTCCTCTTATTTTTCTTGCTTTTCATCAAAATTCCCGGGTTATTTGACATCGATAACCATTAAGCAAGCAGCATAAATCCAAATATAATTAAACAATCTCTGATAAGATTTTTTCTTGCATCCAAAATACAAAATTGGACTAGGAAATTTTAATTTTGTCTACTGATAGATCTCTATGGCCATATTGTTGAGGCACTGTCCTTGTCAGATTTAGGTATGATGTGTACAGGCTGAACCAATGGAGCCAGAGGGCTGAAAATTTAAACATTCACTCATTAATACATCTGTTTTTTAAGCGCACACCCAGGTTTTTACTGGGATATTCAATTGCAATGTAAGTTTATTCTAAATTCCTATGCTTATTTTTTTTTTAATTCAGACTTTTTTAGTGATCACTGCCCATCAATAGGCAATTGAAGTAACTTATTGATTGTCCTCTCCTTTTGCCAATCTTTTAATTAATCAGCCCCATAGGGCATGTTGTCAAAAGTGATGTGACGGTCTCTTTTGAGCGACTAACCTGATCTGGTTTGCTGAAGAATTTTTTTTTTTCTCATATCCACTGGCGAAGATCAGCTTTTCTTCTTTCATAACTTGTTAGCTGCCAAGTAAACTTTTCAATGAACCTCCTGTGCTGGGTTTTCCTTGAAAGAATGAAAATGGAAAGGTTCTGCTACACCTGTAAAATGATTTCATTTTCATTCAAATAAACCAATATGAATAATACAGAATAACTTATGAATCAAACATTTACATAAATGGGTTGAATAAGATATTTTGATAATCTAAACAAATATGAAATATCTTATATATACATCTACTCTGTTGCCGTTTTGCATTTCGTATATGTACATTTTCTTGTGGATTTTTGTTGCTTATCTGTTAGGAGAATTGCTAAGGGGAAAGAATAACACACTATATTATGAGATGAGTTATCTTGACAGTGGTAGTTGACTGTCAACTTGCAAAGCCATAACTTGTTATACCAAGTTATCTCATCTGTGGCACTGAACTGACAACTTGCTGAGCATAGTTATCTCATCTGTGGCACTGGACTGACAACTTGCTGAGCATAGTTGTCTCATCTATAGTACTGGACTGACAACTTGCTGAGCATAGTTATCTCATCTGTGGTAGTAGACTGACAACTTGCTGAGCATAGTTATCTCATCTGTGGCACTGAACTGACAACTTGCTGAGCATAGTTATCTCATCTGTGGCACTGGACTGACAACTTGCTGAGCATAGTTGTCTCATCTATAGTACTGGACTGACAACTTGCTGAGCATAGTTATCTCATCTGTGGTAGTAGACTGACAACTTGCTGAGCATAGTTATCTCATCTGTGGCACTGAACTGACAACTTGCTGAGCATAGTTATCTCATCTGTGGCACTGGACTGACAACTTGCTGAGCATCGTTGTCTCAACTGTAGTACTGGACTGACAACTTACTGAGCATAGTTATCTCATCTGTGGTAGTAGACTGACAACTTGCTGAGCATAGTTATCTCATCTGTGGCACTGGACTGACAACTTGCTAAGCCATCACTTGTTAAGCCAAGGAATCTTACGTGTGGCACTGGACTGGCAACTTGCTGAGTAGAATCATCTCATCTATGTTCGACAGTGAATAGGTTAATAAAAAGAATATGTTAGCTTTTGTTTTTATGTTTTTTTTCCTGATTCTGTAATTGAAGGGTTAAACAAGAGCTGGGGAAAATGATCAGGAGTTATTTAAATTGTGAAGCACAAATTTCATGATGGTGACATTCACAGAAGGTGTGGTTTGTCAATTTAGTAACAAAAGAATATATAATTTATGTTTGTCTCTTGATGACAGCTAAATTCCGTTAAGTTGTCAAATTTAATTAAACCCACTGAGTTCTCCCCTTCAGAATCACCAGGGTATAAAGCCGTTATTTATCTCTTCTCAGTGCTGCACAGTAGGGGGTGGTACCCTTTCTTTCAAATCGTTCTCAGTCTGTTACTCTGGGCAACATGTGTTAGCAAGTAATTAGTTCACTGAAGTGATGAAATAATTCCCAGAATGAGGTAACAGGCATATTTTAAATGATTAACTATCATGTACTGATCTTTGATTATTGATTTTGATTGTCTGACATCAATTGGATGCCGGCTAGCATTTTCCTTTTTTTTTTTTCTTTTCTTTTTTTTTTTTGCGTTCGGCTTCTTTGACTAATTTCTAAGTGCTTTTATCGTGACATATGTTTTAATTGGACTATTATGATGAATTTCAGTGACATCAAATGACACATTAGTTCAGGGTTACCAGCTTGGAACCACAAGGGAAAATTACCCAAACTTTATCTCTGAGATTTGCTTAACACAATTTTGATGCTATTCCAATGCTTTTGTTGGGTAAATCCCGAGAAAATAAAAACAGAATTTCGATAAATGACTCACTTCATATGACTGAAGTATCAATTTATTTCAATTTGAAATCATTATTACATGGTGTTTTACTCACAACTTCTTTGATTTTGAGAAGGAAAAAAGCATATGGTGGGTTCCCATTATCTGTAGTTTTGTCAACCAGAATCAACAATTCATGATTTTTACTTAGTAATGGTCTCAAAGTGAACAAAGTGAATGCATAGTCTTTTCACCAAAAATATCAGCAAATTCACCATGGATAAAAAGAATTGAAAATGGAATTCATTACACCTCACCGGAAGGTCACTTTTTGATAACTTTAGAAACATGTGTTACAAATGAATATGTGTATGGCAGCCTGTCAGTGCTTTGTTAGTGAGAGACAACAAACTGACAAAAGATGCACACACACACACACATACATGCAAGAAACTCATACATACACTTGTATACATGCGCACATATGGTATATGTGTGCATAAGTATGTGTATGTAGCGTATAAAAGTACATGTATATGCATGTGAGTATCTGGTTTGTGGCATGTATGTGTTTGTAATTCTACAATTAGCATTCATTTTTTATGAACTTCTTTGATAGAGTAGTTCTACTGCAGCGATGAAAAAACCATTAAAAAGCCTGAAAAAAATTGAAATTATACTGTTGGAATAAGGCAAAAGTTCCCAAACCAAGCTTAACTAAAAAAAATTATTTTATTGTAATAATATAATTCAACATTTATGACCAATAATGAAATTTAATTTGTGAAACAAAAAAATATTAAAAAGTCAGACCAATGTCCTTTCGTCATGAAAAATCTTGCATTAGAAATCTAACGAAGGATGGTGCCCGAAGTTGAAGTACTGTATAATTTCTTTGATTTAACAACTGTAGTCAATCCGTGTTGGAACTTCTGAAGCAACAATAATCTTTGCATGAAAAATATGGATTATAAATAGCTCCTAAAATGCTGTATAATTCATTAGGTAAAATGAAAAAAATAAAGTGATTTCAGTGCTTGGAATGCAAAATTTGCATACTTCTGACACTTGGCAGCCCCCTGAAAAAAAAATGATAGAATATTTTATGCAAGTAATTTTCTAACACTTGCGTACATAATTGACGAGAAGTAGGGGCTCATTTTGGCATTATAGTTACACAGTAAATAGAACCCCCTTCTAAAAACTTGAAAACTTTTTTAAAAACTGATGAAATCCCTGGGTAATCTACAATGGTACTCTAAACTCGACCAAAGCCTTCTTACATACCCTTTTATCATTGAAACTTCTCTCTCTTACCACATTGAAATTTTCATCTTTTTTTTTTTGCTACCCGGTCTCACTCCCGCTTTGAAGTGTTAACACACTACTTCCACCAGTTAGGATTCGGTTTAACAAACTAGAAATGTAATTTTTTTTGTGAGCTCAAAAATATCTCCCAATCAAAAACGAAATCCTGGATCCAACCCAAAATTCAATAATTTCTTCCCTACCTTGCTGCCCACCTTACCACTTAATTTAATTGGAATTCTTTGAGAACTTTAAAAGATATTGTGTGAACGATATCTCCAAAATTTCTCAATGGATTTGAAGGAAATTTCATTGAGAGTTGAGCTACAGGGTAGAGTATTGGGAGGACACCTGCATCGATATAAAGAATGTGTTTTCGATTTGTACAATATATATATATATGTGTGTATATATATATATATATATATATATATATATATATCGTGAATTGTATGAGGGGACACATGTATTAATATAAGTGTGTCTTGGATTTGCATAATGTATATATTTATATATATGTATTGTGTCATCCACAGACAGCTGTTTTAATGTATCACATCTCTTCAGTGTGGCTATGGACTTTCTATTATCCCATCCAGTACCGTGAGGCAGAATTGAAACCTTCACATCTGACCTGGAGGCCAATATCCTACCTCTGGACTACGGAACTGTCAGTAAGGCTGAATTTAAGCGATATATCCATTTATACAGA
The DNA here is from genome assembly GCA_963457665.1 of Thysanoteuthis rhombus. Lineage (NCBI taxonomy): Eukaryota > Metazoa > Mollusca > Cephalopoda > Oegopsida > Thysanoteuthidae > Thysanoteuthis > Thysanoteuthis major. The sequence continues at coordinate 19,935,215 of OY735209.1, forward strand.
AATTCCTCATCCACCAGAGTGCTTTATTCCTATGGAAGAGCAAAAATATTGAGAGAGAGAGATGCCTGTACCAATATGATAGATATATTTTTGAATAATGATCCTCTAGTGACATATAAATCACTATAAAATCATTGTAATTGTATAGTGAACTGACCTCCCAACCTTAAAACATAAAGTAACAATTAATCCCCAAGATTTGTTTTATTCTTCAGGTTAGAGCATCCTGAAGTTGTGGGGCTAAAATAATTCTGCCATCCATGTGCCATTTTTGCTGGGTTACAGTATTATACACCCTGGAAAACTAACCTTATTATAAAGATTGTTGTTAATCTCCTATTGTGCCTATTTCATAAATCAAACTTTATCTTAGGTATATGTATATATAGGAAAAAAACATATGTAGGGTTTGATACTATCTATGGTTTCAGGCATATGCTGGGGGGGCTTGAAACATATCCTCCGTGGATAAGAGGTCACTACTGTATACAACCTGAATTTGAGTTGGGCTCTCACAAAGACGTTAGCATAACATGCACAAACATATTTCAATGTAAACTTAAGAATTTAATGCTTATAAGCACACACACAAATCATTTACGTTAGTCAGATTGATGTTATACTCGCAAGCAGTTCATTGGAACTGATGCTCACAGGATTGACTAGAGAATACTCTGAGAGCACATACGCCATTGTTGCTAAAAACTGTATGAAAATCAATTCATGTATAGCTATGATGCAAAACAGGTAACTGTAAAAAAAATTCCTGGATCTGCTCCATAATTCAAGTGATTCTCCCTCATCCCATGGCTTACACATCCAGAATATTTAACTGAAATTCATTGAGAACCTTTGGAGATATTGAGTGAACAAGTGAATGCATACATGCATGTAAAAAAGAATGAAAAAATATCTTTCAGAAGAAAAAGAATTCCTTGGTTTGCCTTCAAATCCAATCCATTCTTCTTTACTCCATGACATAACTGTCCAGAATATTTCATTGGAATTCAAGAACTTCTGGATATATTGTATACGCAGACAGACAGACATGAGTGAATATATGTCCTCAACACACACATACTGATATATAAACTGGGTACTCAGAAAGAAGTATGTAGATATATCGATAAGTCTGTTGCTGAATGATGAAAAGAAATAATTTATTTTACATGAAAAAAATTAATTTTTCTCAAAAATTTCCTTGCTGATGCACTTGATTCAGTGGTGAATATTAATCACATACATAAAACTTTATATTGTGAAAATTTCGGATCAAAATCCAAAAATTCAGCTAATTACTACTTGTTAAGCTAGAAACCTATTGATCAACACTTATATATATATATATGTATGTATGTATGTATCCATACTGGAGCATATTGTAGATACACTTATAACTACGAATTCTTCCACTGCCTGTAATTGATTAAATCTCACGTACACTCTTTCTATCAGTTTGTTGTTCTGCAGGGTAAACAGTCCGCACAGGAGTTGTTTCATTTCTAAGATTTTATTTTCTGAATCAAAGATGCGAGCTCAGCAGAAACAGGAACGGTTCTGGTTCTGACAAGGAAGAATTCAGAAAAAAAACGGAAGATGGGGAGGAATTAAGGTCAGATGCAGGATGTGGGGGTCAGGTAGGCTGTGGCTTCGAGGCAAATCTATTGCATTTAATAGTAGCAGCAGCAGGAAGTTTTTCCTTGTGATGTTGCATTCAAAAAATGTAGGATATCTTATGAAGCAGTTTTTCCAGGTATTTTCCTTGTTTCCCGATCGAATTTGATCAAGGAACATACAGTACGAACTGACAGAAGACCGACTTGACCTTCACTTAATAGCTTGAAGTGAAAGTCCTGTCCAATGTTTTAATTTATTCGTGAACACAGATATAGTAATGATTAAGATACGCTTAATCATCAATGTACTCTCTACCGCTTTTGATAATCTCATTCCGTCTATCTAGTTTTTCGATACCAGATTTGTAAAATTCCTTCACTTTTGACTTGAAATAAGAGACTGGCTTATTTTCAACCTCTTTCCTCAAAGTGCCACTCTGTCTATCAAGATGGTTTTTCAAACTCCAAAACAATTGATAGTCAGTTGGAGAAGGTCAGGAGAGTATAGTAGATGGTTACCTTCATGAGATCTTTGGTAACTTGAGTGGTATGTGTGAGTACATTATCATGATGAAAAATGACAACTCTCACAAAAAAGGCTCCTAGAGCAGCCAAGAATGCAATGAGACAACAATTAGCACATTGCTTATGATATGATACATGATATATATAATATGATATGCCAGGCTATGGACAGGTCATATGGGACCCGTTTGCCAACCTTTGACACTTTTTCTAGCTGCTTCAAACTGTGATGAACTGTCATATGGCTAATATTGAATTGTTTACTAAGTTCGTTGTCTGTAAGAGCAAGATAGGAATAGAATTTCAGCCAACTTGTTCAAGCACTATCAGTATAAAGAATGGACTCAACTTTCATTACAACGTGATAATTCTTAGACCTGCCATTCTCAAGTCTTTTTCTGTTGTATTGCAATATAAAACTGTTACAGCCATTATAAACCACATGACAAAAAAAATGAACGCCTATTTTCATATTAGAGCTTTTATTCAATTATCTGATCAATTCAAGAATATCATTTTCTATTTAGCTGCTTGAACTTGGGTGAACTTGATATCAGCAGATTAAAAATTTTTGATCTTTAATTCTTCAAATTAATCGGATCTGCTATCATCTCTAACATCTATCATATCTGTGGGATATTCAAGGGAAAATGAAGCAGATTTTCTTTTTGTAAAAGGTTCTTTTTAATAATCCAAAATAACCCTGACCTGTACATTTCCAGAGACAGACTTGGTTGTGAGAGTCACTTAATATCTTTTCTGACCTACAATTTTCCATTCTCTTGTACCATATGGCATAGAGTTCCATGTGAAAAAAAACTGTTTTGTTTTGTTTATCAAATAACTATCAATGAATACTGGGAGAAGTCCCACCTGCAAAATGTATACATATTCTGAATTGATACTGTCATTACATTCCAGAGGCTTTGAATTACTGATGCTCCAAATAGAACAGAAAATTCACCATCAACTTATATAAAATGGGAGCAACATTTTGATCCTACAAAGAGCATACATACTACTCTTTGATCCCAGGCAAAGTGCACAGATACTGTACTTTAATCCTAGGCAGAGGGTCAGTGAACAAAACTTTGATCCTCGGCTTTGCACACAGATACTTTGATCCTAGACAGAAGTTTTGATCCACACATGAATGACCATGTCATTTTTGGGGGTGCCATGTTATTCAATCATGCATTAATAATGTTACTCAAACCCAGCCAATCTGACTAAACTACTACTGACTGGACAGACAAAGAAAGAAATGATCATTCGTACTGTATAGCTTGCATTTTCTGTAAAACATAGTACCTGCTTTATTTTCTTGTTCTCTCTCATGCTATAGTCATGGGGAAAAAAAGTAAGGTAGAGAATCACGTCTCTTCAGAGACAACCGCCAGTGGAGTGTGACAGCCGGTGACGAAGCCCCAGTTTCAGTTGCATGAGTCAGTTGCAAATTTCGAATCTGGTTGAGAGCAGGACTTTATACCTACAAGTTTTTATGACCACCCCCTTAGCCGGATGCAAATCCACGGTAGGGATACCTCCACCCAAATCACACAGCTTAGAGTGTACTCAATTAGCTGGTGAGTGCACAGAGAAATTAGTCCTCATGAAGGGTTTTCCACACTCAATCAAACCCAGGACGGTGTGCGTGTGAAGCAGACGTAACCATTACGCAATCCAAGTAGATATAGTAAATTTTGTTGTCTTTAAAATGAATATTGAGCAATTGCAAGTACTTCGAATGTTCAAATGTTGAGAAAAAACCCCCAAAAGAACCCAATTCTAGTAAAGTACCTGCAAAAAATGAAATTGCTCAAAAAATGACCTATCAGTTTCTAAGATTTTAGTATAGATATCAAGGCGGAAAATGCTATTCATAGCACTGACTTGCTGAAACATTACCCCTGCAACAATTCTATTTGTACGATAAAACATTAAGAGCAAATGTTTTATCATCTTTTAATGAGTCCATTAAACAAAGGTCTCATTCAGAAGAGTCAAGGTATTTTATAAGTGAATCTGCAAGTGAAAGGCACAGGAGTTTTCAACATTTATTTATCTTCAAAAATTAGAGAGTTATCACTACATTTTCAACAAGTGCCTGTGGTTATCACACCTCAAGTAGACTTAAACTGTATAAGTTGCTGATATCACAGTTCCAATGACATTATTCATTGAAAGCTATTGAGATAAGCTAAACAAAAAAAAGATTATACAATGAATTTGTTGAGTTCAAAATACAGGTCTGTCCGCAAAGTATCCAGAAATGGTGGTAGGAGCAGAGAAGTTGCCATTTTCTAGATGCGGCAGTAACTTTCATCATATGAGGTGGCGCAAAATAAACCAAACAGTTTGTTTTCTCTGTAAACAATGGACCTTTCTATGGAAAGTTGTGGATAAAGAAACATAATCAAGCAGAAAATCATCTATAACTTCAAGTGGAAGGGTCCATTGTGTGACTGATGGGATTTTCCATCACTCGCAATTTAGCCGTAGATCATCAATCACTGAAATTTGAGTTATCTACAGTTGATATGTTAATAAAAGAATAGCCTACCTAAGGCAAGATGCCTTATTCCCCTTCAAATAACTCTCATTACCATCAGCCGCATTGTTGCGTTCCGCTTAATCTCATCCACAATCTGAAATATAGAAGTCACAGAGCTAAATCTGGACTATACAAGTGTAAGACATAGTTGATGTAATGTTCTGCCAAAAAAACCTGCACGATATGTCAAGAATACGGCAGGCTTGGTCATTGTGAATGCAACGGTCCCACAATACATAAGCTCACCCCGTTGCATCTCACTGCTAACTAACCTCACGGGAGTGTTTCTGTTCACACATGGGCAGTAAGGTCTCCTTGATTGGTTGTCAAGTACCATCTAACTATGCATCTGGTTCTTAAGATATTCAAAATAGCTTGATAAATTCCGAATAGACCTCGTATTTCAAGATAATCTAATATTTAGCACTTCTGTGATTATTATGAACTAATTAGTGTTTGCAGTCTAAGACAATAAACTACTGTGGTCAAATTAATTTGAAATGACTCTCGTAGACTGATATCTTTATCCTTGGAACATTTTTCTTGTTTTTTTTCCTTTTTATTTGAATCTTTTTGAATAAAGTTTTGAAATTGTTAGTATCATTTTTTAATGACCAAATTAGTGTATTCATCTTTTGCATTTTTTTTATTATTAATTTTTTCCTTCCATTTCCGAAATGACCTTATTAGAGTTTTTGATTTGGTTTTTAAAATAACCTTCATCTTTATTTTTTTTTTTCTAGTTCTTTTATTTTTAGTTCATTTAATTTTTAAAAAAAGTTTTCAAAGATTTCAAGTGTATTATTATCTATCAACTTCAATTTACCAATATCCTCATCCATAGAATTTTTTTCATTCTTATTTTCCCCCCAAATTCATTTTCAATATCTTTTTATGCCTTTTTACAATTGTAAATTCATTTTTTATAGTTTATTTTAAATGGCTTTCATAGACCGACATTCTTACCCTTGAGACTGTTTTTGTTCTTATTCATTTCATTATTTTAATCTATGATTATTTCACGACACTGTTACTTAAGTTTGTAAGAAGACCAAACTCACATAAAAGTCAGTATTTGAAACGTGGATACAATTGATGAAATGACAAGATAAGATTATATTCCAATGGTATCAGAAATTGTTGAAAATTTACCGAAAAATCTAATTTGAATTAGTCCATTAAACGTCACTTCACTGATGGTTATCATGAGTGTACTAATAAAAAATCTGTCTACTTATAACATACGCCACATATTTGTCTATATTTTTGTCTGGAAGATAACAATTAAATGGTGACTATTTAGTAGTCTCTCTCATTTATTAATTTTTTTCCCTAATGAGTAAAAAAGTTCAGGTTCATCCCTAAACAAGAAAATACAAAGCAATAAAATGATTTTGATAATTTTTAAGTACAATGCAATTGCAAAATCATTCAAATACTTCCATCATTTTTTTATACAGCCTGGGTAAATTAGTATTATCATTAGTGTACAAATACAAATTTGTAATACTAAGTAAAAATTCACCCAAACTGATATATTATTTAAGGGATGAACCAAGAAGAGTTCAATCCTAACTCAACCACACTTTAATGACATCTTTTTAGTTTAGATGATCATTGTCTTTAATCAATATATATGTATAATACTATTTACTTACATGCATATTGGTCAATTATTTCTTTGTAGACAACATTTCTTGTATAGTTTCCACTGTCCTTTTTCTCATTATGACATCTATGCATTCTAATTGTTTGGGTTATATATTCTAAAATGAGAGCCTCTTGAGTGAACGTAAGTGTAAGAGACATGGTTCTTTGTATATATTTTAACAAAAAAAAAGGCCTCTTAAGTGTGGCATGTGCAGCTCATTATATATTTTAAAATTTAGATAAAAGCCTCTCAAGTTAACATAAGTATCACAGACACTGCTTATATATATTTTTAATAATGAAGTTCTCTCAAGTCATCACAAATGTGATAGACACAGCTTCCTACGCTCAGCACTCATCCAGGCTGCTGGCTGGTGTTGCCTAGCAACAAGAAGGGTGACGGATGGTAACTCATTGTATATATGATTATTAGAGAAATCATAATCTTTGATTGGTTAGTTTGGTAACCCTGAAGTCATTGAAGTACCATGCTGGATTTTTGGTCTTCATAGTATCTCAGGGGTGCAAGGGGCTTACTTGGCGGTGCCAATCCCCTTTCCAAGTATTATATTACAAGTACTACAGGATTTCGTGGCACCAGCAGCAGGAAAGATTATACAAGAGTTATGTCCCAAGTTAATTTATTGGGTGTGTTTCATGAGGGACGCAACCCTAAGGGTAAGAGAGTAGAATTTACACTCATGTAAATCCCTTCTTAAAATATTAGTCATGTGGCAACACTGCACTCAGAGACAACTGCAACCATCAAAGATGGCAAAGAGTTCTACCCTTTTTTACATTTATTTGCATATTTCAATGCTCTTGGCTATATTATTTTGTCTACAGACTTAAAAATTGGCATCAGTACTCCATTAGACTCCTCCTAGAAATTTTTGACTTTTGAAAAAAAAAAAAGAAGCTTTTTCAACGTGTTTATTAATAACATCTACAATCTCCAGAGGAACACATCTGTGATGTCATAAATAGAACTTATTCTGACCCTATTTATTCTCTGATTGGATTTTTTTTTTTTGAATGACTCCTAATTTTGACGCTATAGTTCAATTATTGACTGTGATGGTGAGTCTACCGTAAATTTGAAATGTACATATAATTAGCGCGTTGGTCAGATTATAATAAAATGATTACTTTAACAAAGTGATTACAAATCGCGTATCTATTTATTTATGGAAAATATATTTGATCTGCGACAGATTTAGAAAGTCATCGTCAAACTCTTCCTCCAGTAAAGGTGGGTTGTGTGGAATCTCACAATCGTCAACCAGAACCATGGGCTCTGCGTGGTAATCTCTATCCTCGGTAACTCCTCTGTTGTGCAATTGCATCGAACCATCTGCGACAGGCTTTCTTTGTTATAACTAGCATTTCAGTTTCCATCCCTAATCCACTGTATTCATGTCATTCTCTTTTCCAATCCATACCATGATCTGGTAGTACACTCCAAGGCAATGATATTTTGTCGAGGACCCTATCGGGGGGAGATGTTATGGGGGGGTCAAATGACTTGGCAGAAACGATTTGCTAGCTAAAAAGGTTGTAGCACAAGGAGGCAAGGAAATCGGCATTCTGGCCACTAATCGTGACTACCATCACCTTGTTCCCAAGGTCCTCTATGACATTGTTTGCTTCATTTGGGAGCAAGAGTGTATTTACCCTGTTCCGGAAGGTTGATTCACCATTCGCAAGTTTCTGAAACACTGACATTCGTCCAACACTGTAAATGCTCAAAGTTGTATCACTGTAGAAGTGTGGATAAGCAGCAATTGAGAACTCAAATCACTGTCCAGGACTTGTTTTATTCCGCTGATGTCATACACCATAGGAGCTGTGAAGTTGTCTGAACAAAAATACAGGCCCTTATTGTTTGTTTCTGCATGGTGGAGAAGAAAAATGAGTAAGTCTGTATTCTCCCATATCAAGGTCGTTGGCTGATGTTATGACGCCTTGATTGCAGCCTTGATTATGTCCGGTTCTGCATCCCCTGATGCATTGATAACAGTACAGCCCTCCTTCTGCAGTTCCTCTGTCGCAAAATTAATAAGTCTTTGTTTTTCACAATGTCCGGCACGGAAATGATCCTTTGTTCTTATAAACTCAGGTTTTACATTGAAGGTAATAATCAGGTGGCTGTTTTGCCTGCATCGACTGATGTGAATTGTCAATGATGGATAGACCATAACTCTAACCATCAAAAACTACAGTCACTTTTACACATATATATATATATATATATATATAGTCATTGGTGTACAACTATGAAATGACATCATAACTGTCATCCCTTTTCGATAGCAAACAATGAACGAGGAAGCCACCATCAAGGACGTAATGTTCAGATGATGGAGTAAAATCCATGACAGCTTTCTTGAATTCATTGCTTGAAAACTTGGCAATTACATATGCTAGTTGGAGCTTGTTGGATTTCTCTGGCTTCAAACAAGGCTATAGGAAGAGAACTTAGCTCATTATCTCCCCAAGTGAAAGGTCTCTGGTTTTCGACTAATTAGAAATCGTTGAAACAGCACAACAGGATCAATGCTTCAGCTTCGGGAAACTTTGATGGTGGACTCATCCGCAAGTGTTTTTACTGGGATTTCCAACTATTTTTTTCAAAGATCTCATTCCCAATTGAATTCTTGCATGATATTGTTGTGCTTGAATGTGATGGGTATGGACATGGTCTATAATTTCTTTGATTATTCCACTACCATGAGTTAAGCCTCCATTACTCTTCAAGGACTGCATCAGCGTTCACTCGATGACAAGCTCAAGATCTGCCCAGAACTGGTTGCTGCACATGGAAACTCCTAGAAAATTTGGTATGCGCATTGAGATGTCTAGTCTTGAGATGACGCATTTCTTGTACGTAGAAATATGCATATTTCAGATGGTGCCCCATGGCGACAAATATTGGTTGGCTGTCTGACTTTGCTCGCAAGTGCAACATTGAAATCCTGTACGATCGGTTTAGGTAGTTGCTCAGGATATCTAATGCTTCATCACTCTCCAAAGTCATTTCTTTCCCCACCAAGGATGAGTACGTTTCTACTGCCAATACTACCAAAGATTCGAACTGTGGGTTATCCTTCAGCAGATCTGACACAACTAGGTTCTTGAGACAACTGTTCAAGAAAAACTTTTTTCCTCTGATTTTTCAGTCTTCATATGTTGGACGATGTTTTCACTATTGGTAATTTTCCCAATGTTCCCGAGTCCATTGCTTCCAATCAGTGTGCCTATTGCACCAAGTAAGATCACCAGTATGTGAAAACATCCAAGCGTCAAGACATGATGTGCGATCACAATGGTTTGGTGCACATTTTGCTGAGCAACGTTTGATGATCAGAATTTTCCTTTGCAATAAAAAATCCAGGTTTGAAATGTTCCTCCCTGGAATGACGCAATCCTTCTGTCACCGGGTATTGAGTGCTGCTATGATTCCCCCATTTTGTTGAAGGTCCTTCGATCACTGAATATGACGAAGATCCTCAGTGAAGCACAAGCCCCTATTTCTCACAAAATCATATGCGCAATTTATCGAGAACACTTAATTCAATGCAACCACAGTGTCGCTTTGGTGTCATTACATGACAAAAAATTGATTTGCCATGAATTTGGTGATGGATTCTAAACATTTGAAATGCAGGATTTGAGCGTTTCTCAGTTACATGGTTGTTGTACAATAAATCAGACATGTACCTTTTTTTTCTTTTTTTTGTTTTTTTTTTTTTGTTTGTTTTGTGTGGGAACCCAGGGCCAGCTTTAAGGTTCCTGATGCCCCAGGCAAGTTGAACTTTAGCACACTTTGAAGTATGTATAGGGAAATAAAGATTTATCAGAGCAAGCCTGGGTCAAATTCCATTCCTATTCAAATTGGAGATGATTACCACAAATTTCATATTGTATCTACAGAAAAGAATTATAAAGATATACACACACACACATATATATATATATATATATATATATATATATATATACAAGAGAATAAATTTATTTTTCTATTAGAATGAAATAAGCCCTGGAGAATTTGTTACATGAATTTTCGTAGATATGTAAGACTTGTCAGTCGTTAAGAGAGCTGCCTGTCGATCATTTGGTCATGATTTCAAATCACTGTTCGAAAATGTTGATTTTTCAAATGTATTTATTTATCAGAATTGGATAAATTCTTGCGTGTTTGGAAGAAAGATATGACAGACATGTCAGTTTGGCTCAGTCAGTAGGAGAGCTGCCTGACGTGCATTTGGTCATGATTTCAAATTATGACAGGGAAATATTTATTTTATGTATTGGTTTCGTTTAACCTGACGGGACAGACAGATTGAAGAGTTTACTCTCCTAATTAAGGTGAGGATTGTTCTTGTTGCTATGGGGGAAAAAAAACAAAGTTAACCCGAGCATCTGACTTGGACTGAATAATCAGGTAGAGGGAAGTTTCAATACAGCATCAGAGTTATAGATCATCATTCGATAAGTATAGAAGATTTATGATTGTAACACAAGGAGAGTGTCTCAGACACATGACAGGCACCCCCCTATCACTTGACACCCTGGATGATTGTCAGTGTTACCGGTACTTAGCTGATAAAATATTTCAAAGTAGGTACATTATTCAAACAAGTTAGTGGACCTCTGACAACAGTGTTGCCTACTCAAAAAATTGTTTGTGCTAGTTTGACAGCCAAAAAACTCTAAATTATTTTTAAATAGCCAAAACGGTCTGAAAACATCAGACAGGTGTTAAAAATTGGGCAAAAAACACGCGAAGCGTTTAAGCTCGACTGTGCTGATTTAGCGCTTTTTCACCCTGGCAATGCTAGAAACACTGTGTATAGTGCAAAAGGCACTAAGTTGGTCACATTGACCACTGAACTGAACAATTACCGAAGGAAAACATTTTTTTTTCCTTTTTCTTCCAGTACGCCGTGATGGAGACATTTATACGAAGCTGTCTCACTGTACAACTTTATCAACAGTCACATCTCTTCCCAGCCTCAATTCACTCTAGCAACATTTGATACGTTCACTAATAATGCAATGTTAAGCCACTTACCTTACACAACCCAACCCAACCCCACCCCCACCCTGCACAAAATTCTACTTATGTAATGAACAGTGTGACTTTTTTTTTTTTTTTCTTTTTTTCTGTCCGTAACGATGGACAATTGAACTTGAAGATAACAATTTTGCTGATAAAAATATCTCCTACCCACCATTAGAAACGGTGGACTCTTCCGCTGAAACTGAAAAAGTAAACTCTTTTTTATTTTAATTTTTTTATCTATTTATTTTTTTTTTTCATTCGGTTTTCAATATGGTGTTGGCAGAGATATGCTCTCGATGCTCGTTGCCAGTGATAGGGAGGCTGGCCCCTGCTGGAAATCACCCCCCCTCTCCCAGTGAATGTGATGTGATTTGATTTTAATGTGCTAATTTCCACAACTCAAACCTTATTTATGACACATCTCCAGCGCTTGAAACTGTTTCACCTCTCATCATACACTTGGCCATAACTGGCTAAATTAGCACTGATGTGCATGAATGTTTTGGCGTATTTTTGACCATTTGTTGTATCTTTTTGGTGTTTTGGCCATTTTTGGCTATTCTTAAAGATATTAAGTGCTTTTTTAGCAACTTGTATTGAAGACCTCCCCACCCGATCTCCCAAACTTAGATTGCCACCCTACTCGCAGTACCCTGGCGATGGGCCTGATTGCTCTCTCTCTCTCTGTTTTCCACTTGTTAATGGCTTTTTTGCTGTTTTTTCCCCAAGTCCTAAAAACCTCAGTTTTTTTTTTCAATTTGCTATCAAGTTTCAAAAACAATTCACAATCTGTATAATACTTGATATTATGTACTAAAAGTCTGATTTTGTTTATCTTTGACTTCCAAGTTGCCGGAATGGTTCATTGTTGCTGAAGGTTTTGAATTAAGGTGCTCTTAAAATGCGTTGACTTGAAGAATATGAAAAAAAAAACAAAAAAAATACAGATGATTTGCAACTTGATGATAGCGTGAGATCTGCATTAATCTATTTTATAATGACCAATTTGTCTACAGAGATTACTCTGAAATTAAGATTCAATAGTTATCTCCCTTGTTTATTTATTCATTTGAAAAGAGCATAAAATAAAATCTGGGGTCATTCTGGTCACATTAGATTGCACTAATTTTCTCTCAACAGGTGACCCAACAGGTCACAGGATTGTCTAGGGAAAACTTAAAATTAGAAAGTAGAGCTCATTTTTTTTTTTTTAAGTATTTTTTAGACAAATATAGCTGGTGGTTTCATTGGTGTCTACAGCCACTTTTCCCAGGAGGAGGAGGCAAAAGGATTTTCAGGCAGATAGGTAAATGTGTATATTCGGTCTATATCTTAGTGGTTAGCAACCGACGTATACCAGTGAATAATAATTCAGTCTTTTCATATGGGGGCATCTAGTTGGGCTTACATGAATTAATAGTATTACTGACTACAAGGTTCTTTCAAACCCTCTCTCCCTCGGTGAGAAGGCCTGATCAGGGCGCGGGGGTGCATTGCCCACATCACATCACCCCACCTCAGATACCTATGGATGGTTTTATTTATTTACATTTCAAAGCCTCTCCTACCTCGATGTATGAAGCATGTAACAGTGCTTCTTGAGCTGACTGAATGAAATTATTTTGGGGGTAAACAAAACTTGAGTGTTTGAAGAAAGGTGAATGACTCTATTCTCTCAGATCTGATGTTCATATTTTTCTATGCTTGAAAGTTGAAAGAAAAGTCATGAAAAATGTACACAGCAAGAAACATTGCCCCGAAGAATCTAAATGTGTTGTTTACCAACTTTATTCCAAACTAAAAGAATTTTAATAATTTTTCTGTCTGAATTTTTTCCCAGTCACTCCCAGTTTTCTTTACATATTTTCAAGATGTTCAAAAACCTTAATAAACACTCCAGAAATGAGTTAATTTATGTATTTTTTTTCTTCTTCTTTTTGCTCGTGAAACAGAATTAATTGTATAAAATTATTAACAAATTATGAAAATGAGAGAAAACAGAAGGAAATTAAATTGTCGGCGAATGAAATTTTGTGATAAAAACACGGGTGAATGACACTGAAAATGATTCAAGAGGCACTGGTTTAGAGCCATGTGCTCGCAAAAGAGGGCAGTGCGCCCGTTCAAGTGTACTGCGTGTGTGCAGTTTAAATGGTACTTATTAAAAAAAAAATGAGCAGACAGAAGTTGTTCCCCCTCTCTCTCCCTCGCACACTCTTTTCCACTCTTTCTCTTCCTGCTTATCTGTCTGTCTGTCTCTCCTTCTCTAGTTTTCTTTTTTTTTTCCTCCTCATATCTGCTAGTACTGCCGAGGTTTATGGCCTACTGCCCTACTGTTGACCTCCTCTCTAGTGACTAGGGGAGATGGCACCAGCAGCAACACAACCAGTCTAACCAGAAAGTACAGTGCTCGTGTATTATTGGTAGGAAGAAGCGGCAAGAAAAATAAAAAGCCCTGTACTTAAAACCTACCGGAGGGGGGCAGTAATATTTCCTGATTATTTTTTCCTCTATCTAATAGGAATATATATATATATATATATATATATATATATATATATATATATATATATATATATATATATATATATATATATATATATATATATATCATCATCAAAACACAAGTGAGTGACTGACTGATGGATCTGTGTCTGGTTCGTTGTGTGAGCTGCCCCCCTCCCGAAGGTTTTGGTTTACCAAACCTCGTTCCGCAGGCTTATCTTTTTTTTTTTTTTTTCAAATAAATGTTTTGGTTTGTTTAAATCTCAATATTTGGGCTTTTACTGGCAGTGTAATCTCCGTTGTGTACAAGTTGTTTGTTGAATTAAAATGTGTCTGAAAAAAAAAAGTAATTCAAAAAAACTTACGCTGGCTACGAATTCAGTCGTCTCAGCCTGGGCTCCAGTCTCCACATATTACGACTTACTTGGCCTTGGTTAGATTTGCGATTTGTATCAGTAGAGAGGCTTGCAGGTGACAAGCACCCGAAGTGGTGTCACTGATTTCGCTTTGCGCAATCATACCCATAGAAAAAAAAAGAAAGGATATTAGTGCTAAGTACGCACGAACTATCTCAGCCGGAGTCTGAACTCAACTCTCCAAGTCTTTTCTCCTGGCCACCCTGCACCTCGAATTAAAATGTACTGTATAATTAAATGAATTAATTGATTATCTGTTGCTTGGAGTTTGTAATAATCTAAAATGAAGAGAATCATTTGTCGATCTCGTAGTTTAGTACCCCCAAATTGCTGTGAGGTCACAAGGTCAATTACAATAAACTATAAGCAGTTAACAAAATCTAGTAAAAACTTTCATTTTTTTTCTTGACTGTGTTAACATTTTTTGCTGTATTTTTATTCATCCCATTCGAAGAAGAAAAAAGAAAGACAGCTTTCAAAACTAAAAAAAATAGTGATTGAAGGTTTACTTTTATTTTCCTTATTACCTTATACATCGTTTTTATTTTAAGATTTGATATCTGCATAGTTCGTATTTTTTTAAATCAAGATTCGGGTTAGGTTGCAACGACGTTCTCCTAGGAGGAAAATTTTTTTGTTTTGATTTCATGTGCTTTCAATCCATCAGACCATGAACCTTCCGGAAATTTCTCAGTTT
Organism: Thysanoteuthis rhombus; assembly: GCA_963457665.1. Classification (NCBI taxonomy): domain Eukaryota; kingdom Metazoa; phylum Mollusca; class Cephalopoda; order Oegopsida; family Thysanoteuthidae; genus Thysanoteuthis; species Thysanoteuthis major. The sequence continues at coordinate 19,950,246 of OY735209.1, forward strand.
TTTCAAAATAAATCTTGGAAGTTTTTTTTTTTCCCGGAGGTTGGTTCCATTTACAATATAAGTGAGTGACTGAACCTTGACTCTCCGTTCGTTGTACGAAACTGTGGATGTGAATTTTTGTTCTCTCTCAATATAGCAGCTTAGAAAAAAAAAATTTACAGTTTGGGTGGGGCTGGCGACCCTGCCCCTGGTCACGCGGATAGGCCAGCGCTAACTCCCAGGCCAAACTGTGTAGGCCCCCGGCCACCAGAGCCATATTGGAAGAACGAAAATGTGGAAAGATGGTGATAAAATTCTTCTTTCTTTGGGCAAAAATTGCAGTCTTTGCCACACTTTGAACTGAAGTAATATCTGGAACCATGGAATGTTGAACAAAAGTAAAATCTTCATTATCATCGTTGTAAAACATTTCAATTAATTCAATAAAGCTTTAATCGCAAGAAGTAGACACCATGATGATAATGAACAAAATGCCAGCATATCTGACATTGACAATTTTGTATGACGGATAGAAAGTAGGTGCCCAATTTAGCATTATATTTACATTGTAAATAGAACTCCCAGCATATGTGTCAACAGGGACAAAAATTGTCTGGTCCTGGGCTACCAGAGGCAAGCAGGCGTCAGAAATGTCTTTGTGACCTTCCCCTACCTTTCAGTACGATGGGGAAGTGCTGCGACAGGGTGGGGATCCCTGAGACGGAATACATGATGTACTTTTTTTGTTGCCATAGCATTTACCCTGGGCTGCATAAGAGCTCACCTTTTTATGTTTTGACAAGAAAAAAGAAGGAAAAAAATTCTCTTACCATTGGAATTGTGATGAAAAATCTATATTAATTGATTCATTTGGCTCTGATTTAGTCTATTAACCTTTAAAAATGACATCAATGCTCTTAAGAGAAATTACAATGGGCTAGACTGACAGTCAAGAAAATGGTTCAATGCTTATCTGACCCTGAAACTCACTCATTCCCAACTTTTCTCAAGTTCTTTGTAACTGAAGATATTGCCATTATCAGATAAGTAATGAATGACTGATTTTGAAGACTGCCCAGCCATGATATTGTGAAGAACTTGCAATAATTTTGATGTTAAAATCATGTACCTTTGGTGTTCCAGACCCGACAATTGGCACATGGAATAATTCCATTTTTAGCATTTCAAAACCACCTAAACCCTTCTTTGATTCTTAGTGGATTTCTGTTTTTGCTCTGGAAAAAAAAAACATCTCGTCACTTATGCATGCTCATGTGTAAACATGGCCATTAGGAAAGATAAAAAAAAAATTTCCTATTTGTTAATAGATATCAAAGAATGAATTTTCCTGAAAATTATTCCATGTGAAGTCTGTAAAAAAAGAAAAAAGTTTTTAAAACTAAAAAAAAATATGTACAATATAATTTCAATGATATTTGTCTTCAACTGAAAACTGGGAAAATTTCTTTCAAACTGACCCCATAATGCAAACAACCGTGCACCTATGTCCCTTCTAATTTTAAGTAGCGTGAGAAAAATCTCTTTTGTTGTGCAAATTTTTCCCTGTGACAAAAAAGTATGTCTTCACTGATAGCTTGTGCAAATGTAAACTTGAAATAATAATAATTTTGGCCAAGTCTATCTCTGATGGCTAATGAAACAGTCTGTATGTGCTAATATTACTGCATTCAACAAAGTAGCATTTTTAGTCAAGATTTTATTCTGTACTTTGAACTATTTCGTTCAGTTTATTGTTCCATTAAATAAAACATCAATGAGTATCTCTTGTGCGAGACATACAAACGGGGTATTTGAAAAACTAGCTTACTACTTAACAGAAACAATTAGCTAATAAATCATTTCTGTCAAGTGTAATTATAATTTCCTGGAATGTTATTATGAAGACCAGAAGACAAGGGAACTGGTCGGAAAGAATCAATGTATAATAGTAAAAATACCTCATCTCAGAGAGTCTGACTAAAATCGGTCACACATGTTTTCATTAATAGTTTGTTTACAGACTATTCTCCGTCAAACTTTGTTCTCATGTACTTAAAAGCCATCACAATGCTAAATCATTGCAGTCCTTGTTTTTGTCCGTAATGCTGAAATATTTTCAATAGATCCATTGTTAACATGTTTCTATTTTTTTTGTTAGGATTTATTTTTATTCATTCTTTGTCATTGACTGATTTATAAGATTGAATTTCAAAAGTCGGTGAATCTTCCCATGACGCCCTCCCCTCCATTAATGCCAAATGTCTGTGTAGCTGCCTACAGAGATTCTAATTCTTTTATTCACACGGTTGACCAATCAGATTTTGTTCTAAAATAGCTTAGATTTAGCCTTTTGAATATCGTGATTGCGTCCCCTGTACCCAGTTATGGCTATCTGTTGATGCATACAGCTTCGAGATCCTCCATTTCATTACTAGCTGCTCCTGAAACTCAATTTATGCAGGTCTGGTTAGTCACTCCATAGAAACAGTCACATGACCATCATCTTTTAGCAGCATGTTGTGGATGATCAATTAATAAGTTACTTCTCTTGCCCTTTGTTGGGCAGTGATCACTAAAGAAGTCTGAATTTTCGAAAAAACGAAAAAAAACAAGCATGAAGGCAGCCAAACATAAACTAAGAAATCAATTCAGGAAGAACTTGCAATGTATATTGGACCCCCCCCCCCCCATTAAAAACCTATTTTGGAGGTTGATATTGAAAAAAAAAAAAATTTTTTTGTTGACATAATAATAAGGAATAGATATTCAAATTTCCTGCCCTGTAGCTCTTCTGTATGCACAATACAGCATGTACATACATACATATATATGGCCCGATGGATCTCTTCGGTTTTCAAGTTGGTCAATGTTGACGGTTTCTATTAAAGTCAGTAATATTCTTGTTGGAAATTCTTTGTTATTGATATTTTATGCCTTGAAATGCCGTATAGATTTTAGGCTGGTAGACAAGACAACTACAGTCCGCTTATGCATGGTTTTTAGAGACCCAAAGAAGGTCTCACACTTGACCTGATACTTGAGCTACTTTCATCTTTTTATCAGCACCTTCAGTGACAACGTTTGTTTTCAGTGACATGTGTCGGCCCGAGAACAGAACAATGGGATTCCCCCCAGAGATTAAATATCATTGCTGGAAAGCAGGTAACAGTCATAGCTGTGTGCAGAGGACAATGGAGACAAGGTGCAAATTTCAAAAGCGGGGACATTACATAATTAACATTGTTTGGTGCTTGACGAGTAAAGTAGCAAAAAACATGAATTAACATCCTGTTGCGGTGAATGTTTCAACCGAGAAGAGGATATGGCTGTCTGGATCAGAGTGGTATGACTAAAATCTTGTGATTCTGGATGAATGTAAGAAATAATCAAAGACATGTACTCAATTTGTCACAGTTAGATCAATAGTACCAAAGTGCTATCTTCATATTCACGAGTAACTTCTTATATTTAAACATGATAGTAACTCTGAGAAACATGCTTGTTGGTAATCGATGTTTGATGAGCAAAAAAGTGTGTTTGATTTTTGTTTGCCTCTGCCAACTAAGTTGAAAGTGATATACTGTCTCTGTTTATCCACACAATATCTTCAAAAGTTCTTGATGAATTTCAATGAAATTTTGTTGAAGGTGGGTAGGGGGGGGAATTCGGGGGGGGATAGAGAATTTTTTTTTTTTTTCGATTGAGAGATATTTTTTCTTTTTTCTTGCCACTTATGATCATGCTTGTCTGTCCATGAAATTTCAAAAGTTTTTCAATGAATTTCAATTACATTTTGTGGAATGTGAGATGTAGGCAAAAGGAGAATTGCTTGAATTTTGGGATGGATCCTGGAATTTTGTTACAATTACCTCCCCTGCATCACAGGTATATATATGAACTGATTTTTGTTCAAGCAGTTTCTAATTGCAATGATGTGAGCAGAGGTATGTGCTTTTTAGTGAGTGTTTGAATGGTCTTTGTAGGTTTTTGATCAAAGGAGAAGAGTAACTCTGAGAAATATACTTGTAAGTAATGTGGAATTATTCAACAATGAAGTGTGATTGATTTTGATGATGATTTTATTTTCATTTGCATCGGACTTCTGACTTTTTGGTATGGTGCTTGGGCAACTTGCCATCTGTAAAATAATTTGTTTGAACAATGGAGTCGTTCCATAAATCCCCTGATTTTAGGAATTTTTGTCCTGATCACCCTCTTATATATCCCACTGAAAAAAAAATCATGTGTGCCTCGATATGAAACTTATGGAGAAATCTAAAATATCAAGTCTGTATCTGAAGAAGTTTTGAAATAAAAAGTCTTAGAAATTTTACTCAATTTTATGCATTTGGCCTAACAAGCCTTTCCATCCTAACTCTGACATTTATAGCCCTTTTGATATGGCATTTAAAGCTTTAAAACTTTGTGACTTGGACTAACTTTTTCTATAGAATTCAAAAGTGTAATCAGAACTAGTGTATCTTATGTACTCTTCCCACAACAATGCTCTATAAATAACTAAAAATCCCAGACATGAAAAGATGATGCCCACTTTGAGAGCTTCTCACTCAAACAGTATGCCAGATAGAGCACTCATAGTTTTTTTTCGTGTCATTTATAACATTAGTTCATGTGAATGCAGTAACCATATCCATTGCTGTAATAAGTGTTAGAAGAATTGTTTGATGTATACTTGATTTTCAGGTATTCTCAAAATTGCCTATTTTCCTGACCTCATTTAATCACCATTTTTACTATGTATTCTTGACTATCTAAAGATGATCTGACTAGATTTTAGTTCTGTTGTTGAGATTCCTTTTGGAGCAATGTTTTTTTGTGTATGGAGAAGGGTGCTGAAAAGTTCTCAGCTTGAGAAACAATGTCAATCCTCAGCCTGACTGACTTCTCAAAACTGGGCATTATTTTTTTCACTTTAGCTGGAAAGAGTGTTCTTCTATTTTGTAAAGTGCCAATTTGCAGGATCTTTGCGCTTTCCTCTCAAGTTACTTTTGAAAAAATTACCAGTCCAGAAGGGGGAGCTCAGCAGCAAGACCAAATTTTGGGCAGATCGTCTTCAATTGTTTCTTCCTTTCTGCGATCATTATCAATAGAAAAAAGAAATGAAATTGTGATCTATTGTTTTATGCCACTGAATGAAAGAGAAAATTGCAAATTGTAATAGCAGCTGTTTGAAATAAAATTATTATGATTATCTCACTTAAATCAAATCTATCTGAAGATGATCCGATAAAAATTTGGTCTTGTTGCTGTGCTTCCTTCTTGCGTTATGATTTTTTCAAAGTTAAGCTGTCATGCTGTTGCTGCTGAAAAGTTCTCAGCCTGACCAAGAAAGAATGACAGAGGGGCCAATTTTTAAAAATGCGCTAATATCTTGCAAATTGGCGCGATACGATATAGAAGAACACTCCTTTCAGCTAAAGAGACAAAGTAACGCTCAGATTGTAGGAAGTGTGTCTGGCTGAGAACTGACATTATTTCTTGAGCCGAAAACTCTTCAGCATACCCCCATATACATTAAGAAATCATCACTCCAAAAGGAAGCTCGGCCGCAAAGGCTTTGACAAAATGCATAAAATTGAGCAAGATTTCAGAGATTTATAATTTCAAAACTTTTAGAGATGTAGACCTAATCTTTTGGATTTCTCCATTAGTTTGCTATAGGAGCACCTGTAATTTTTCATCTCAGTGGAATCTGAGAGGGTGACCTGGGGATATGGAATGAATTATTGACAAATGATCTTGTACAAATCTAACAGATTTGAATGTAGTACCAAATAAATCTATTGATTCAAGACTCTTATTCATTTCAATATTTTGATATCTAATGTATTAAACCTCAGTTTTAGTTTTTTAATTTTGAATATTTCTTGGAGTTGATCACAAATTGATCTAAAAAAAAAATTGACTAACGACCAATTGACCGAGTGGCTTTCTAAACATCTGTCAAGTCAAACATTGATTAGCTACGAGTATTTTTTTGATGTTGCTCTTATTCTTTCTATTCGTAGATAATGTTGTGAATGTGATGGGAATAAACATCGAAATATTAACAAAATCAAGCACACTTTCCAGATTGTTGATAAAATATTGATTAGCTTCAAGTATTTTTTTCAAAGTTCCTTTTATCCTGTCTATATGTAGATAATGTTGTTAATTTGTTGATCAAATACTGATCAATTACAAGCACTGTTTATGCCAGTATATAAGACGGACAATTAATGTAAAAAAAATTAACTTTGCAAATATTACTCGGAGTCTAATGTGCTGGTATTACGACTAAGGGGCTGTCTTTCCTGAAATCAATATTGACAGACGGGGCTTGAATGAGTTACAGTGAGTGATAGTCCCCCAAGTATTTTTGTGAATATATATGGTATTTTTTAAGTTAATCTTCATTCTTTATTTTGAAATTACTCAATGGGAAATTTGGCACAGAGGACAATAATGTCACCTGACTTTTGAAACAACTTGGAGGCTTCTCTAAAAAAATGATTTTACTAGTCAGTGCTCATTATTATGTCTATTTTAATAGGTACCTTTACCTGATGTAATGGTTAGCAAGCTACTCGCACAGATCACTACTACTGTGTCATGAATTTGATCTCTATATATCGCCATATACTTGCTATCCTTAGTAAATAACTACTGCACATATTTTATGGTTAGTTTCAACAATAGTCACTGATTACTCTTCAGACCACTTATCCATCTGCCAGCGGTAATCAAGTCAGACATGTGTGAATTTTTGTGCTCAACAGGGAGGCAATTAGGGAGCCTCAAGGTGTATAAAAATATGGGGTCTCCTGCATTACACGGCTTACTAGGAATTGGAAAATTTGATTAGCATGCTGGCTACCATTCTTTCCAGTTTGCTACCCATTCTGGGGAAAAAGGACCCTTCTTTTTCCTCATAGATTGTACACCTAAAGAAGGCTGTAGAATCAATTGGCTGAAACGTTGTGATCACAACGAAAGCAATACGACAGAATGGATTCGATAGTCTAAACACATTTTGGAATGGTAAACCTGCCGACTGACTTTCCTTGGACCATTGTTTGGGAATAATTTGAAATAAGTTCTAAGCACTGATTTTTCTCAGACTAGGGCCCTCGTCTTGGTTGTTATAGTTATCATGTTTTGAGAGTTATATCCTACAGCCTTCTTTGGGTGTCTACTGTAGTTATTAACCCCCTGGCAATGTCGAAATAATCACTCAACAGGGGTAGATTGTTCCATTCTAGAGGATATCTCTCATCAGTTAATTCTTCCTTGGAGTGTCATTTGTCTGCCTATTCCAATGAACTAGAGTACATGCACAACCGACCCAGTGATTGAACTCAGTAACACTAGGTAGGTTACTAGTGCTGTTTTTATCTACTGGGCCATGTGTCTTATAGGTCAATCTGGTACTGGAAACCTAGAGCCTTAAACCTAATTTTGCTTGTCTGCCTCTGCCATTGATCTAAAGTATATGATTTTTTTGCACCAACTACAGTGTATTCAGGAGATTGAATTTTAGAGCCTGATTAGATCAGGGTATAATAGCAATAGTTTCTCAGAAATTCATACGAAAACTTGAAATAAGGGCGGATTTTTTTTGACATCCTTTCTAAAACTAGTCCAGGTTCGATTCCTGGTATGAGCAAACAGTGTGGAAAACTCTTCATTAGGACTAATTCCCCTGTGCACTCAGCAACTAATCAAGTAGACCATAAGTTGCATTATCAAGGTGGAGATATCCTTTCGGTGGGCTTGCATCCTGCCAAGGGTGTAGTCATAAAAACTCGTTGGTTTAAAGTCCTGGCCTCGACCAGACTTGAGACTTGCAAGGATCACTGAGCTGATGCACACAACAGAAACCAGGAGTTCATCACCGGCTGTAATACTCGATCAGACGCTCCACCTCACTTTCACCTTAATTACATCACGTGGCCCAATTAGCAGTACATGCTGCCACACAGAATCACAGCCCCCTCTTCTCCCCCAACTAATTCAAAATTCAAGAAACATAGCTGAAACTAGAAGTATAAATAGGAAATGGCTGAAATAATACCACAAGACTGATAACACTGAGTAATGTGATTTTCGTTCTTGGGTAATGTGTGTTATTCTCTCATTGCTTGTGTATAGAAAATGGCTATTATTCCTTTCGAACTTTGCTTTTGTTACCAGGACAGTGATATTACTTGTAGTTCTTTTTCTTACTATATGGGAATAAAAATGTATAAGTTTGCCCACTTGTGACACTGCGCCCTACAATCGGTGGTCTCTTCACCCGGGATGATGTCTTTACTTGCATTGTGTATGTTTCAATCTGAAGAAGACCTCTAGTATTGGCTCGAAGCATCTAACTAAGAGGCACAACTCACAAGTAAAGCTGAAAGACTAGACGCCTGTTAATAAATCAACTATAACCTGTATTTCATTGCTGTGGATATGATCAGTATCAACCCTTCTCAAATCCAAGCCAACTCATGGGATCGCAGTCGGCTGCTGTTTGGTTTGATGTGTGAATGTTAATGGCAGGCTGTTTGATCGAGTTCAAAGTTGCTTCTCTATGTTAACCTTTCTTCAGACTTCAAGTTGTGGTTCAATTTAAATTGGGTCTCCTTTCCTGCTTCTTTCTTCCAGCCACAGCGGTATTGAGCATCTCACATGTCCCAGAGGGCTTAGTAACAGCGACTACCTCTGCAGACAGCTTTCAGCAGCTAAACCAGTTGGCAACATCCCCCTCTATTTATTTGAACTCTTCAGGTTATGTGGATGGTCAGGGTGTCTATAGGGTTTTTAAAATTAAAATTATCTTCCATCCACTAAGAGGCGTGACCACCAGCCAATGTCAAACTCCCAGCGAATCAAACGTGTTTCACACATATACCTTTACCTGCGATGCGGAGGTGTCAATTCTAACAACCAATGAAAAGGCGACCGCCTACACTTTTCATTTTGGATTCTGTACCGGAATGGAAAATTCCAGATAATTTGAATTAAGGTAAAGATTTTCATTTCTATCATTTTGAAGAAAAGATATCAAGGAATGAACACAGGTCAAGGAGCCGGACAACAATAGGATGACCTTAAACCCTGCTGCTTGGATATCCACTAAGACTCCCCTTTTCAGGCCTTGTCTAGGTCAGTCTAACCCAGCTCTGGGTAAGAATTATGATTCCCCACTCTGTTTATGCCTCTTGGTTAACCCTGAGGTTATTCATGGAATAGACAATAAGAACTCACTTTTGCTATTTTCATGGGGGATTTAATTTGACACTACTGTACAAAATTCCGAAGTACTTCCCTTTCAAGTTCAAGCAATGGAAATTCATGATTTTTACATTTTTGTAAAATCAGCACCGTTTGTGCTGTCACAAATTGAAAATAAGTAGATTTCAAATTATCTCTGTACTGGTCACAAAAGCAAAGTTAGATGAGAAGAATCAAAATTTTCTATACTTTTTAGACAATCAATTAGAAAATAATTATTATTACGTGGGAATTAGGAGGAAAAATTTTTTTAAAAGTGAAAAATTTGTTACCGAGTGTATGATCAGGATTATTAGTCTGGAATTAAGATGGTGAGGTGGATTGGAGGGAGGGTTTTTAGTGCACCTGACAAGCAATTCTCCTACCTGATTGGAAGGTGAGCAGGTGTCTCGTTAGAAATCGTCAACAAAAAAGTCTCACGTCACTGACAATAAAATTAATAAAGCATGTCTTGCTGCCTTGTTGACAACGGCTTTATAAATTTGGACAATCTGAACATTCAGAGTAACTGATGCATGGTAGCGGTTTCCTCCCACTCTTAATCACATTGTCTGCTTGGATAGTGTAATGGTTAACAAGTCTGCTTCATGCACAGAGGGTCCGGGTTCGATTCCTGCTATGAGCAAACAGTGTGGACAACAGATTTGGACAAAATTTTCTTGTGTACTCTGCAACGAATCAAGTATGGTCTAAGCTGCATAATTAGGGCTGAGGTATCCCTCCAGTAAACTTGCATCCTGCCTCGGGTGTGGTCATGAAAACTTGTTGGTATAAGGCCCTGGCCTTGACCAGATTTGAGACTTACAAGGATCGCTAAGCTGAAGCACACAGCAGAAACTGGGACTTTATCACCAGCCATCATACTCCATCAGACGCTTTGCTTCACCTTACGTTCACCTTAATTACATCACGTGGCCCAATTAGTAGTATCTACTGCCACCCAGAAATAGCCTGCACTTCTCCCACCCTCCTTTCCTTCAACTAATTCAAAATTCAAGACACGCTGCTGAAACTAAGAGCATGGTTCCCTTTAAGCTGAGGTTGTGTGTGTACATGCAAATGTTTTGTAATCAGCACACAAAGGATATTAATGTGTGCACAAAAGTTTAGTCATGTAAAATGATATAGTAATGAATGAGTAATTAAAAGTAAAAAGAAATAATTTAAGCCTTCCCAGCTGCATTAATAACCAATGGCTGTTGCCAAAATAGTGAATCATGGTAGCGATTCAGTGTAACCCTAGAAATCAATTTTTCTCCTTTGTTCTCTAAAGGGGTTGCCAGATTGAAGAGGTAGCCTAAGGGCCATTTTGGTAAACCAGGGTATGTGGGTACGAATCACTTTAACCTATAAGCCAGGGATGGGGAACCTCTTCATGTTTAAAGGCCACATTAGGAATTTATTATCTTCTAATAAGGACACACTCGAAAAATTTTTGTATGTTTACAACAAAATCTAAAGTTCTAAACATTCAGTTAATAACCCATGTCCTAATTCAATTAGTATATATTACTTAAAAGGAAGAAAACAACATTACTTTTCACGTAACCTTTTAATGACTTTTTTTAGATTGCTTTTTGTGAGAAAGCATTGGGATATCGGCTTCTAAAGTAGAAGTATACAATTTTAATTGGTTTCCCTGGTGTATATCTGTTATTTTGGCTCTCAAAAAAGTCTTAATTTGGGTAAGATACAAGAAAGGTGATTCACAATGATAAGCCGCAGGAAAACAAGAAATTATTTGCCGCACGTGTTCCTGGAGGTGAGGATATTCAATTGCAATTTTCCAGATTTATTCGTTACCTCAGGTACACCAACTACATGCGGTTGAAGAGCTAGTTTCAGACTGGTATCATGCTTTTCAAAACCTGAATCTATTATATCTTGTATTCTTTGATTAATGTGTCAATAAATAATTTGTATTCCTCAAGAAATTTATTGGAATACTCTTCACCTTCCTCCATTACTTATTTTTTTTTTTAGCTTAGGGAAGCGTTCTCCTAGAGGTTTAAACAGAGCCAGAGAGGCTCTAAAAAAAGTTAGCTTCTCTCTAAATGCCTGGATCTTTTTGCCATGTGTCATTTACAGATGAAAAGTCATGTTGCTTTGTAATTAGAGTAGAGTGGGATCAAATAGGTATACTCATAGATTTCCATCCCAACTGAAAATGACGTTACTTCTTATTATAGTATTTTTATATTGTATCAGTTGAGCACAATAATCATCATCATATTTTAATTTATCATGAAAACTAACTTTGTGAGATGAAGTTTTATTCAAAAAATGGATAAACCCATTTTACCCCATGGGTGGGGTCAATTGGTAAAATTTCTTCTTTTTTTAAGATTAATATGTCGGTTTTTTAGCTCACCTGAGGAAAATTGCTGATTGAATTCTTCTTTTTGACCTCATTGGAAGGTACTTGGATGATATTCTTGAAAAGAATAAAAATATTTTTATTTTTTTGTGTTTCCATAAATTCCATATTTTTCAATTGAAAAAAAAATCTTCTCTTTAATATGTCCTATCAACGCTCAACTCTAAATTTTTTTCATGTTTCTGCAATAACCTCAATCTACTGGTAACCATCTCCAAGCAGTGTGGGTTAATTTTATAAATATACACAGTGTCTCCAAAAGTGTAATCCAAATTGTTTTCGTTGTTTTGCCATTCCCAGTGCTTTGACCATGCAGCTTACTTGTTCAGCTCTGTTTTTAATGCATGTTATAAAAAAAAAAAAAAGGAGAGTATACAACCAATGCATCCTCCCAATAGTCACCTATGGAGCTGAAACATGGAACCTAACCAAGAGAAACCTGAAAACTGAGAAGTATGCAACGAGCACATGAGAGAATCATGCTCAACCTCACATGGAGAGATCACAAGACAGCACAGTATATAAGGAAGAAAACAGGAGTCTGAGACATCATAGAAACTATTAGAAAACTTTAATGGCAATGGGCGGGCCATGTTACAAGAATGAAAGAAAACCGATGGACATCACGACTCAAAACATGGATCCCCAGAAATCATATGCGAAACTGAGGCCGACAAAATACAGGATGGAGAGATGAACTAGACAAATTTAGAAAATACTGGCTCTGCGACGCTCATGATAGAGAATTGTGGCAAATCCTGGGTAGGGTGTATGTCCAATTAAGACTGATGATGATCCTACTTGGAAACTGCTCCCATTCATACTCGAAAGTAACAGCAGTTCTCAAATATGGTTTTTCGGTTTCGATTTATTTTTCTTTGTCCTTTGGTCTATGAGTTCTACTCCTAGGTCACTGTCACCAACGGAAATATCATTTTTTTAAAAAATGAATTACACATCTACTACTCTTTGTTTTTTTACTTCCTATAACAAAATTCTTGGTGGCCATCGTATTTTGCTTGAAAAACTTGTTGATTTGACATGAAATAACCCTGTACTTACTTCTTTTTGACTGCTATACCCATTTGACCCCACAACATATATTTTGAAATTTTAGAAAAGATATTGAGGGTAGCTCTGTCGAACCTGCGATGAATATAAACCTATACTTTACCTATTGAATCCTGCAAACCAAAATTGTCAACCACTTATATTTTTTCTGCTAGATTGAAGTTCATGAAGGCATAATTTTACAAAATCTTTTTTTATCTTATAAAATGGCTCAAAAAAAGTTAAAATTGTAAGATGTTTTTGGAGTTGATTCTTCAACAGGTGAAGCATGTAGTATATATTATTGCTCTAAAATGAGATTTTTTTTTCAAAATTAATAAATAAGTGAGCTATAAATCAAAAAAAATATATCCATTTGACCCCAATTAATAATAATGATTTTACTTGGTACTAAATTTTATTCCTGTGTAAATTTATCCATAAAACATCAAATTAGTGACTATTTTTCATTCATTATTTCTGATGGTATGAATTATTAATATAATATTATAATTTCTTCGACAAGGCCGTGGGAGGCTGCACGTGATGATCTAGAAGGTCGCATATTCCCCACTCCTGCTATAGACCTACCCTAAACCATTAATGTCATTATGGTATAATGCAAAGTGTGATTTTTTTTCACAAGCTGAATTTTGAGGAAAAAGTGCTTAATATGGTAGTGAAAAGGCTAATAGGAAATAAATCCCTTTTAAAACACTTAACTGCGATCATTTAGAAACTGTGCAGATTTGATAATGTCATAGCCGAGGAAATATATCAGACCATTTCATTACTTTATCAAGAACAATTATTCTATTCATTATTACCTCTGTCAACAAAGTTGGAAGAGGTATATGTATTCATTTGTATCTGTCTATCCATGCAATATCTCCGAAAGCTCTTGATGAATTTGAATGGCATTTCGTGGAAGTGTGTGCCATGGACTATAAGGAAGAATTGCTCGAACTTTGAGATGGAATCTTTTTACCATGGCCTCCCCTGCATTGCCGCATGAACTGATTAACAATAGTTATGGCAGAGGTGGGCGCTCTCTGAGTGCTTTCTCGTTTGGGCTGGCATCTTCATCTTTGTTGTGGCTGTGTGGATATTTCCGTGGCTCAGTTTGGCACAAAGCCACATTAGTGGAGCACCTAGTAAAGATGGAACTCACTAACAAAGGCTTGCAAGACATTGCTCTAGGGCAGGAAATTCAGTAGAGTGATTGCATGTATTCAATTCAATTGCTTTTTAAAAAATTTTTATCTGACTTTAGGCTAGACTGAGTTTTTATTTTGTTATCTTTACACTCTCTCTTGATGGTTGGACAGATAACTCTCCTAGCTTATTAGTTGTTTCTCTGGAAACTAATTTAACCTGTCCAGTCTCACTTCCTGCTCTCTTGATAGGTTTTCCATCGCTAATTGACCAGCTGGTCTCCTGACTAATTGGAAATAGCCTCTGTTTGTTCAAGTGGAAGTGATTAAAATAGATATTAGCTCCACATTTGCATGTGAGTGAGGGTAATATTTTCATCATTCTTGATGAAAGTAAATTAGCAAAACTAGCTCAGAAAACCTCGAAGCTGTCATGATGATATAATTACAGAGATACAGAACTGATTGGGTAGGATGGTTGCAAGTGTGGGAACTGTTCAAATAGTCATGTATCACTCTGCAATCAATACTATGAGCATAATTCTTTTTTTCCCTCAAGATATGGAAAGCAAGCTCCTTTGTAATTTCACTATGTGAAGAAATCTACTTCACTCCTCTTACAACTGGGCTGATTGGGTGGGATGATTTCAAGAGTGGGAACTGTTCAAATGATGTTATCTCTAAGAAAACAATACTATGAACACAATCCTTTTCCCTTCAATGAATGGAAGCCTGTCCGTGATTTCACTATGTGAAGAAATCTCACTCAACCCACTTAAAACTAAGAACAGATATCTGGTTATTTGGTGAAGATCGCAATCTAAACTGAAATTCCGGTGAACAAAAGTGGAGAAATCCCAACAATGAGGAACATAAAAGTTACATTGATTCCTGTATCGGAAATGGTTGCAGAGTTTTAAAAAGTTTGAAAGAAACAGAAATGTTAAAGAAGTCAACACTTTCAATGATATTTGTTTTTTTTATACTGTTGTGTTACCAGTTTTTCCAAAATTAATGTAATAAACAGCTAAAAATGAATTCAAAGCTATTTCCAATCAGCATGGATTATCCTGTGTATTCAAATAAAGTGTTTTTCTCACAATAGTGAATAATAGACCTTTCAACGACCAAAAATCAGGGATTCAAATATAAATTTGAAGGCAATATTTAGAGCCGGGAGCAAAATTGCTTTGGAAAAGTACTTCTCTCATGCAGATTTTTGTAGATAGCTTCCCTAGGTCACATCTGCTAAATACGAAGATCTTCATTTTTCTAGCTGTACTTCACTTCCTTTATAGACAGAGCTCTCCATACATCCAGTTGAGAATGAAAATATGAAACAATCATGTCAGCTATGTGATTGTAAGCTATCTGCTGCTTGTTCATTGAGAAAACCATACAGTTACATCAAGGATGTATAGAGGGATGTCTGCGGTGGTGACTCAAGAATATTATCTGCAAAAATCTTTGTAGAAAGCACTGAAAATGTTGAAATTAATTATCAAAATAACTTTCATGATGCAGCATTTTTTTAGGAAATGCTTGATTGTAAAAAGACATTAGAAATATTTGATATCAGTACATGGCAAATGATTTACTATAGAAATTTATTGCATGCCTGAAGAGGTTGTCCTTCTTTAATAAATATTTGTATGATCATTGCTTGGCTGACTCCATATTGTGAAAAGGTCAATGGAAAATGTTTCTAAAGATTACTTTACATTAAGAAGAAAGTTATCCGTCATTTAACAACATGGTCATAAATCATCATAAATAGAAGAGCCATGTTTCTCACATTCATAGTATCAGTAGCAGCCATTAGCAGAATCTGTTGTTGCCAAGCAGCATCAGCAATCTGGATGATTACTGTGTGTTGTAAGTAAGAGCCTCTGAGAGGAGTGCAGCCGGTTCAATACACCTGGACCTGGAGGCCCCAAAGGGGCCCCCGAGTGTCCTTGAGTAGACCACTTCAAGTTCTAAACTGCCGACAGTTTCAGCTAAAGCCAGTTTGGCTCTCATAATTTCTCACATCATAATTCCTTCACTAATACACATTTTCCAAACAAAAAACTTTATAGACCTGAGCGGTCACTAAGGAATCAAGATGTGTCTTATCAAATGGTGCATGCAAAGAACATTAGTAACCCTCTGTAACCCAAGGTTCACCAATGCTTGTCCATTTAATATTTTCTGTTGCACATCCAACATTGAAGTGAGAAGTTGTTCATTTTAACATTGAAAACTGAAATATCATCATTACTCTGGCATGTACCCAATCTTTTTGATTCTTTCCTCTACAAGGGTGTGTGGTGAGGTAGAATTATTTAAATTTCATTTTTATTGGTTAGGGGACAGCAACTGACTCCTGGCCTTCTTTACCCAAACATTGAATGGGGAAAGGTTATAAAATTATTCCACAACATTTCCTGGTCACACTTTACCGCTGGTAATATCCAGCCTCTCATTTTCCTGATCAAATAATTTACCCACCAGCATTTCCTGGTCAAACAATGTACAATGCCAAAGATGAGTCTTCATACAAAGAAAGTGATGCTTTGAACATGTTGGGATTGGAAGGGAATCCTCTACTATGAGCTCTTTTCCAAACAATTCATTTGAACAAATATTACCTCCAATTTGGCCAATTGAAGGCAGCGATCAGTAGGAATCATCCAGAATTAGTTAATAACCAGGTCACAGGTAAAAATTGGCTTCTGGCCTTCTTCACCCAAATATTGAGTGTAATTAAATGTTTCTACATTTCCTGGTGGCATTTTTTTAGTTGCACCTTAATGTATCCTGCCTTTCATCTTCCCAGTCAAACTGTTTACCTGACAACATTTCCTAGTTGAAAAATTTATCAATCGATGGTATTTCCCAAGTCACATTTTCCTGTTTGAACTATTTACTTGATAGGTAAAATTGTTCTAGCTTGGCTGTGAAGTTTTCATTCATCCATCATTTTCGCCTGATATTGCTCTTTTAAATTACCATTTATTTCAGTCATTAGAGAATTTATCAAAATGAAAAAGAATTGAAATTCCTTGAAAGACTACAAAAGGCACTAAGAGCACTTCTTTGCTGGGGAAATTTACAATAAAACAGTTTAAGGGTTTTAGGTTTAGAGGAGTGAATTAATGAAATTTCAACTTCACTAAATCATTAATAAATAAGCAATTGAGCTTTCACTTATGGAAGTTACTCCTGAAAAAATACCTATGCTTGGGTAGATATATTCATTATCAAGTCTGGCATAAAGCCAGGACAGTGGAGCACCCTTTGAGGAGCAAACTCACTACATGAATGAATTGGGCTGAGATGCACTCTTGCTCAGTGAATGAAAGTTATAAACTATGCTCTCAAGATGAATTAAAATTCAAGAATGGTTATTTTGTATTGCTGACTATTATCAAGAATCCTGGGAAGTATATATCTTAAGGTTTCTATTCCTGCTGAGATATATATATATATATATATATGTCTCACAGATCTCTTTTAGAGGTCTACTGGGACGTATCTGTCGCAATAAGAAAAGTAAGAATTTCCTGGCTTTTATAACCACAGAAAATATGTCCTCATGCAGAAATTAGTTTGCATTCCATGACTGAACTGGAAAAATGTGTAGGCGAGATTATCTGCTAATCCTGTATTTTTCATCTGTCCCAGGAAAAATATATGATGGTACAAATATATCCCATTATGTTTTTGTTTTTCAAAATATGGAAAATATGCGAGTTGATAAAAGAATATTTTCTTTTAACTGTTAAATAAAAATCTACACATTTTTGGTCATCTTAAAGATACTTTTTTAAATGTTCAGTCATTAGGCACCTTTATAAGCTAGTCTTGAAAGGGTTTAACCTCAAGACCACTTTTCATCATGGTAACATTTAAACATTGACCTCATTAGATTCCTTAGTTTTATTCTCTGATTGAAGATTAAGGTCAGACATAGATAATCTCCACAAGGTCAAAATGTAGAGATCATCTTGATTAAGAGAGATTATATATTGACCTACATCAATAGATCTTTGAAAGTAAACCAAGATTTTAGGTCATAGTTTAAGATGTCACCATTCAAAAAGTTTTGACAGCACATTTATTGCTCAAGTCTCAGAGAATAACATCATCATATTAAAATATTAATTCACAGGTTCAAGTGGTTTGATTGTCTGTGTTCTCATTCAGAACTTGCTGCTTTTGTTCAATAATCATAAGCTGTTCAAATTTGTTTTATAGAGGTTGATACTGTACATGTCCAGACAACGAAATGTTGTTACCTACATTGTCAACCATGACGGGGTCCAGAAAATCAGTAGTCGTAACAGTGTAGTGAAACAGTTGTTAGCTCATAGAACAAAGTTTTAACGGGAATTAATTCTGTAGGGCCAATCACAGTCTCCCTTACAAAGGGTTTTGACTCACCTAGCCAATAGCTCTCCCTTCTCATTGGTTGACTCCTCAAACAAAGAGACTTGAGCAACAAGTGGCAGTGGCAGAGGATTTGAATCGTAATAGTCATTTGAGGCAAGGAGACTGGAGCAGTCACATCTTCCCCAAATTCCTGGCTAGTCAGGAAGAGGGTTGTTTGAAGATGGACAAGATGTCAAGTTTGGTGGCTATTGGATTCTCAAACAGTTACGTCTGTAGCACATAATTTCATCTTCATCTCTCAAATGAACCATGGATATCCAATAACTATCTCTGTAGCAATCACAAGTTTTAGGGAAGGCCAGGTCCTAACTAGACATCCAAGATGAACTATAGGGCTGAAGGGATCTGAGTTCTCTGTTATTTAGTTGGGGGAGACTGGATTCACACCTTTCCTATGGGCATCAATGCAAAGTCAAATGAACATAAACTGTCTAAGCTTGATCCCATTTTCCGTGCAGAGACCCCAAGAAGTGAACACTGTCTAGTTCTGGGGATTCTGGTCCTATGACAGCACCTCCCGCTTGCACTTTATGGATAGGATTGAAAGTATTGCTGATGCCTTCATGACACTGGTTGCAAACACTGGGCGATTGTTTTCTTTGTCTGCTCAAACAAGTGTAGGCTCCCAAGTTAAACTGACCTTGTGTCAAATTTGCTTTTTCGGACGAGGCAAATAAATCCCTTCCTGCTGTTAACCGTTAGGCCATCCATACCTCCTTGGTTAGATTAGGTCTTATTTTTACCTTTTAAGCATTTTTGTAGCCTAATGGTGTTGGTGGGTGGGAGAGAGAATAGGAATCAAGAGGAGGAGGGATGGAGATTGTGGCCACTGAGCAGGCTGTTATTAATAAGGATGTTTTAAGTGGTGGTTAGACTGTGAGGGTAGAGAGTGAAAAAAAAAAAAAATGGAAATGAGGGGGGAGGGGAGACAGGAAAGAGAGCAAAGAAAGAGTTGGAGGCTGGCCTGAGGGAGGAAAATGGTGGGAGGAGAGGAGGAATGAAAGGAAGGGAGATGGAAACTGCCAAAGCAATAGCAGTTGATTGATGGTCTGACATTCAATGAACCTTGACACATGGATAAAAAGACAGAAATAAGTTCTCTAATGAAACACACACACACACAAACTCACATATACATTGTGGTTGTTGGTGGAGTCACAATATAGAATACTAGACCATTTATCCAGAGAGTTTGCAGTGGTTGTATTTTGTTTTTTTGTTTTGATCTTCAGATGAGAGGTTAAGGTACTAATGTGTCTGGCAGGTAGGAAGAGTATGAACTATTGATAACAAATGTACTAGAAAGCTACAATTGAACAGAACAGTTACTTCACATGGCAATTCATTGAAACTATTCTTTTTTATTTCTCAAGACTTGTCATACCTAAAGGTTCCAAAGGTGCACATTCCTCTACAGTGGCACCTTTTATTTTTTTAATACTCTTTTTGGTACTAAAGTATAATTTTGCTAGTTTTTTTTATTGGTATTTTTCAAAAAATTTATCGCACAGCTTCGGAAGAACTTTCTTGACTAATTGCTTAATTCCACCAAACTCCCTGTAAGATACTGGAGAATATTTGCAATTAAAGATTCCATCCCTTCTCTGACTTGAAATTGGGGAAATCTCAGAATGTCATTGTCACTTGACCTGACCTGGAGAAGGGACCATAAAAGAAAATTTAAAAGAAATCTGCCTGGTGTTTCTGGAGTGAGCAAAAAAAAACAAAAACAATACAAAGTATGTGTGCCTCTACGCACAATTAAACTTTGTCAAATATTTGGAGAATATCTTCTTTAGATTTGCCTGAATAATCTTTTATATTTTCAATCCTCAAGACCTTTGTTTCCTCAAAAAATTTGTCAGTTTTTGGAAAAATTAATTCTTAATTGTTTTATTTAGAGTTGGTTCTATAATGCTAAACTGGACTGATACATTCTGTCATTTGTACGGAGGTAAGGCTTCAAAGTACATAGTTACTTCCCTTATGGAGGTTGTTTTCTAGGCTGGCTATGATTGGTTTTAGCAGATATTCCCAAAAGCTAAGTTAAAAATTTGAAAAAAAATTAAAATTGTGCTTCTAATCAATGAAACCTATGTTACCTTTGAAAAATATCTCTTCAGGTGTTACTGGGAGAGTTTTATTTATTAAGTAAGTATAATACAGTACTGAACACTTACTTTTCATCCATTGTAGGAAAATACAGCTCTGAAGTATTTCTTTTTTGTTTTGGGGGGCAGAATTTTTCATTTCAGAGAATAATTAATATGGTTCATATAGATTTAGAAATTATCAGTTAATCAAATCTTCAAGAAACAGTATATATAAAATGAGATTTTTTTGCACAATGTTGGGAAGGTGGTCCCTATCATATATTTTGAGATAATTGTTTACTTGTTGTTAAAAACAGTGCACAAATAAAAACAATTCAACATTTAAATTTATGCAAAGCTCAAAGCAATGTAATTTATGCATCTACTTGTTTTTCTTTCATTAATTCTCTTGTTTCTTTTTATTTGTTAGCTATTTTTAACATCAAGTGTGCAAGGATATGATCACTTGAATCCATTAAAACAGGTACTTTTATAGGTATTTGGGTGAGAAGCACTCTTGTTTCCTGAACATAGAATCCGTTTTTACCTCCCTCCAACATCTTTCCAGAGTTTGTTTGTTTGACGACGGACGGAAAGTGAGGGTTCTGTTCATCATTATAGTTACATCATAAATAGAAACACAGCCAAAACTCGAGAAAATTTTTTCTTCAAAACTGGCACTTTTCCAAAAGTGAATTTTTTTTTTTTTTTCCTTCGGAAAAAAAAATGCAATACAGTTTTGGGGATTATCCGCTTAAACCAACCTAGACTGTTTATTTAAATAGCATATATGGAGTCAAATATGCCCATTTATTGATATACTCTTCAAAGTTCACCAATCTAAATTAAATGTCTTTGAAAATCTCCTTTGTATTTTAGTGAAAGCTATTTGCTATTTCCTCCAGTAACAATTGTAGTACATAGAATATTGTAACTCCTTCAGTAACCAATGAATTCGTTTGGCCAGAGGAATGAATGGTGATAAATGTTTGTTTTTATGGGATAATGTTTATTGTTTCATTTCGTGTTATTGCACTGTATTAATATTAAAGCATCGTATAATAAATCATACTGTTAAACAGCACACATATAAATATTATAGATGAATAGATAGACAGATCGATGGTTGTGAATGGTTGAACTTGTTGGTAAGCAGGATGATGATTAAATGAATGGATGGTATGGAACAGAGCTCCTTGGGCTTTTTACCACTTGACTCCCCTTGGATAAGACAAATCTTTTGTGATCTCAACTCAATGGTATAAGAGCAATCAGTACTACTAAGACTTTATATGATTAGTCCTTAGCCATAATTTAACAATAAATAAATGTGAAAACCAAAGAAAACTTCATTAAAGACAGTTGATTCATTCAGATAGATTAGGAATTTCATACTTTCTTTGATTCTCTCAATGAGATGTTCAAACAATCCTTGCTAATTTCAGGAATTAGTCTGTGTCCACAGTATCATTTGACGATGGAATTTTCCCTAATGCAACCCTTAGTTTGAGAAGCCCTGGTACTGAGTACAACCATAGTCATAAATTTGAAGTACCACCTAGGGGGGCATGACACCTTTGGGCTGGGCCTCATTGAACATACTTAGTAATAGATATTGAAAGTGATTTCCTTCAACAGGGATGCAAGTTTGTACTTGATTCATTACATAACATAGCTGATACAACTCAAAGGAACGAATGCTTGAACAAGGCTAGTGCAGGATGCAATCATTTCAACTGCTATATACTGTTTTTTTTTTTTTGTGTGTGTTGTGTTGCCATATCACTAATATTGCAGTATAAAATTTGCATGTGTGTAAATTCTACTGTCTTATCCTCAGGGTTGCATCCTTTATGAAACACTCTGTGCAAGCTTGAGCGAGAGCTTTACATAGTTTCTTAGTATACTACATAAAAACAATCTACTCATTGATCCTGGATTAGTATACGCCACGATAATCAAGGGAGGGAGATTGTGCATTTTGGAGAGGATGTGCTGAATAGTTGGATCAAAACAGCTACTTTCCAGTCAGCGTTGTTGGTTGGTGTGAATAGAGAGAGTGAGGAAAGGTAATTTTTATTCTGACCTCTTTAGAGATGAGTCACAAAATCTCTCCTTTGTGATGGACATCAAAAGAGCTAATTGTTTGAAGACCACTAGTTGGTGGAGAAAAAAAATCCTTTAAAGGATAGAATAAAATTTAATGATGTCCTTGAATTTTTACCTTCGGACTGAGCTTTATTCGCCCATGTTTGCCTGTCTGTGTATATTTTTTTTGTTTACACAATATCTCCAGAAGTTCTCTATGAATTTCAATGACATTTCATGGAAAGATGGGCCATGGGTCAGGGAATGATTGATTAAATTTTGGGATGGATCCAGTTTCTTTGAGATTCTGTTAACATTGTGAGGTAGGACAGGTAACTTTTCAGATGTAATGAAAAAGTTACTCTGTCTAAGGGAAATAATCAACTGTTGAATTGAATCAAGGTTCAAAGGATATCTCTGAATAATGATTATTACAACTGGTTTTTAGTGACTATTGCAATGGTGGAAATATATGCTTTCTAGGTTTTCAAACATCAGACAATATTTTAAGACGAACATCAAAATAGGTCCATGTTGAATTGCTTAATTTTCATGGGAAATGTGAAAAAACTTTTCTATTAAACACTAAACTATCTATTAAAATAATTTCCAAGGGTAATTAGAAGTGCAGTTTCAGGCACGATTTCATTTCTGTTGGTTTTGTTTTTTCTTTTTAGATTTGAAAAAAAAAAAAAAAATCAAATGAAACCTCTTTGTTTTGTAGTAGAACAAAACAAAAAAATAAATATATGAAAATTTATGGATGAAACAAAATGAAACCTTTAATGAAATGAAACCGTGCAATAACTGTATTACCATTTTGTTTCACTAAAAGAATATAAAATAGATGCCATCCATTTTTTGATATGTCAAGGTTTTTTTTCACATAGCCTAAAATCAACACCTCAACTTATAATCAAGTCAGTTGTAAAGGAAGGACTAAACTCCATGATGTAACGTGGCAACCAACAACAGGCGACCTTACATGTGTGAACAGTCTCCCATGGGGTTACTCAATTGGAGAAGTGAGATGCTTTTGAGGGAGCTTGTATAGTAGGGACTATCACATTCGTAATGACTGAGCCGTTCCATTCTTCATGTCTCTCATGCAAAGTTGTTTTGGCGATGCATCCAACTCTTTCATCCCCTCTACAGTTCAGATTCATCTCTCTGCAACTTTTCACAATTGGAAGGGAGATTTCAGACTGGGGATGAGATTAAGAAGACAAAGATGAGGTAGCTGATATACTGGAAGTGGAACTTGCAGACTGTTTTGAAAAGTGGATAGGATGTTGAGTGGGCGAGGCCCCAAGGGGAGTACTTTGTAGAGGACTAAGGCACCATTGCCCTAGGTAGGCTAGTTTTTTTCATTAATCTTTAATATCTGGATACTTTCCGGACAGACCCCATACACAAATTGATCTATCTCAAATTTCTTTGGTCTATTATTCTACATACTTTTCAGGTGGTAGCATTCATTTTCCCGAATCTTGAATTGATTCCCTTTGTTTTTTGGGGAATTTGCCAGATAGTAACACGATGACTCAGGGAAATGATAAGTCAGCCAATGGAAGTGTGACGAATCCATTGTCAGTCAAAACAGATTCAGGGAAAATGATAGTGTCTCCTTTTCAGGTTATTTTCTCCATCTTTGTTGTTTTTGATATGAAATTTCAATCCGTAGAATATTTTGCTTGCCTGTATTGTTTTGAAGTTTTGAGATTAGGTTCTTTTTAGGATTCCTTATATTTTTGAGACTGTCATCTTCATCTTGGTTTTAAACACAAACTTTTGGCTGCTATATTCTTTATTGTATATTGTCTGAAGAAGATATCAGGTTTATTTTCCTTTCTTATCATCTTTTCAACTTACACAGAACAGCCCAACTTATTTTAAAAGTACCCCCCAAAAGTTGCAGGTAGCAAAATTCAAAATTTAGTAGCACTAAGCTTTCAAATTCTAATCTGGCAACCCTAGCCACTGGTGAGGTGCTGATGGAAAGGTTACCTTGGCTGTTTTTCATATCTCTCAGCTCCTGTCCGTTAATAGACACTTTGACCTTAGTCCAGGTAACACTTTTTATCTGGACACTGATGACTAACTGACTATGGACTCATCAGCTATGTCATGTGACTGACAATGGGGCAATTTTAGAATTAGACTATACGTTTATCCTTTGGGTTGGTACTACTCACAAACTAATGAAAATATCGCCAACTTTTCTTCTTTGATTTTTCCAATTACTTTTTTTCTCTTTCTTCTTATATCACTTTTTTCTTTCTTTTCTTCTTTTTCTTCTCTTTTCTCTTCTCATCTGATTTTTAAAATTTTTTCCTTGCTCTCTTCCCCTCCTTCGTTTTCTCTCTTCCCCTCCTTCGTTTTCTCTCTTCCCCTCCTTCGTTTTCTTTTTCTTCCCCTCCTTCGTTTTCTTTTTCTTCTCCTCCTTCGTTTTCTTTTTCTTCTCCTCCTTCGTTTTCTTTTTCTTCTCCCCTCTTCTTCTATCTCACTTTTAGGGACTACAGTATGTTAATTTTAAGCAGTTTTCTTGAATCTTATTTGTATCATAAACTATTGGGAATTTTTTATAAAATAAAAATGAAAAAGAAGTCATTGCTCATTACACACACACTGGGATTATTGGCATTGCCACAGGAGGAAAATAACTTTGAATATACACTGGAAAAATATGTTGACAAACTCCAGTCCAAACTTGGAGTTGACTTTGTATTTCTACTGTAAGAACAAGATCAATCCTCACCAAATCTGGAGGAGTAAAAATAAACATCCCCCTACTGTGATTTGAAATCATAACCAACTGATTGGTTATCATGTCACTTACGGTCTGAGCTGAATTGATAAGTTTTACAAAAATTCAAATTAGAAATATGCAAGCACTCATTTCATTCTAATAGATAAATACAGTTATGAAATTAACAATTACCTACCTGGCTTTGAAATCAAAACCAACTGATTGGTAGGCTGCTGTATTTCTGGACAAGCTAAACTGTGAAGTCTGACATAAATTTCTCTTTCGGGGTGTCATGCCACCCAAGGCGGGACTTCAAATTCATAACTCAGGTTGTACTCTGTACCAATATCTTATTTCATTCTAATGAATAAATAAATACATTTATACTAAATGATATTTCATTTTGCATTCATTATATTTTCAGTATAAAAGTTTTGCTAATCATTTCCAGTTGAAATTTGAAGGGGAGGGGAGTTTGACCTGCAGAAGCCAGGCTTGTTCTTTAATACATCTCTTTTTACACAATACAACAAACGAAAAATTGATTATTTACTCCTGAAAAAAGTAGCATGGAAAAGAATTTCTGATACACAAAATAAAACAAATAGTATCCGTTAGTTTGAAAGGGCTAATGGATACACATTAGTGCTTTTGCCATTGGGTACTAGTATGAAAAGATTGTTTGGGGATCCAACCCAAGGATAACCAATATAGAACTGGCCATGGGAAAAGCATGTCGAAGTCAGCTCAAGGCCAGCAATCTTGAGAGATTGTCCTGATGCCTTGCTACAATTTTAGAATTTTTAACGGAAAAAGTTTTTCTGGGTTGCACAACTGTATACAAAACAGAAAGATATAGAAAATATTTTGGCCCCTGAAACTTTTTTATTTGGCTGAATGAAAAAAGAAGCTATTTTAATCCATAATTGATCTCTGCTGATATCCAATGATCTTGAAAGTCAGCACTACCAATCCTATCATCTTTTTCTGTCAAGTTAACTGCACATACTGATTTACCTCCTAGAATGTAATTGTTTGGCTGCAAAATGGCTGAAAAAAGTTATTCTAATTTGAAATTGACTTCTAATGACCTCTGAGGTCAGCATCTCGCATCCAATTGAATTTGACCGGAATACAAAATAGATGGCATTTAAAAATATAAATAAAAACAACACAAAATTTGTAATTACCTTTCCTACCATAAATATGAATATTTACTGGTATGAATGCCAGTTTTGCAGGTAAATATGTATGATACGCTATTCAAAAGTTTGTGGAATTAAAGGCCTAAAATGGCTTCCTTTAGGTAAGGAAAATTGATAAGAAAAATTAAGTTCTTTTTTTCTTGTGATGGGGTGATTTTGAAAGATGTGTAAAATTTCTGGCGAGACATGGGAAACATCAGATAACTTGACTGATTGATCATTCGAGATCCGTTTGGAAACATCTTGCCATTTTGAATATCTTGAGAACCAGTTGCGTGGCCATGATGTAACGTCAACCAATCAGAAAGAACCTTACTGCACATGCATGAACTGACACTCTTTCATGGGGTTCTTCAATCTTGAGTGAGAAGCTATTGAGTGAGCTCATGTACTGTGCATTCCAAATGACTGATCAAGTGGATCAGCGAGAATGCGTTGAAATCTTTTGGCAAAACAGTGCATCGCCTAGCTCTGACAGTCCATCCCCACCTCTAAACTAGATTGGGCCCCTTTGCGACTGCTAACTTTTCCCAAAGCTAGAATTGCTGTTAAAAGAGAAATGGACTACAGTAAAGAGCATGCAATAAAGCAGTTGATGGCAATCCTGAAAGCGGACTTTGCAGACTGTTTCGAAAAGTGGAAGGGATACTGGGATGTGTTTAAGAAGTCCCAAGGGGAGAACTTTGGAGATGACTAAGCCGCCATTGCCCTAGGTAGGCTATTTGTTCATCAATATTAAATGGCTGGGTACTTTCCAGACAGACATTGTATGTAATTACTTTGAAGTCCATTCTGAAATTGATCAGCATGAATAAAAAAAGAAGGCATTTCCAGTATTGATTGAATCTGATAGAGGAGTATTGAGAAAGAAGAAAATCATTAATATTTACGTCGGAGAGATATTCTGGCTTGAGCCACTTTAGTGGAATGACTTCTGGACTGGGTAAAGTTGAGCAGCTCTGTTGTAAGTGGACTGAACTGGGCAAATAAAATCAAAGGCAGGAGAAGAACCTATGAAGTCAACAGTGAAAATGGATATGAAGGAGAAAAATTTGCAGATGTGAGTGGAGTAAGAAAAAAAATAAAGCAATCCACAAATATCAAGCATATACATATATATGATTATAAATTGCATTATGATATACAGAAACCTATTTGGGATGATCTCCCGTCATTGCACAGTTTATGTATCACTCACCCTGGACAACATAAATAGAATAAAACAATTGGAGAAAATGAGGCTGCTGCAGGAATCGCACCTGCCACCAATTGTGTTTATATAACACTTTTCAATGAGTGATCAGATACCAATCTTTCTTTTTATCTATTGTTAGGGAAAAATCAGCTCAATCATGGGAGGAAGACACATATTTTTTTTTTTTTTAGACCTTTAAAAATTCGAATCTTTTGAAAAAGCATTTTGAAGCTTTGTTCTTTTAATTGTTTATTCTATTTATGTTGTCCAGGCTGAGTAATATGTTGACCGTGTAATGATGGGAGATCATTTCAAATAAGTTTGTATATAACATAATTCATATTTATTCTCTTAGATCACATACATCCATTTCTCAATACATATATATATATATATATATATATATATATATATATATATATATATATATATATATTTATATATATACACACACATACACACAATTATATATGTATATATATTAGAATAAAAAGGTGGCCATCAATTACTCCTATGTAGACTTATCCATTGTCCAGAAAGTTTGGAAAATGTCAGGGGAATTTCGGACTTGCAAGTTGATGAAAAACCTATTTCTGATCTTAGACAGAAGTTTTGGGAATGACACTTTTATCCTAGGCAGACTGCACAGATACTACACTGATTCTAGGCAGAGGGCCAAGGAGAGACCATTAGATCATATTTACTTGCTTTCACAGGAGAGCATGATGTGACACAAGATCATTTTTTAAACAGAGGTTCCAGCTGTGGGAGAGCTGCAAAAATTGCTCCATTCCTCTAGTCTTACAAAGGTGTCAGGGTAAGCCCGAGCCCATCCCTTTTAGTGCGAAGGAATGGTGCTACCCCAGGGCATACTGCTCCCCCAAGACCGGGCCCATTTTTTTTTTTTTTAATTTTTTTATTTTTTAGGCCAATGTACGAATCCAAGGTCTCTTGCACTGAGTAATACTGAGTCTCCGTAAGCCATCATCTGCCAGGGTATTGTACCAGCGCAAAGCAACCAAAGCATGTACTGCAAACAGATACTACACGGAGAGACCATTTGATACGAGGCAGAATTCAGATACTCTGATCCTAGGCAGAAGAGCTGATACTAAAGAAATATTCTTCCAGTTGTTATATATCTTGAAGAGAAAAAAAACCCGAAGAAAATTCTGGGAGGCAAGAACTGATAATAGAACATTTGGAAATTATTTACACCTATTGGTTAATTGGTGCTATCATCCAGGAAATAGTTGGGATGACATGTTCAGGGAATTTAGAGGGCAAAGTGGGAAGAGTATACCAGGTTGTGCCTTTTTCCATTTCAAGTAAGTTGAGATGGTCAGTGATAAGTTATATGACACTAGGAGCAGAAAAAAATCCCTAACATGAGTGAAATACTCACACACAAACAGACGCCAGTAATGCAAAGGTCCATAGGTCACAGGTTCGATTCCTGCAGCAGCCCCATTTTCTTTAATTGTTTATTCTATTTATGTTGACCAAGCCGAATGATACATTCACCCTGTAATAACGGAAGATGATTTCAAATGAAACTTTCATTATAATAAAATACAATTTATTATCATTCTGTCAGATCATATACCCATTTCTTGATAACATAATTGTCCGCATTGAAAGGAAGAAATAGAACTGATATAGACCGTGAATAAGCAAAATGAGAATTTGGAGTTAAAACAGTTATTTGGGCTTTTGCATTACCTGCAGCTGTTTAGCTTAATGGTGAGAGCAACGCTACATTGAAGTGGCTACCCTACCAAGTTTGATTCCACATGCATATGAATAGATATTTTCTTTGCTTAGCTGAGTCGGGCACAAGTCCCCAATTGCAGCCGTAATAGTCTGCTAAGTAAGCTTGATAGCCACTGCTCTATGTCAAGGTACTGTTTTAGGACACCCAAGTGAAAATTAACTTGGCACACTAGCGAATAGGTGAAACTAGATTGTTGAGCATTGGGCTTATGGTTGGCATATTTCCCTGTCATGCATGCTCACGTCAGTGTATAAGTCAACTTTTTAAGCATCAAGTATTTTCCTCAATGGATCATATTTGTGTGTTTAGACCCACAAACTTGACACTCCAATGGACACAATCCTGGCTTATTTTGGAGAGTCATCTTATCCAGCAAACTTTGGACTGAACTTGAATCAACACCTTAGTTTCTGGATTGAATTATTTGCTGGCATAAACTGTATATATATGTATATAATGTAGGTACATCCAATAAATCTACAGACAAATGATGAAAAATGTTCATTTTACTGAAGAAGTATTCATTTTTCATCATAATCTCCTGCATTGTCAATGCTCCCAACTTGAAGCTTCTCTAATAATTACATAGTCTGATAATTCAGCTAATAAACTATGAACTTTTGAGCCATACTCAAGTGTGTGTATATATATATATATATATATGATAATAAATTGTGTTATGTCATATAGGATTATTCATTCTATTTATGTTATCTACTCTAAGTGATACATTAACCATGTAATGACGGGGGATCATTTCAAATAAGACTTTCTATATAATATTACACAAATTATAATCATTCTGTTGGATCATAAATATCCATATCTTAATACACAAACACACACACACACACATATATATATATATATATGACATACTATGTTGTTTCTTGAATATGTGTGTGCATGATGTGGGTACGTATATATATATATATATTGTGTATCTGTGTGTACACGATATATTTCACATACACAACACATTTAAATCTCTATGGAATGTATTAATGTACAATGCTTTAATGAATAATAAACGTATACTTTCTTACACACAAATATACGGAAGCATCTACATTGTATTTATCAAATATATATATATATGTCTGTCTGTGTAGAAAAAATGTATATCTATATGAAAAGTTTTAGTCTATTAATAATACTTAAATAAATAACCATGGTTTATGGATGGATGTCTTCCCTCCCAAACTATGTTCCATCTAATTTTCAGTAGACAGTCTGTTCAAAACTTTACACAGGGGTGAATTCAGACAGTGCTCCACCATCTTCCGGAAAACAGTCTGAATTTTCTGGAAATTTTTATTTACATTGTTTCCTGAGCGTCTTCTGAGTTTTCAATCTTTTATTGTTTACCTGTAATAAATGGCTTTGTTAACCTACTTCTTTTGTCTGCTATCGATGATTTTATCGTCTTTTTTAGTATCCACTAGGAGTTAAACGTCTTCTGGTCTCAACACATGACAATCTTCTCTGTTTTCTTTCCCCCTAGGCAGCCAAGGGCCAATAAAAAATTAATCCTATTTATTATTCTGTCTGTTTGTATGTGATGCTTTCAGATTATTATCTATTTTTCGGTTATCTCCTTACACCAATAAAACTTGTGTATTTTATATGATATAATTGCGGCATTGGAAATTAGTGATTTTTCATTAAGATGGCAAAATTAGCAAAAATAATCATATTCACAGAAATTCCGTAGCTTTTTTTTAATTTTCAAATTTTCAAAGTCAGACAGTCAGCTCAACAGGCTGGATCCATCTCCGTTATGTTACTTTGATGAAAGTGTGTGCACACTGAATGCTTGTCCAAATATAAACTTGAAATCGCTCATTCAACTTCAAACAAAATTGCTGTTCTTTCACACTTAACATCTTTTGCTTCTTCTGAATTCGACATGAGTGAATCAATATTTTTCTACTGGAACTCTGTCAGTGAGCTATCTACAGTGAAACAGGTCTTCGTGAACTTTGCGATATGAATTCCGTCCGTTGAACATGGCTGCTATTTCCATTGCCGCAGCCTGTATACATGATACTTACATACATACATACCCAGTCAGCCAGCCGGCCAGCCAGCCAGATCAACTCAAAAACTGAAGAAATCTATGTGGATAGGAAGCATCCAGTTATGTTGAATATCTCAAGAACCAGCAAATAAGACTTGACTTTTCAGTTTATAAGGCACACCTCAAACTTTAAAAGAAAAACTCGTTATAACAACTATGAGAAAATTCTTTTTGTAGTTGTTGCACACTTTGGAAATGAGAAAAAGTAGTTCATATCGTATATTAAACAAAAAATTGAACTCTCTTCTTTTCAAATGTTGAAAATTTATGTACGTAAGATGGAGGAGAATTTTGAACCCCACCTCCATGTTCCCTCTAACTTTTTCATGGACTGTGTTGGATCAACAAGACCAAGCAAGTGAAGTGTGCTGAAAATTTCTTCATTCTTGAGATGATCATTTTCTCTGAAGTTTGGGGTGTGTCATGAACTAAAAAGCTGTGTCACATATGCTAGAAAAAAAATTCATTATGTATTTATTATTATGCAAATCTTCATACATGCCTGTGTATACATACTTGCACAGGCTGCTGTACTGTTGGGCTACTTCTCTGACGGGGTTGCAGACCTTTAGTGTCAGCGTACATCTGTTTAGGGGTGGCAGAATCCTATAGCTAGCACAGAGATCTGCCAGGGGAAGGAAACTCCTGTCAAAAAAATTCATTTTGCATTCATGTAAATCTTCATATGTGCCTGCGTATACATACTTGAACAGGCTGTTTTACTGTCAGGTCATTTCACCGAGAATGCAAACCCTTGGTTTAAAGGGTGGGGTTGGCCCCATGCACATTGCACTTCACTTTAAAACTTCATTATGCAAGCTGGAGGGTTATTCTACAACACTGGCCCTATTATTGTGGAAGACCCTCAAAAAAATCTTTGTTTGGAGAGTCAAGCCATTCTTTTGTTCATATATTTACTTATATCTTTTATACAATGATTTGACATAATTTAATTCATATATTCTTTTTTCTTTTATCATTTTTCAGTTATTATTTAATCCTATGTTGTGCATAATATTACAATTTTACTGTGTGGCATAATTTTTTCTTGTACACAGCCTCGAAGGCCCCCTGCTCCAGGGCTAGATTAAGGCCTGGGCGTTAGATGCCATCAGCTAGAGTCTCTCTAGAAATCAAGTGAAAAGATATTTCATTTGTGAATATTGGATCAAAGTGCAAGTACTTTAAATTATCTAAAAAAAAAAAGGCTCAATTAATATATTGCATATATATTCATAGTAGACTTGCTATGGCAAAAAGAAACACTCAGTTGTATACATATATCCTGTGTGAAGGTCTGTGATGTCTAAGAATGACTGAAATGCTTTTGCTCTCACGGCAATTACAAAATGATGTTCCCAAGAAAATATAACTTACTAATGTTTCGGAGAAATTTATTTCTAATATCGTGAAGCAAATGTTTGAATATTAATAGTTGTTAACATGATAAAGATGAATTTAACTTTGCTTCAACTCATACTTTTTTTTCTTTTTTCGAAAATATTAGTACCTGTAACTCTGAGGCTTACAAAATCTTGATCTGTCACTGCCTGCCCCACGTCACCATTTTAAAAAGATTTTTTTTAAAGGTCTACACTGAAAAACACAGGACATTTCTGTTACCTTTTAAAGTCAGCAAAACTACTCAAGTGATGACCATGGAGTATCTCCAAATCAGGGGAAGGCTTGGTAACCATGCTAGTTGAAATATGAAGAAACCACAATGAAATTCAGTAGAATAATTCTTCACTTTTTCATTCAGTGTCGGAATAGCTCAACATAGTTTTTGTACTTCAATCTAGTCTACGTCCCACAATAGCTGATATTGTCAACTGTAAATACTGTGGGAAAAGAGTGCCTGCTTATAATTAAAAAGGTCAAAATCTCTGCTCAGCTCTCCCACACTTACGGATCAGTCCATACGATGACAGCATCATCTAGTGTGGATCACAGAAAGAAGTCACAAAAGATAAAAGTGCATGTCGGAACAAGATCAGTGAGAAACATAGAGGAAAAAATAATAATAGCCAAGCTACGTGCAAGTCCACACATTGTGGAATGTGGGGAAATTGTGTTGAAGAATTTCAATTGTTCAGTTTTAATAGGTTTTTTTTGCAAAAGGTTAATCACAAATATTATCTGAAATGGAAATGCGAGTGATGTAACGGTTAATAGTGTGGACAATTGGATTGGCAAGCAGAGTTCAAACTCTGGCCGTGTCTGTTAACATTCACTTTGCACTAATGCCCTTGAGAAAGGCATTAATACATCTCTTCTCCTCCCAGCTATGGATAAAGAGGTCGGGTAGACTGAGTTTTTACTAAAGTAGTCAATTTCTGATTCACTCTTGATAATGGTCTTAATTTTTAAAGACCTTTCCGCCACACTTTCTCAAAGTTGATCATATGAATATCTGTGATGATTTTTTTTTTTTTTTTTCTTTCTCCAATGTGGTCGAACATTTTCTGAGGCCTGAGACACCATACATAGCTTTGGCTAACCTAGTGGGGCTGCAGATTCCCCCTCCTTTCGGAAAGATGTCACCAAGATCTAACGTTTGCTAGTTGAATTTTTCCCTCTCAGTCTCTATCTCTCTCTGTGTGGTCGACATACTGAGATGTGGTTTTTCAAAATAGAATAAAGACCACAGCTTTTTGAGAAAAAATGTCTCGGATTTATTCGGCCTTTTTGACCAATTGAAAATTTGTTCACCAGGCATCAATGGAGGACAGACAGACCAACACTCTACAACATAATAGATCAACTAGCAGTCAACATCTTAGCCGCACGTATACATTCCAGTCGATAGTTGCAATAACTGCTGTGTTACACAGATCATTGATGAGTTTGAAACTTCTCCTGAAAAGATTTGCTCAAAAGCTACAAAACACCATGATCAGTCACCTGAAGTTCAATCAAAGCTTGCAAAACATGCCAAGGCAATGGTTGCAACCTATCAAGAATTGAGAAACATATGCCCAGAAGAGAACAGCAATCTTGTTTGGGTGGATACATTGATGGAAGTGCAGTTTCCTATCTCAAGTACATTAAAGCTTTAGGACAATCACAGTATGATTCCAGTGTTTAGTGATCTGCTTGGGAACATAGATGAAACTAGAGTCTAACATCATCTTGAAAAACATGAGTCCAAGACTTGATATGAAATAAGGGCTCAGAAGAACCCTTGTTAAGTATCTGTCAGAATGTACATTTCCTGTCATTCAAGAAATAGAGATATGAATGAATCTTTTAGACATGAGAACCAGGGGGCACAACCTTGTATTTTGGACATGGGAGTGCCGACACAATGCATGAAGTCAATCCTCATTGGATACCTTGATAAGCAGATTAAAGCTTTGGATTGTGACACCCCTAGATAGATGCAAAAATTTTAGATTGCTCTGTCATAGTGAATCAGCTTTTTCCCAAATCCTGTGCCACATCTGATAACTATTCAGAAGTTTTCACACTTTACTTGATCAGGACCTTTGAAAGCACAGAACACCTAGATGTTGTGTGGGATCAATAAATGCATAAGAGCTCTGCTAAAGGGTTGCTATCATTGTCATGGATAGATGTAGTGGTCTACTTTCATCAGCTTTGTGTTTTCACTTTTGATCATTATGTGTTTATCTCCCATGTGGTTGTTGCAAATGACCTTTGTTTTGCTGAAGTTCATGTGAAGGCTGACTTTCTAGCTTTCTTCATTCAGTTCATCTAACATTTGTTGGGAGTTGTGAAGGTTCTCTGCAAAAAAGACCATGTCGTCTGCAAATCTGAGGTTGCTCAGATATTTGCCATCTATTCTGATTTCTTTATTTTCCCAGTCAAGGTTTTGCGAGACCATCTCCAGGCAGGCTGTGAAGAGTTTGGGTGAACTGGTAACTGTGTAACTACATATTATCATTCTGTATTAAGTATCATCATTAAACTACTTCATATATGATACCATCATATTTGGTATCATTACCACCCAACACGGCAACACATCCTACTGGGTATATACGCTCCATTGTTCTATATTAACTACCGTTACTGAATGAGTTCTATTTGGTATCATTGCCATATGATGCCATGACTCCTCATGGACTAATTTTAACCATCATCAATAATTAAATTAGTATTTGTAGAGTCAGATGAAGATTTTGGATTTAATATAAATTTCTTCACAAAACCGTTTTGAATGGCATCAAGAGTAGTGAAATTTGGTTTGGGATGAATATAGAAAAACGGTTGAAACTGTCTATTCACTACCACTGGTTAAAAAGGTATCCATGCTAAGTTTGGTTCAGAACAGCCTAGTAATTACTGTGTTATGAATTTTGGGGGTATATAGATATATATTTTGTGACTGAAGTGACACAAAAGAATTTGAAAAAAACTCTTTTAGTGTTGAGTGTTTAAAGATGTAGAGCTTTATAGGCTATATATATATGTGTGTATATATATATATATATATATATATATATATAAACTTGACCATTCAATAAATTTCCTCTCTACCACTTCCCATTTTTTTTTTCTTTTTTTGAGAACTTATTAGGTCCAAAATTAGACAAAACCTTCAAAGAGAATCATCGACCATTTTCTATTTATCTATAATGAGCACATCAGTTCGGCTTTTTCTTCGTTCTTTATCGCATTCAACTTTTTGATGGTTGAATTAGATTGTTTTTTTCATACCAGTGATGGAATCAATTACATCGGTGCAAAAGTTTCCAGCATGTTTTGACTAAATCTTTTATTCATATAAATTCATAGCATCATTATTCAGTCATCATAGTATATTTTCTGACTCCAGGCCACCTTCCAGCTAAACTTCAATCATGAAAGAATGATTCCAGTTTTAATTTGATGTATTCTTTGTGGAATTTCGTTAGAGTTGCTGACCAGACAAGACAAATGGTAGTCTCTAAAGGTGACCAGCCTTGAGAATACGCTGCATGTGGAAAAGCTCTGTCATTATTTGCTTGCTGCGTTGTATTTGCAACTTTGGGACAGATGTTTTGTTTCGGTAGCATATTCGACTATCAATTTTCTTGCCTGGAAAATTTTTTTCTGTTTCTGTCTGTCATTCAGCTGAATTGAGACTTTCACCTCTGAATTTTCTGCAAGTTCATGTGTGGTTTATGCTACATTTTCCTCCAATTCATTGGTTTTCAAGGTCTGAGGTCTTCTAGAGTATTTTTCTGACCTTGAGCTCAAAATCTCCTTTTTTGAAACTCGGCAAACCATTCCATACATATGCTTGCACCTACTGCATCATTATCATGAGCGTCAGTGATCAATTGCCTCGCTTCTGCTGCACTTTTTCCCAGATTAAGCATGAAGAGTAAACCGTGTCTAATGTGGATTTTATATTCAGCCAAGATTTTCACCGAAATCATATAAACTATAAAATAAATATCTGTACCTCACATAAATGAATCACAGTAGCCCATGCATGGACTAGAACCAATTATCTAAGAAAAAGTATCCAAACTTATCTAAAAAAATTGATCTTTAATCTAAAATGATCTAAAAAGAAACAGTACAAGATTTAAGCATTGTTGGGCTCTAAAGAAAACCCACTTTGTTGCTTGGTCAGGCAATTTGTTGGGCCTCAGTGATTCGATAACTTTTCCGCGTAAAATTCTCAATGAGTATGCACCGCCAAGCAAATGAGAGTAAATTTACGCAACATTGTACAAAAGATGGTTACTTAAAACTTTTGTGCCAACCTAATAGACATTTACTCAGCTCATCTTTTTCTGGGACAAGACCATTCTAGTGGAGCACCCTGCGAGAATCTACTCGGTACGAATGAAATGATCTTCAAGATGAGTTTGCTAACCATAGTTTTTTGGTAGGTAATCGTAATTAATTGCTGACTGCATCTTACTCTGAGAGGAAGTAATGTTTAAAGGAGTCCCCTGTGAGGATTAGAGCTACAAGTGGATTAGAGCTCTGCATTAGTTGCAATATGCAAAGTATTTGAATTTTGAAGACTATTACTTTTAGAAAGATATCTTTTTCTCTCTTTCTCTTCTTCCTCCAATGGAAAACAGATTTTTTCACTAGATTTTTCTTTCTGTTTTAGCAAGAGTTAAAAATGGAAGCAACTTTATACCTTCTGCCGTCTGCCATTTGCAAATATTGCATATGAGAACGTGAACATATGTTTTAATATGAAAATTGCACATGTAC
>OY735209.1:19990391-20032050 GCA_963457665.1 Thysanoteuthis rhombus
GTCTTGGTCATCCCCAGCATCATAGTCTGTCTCGAGCCTTCCAGACTGTGTCTTGCCTCGGGACTCAGACTGACAAGGGGCGTGAGAGTGAGGCTGATGATGTGTGCCATCCTCCCTTACTTGAATCCAAGTCGAGCGTGAGTCACGACTTCAGAACCTGTCGTGTAACTGCACTGATGAGACAAACATCACATATGCATGCATGTATGTGTCTGCGTATCCACAACAATGTGTGTGGCAATGAGACTGCAGTTGAATAGATGTGTTTGTGTATTCATGATTGTATGTGTGTGTAGGGGCATGTTCTCAAATATGTGTATATATATATATATATATATATATATATATATATATATATTCACTTGTGCATTCAAATATCTAAGCACAAATGTTTGCATGTCTCTCTCTCTCCATTCATATATAATAATAATAGTAATAGGAAAAAAAACTAGAGAGGTACTTAACACTGTGTTTCACGAGAAACACTCATCAGAAGTGATTTGAGGCGTGGAGGGAATTTCAAACAAATCAGTAATTTGTGTTGCTTTAGCATCATTCATTGAACAATCCAATCAGATTTCTTAATTTCCATTTTGAAAACTTGAGTTCATGACTATTTTTAGCTGAGTTGACATTTTTTTTACCCCCATGTTTACCCTGGCCGTTTCCAGGGTCAAGGTATGTTCACGTAGTTTCATATGGTGCTTTTTTTTTTTTTTTTTTTTCACTTTACTTTTCTAATCTTTAACTTTTTATTTTAAATTAATTATGTTGAAAATAATCATTTATTCTCCCATATTGAGTCATATTTTAATCTGATTGGATCTTTGTTTTTGTGTATTTATCATCATTTGGATTTTGATTTTATAGAGTTTCAATAGTAATTAAACGGGTGTTACTTATTAGATATTCATTGTGTGTTTTTTCTTCCTTTTTTTAATTTTTTGAACACCATAATTCTCGATATTCTTGTGTAGTTTTTTATCCACATTGAGATGTATCGTTTTATTTGTTTTTCACACCAATGTTATTTTTTGTTAATCATTAAATCAATAATATTTGTGGGGTGGGGGGGTTACTATGTTCATTGGTGTGTGTGTGTGTGTATATCATTATTAAAGTACATATGCTCTGATTCTATGACTATTTTTTTTTCTCACTCAACCTTCTATTGATATTTATTTTCTTGTTATATCACTTGTTTTCAATGTGGTCAGGCTTTACAGGAGGGTCTATCATTCATACTAGAAATAACTTTTTTTTTTTTTTTTCTCAGTTTAGAGGGCATCCCTTTTTGTTTCTGCTGTTAAATTCTTATTGGGGTTATTTTTTTTTTTTTTTTCATTTAGGATTTTTCTGTTACTTGAGCCTATGATTTTATCCACATTACTGGTGCAGCTACAGCTAATTTCTATTAGATATTTTGTTTAATGGGGAAATGTTTGCTTATCAGTTTTTGGAATATTTCACCAATATTTTTGTTTGTCAGTTTATGGTATGGAGAATTTTACCATAATATTTTTCTGTTTCTATCTTTTTTTCTTTTTGTTATCTGTGTATATTAATTGATGATGGAATCCACTATTTCTTAGGGCCTTAGTATAAGTATCTTTTTGAGATTCTTTTGCTAAATGAATATAGTATTCGGTTCAATATTATGATTGGATGATTTGATTTGGCATCAATATATACTGGTTCTCTTTTATAAATGGTTTGAAGAGTTGTTGTTTGAATTAAATGTAATGTCTATGAAATTGATATTTAATATTAGAGTTGATTTCTATTTTAAAACATAGGCTTTTTAGTGCTGCAGTTATTTTTTTCTGTATTTAGTTTGTTTTGGGACCATTGCTGTCTTTAACTATCATTAGGCCATCATCCTTGTATAAACCTATGTTAGTTTTTTTGAAAATTCTGTCTGATGGGAGTAAAATATATGAATCGATCAGGTCCAAAACTTGAGAAGAATCAAAGGATCCCATTGGTATATCAAAGTTGCAGTCATTGATCTTTTCAATCTAAGTTGTGTTTTCACTAATTAGTGTCGACTTCCTATAATATTTAATCATCAGGAGATCTTGTGTTATTGAAACTGGACAAGGAAAAGATAGAAAAATCGCAACTTTTGAAGCAAATAATATATAGAGACAAATTAACACATTTTTCTGTACAATTCAAAATCCCCAAATTCCTAAAAGAGATTATTAAAATTCAAACATACCTTTACTCTTTTTCAGGACAAGAGCAGGAATAAAAGCAAAATGATGTTGAGAAATCTGATATACATTCACTTGATATTAACCGTTTATCCCGTAACCTGTTTTTTTCCCTAATCCTCGCAATGTTTATTGCAAGGTTCTTCAGGTAATGGTGAAATGATGTCCAGTGGGATTCATTCTAATCCTATATTACACCTATTGTAAACACCAACCTGGATATTGTTAAAGATGGAAAATCATGTAACTTTTCAAATAAACAACTTACAAAGACATTATCTCTATACAATTTTGACCCAACAAATTCACTGAAATGGTGAGGTATTGAGATTCTAATGCATCTTCATTCTTCCAGGACAAAAACTGTTAATAAAGCAAAAAGAATGTTGAGAAATCCAATAGGTTTCCACATATATATATACTAAATATTAACTGTTTGTCTTGTAATTATCGGTTAGAACACTATTTAAATCCAAAGTCTTATTTAGATCTTTTCTGTCCTGAACTACTCATCATTTCTCCCCCGTTAGTATCAACTAGAAAAAGATTTTACATAACTTCTAGTATGTTTCAAAATACAAAATTCATACCTTATTTTGAACAAATAGACAAATTACAGCTTGCTTGAACATGAATAAAATTTCAATAAAAGCACGCTTTTTTGAGGCTGGCTGGCCGAGGCTGGCTGGCCATTTTGCCCTACCAAATCAGTCAATCCAAAAATGTCTTGGTCATGTACCATTAGGAGTGAAAGACTTGCAAACAATCATCAACGGGATTTTGGATTTCCTTGTTGAAAACAATTTTGATTTGTAAATCCTTGTTATTATTCATTTCCTGGAAGTCAAATTAAACCACAGAGTGCTTATTAATATTTGTAAATTACATACTAATGAACTTCCTTTG
Organism: Thysanoteuthis rhombus; assembly: GCA_963457665.1. Lineage (NCBI taxonomy): Eukaryota > Metazoa > Mollusca > Cephalopoda > Oegopsida > Thysanoteuthidae > Thysanoteuthis > Thysanoteuthis major. The sequence goes on from OY735209.1 coordinate 19,993,514, forward strand.
CACCATCATATTCAAGAAAGAAGTATTCCAACTCTTTCTAACAATTCCTATGGTGGTGTATTAGGAACAGCAATTTGTGGTACCATCAAAAAACTTGATTCCTATCCGAATTTCAAATGTATCAGTGTCATGTACTTAGAGCTTCATCGACTGCTAGATGACATATTAGACAATCATAGTGATAGTCAAAATCTAGGATACAGAGGGGGTGAAGATGATAATTGAGGGAGAAATCAAGATAGTTGACTGAGTTTGAAATGAGAGACCCTATCAGCCACTCATATTGGCTCACAACTGTAAACTTTTCGATATATCTGTATTAGTAAACACGATTCTCCCAGCGCTATAAAAAAAGACCTTCTTATGATTGCAAAACATTGTTTCACTCTACTACCAATGTCGTTTGATATTGAATGCAAAACATCAATTTTGAATGGTCTCCTCCACTTTTTCAAAGAGATGACGATTGTTCAAGATGGCGCGCCAAAGGAAACTCATGACATGTGAAGAGACACGTCAAATATGGAGCCTGGCAAGCTCATACTGAAAACCCTCTCCACTCCCTACTCTCAACTGAGGATGTGGCAGGAAGACTATATGCTGTAGACAAAATTCTTGAAATCGTAGCAATTCCCATAAAGGAGACAAAAGTATTCAAGCTTTTCACTTTCTGCTGTTGAATTTGTCTGCAAGAAACTTTACTTAAATTATTGATTGGAAATCTTCATTTGAGCCAATCCTAACATCAGACTTCACCAAGAATGAAATTGAAGGGTTTTAAACTATTCCATGTCACTCTCAGAGTATTGAATGATATGTCCAGGAAGTTTCAAATGCTTCTGCTCATAAGCATCATGGTTTTGATTTTTACTAGTTGACACACCCAAAAACTCATAACGAAACTCGAGAATAAGTTAGATTTGCAAAGGATGACATGAATTTTATTTTTAGTTAAAACATGTTGATATCATTGTCTTTTCATATACTTATTGCTGACTCTGTAAGATAATTTTTATCGAAAAAGAAAAGGAAATTGAAATGTTATCATGGGAATACTATTATTTCACCGTGTAGAATGGAAATCACATTGGCTTTTTTCATTTTTCAAGAGAACCATTGACTTTTCTTTTCTTTATCCACTTTCATATATTAAGAAGATATTCAATTGACCGCTTTGGAAATTTTATTGTTTATTGAATGAAGAAAATTACTCTCTAGTTTTTTTTTTCTGTCTGGTTGCATCATGTCATCAGACATGATCTCAGTCTGTTATCTGGTAGAATCTCCAAAGAGACACTTTAAAGGTCAAGAAAAAACAGAGTAGAGGACATACTGTCAAACAGTTGGTATCTAGTAAATATATGAAAACATACCATGGAATTTCTTGACATTTTTTGCATTTTTTTCAGTCCTGGAACAGTCAATATGTGTTTGAATCTTAATAATAATTTTTATGAATTTTGGGGGTTGGAATTATATGGAAAAATGTGTTAATTTATGTTTACTTCAAAATTTATGTGATTTTTAAAAAAAAATCTTTTCGGTGTCTGGTTTCAAGATTGCACAAGGCGTAGTTTATGCAAAACAAAAGTGTGAAATGCTCCAAGGGAAATGAGGATCACCATGTTTTTTTTAAGATTTACCTTTAGCTTCATTGTAGCCCTCCACGTTATAAAACCTCCTTCAGTTTTTCAATTTATGTAAATCTAAATTTTTAATACGCCCTCATATGTATGTTTCGTTTTTAAATCTGAAAGCAACAAATTCTATTACATATACATGTGTGTGTGTGTACATAGAAAATATAAATTAACATAGATATACTCAGTTCAGATTTAAATCTTTTTTGTGTGCAACATTCATTCAGACTCGCAGTGAATCTTATCGGTTACTTTTGAAATTTTTATGTCCACTATTCAAAAATCGAATGTGTTCTTATTTCATATATATATATATATATATATATGCGCACACATGTACCTACTTATTAGACATGGAAACCTTAGATTGGGTAGCAAGTATATATGAACAAGCATATAGAGCATATAAAGTAATAGACTTGAAATGTAATGATGAGTGTATTTCTATCTATGTGTTTATGCATATATATATATATATATATATATATATATATATATATATATATAATTTTTTTTTCATTTTTTTTCTTCTGCACACATGTGCCTACACATGGATCACATTAAATGCCCCACTGGGAATCTTGGTTTTCAATAACAGTCATTGGATCCCAACTTTTGATGCTAAACATTTACTTATGTTATATTGATGTTCCAGGCTGCCTATTAGGCTAACCAAAGCCATCACCTAAGTTGCAAAGGTCCTTGGGGCACACTCCAAACTGGGAAAAAAAAATTGTTTTAATACAATCATGGGTGCAAATTTCAACTTGAGCCTAGGGCGCATGTGACCCTTGCACTGGCCCTGCTGAAATGAAATATATTATAGAATGTTTTTTATTAATTTTTTATTTTATATTTGCTGAATCATTAAAAAAGCATGATTTCAACTAATTTTCAAAAAAGATGAATTCAGTTTTTAGAAATAAGCTGAAAGTCAGAATCAAATATAGAAAAAAAATTTCTGTTCTCTGGTGGAGAACCATAGTTTGTGTTTTCTGGATCATTTTGGTTAATGTATCCAAATTAAGAAAAACACTCTGGCCGACAAACTCCCTTGTAGATGAAGGAAAAAAAATTACATTTTTTTAGTACAAATTCATTTCTTCTTTGAACTGCTGGGCTTACAGTACACAAGGGTCTCCAAACGTCTACTGAAAATTAGCCTCCTGGATTAGTGATGTAATATATAAGGTCTTTTCACTCCTTAACACTATGTTTCCCATCAAGTGGGCCATAGTCCACTGGTAGACCACAGAATGTTTCCTAGGTGAACCACAGACGCTGTCCTATTCTTGTTTTTTGTTCTTTGGGGTTTTTTTTTTTTTGCCTTGACTGGCATCTGACCACACAAATTTTGAGTTGCACCTAACAATATCATTATTTGTAGGTGTTTGACAGTGTGAATGACTGCATTTATACATGAGTAAATAAAAAAGTAAATAAATAAATATATATATATATATATATATATATATACACACACATACACACACACACATATGTTAAGGCATAGGTGTAGATTTGAGTGTATACATATGTCTTATACGTGAGGATGCATCATTAAGTCCACAGTGTGACATGTTGAATTTGGATCTAAAAGTTTTTGAAATATGTTTAATTTATAAGATTAATATCCATCACTAAATTAAATGCATTTACAAGAAGTTGATCATGTTGGAAAATCATTATTTGCTTTGTAAAATAAGTGCTTTTTTAATCATTAGGCTTTGGACTTATTGACTCATTCATATGTATATATATATTTCATTAAACATAGCAGACAAGGAATACCTTTTTGATCTTTTAGTAACCTTTTGATATTTAATGAGAGATATGTGATAGAAAATTTTCTGCCATTTATATATATATATATATATATATATATATATATATATAATAGAAAGGGGAGAGTGCCAGTACAAAACATTTATACTGATGAACTAACCACTTACAAAATCTTATGTAATTTTTGTTTTATAGATATGGTAAACCAGGTCACAGTGGATCAGAAATATTCAATTGTTGGAAGCTAATTCTATTAACATATTCGGATGAAAAAAAGAAAGACTCTGTTAACTGTTGGATAGGTTATATAAAGATAAATTAATATCAAAGTTAACAGCTGACTGGCACTTCTCTTTTTCTGATTCCCTGTGCCCCTGTCTTAAAATCAGGGCACAATAATTCAGCATAAGTTTGAACAATTTGAAGAAGCCCCTGCGTGAAACCAACCGTACGAATTGGCAAAAGTTAGGCACAGTAAAGGAACTAATAGTTACTCAGAGTATATACCTCTGTCAATGCCATTGTGTCTAGGGAGGTTATGGTGTATGGATCCACCCAAAACCTGTATCACATCTCTCATGGCTTATTTCCCATTCCTCCACAAAATTTCATTGAAATCCATATATAACTTGTTGAGATATTACGTGGACAGATATATTGTGGTGTGGACATATAACTATGATCATGTGTAGCGGTAATACTGTATGGAACTATCCTAAAATTTAATCATGTCTCTTGAAGTCTATTGTATACCCTTCCGTTGACTTTCAGAGAAATTCATTGAGAACCTTTGGAGATATAGTGTGGACAGACATGAGCATATCCATTTCTTAATGATACAAATTATTCCAGTTGAAAGAAACAAAATAGAGCAGATATAGAATGTGAATAAGTAAAATGAGAATTTGGAGTTGAAGCTGTTATTTGGGCTTTTTCATTATCTGCAACTGTTTAGCTCAGTGGTAAGAGCAACGCTATGTTGAAACGGCTACCCTATTGGTCACAGGTTCGATTTCTACAGCAGCTCTATTTTCTTTGTTTATTTACTTCGCTTAGACCAAATGATACATTCACCATGGAATGGAGTTTCAATATGATAGAATGCAATTTATAATTATATATGAATATATATATATAGTATGTGTCTGTCTGTGTGTGTATATATATATATAAAAAAAGGAGGTGTCTCAGTCCAAAACATTTGTACTGATTATCTAACCCCATACTACAACTTATGTATATTTTGTTTCAATTTTTTAGTACATTGACTTTCAATAATTTTTACTTCAAATCCTTTTTCAGATAGCCTATGAAATAAATTTGACGATGTATTAGAGCCCCATTTTTTTCCCCTGAATATGGCCCAGGAGATAAACCTCCCTTGACGATTGCCACTTTGCCCAGAACTTAGGGATGAGTTGGAAAACTAAGTATATGTATCTAAAATTGTAATGTATGTATGTTTGTAATATAACTCTTGAACTGCACATCTGAGATGGAAAATAAATCTATTATTCAGTACATCTCTGTCTATGTATAGCATACATTTTATCTAAGTCAATTTTTAGAAAAAAAAATTGATTTTTATAGATATTTTGACGTTTTTTTTTTTTCATTTTTTTTTCTGTGTCTGGAAATTATCCATACCAGGAGTCAGTCTGTGTTTCAAAAGGTATGTCATGTATTAATGTATTTTGATGGTCATGTACGAATAGTATCCAGCCAAGGGCTGTAGCTACCCCGTCCCACGGGTTAGGGCCCTTCTGTATGAACTAGCTGGAAATGCCAAATATTATTCAGGGTTATGCTTTTTTTTTGACTTAATGTTTGCTCAACAGCCTCTTCCTATTCTCATTTCCCCATGTGCAATAAGCCTAGTAAATATCAATACTTATTCATCATCATCATCAGTCTTTCAACGTCCGTCATTGGACATAGACCTTCCCCAGAATTTGCCACACCTCTCTATTATGGGCATCGCAGAGCCAGTACTTTCTGAATTTGTCTAGTTCGTCTCTCCATCTAATATTCTGCCAGCCTCGGTTCTGCATGTGATCTCGGGGGATCCATGTTGTGAGTTGCAATGTCCATCAGTTGTCTGCCATTCATGCAACATGGCCAGCCCACTGCCTTTTGAGCTTTTTAATGGATTCTATGATGTCCCCTAACTCTTGTCTTTTTACGGATGTACTGTGCTGTCTTGTGGTCTCTCCATGTGAGGCCCAGCATAATTTTTTTTCTTTCTGAGCAACCTCAGATTTGCAGACGACATTGCTCTTCGTGCAGAGAACCTGCATGACTTCCAACTGATGATAGATGAACTAAATGAAGAGAGCAAGAAATACATATTCACCATGTATCTAATTCCAGCTTTGATGGTTGAATTTGCTTTGACCCTTATAAAGAGAAATGAAGTAAAAACTCTTGTTCATCATGTCTGCTTTGATTTTGCTCTTGTTTTTCTTCTTTCCAATATGTTTGCATTGATCTATCTATCTATCTATATATCTATCAATTTAACATATTGTGTGACTTCTTTGGTCTCTCTGACTGTAATAATGATTGCAAGTAATAGTTTTGCTCACGAAAAAAATCTCCCACCCACCATTTGAAACAATGAACCCTTTCACTTGAGCACAAGCCTCTTTATGAAATTGATTAGACATGAACATTTATTTGTTTTATTAGAAGCTTTGAAGTAGCAAACGATTGAGCCAATAAGAGAGTGTGATAAAAATGCCAAACTTCCCCGAAACATGGGTAGATATTTTTATCAAATGTATTACAACCTCCAGTGTGTACATATATATATATATATATATATAAAAGAACAAAACGTGATAGGAGTGCCAACTGCTTGCAACATGAAAAGAAACAAATTATGTAAATTTCAAAAGAACGAAAAACTGTAAAAGAAACAATGTATACTCAGTTTTAGTAAGTATAATAAAGTATGAAACAAATTTGTTTTGGAATATATCTTATATATATACATATATATGTGTGTGATTTGTTTGGCTTTGTTTGCAAAGATTGTTGGAAGGGATGGTAGTGTGTGTAGAATAATACTCCAGCCTGAGCAATGGAGTTTTAAGGTGAAGTTAGCTGGCCCAGAGCCAACCTCACCCTTTAACCAAAGGGTTAGCTTTCTATGGTCCAATAAGGTGGCACGGATAGGAGCAGGACTCCAAGGTCGTAGGTTTGACAGGAGTGTCCTTCTCCTGGCAGATGTGCGCTCGCTGTAGGGGTCCGCTGCCCCTTTGCAGGAGTGTTCTGACAGCGAGGATGACCTAGAAAGCTTCACAGCTTTTAACACTGAAGATGATTATATATATGTATACTTTTTTTTCTTAGAATAATATCACAGGAATTTGAATATATCTGAATTCTTAGTATGGGGTTTGATAATCAGTAAAAATATTTTGAACTGCAACACCCCCTTTCTATTATATATACATGCACCATATCACATATATATATATATATATATATATATATATATATAAGAGAAGCAGGGACACAGTTCATCAATAGGCTCCATGAATCATTGATTTTTGACAAATGCAAATATATCTGTGAATTTTTTCATAGAGAATTACTAAAATTTAAATTTATTGTGAAAGCTCTTCATAGCTGACTCCAGTCAGTTATCTCATCAAATATATCTTACTAAAACTTTATATCTGTAAGCAATTCTTTCTATGATAATTCACTAAAGGTTTGTTCCTCTGTGTGTAACAGCATAACTCAAGAACCATCTAACATATCCCCATGAAATTTTCAGTGGGTAATAATGGGACACCCAGACATGGTTTTAGCTTGTTAGTCCTGCCCCCCCTCAACAATAGTATGGGGTGTGCATCTGCACTCATAATGATCCGATTCCTAACCTTCAATCTTTATGATGATGTAAGTCTGATTCTATATATGTGCATATGACCTCTAGGTAGCTGAAACAGTGCATTTTAGCCATAAGTATTGAACTGAGGTTCCTTGATATAAAAATAAAAAAAAGTTATGATCTCTTAATGGAAGCCAAAGGCTTGATTGAGGCCCACTGTCGGAACAAGCCAAAAATTCCTGCCAGTAGGGCGGGTATTCAGCTAGCATAATTGAATTACCAACAGACTGGCATGTTTAACTCAAGTCAAGTCAAAATAGCCCCGTTATTTTGTTTATTGAAGCACTTGGAGCCACTGGCAATAACTGTTTTTAATTGCCTAGTTGCTCAGTCAACTGTGCCTTGGCTTGCTAGCTTCCTGTTTTCATGGGCAGAGGTGTAACCAGTCAAATTTTCACAAATTTTTCAAAGGTTTTCAAAGTTTATTTTGGAAAAAAAAAAAATCGTTACAGCCATATAAACAGGAACTTGCTAATGCACTGAAATTAAGACTGAACAAATTTTAGACGAATTTATGTAAGCTCCTTAATTAAATGAAATTGAAACCTTGGTTTGGGTGATGGTCAGTAAGCAAGCAGATGTGTATGTATGTATGTATGTATGTATCTATATATATATATATATATATATATATATATATGCTGGTTGGGGTACCCAGCATCGCCCAGGAAAAAAACCTTCAAATATGACAACTAGGGAAAGCAAACTACATTTAACAAAGATTTCAGGAAATTAATACATGTCAGACTGACGCAGGCACACTAACAGAAAAAAATCCACATGTAACACCACAGGAGAGCGAAAGATATTTTAGAGAGTTGTGAAAAAATTAAGGGGGGGTTCATGTGTACGTTACCCCTATCAGGCCTGAACACCCCCCCTTTGTCGGGCCTGCACACACAAGATAAAATTCTGCATATAGCAACACGAGGAAGCAAATAATATTTTCTAGAGATTTCTCGTATGCACCCCTCACTCTGAGTCAGGCCTGCACACACACACACAAAAATAAAAACTCTGAATACAACAACACAAGCTCCATTAGATTTGAAAATGCCATAATTTACCTCTAGAGGTCAGTGACATCTATCTTATGTTCATCTTGGGGTCAAGTTATACAAATTTTTGTAGAATAGATTAAAAAAGAAAGTTTTCTGGTGAAACTTTCATCACATTGCAGTAATCTAATATCTTCTTGAGAACTTTCATCTCACTGCACCGACTTAATTTTGCTATCCACTTTTGTCTTTTTTGTGCATCTGTAGTCGATTTCATCAAAATAAAAAAGACTCTGTATGATCCTAAACGTAGAACATTTTAATTGAATCAAAAAAGCTTGGATAACAGCGGTACGAAAACCGCAAATTACTTGAGAAAATAAAGAAAAATTAGCTGTGAAAGGCTGAAACAAAGATTTATAAAATACAAAACAACAAACATGATTTAACTTATTATTATTGTAAATTGCATTAGATTTATATATTATGATTCTATTTCCTTTTAAATCCCATCTAGCTATTAATTTTTGCCTTTCAAAACAAAACGCTGATGAACTGACAGGGGTAGAAACTTTGCAGTAGAATTGTTCGCCTACCGTATGTCCATATAAATGAATATGTGTGTGCGCTCAAGAAAAATGGATATAGATAAAAAAAATTGATGCACAGAAAGTTGACAATTTTGAAATGAGAATTCTTGAAACTAATTAGTGCATCTCGAATTCTTTATTGGTCATGATAGCTAACATTTCATCTGGAATCCGGACTTCTTCAAAGCTTCTGGTGAAGAATGGTCTGAGAAAAAGATGGTACGTCTACATCCAGCAAAGCCCAGTTGAAATGCTTCATTCCCTCTTACCCCAGTCAACTATGATTATCAATTAAGATAACATCCACCGTATACTGAATGAAAACTCAATTAATATTGAATGATTAAATTCCACCTGTAAGGGACTTTGTACAAACAGATAGTTTTCAGGTCTTGAATAACAATGGTTTCTGTAGCGATGTCATTCTTGCCATTAAAACATTCCATAATAGAACTTTACTCAAACATTGTTTTCAAATCTTGGGTAAAACTGATTTTATAACATTGACAACTACGAGTGAATTTGCAATAGTGAATTAAATAAAAACAACTGTAACTTGGCGGAATACAATGGTCTGATTTGTTTTGAATCTGTTGTCATTAGTTTGTGGATGAATTGTGATAGAATTTGTGTTGTACCGATCAGCCTCATGTCTTTTCTTTTCGAAATTGTCAACTTTCTTCAGATCGTATCAGTTTCCTAATATTTCCCTGTTTCTTGCCACATTACAAAATCAACAACTATCACATTGCAACTGGGTTTTGCTTGGTGTAAACTTACCATTGTTTTCTCATACCAACAAAGAATTTGAGATGTACTAATCAGCCTCATGTGTTCTCTTTTCCAAATTGTCAACTTCCTTATATATATATATATATACATATATATATATATATATATACACACACACTTATCAAGAAATGGATATATAATCCAACAGAAATAATTAAAAATGCATTATATTACTTGAAAAATCTATTTGAAATGATCTTCCATTATTACGCAGTGAATGTATCGTTTGGCCTAGACAGCATAAATAGAGGAAAGAATTCAGAGTCAAAGCAGTTATTTGGGCCTTCGCATTACCAGCAGCTGTTTAGGCCAATGATAAGAGCAACGCTAGGTTTAAGCGGCTACCTTATTGGTCCCAGGTTCAATTCCTACTACAGTCCCATTTTCTTCTGTCTTGGCCAGATGATACATTCACCGTGTAATAATGGAAGATAATTTCGATTAGAGTTTCTAAGTAATAACCCGTAAATAATTTTTCATATATTTAAGATCTATTTTAAAATATTGAACAAAGATAAAACAGAACTTAAAAACAGTAAAAACATATATTCATTGGTAAAAAGATGAAGATGAATATCTGTATATTTGTTTGTACATACAAACGCACACATCGTTTTTGCTAGCCTGTACGACACACTTAAGCAAATTGTGCAAATATCATAATATTGCCAATACAATGGTATTACTGATAGACGGCTTGGCATTTGAGAGTCACGATAAATTGTGATGAGCAGTAGACCAAAAAATGCCCTTTGAAAAACACTCATAAGCTGACAAAAGGCACATGTAGATGAGACTGCCGATTCATGTGTTTCTTTGGGTTTTTTGGAGGGTGGGGAAGTAAATTGTTCTGCTTTTTTTGTCATCAAAGCCTCTAAGTCCCCCCTTCCTCTTTTTCTCCTGATGCAGTCCCCCACCCCCTTGCTCAGTTAACCATAGCCATACTTTTCAAACGAGAGAGCAGTAATTTCTACTGAATTTTGATGTGAAACAAGAAGCCTTAAGTTCTTTATATAAATTTCAGCGTGTTTGTTTGGCATAAAAGAGAGGTCACCAAGTGTGTGGGAAGATTTCCAAAGGGTTGTATGTATGTGTGTGTGTGTGCGCACGATGCATTTTGACCAGTTACAATGAGAATGAATGTTGCAGCTTTGATGAAAATGAGTCAACTCTATAACCACTAGTTTTACCATGCTGTCAAAAAATGATGGTAGTATTCATATAATTGTCCTATATTTCTAAAACATCAAAAGTATCATCATGCTTGACATTCTTAATTACCGCTACCCACAACACTGGTTTAGATATTGGATTTAGGTTATTCATGTGTTCTGACATTTATATGAATCCATGTATCCAGACTTTGCCTAGACCTAACCATTCATAGTTAGAACTTGAAATTTTACACACACACTCTCCTCAATATTTTTTTTTTTTAATTCCTCACAAAAGTGAGGTTTTAGATATTTAAAAAAATTTTTTTTGTTTAAGTTGATTAGAAAACATACGAGAGATTCTTACTTGATTTTACTTGGAATGGCAAAAAATATGAAAAGACAAAAGCATTCAATGTTGGAGCTCAAATGACAAGTCAATGTTAATGTTCAGAGAGAAAGAAAAATCTTCATGCATGTACATACCCTCCTAGACCAGCTATCTAAAGTAAAGTGTTCCTAAAAAATCTTTGATAAGCCCAAATGGCATAAAGTGGAGAAGCAAGACAACCGATGGACATCATGACTCACGACATGGATCCCCAGAGATCACATGCGCAACCGAGGCCGGAGGAATATTAGATGGAGAGATGAGCTAGACAAGTTCAGGAAGTACTGGCTTCACAACGCCCATGATAGAGAAGTGTGGCAAATCCTGGGGAAGGTCTATTTCCAATGACGGACGTTAAAAGACTGATGATGATGATGATGAATCACAGGTTTTAATCAGAAGCCCTATCGCTTGGCAATTACAATTGTCTGGTACATTCTCAATTCTACCAGTATTAGTTTTTTGATCTGCCACAAGATTTTGTTTTTCTTTTCTTTTCAAACTTTGGTTTGAACAGTGATTTAACGGTTCATAAACCATGTCGTCAAAATGAAAGTTTAAAAACCTAACCTCATTTTCAATAATTTTTATATGTATATCAGCATAAAATTAGGGTATGCATTTATTAATCTTTTCCCAAATCTTCTAAAGCATTTTTTATACAACCAAATAAAAAGCGTAGGAAAATACAAATAATTTTCATTTATGATATAAATAGTAGGGGTACTCAGCATGACCTTGAGGAAAAATTAATCTCTACCGAGAAGTCATATAGTAAATTCTAAGACAGAGCTCCTCGAAGTAATCACAACCCTTCAGGTGGTTAAAAAATACCGAAATTGACCTGACCAAGAAAAAATCTTTACAGGTCCTCAGAGGCCAGTTCTACCTGTCCTATGTTCATCCAGGCATCAAGTTATCGCCGTAGTGCACAATTACTTCTTAGGATCAGCTTCTGGAGGCAGTTGTCTCCCTTAAATTCAAAAATATCTAGATTGAGCTGACTCTGAATTGAAAACGCAAAAATTTATCAGACCCTAAATAGACCTTCACAGATTACCAGAGGTCTCTCTTGTGTTTATTCTGGGGTGGTGTTACTCTTGTACGCAAGTTTACAGGTCATAGGGATCAGCTGTCTCAGTTGGGGGTACAACCATTGAGGAGTCTATAAAATACAGTCAACAGTTTATAGTATTAGATTTTTTTTTTTTTTATATAAATTATTTTGAAAATGTATCGTTCTAATTTCCACACTATCAAAAAAAATTGGTATTTTCTGTGGGCTGGCAATCACCACATTCCAAAGTAACTGGATTAAAAAGGTAAATCAAATTATATGGGGAAAATATTTGAGCATTCCCAGACACAGAAACTAACCTTGCCTGAGATTTCCATTACAATTGACAATGTTTCAGTGATTGCAGGAAAGTATGACTTTAATTTCAAAAAAGCAAATATGTTTAGGACAGGCTTGCTGGATGTTTTGAAGACCAGCAAAGAGCTGTTCAATAGAAAAAAAGCCTACTTAGAAGACTATTATTTCTTGGATCTGGGAATGCTCGAAAAGATTTCCCATACAAATTAACAGTAATTGCTTCTTTTCTTCACGCTATTTCAGCATACGAAAAGCCTTAATAGGAATGCTCGAGTTCCAGATAGCAGTTGGAACCTGTATTAGATTAATTAATTTGTGCAAATACTTGAAAAATGACCAGATGTTTCCTCAGTTATTATGAAGATTAAAGAGTCAAAATGTTTTTCAGACCACGTTTTGTATCAGCATTTTTCAAAACTTTCTGTAGTTATACCAAACAGATGTTTTAAGAGAAAATCAGTAACTTTTTTCTCTTTTCTTTTTAAGAGAAAGTATGTAAAAATTAATTCATTACTTTCTTTTTATTCTTGAGGTATAGAGATGTGTCAGACATTGAAGAGGAGACTGAAGAAATATCTCAACACTAATAAGTTAATTTGTGAATGTTTTCTGAAAATCTCTCATTAAACTCTTGATAAACCTCAAGTGGCTCCTCCATTTAGTCCTGAATGACTTTGTGATAGAAGGAAATGTTATTACTTGAGGGGTTACTCAAAAGTTTGGAGAATTCAACCTTCAGCACTCAGTAGGTGACTTCCTTGCCTGAGCAAAATGTCTCGCCACTGCAGGCGCCATTCTGCAAATAAGTACCTTGACTTGTGTATTCCAATGACTTGGAGAGCTATGCTGGCGGGAATTTAATTCATAGTAGTTCTGACCTAGTCAGACAGGTCAAAAGAAAGAAGTTCAGCTAAAGAAAATTCTATTATTCTTTTTACGTTGTCTAGGCCAAATGATACTTTCACTGAGCAATCATGGGAGATCATTTCAAATAAGAGTTTCAAAATTAAATAATGCAATTTATAGTCATTCATTAGGATCATACATCCATTTCTTAGTAGTGTATATATATATATATATATATATATATATATATATATATATATATATGGTAATAGTGCTCAATATTTGAAAATCGAGCATAAATTGATAGATGCTCACAGCTTTGTTAGGGATACCTGATATTGTCTGGGGTGGAAAAATGACTTCAAATATAACAACGCTAGAAAAAATATGTTCTTTAATATATTTCTCCTTGCACAACAGAAATGAAAAATAAGTATCCGTTAAGGAAAAAATATTCTGATGTTAGAACTATTGATGGCATCCCCCAATTTCACACATCTGGTGACCTCCGAGTTCAATAACACATTGCCTATGTCCTCCACCCTTTAAGGATGTATCCCTATGCCAAACTTCAGCATCCTATATGCAAAATTGTGGCCAACAACTTTGAAGATTGGCTATAAATTACTTCCAAAGTCAAGTTCACATTGCCTTTGATCTTTGCCATGGAAAGATACACTCCCATGCAAAATTTCAGTTTCATAGACGCAATATTATTGCCAAAACGTTGGAAAAATTTAGCTAGAAATGGCTTTTGGTGATCTTAGATGATCTCTGAGGTCAATATCACATAACCTTTGACATTTGTCTTTGATGTAGTATATGCAAAATTTCAGCATGCCATGTGCCAATTTTAGGCCAGCAACTTAAAAAATTGGCTAGAAATGACCAGAAATAACTTTTGGTGTCCTTGAATGACCCCCGAGGTCAATTTCACAAAATCTATGACACAAACTGATGTTTAGTATGTACTCCTGCCAAATATTAGATCATTGACCCTTGTAGTTTTAATGTGGAAGAGGCACAGACAAATAAACAGAGGGCTCAAATAATAGTATACTGTAGATAGAATTTGTTCACTCTACATGTGATAAGGACCACCTACAATTTAATCAGTATTATAATTAAAAAAATATTAAGTAAATGGATTCTATTAATGAAAAAAAAAACTTTGCTCAATAATTACTGATATATATATAAATAAGCTTGGGTACCCAGCGTTGCCCTCTTAATAAAAACTTTGAATATGACAAAACATGAAAGCAAATGATATTTTATTGGGATTTCATGAGATTAAGAAATGAGGGTGCTTGATCAGTAAAACCTTAAATGCAAAAAAAAAGGTTTTCTGGAGAAATTGTTTGTGCTTTCTATCAATAAGATTTTTGTTATCTATGATATCACAATGGCTGTGTGTTATTAATAATTACTCTGTAGATATTTCTCCGTAAATATATGAGGAAAAACCACCTAAAACTTGAAAAATCAACTTTATTATAAGAAGTGTTTGTGCCATTTGTGGGTATAATGATTGGGGAAACTTCTATAAGATTATTTGCTTCCTATATTTAGAGTTCGAGATTTAGTAGACGTGATCTCCAAGGTTGACTTCACATAACCTAAGTACAAGTTGACCTTTTGTGAGTCTACATGCCAGAAATTAGGTAGTTTTAGTATGAAAGAGACAGACAAACCAACCAATGACTCAAATATTAGTATAGTGGTGCTGAATTTCGATCTGAAGTTTTTACTGTATAATGATTGATCTATGTGATTAATCTTCACCACTGAATTAAATGCATTGACAGGGGAAGAGATTATGGTTAAAAATAAATATCTTTTGCATAAAAGAAATGCTTTTTTTTCTCATCATTACATGCGTACACATGGAAAAGCTCATTAATGAAATTTCACTACTATCTGGTAATTGTTATCTTGATATTAGATTTAAATAAGTTATACATAAATTAAAACAGAAACTAAGAAAAAATATCTTATCAAGGTATGTGGTTGTCTGTCTGCCTATTTACAACTTGGCAAATAAATAATAAAATTCACCCCACCTGTCTTCTCCCTGTTGGTCTTATTCACAACACAATTAAAAATAACTATCAAACACCACTATATATAGTAACAGTTCCATTTAAATCAAAATTGCATAAATTCAATTTTTAGCACCTATAATAAATTTCGAGGGATGTATATCTATGCATTCAAAAAATACTTATTTATTTTTGTTTCATAATGTTAATTTGAAGTAACTACTGCTGTACCTATTCCAAATGTGCATGTTGACTTGATGTTGTGTGGAACACCCTAACATGATATTCATGTAAAATAATTTCCCATCTATCGTACAAAATTACAGCTTCGGTTATTTTGGATACTTGTCTTCAGTGTTGCCAATTTAGATATTTTACCTCTAAATTTAAATAATTCTAGAGCAGAAGTCAAGGGAGATAATTTATTGAAGCTATTAAAAAAGACCTAATAATCTTCAGTTTTTTATTTTTAGATTTCCCAAGAACTGCTGATCAAAACAACTTAAAACTTGACACTTCAATCATGCTATGTGTGCTGACTAATATAATTTGCGAATTTTGCCAGTTGTCAAGTAATCGCAGTGCATGCACACAGACAGGTTTCTTTAATTGTTTGGAAATATGTACCAAATAATTTTTGAGGGAAAAATTGAAATACTTTGTTTGGAACTACTGAAATCAAGGGAGGTAATATGAATCCAGGGTTGTCAATTAAGAAGTTTTACCATCTAGATTCAGATATTTTGGTTTATGTCTAGGTGTTAGAAATTGCTATTTAAACGATTTTTAATAAAATAATATTTTTATTTGTTTTTTCACTGAATTTTAGTTGTAAATCTGACAATAAATATGCATTAAATCTGAAAATATTTTAGGCATTTTCTCTTAGTGTTCTTTCGATTTTGGTTGATATGACCCTTTGACTTGGTCAAACAATTTCTGAAACTTGCACATACAAGATATTTTTTTTTAAATTACAGGTAACAAGATGCACACACGCAACTTTGGGATTAGACAGTATTATCAGCTACCTGTACCATAAAATATTCTAAATTCCAATGTCCTTGTCCTAAAAAAATCTTTCAGAGTCATTTTTTTCCAACTTTTTCAACATTTTCTTCTATTTCTACAGTTTAGTTGTTGTTGAAGGCACTCGGGGATCAGTTACAACGAAATACTAACTACACAGATATTGAAACCAAAGTTGTGATCTTTCTTCCTTAAACGATTTCTGTGTTGCTCAGGATAATACTACTTACTAACTTTTGTTCCAGGATTTGTAGCATTATATAAAATTACAAAAGACGGACATTTCACCTGGGATGTTTCGGCCTCATTTGTTCTTAAAGGAGAAA
This sequence comes from Thysanoteuthis rhombus, assembly GCA_963457665.1. NCBI lineage: Eukaryota > Metazoa > Mollusca > Cephalopoda > Oegopsida > Thysanoteuthidae > Thysanoteuthis > Thysanoteuthis major. The sequence continues at coordinate 20,010,383 of OY735209.1, forward strand.
ATGACAGACTATATGTAAAAATGAAAAAAGGAATCATAATATATAAATCTAATACAATGTACAATTAATGTAGGCTTGTTAAGTGCTTCATAAATCTTTTTCAAAACTTTTTATAGCTGACTTCTGTTGATTTATTTTCATTTTTTATAAAAGGCAAATAAAACAGCTGAAAATCCATTTTTTTTACCAAATGGCCAAAAAAATTAGGAAAAAGAATTTTTCACTAATTTTATGTATGAAAATTTCATATTAGTGTACTACTGATGTTAAATTGGTTCATTAATAAAAATAAGAAATTAAAGAAAAACAGACATGAATTCATAAATAATATGTATAGTTATTTTGGCCTTTGAAAACAAAACAGGACTGGAACAGGGCAAAATACCTGTGGCCAAAATGCCCTAAAACCGAAAATGCCCATATGCATAACTTAACCTTCTATAATTCCATAAATATACTAATATCCTTTTCTTCATTGCTCAAACGTAATGTGACAATTATCATGACTTCATTATCAAGAACATACACAAAAAGTGCTATCCAAAAAATGAATACTAGAACAGACAGACAGAAATGAGGTTAGATTTTCAAAAAGTGTTACATTAAATGTAAATATGTCTGACAGGTTGTTGCTCATAGAGGGTGGAGGGGGGGGGGTTGCTAGAGCCTATGGACTGACCTAGATCTATTTAGTAGGGCAGAAAGAGATAAATCTCAAAGATGTTACTTAGTCTGTGTCCTTGTTTTGTTGGCTAAAATATTTGGCAACTTGACTCATTGCCTGGTTGAAAGATTGGTATTTTTCTCTCTTTATTTTATGGCTGGCTGATAAGAAGTTGTCAGGAAGAGGTCTTTTTTGTTCAGAGCAGAGTTTTATTGAAATTCGTTCTAGTTATGGCTACCTTATTCTCATTTCTAGCTGAGTGCCTGCGATGAGCTCCACTACATGCAGTGGTGTAGCTGTGAAAAGACGTGAGGTATCACATGGTTACATGTGCCCTACCTCGACCATCATTTCAACCACTTTCTTAGTTGTTTTGAGTGCATATGGGATGAGCATTTGGACATATTTTGGCCAACTTTTCTCATTGGTGAATTGTTTTAATTGGGAATTTTAATAGTATATATATATATATATATATATATATATATATATATATATATATAGAGAGAGAGAGAGAGGCCCCCCCCCCCAAGTAAAGGACCATTGTTCCCACAGTACATCATCATTGATGGGACCCCAGAATAAATATGGATGAGTTCCCAACAGGGGTACATTTGCACTTTTTAAGGGGTGCATATTGGGTTTGAGAGTATAACCATGGTTTACACCACTGTGCATAATTCCTATATCAGAATCTGCAGAGTAAGACTGACATATACAAGAAACGAAGCTGGATGTGGGACTATGGTACACTAATGGTTGCGATTTCAAGTTACATCTCTTCAAAAACTGGGATAGATGGGACATGCAGAAATGTTGGGTTTTTCTCGCCTTCAACTGAAGTAAACTGGTCCGTGACTCGTGGCTTTGCTGCGTGGGGCGACTATTGAACGTAGGGACAATCTAGCGTGGGACAAAATTGGAAATAGCGTTCTGTTTTTGTTTTGTTTGAATTAATTAATGATATTCAAACTTCAATCATAATATTTTATGTTTATTCATATCGATCAATTAAAAAAATTATGGGATATTTGAATAATTAAAAGATTTGGAGAATCCGTGTATTTATTTTATGAAAATCAAGTAAGCTTTTTTTAAAAGAAATTTCCACTCATGCATATTCATGAGAATGTGATCATTAGATGATTTCCTCGGACATTTTAAAATTCAAACGCAATCTTAATATTAAAATATACATGAAAAAGTAATCAGATTAGTTTAATTCTAATCTATTAATTTATTATAACTTTTTATTTTTTAATTAATCCATTTCTTTTTTGTGGAAAGATTAAAAACACTCAAATGATAGTAATAAGTCTAATGTTATGTAAACAAAAGAAGATTCATACAAAAGGACAGGATAGGATCACATTCGTACATAGGATCTTCTAGATCTGAGTGGTGTGTCTATTATTGCTTATGTTAAAGAGGTGTGTCCATTTCAACCAATCACAAAGCAATCACCCTTCCTATCTAACAGCGACACCAGTTTACAAGCTCCCCTTGGAACTGAGCGACAGAAGTTTGTTGAGTAATATCATTAATTAATTGAAAAGAACATTATTTTATAACCTTTTTTTTGAATTTATCATTGCGTGATTGAAAATGTCCTCTACTCAATTGTCCTATGCTTAATTGTCGCTCACTCAGTTGTCAGCAAAATGACTGCTTTACTGATATTCATTATAAGTGTACAGCAACTTAAATGGTAAAAATCTGTGAATTGATTGGTGTTATTGTTATTGAATTATTCCAACATTGCATCTTATAAAAATAAGAAATTCCCTTCAATTTTGTATTTAATCAAACGACTGAACAAAGTTGTTCAAACTATGGAATGAAGTGTTAACTCTGCATCACAGTCAGTAATTAAATAACTGCAGCATCAAAATTTGAAGTCCTGTAAAAAAAATTTCCATCAAAGAATAAATTTGGCCAGAATAAATTCTATTCATAACATCACTGGCGTTTTCCACAGGAAAACATCTAGATTCTGGAGAATTGATGAATCCGTCAAAATAAGGCCCATAAAGGTCAAAAAAGCTTTTCTGAAAAACAAAAGTTTTAGAAAAGGTATTGTGGAGTACTGATGCCAATTTTCCAGTCTGTAGACAAAATAATAAGGTTAGAAGCACTGGAACATCTAAACATCTAAAAAATAGATAAAACTCTTTGCCATATTTAATGGCTATGGTTGTTCAAGTCAGACAAAATCCTCAAGAATAGAACCCATGTGGACAAAATACTCACACTTGCAGTGTAAAGCTGAACAAAACACCCAATTTTCAGTGATTGGTGAGAGTATTATTTTTTTTTTACCTGGTCTCATATTATAAGTATATATTTTTAAAACTTATTTTTTTCGACTCAGACAAAAATCGAGGAATTATACCACTTTGTAAAAATATTTTTTACCTGGCTCCTATTCTAATCACACATCGCATCCAAAAATAAAAAATGATACCAAGTGGTATTCATCTTTTTTTTTCCTTGAATAACCACTTAATATTAAATTTTTCAATTTATAGAAAAAAATGTTGAGAGTGCCTCAAAGAATAAAAGTGAGTATTGTATAAAAGAAATAGACAAGAAACGATCATTAAAAAAATAAGTGAGTATTGTATGAAAATGATAAACAAGAAACTATCATTAAAAAAAAGAATAAAAGTGAGTATTGTATTTGAGAAATAAACAAGAAACAGTCATTAAAACAAGAATATTAGTGAGTATTATATAAAAGAAATAAACAAGAAACAGTCATTAAAACAAGAATATTAGTGAGTATTATATAAAAGAAATAAACAAGAAACAGTCATTAAAACAAGAATATTAGTATTATATAAAAGAAATAAACAAGAAACAGTCTTTAAAACAAGAATATTAGTGAGTATCATATAAAAGAAATAAACAAAAAACAATTATTACAAAAAAGAATAAAAGTGAGTATTGTATAGCAGAAATAGATAAGAAGCAGTCATTGAAAAAAAGAATAAGTGAGTATCTTATAGAAAAGATAAACGAGAAAGTCATAAAAGAAAGTAGACAAGTGCTTCATATATTAAGTGTCGTTTCTAAGAAATAAACACAAACAAATTGTATGTGGTATAATTTTTTTGATTTGTAGATGCGTCAAAACAAAAAAGTTTCAAAAGGATAAATTATGAGACCAGGTAAAAAAACAATGTAATGTCACCAAAAATTGAAATTTGGGGGTTTCGGGTCGTTGTCCGGCTTTTTCACTTTAAATGTTAGGTTTTATCCTATGTTCACTGCGGACAGGATGGTGAAAAAACCATAGCAGAAAGTGTAAAATATGCTTACAAAATGCAAAAAGGTGATTGAGAATATACTCAATGTGAGATGTTATTATGCATAGATCTATGTTTTAAGATGGTGATTCTGAACACAGTTTGCACCCCCCCCCCAGGGGGCAATTTAGGATCGGGTGTGAAGCACAAAATGCCTTCCATGACTCAAACCCGAGTTGTATTAAAGCTCGATTGATTCATTCCTATTTACACGATACCAGAAATTACCAAATTTACCGTAGATTCCGTAGAAACTAATTGCCTTTGTCAGTTATAAAAGGTGATCAGGTGTCAGTTACTAAATTTTACATGATAAATTTGGAAAGTGTGTTAAAGTTCATATACCGGTGTTTTTTTCCTTTTTTTTTTTTTTTTCAACAAAGAATTTCTTTACAGATATCAAAGTTTTTAGAACTTAATTATTTCAAAATATTTTTGTTGATTCAAATTTTTTTTTGTCATTTTAAAGGATCAAATTTTGGTAAATTTCTGGATTGACATTCTTGATATACAAAGGTCCCACTTATAAAAAAAGAGAAAAAAAAAAGATTTTTCAAGTAAATTTTTGTACTTCCAATCCGTAAAAATTCCATTCCTGAGAGAATTTGTCATTTTGGAAAAGAGTTCATTTTTAAGGTTTTTTTTGGGGGGGGTGTATATTTACAATATAACTATAATGCTAAACTGTGCACATACTTTCTGCCATTTTTACAAAGTAAGGCCTGGAAGTATGTGATTACTTCCCTTAACACAAAATACGTGAAAATAAAAAATGAAAACAATGAAAAATAAATAAAAAAGATAAAAATGAGAAGTTAGATGACTTATGGAATAAAATAGATGTTTATTCTGAAAATGAATAAGATACGCTTTTCTCTAACATACGCTAGATTGTTTTCTTCATTTACTTATTAGGGCGCTCGTATATTATAGCAGCCGTTAACAGAAAATGATGAATAGGCTTTCTTTTTTGGGAAGCATCCTGTAAAACAGGTACCTCGATAAATACTTGAGGTAAGAAGCCAGCAGCAGTTCACAGAAAGACGCGAGTGATAATAAATCATATAAACGAATGGCGGAAAGTAAGGTTCATTTTAGCGTCACATTCACATTGTAAATAGATTCCCCCTCTTTGAAAAGTTTCAGAACTGACAAATTCCCTGACAAAAAAAAAATAGTCTCATGGGCTTGAAGCAACAAAAGTTACTAGCCAAAAAAAGTTTGTTTTCTATTTTTTACATAAAAAGAATTAAGGAGAAAAACCGCCATTTTAAGATATTCCATACTTACTCAAATCATTAGAATATTCTATTTTAACAAGTTTATTACATGTTCTTCTGTATATATTGGTTGATTTATTTGAAAATAAAACTGTTTTAAGCCTCCAATGGAGAACTTTCTATTTTCATCAATTTTTTTTCAAGAAAAACTCTGCAGGAGTTACGTTAGGAAATATACTAGGCAGCGAGAAGGTTAAATGTGCCGTGAAGTTGCTTGTAAATAAATCATTTTCTTAGTTCCATCTCTCTTTTTTTTTCCTCATAATAATCTTATGGAAATGATTGTTTTCACTGTCATGCACTGAGAATGTCTTTGTCTCTTTCAGATCTAAACACTTGGGGATAAAATGGATTAATAATAGTATAATTAATCATCCAATTATTGGATTAGAGACCAAATGTATTGGGCAGCTGTTTCTCCTGTTATTTCATGAGTGAAATATTGAAATATTGATTCTGGTGGCTCTTTCCCTCAGTGCTGGCCTTCCTTCCTATTTAGCAACCGATATATATATATATATATATGACATGCCTGAAAGTCAGATCATAGATGCACTAATTATTTTCTTGTGTGAAGATCTAGCAAGAGCAGTGTCACCAACCTTTCCAAATTTACATCTAAAATTGAGTGAAAGACCATCTTCTGGAAAAAAAACATAGCATTGCTCCTACCATTGTGCAACCAGCGGCTGTTTGGCTCAATGTTAAGAACAATGCTATGTTGCAGCGACAACCCTATCAGTCACAGGTTCACACTACCACAGCTGCATTTACTTTTATTGTTTATTCTACTTACATTGTCTAGGCTAAGTGATACATTAACCTCGTAATGATGGGAGATTATTTCAAATAAAAGTTTCTATGTAATATAATGCTATATATGATCATTCTGTCGGATCATGAATCCATTTCAGTACATAACTGTCTCATTGGAAGAAACAAATAGAGCAAATATAGACCGAGAATAAACAAGGTGAGAATTTTGAGTGAAAACAGTTAATTGTGCCTTTGCATTACTGGTGACTGTTTAGCTCAATTGCAAGAGCAATGCAACATTGAAGCAGCTACCCTATTGGTCATAGGGTCAATCCCTGCAGCAACCCATTTTCTTTAATCGTCTATTCTGTTTTCGTTTATACATACATACATATATATATATATATATATACTGACACATACAGAGAGGAGGTGTGTCCAAAACAAAATCAAACTTTTTCCAAAACAAATTTATTTCTACTCTATGTATAATCTTACGAGACTTGTCTCCTTCAAAATAGTACTCTCCGTTGTTGATACACCATTCCCAGGATTTTTTCCAATTTTCAAATTCATTTTGAGATATAGCCTGTAGGTCTTGTCACACTTTCCCTCCTATCTCTTCTATCGTTTGAATTTGACGACTTTTCAGGGGGGGATTTCAGCCTTCGGAAGAAAAAGATGGTTGGCAGGAGCCAAATCCAGATGATAGGGTGAATGAGAGTTTTCTTGTGCTTCACCGAAAATCTTGTTCATCCATCTATCATCAGCAGATGCGACACAAATGATTCTTCATCAATTTTAGTTTTAAAATCATGTGGCACAAACTTTTACAGATTCCTAGCTCTTTGGAAACTTCATGGACAGTCAGATAAGGATTCACACCATCGGATTACAGCGCAGAGTTTTTCAATTAGGCTGTTGTCCATTGACGTGAGGTTTGGCATGTTAGGTTGCTGTTCTTCCCGATTTGAAATGTTATCTCTTCTTGTACGGTTCAGACAATCATTTTCATAAGCTTGTTGAAACATTGGAAAAGTCTCGAAAGGTTTCCCTAATTTGAACACCAACCTTGCATGTGTTGCTCAGAAAATAACCAATGTAACTTTTATACAAGAGGTCGAGGTCTCTGCTACATAAGATTTCAGACACAATCACATTAAAATGTCTTATTGGTGAGCTATTTTAAAGGTTTGGTCTCTTTATGGACACATCTCATTTATATATTTACATTTAGAGAGAAAGAGCCGAGGATTTATACACAAACGTGTAGAGATGTACAAAATCTACATATATTCATACATATACATGCACTAATATACATACATATTTTCCTGTATTTAATTGTATGTTTGTATATGTATATATATATATATATATATATATACACATATATATATATATGTATAACATTTGCTCTATGTGAGTGCAATATATATATATATATATATACACCAATAAAAAATGATGGGATTATTTATGTTCAGATTGGCACTAAGGAGCCTAAAGCTATTTTATTAGGTGAAATGATAAATCAAGTATTCTAACTTTAGGTTTTTCTCTCAAGTCTCAGCTCTGCTGAAGTTGTTTTGAAAGGTGATTGGACATTAAGTCTCAAGACAAAATGTTGTATAAGAAAAATTACCTCTGATATTGTGCAGTTTAAAAGACAAGAACCATGATATGATCACCCTCCATTGTAGTCGTTGCAGAAGGAAGAAGAGCAAATAGCCTTCCTTTGAGTCAATTGATTCTCAAACTTGTAAAATATTATGATAGGGACATATTTTGGAATTATTATTTTTCAATGAAAATTGTATGAGGCCATTTTTAGTGGGATTTATTTTGGGCCATTTTTTTTTTCATGTAAAAATGCTTATCTCAGACATTCTACTATAACATCATTAGCAACAAGTAAAAGAAAAATTGATTAGAATAGTGTTCTCTTGATGATGTAACACTTCCGAATATTTCTAATGTTTAATAACTGGGACAGACCAACTGAAAGGTGTCTTATAGGGATGTGTGCACACATCTGAAAATCACTAAAAGAAACTTACTTTATTCATAGATATAGATTATATAAACTTACACATTTACTCATTTTTTTTTTTCATTTCTTTTAGTTTCAAACCATCAACATTTCTGTGACATATTCTTCATTGTTATCTCAAATATATATATATATACTCCTAGATAAGGAGAGCATAAATTAGGTGAGTATGCATTGTTATTCAGTGCTTGTGCTGAATTGCATGTCAGCCGAGGGTGATGAACAGATATTCAAGCATATAAAAGATGGAAACTGAGGAAAATCTGAAGTTTCAATCACTGAAGCAGAAAAAATCATCAGCAAAAAAATTGGTCAGTTTATAATATATCTGTGTGTGTGTGTGTGTATAAATATGCATGTAAGTGTGTGTGCGCATATATATATGTATATACTTTTACATACATATACGTGTATAAATACTTTTATGTACGTGTGTATATATATATATATATATATATATACTTTTACATTCGTGTATGTATATCTATGTGTATATATACCTTTATATACATGTGTATACATATATATATATACTTTTACGTATAAATATATATGAATGTGTGTGTTCACATATATATATACACACACACACACACACACACACACACACTCATACAGACCCTTAGGTGTCATTTTAACTGTTTGTGTGATTCAAATGTCGTTTGGCAGGTTATTTATCATCAAAATAGATAAAGTGCTTAATAACAGATTCATGTCAAAAATAAAATTCTTTGAACATTTTCTGAAGCATCTACTTAAATATCATGGTTGGTTTAATATCCTTGTAAAAGCATTTTTTGCTTACTGGCAAAATGTGTTTAGTATTCCCTGAATTTATCAGGGTGTATTCATGCTTGAGTACACTTGGAAATTTTACAAAAACATAAATGCTTTGACAACAGTAGGTATGTAGTTTTAAAGACTTCACCATGGAAATATATGTATGTCCCATCATATGACACCATTTACACTTAGGGCAGAATCTTCAGGTCGTAAGGCATGAGACGGCCCAGCGTAGTGGGGAAAGATATATCCTCAGCTGCTTATGGCATATGGTATTCCCAGACAGTCACCCGTCTAGGTATGGATGAGGCCCAATGTTGCTTAACTTTGGTGGTTGTACAAGAAGTGGTGCATCCAAAGTGATATGTAATTGGAGGAGCCTTAATCCTTACCCCTAGTAAAGATACTACACTCTTAAGCATGTGAGTAGGAACTTGAAAAAGATGGGGCAAAACCCCATTGGTGATGTCATCACACCTGTGTCCGTCAAGTCTTGAATGGTCTGCACACATCAACAGCACTGTTTTCCTTTATTGACTATTAGGGTCCAAACTCTGAAACCCCTTTACTCTAGTTGAGGAAGCCTGATCCAGGGGAGGGGGGCAAATGTCCCATTCGCCACTGCCTACGGACACTCATGAATGTGTGGGAGAAATGAATACGGAGAATGCTGCAATATTTCCCTTTCCCATTCTCTAAATTTAGAAACAGTCAGCTGAGAGGTGGGAGCTGTTGCACTCATCTGGAGCTTATCAGTCAGTTCATGTATGACCATTTTCTGATACTTTTTCACCTTTCCTATTGCCTTAAGATAATGTGATACAGCCGCTGTTGAAGTCCTAAAATCTCCAGGAAGTGCACGAACCATTGTTTGTTGGCCATGGCTATCAATAATTTTTAACCATTAAAAGGTTGGACTTCCCTTGGGGTTTATCATTGATATCCATATTTCCAGTGCTAAACCTATTGAACCAATGCTGAACAGTTTGCACTGTAGTAGTGCTCACTCTGAATACTTTGTCGTCATTATCAGCAGCCTAAGCAGCATTATGTTCTAATCTGAAATCATACTTTAAAAATTAGTCTAACTTTTTGGGTAGACACCATTGCTGTTAAGGGCTGAAAAACTCCACTGATAACGAATTATATCTTTATTCACATTGAACCTATAGTAAATGCAATCATATTTATAAATCTTGCACTTGTACAGCATTTTTCTGGATGATGTAATCAAACTTTTCATTTGTAATAACCTAATGAAAACTAATACATGAATATCTGTGTACACAAGTGAGAGGCAATGCACTATCTTCAGGACACCTCCTTAGGTCAAAGAATTATTTAGAAATAATGTTTTTTCATTTGTTTAAAAAGTAAAAATTCTTTTTTGCAAAAAAAATACAACACACCAGTGTATATATATATATATATATATATATATATATATATATATATATATATATCCCATTATAATATGGTGAGTGAATCATTTGGCCTTGACAATCTAAATAGAATAAACAATTAAAGAAAATGGGGCTGCTGCAGGAATTGGATCTATGACTGATAGGGTAGCCTCTCCAATGTAGCGTTGCTCTTACCATTGAGCTAGACACTCGGCCAGTAATGTAAAGGCCCAAATAACTGTTTTAAAAGTCTTTATCTACTCTATTTGTTTCTTTCTATGCATCAATCATGAAAGAACGATCATAAATTGTGTTATATTATATTGAAACTCATTTGAAATGATCTCTGTAATAACAGGATATCATTTCAAATAAGAGTCTAAATATATTATAACGCAATTTATAGTCATTCTGTCAGATCATATATCCATTTCTTAATGATGATATATATATATATGTGTGTGAATGATTGTACGCATGGATGATTTTCTCTGATCCTGGAAAATTGTAGCAGGTGTGAATAAAAGTACCTTTTTACTCAGATGCATTTGATGAGTTAACAAGTCTTTTATTGGTTTCTCTTCTGATCTTGTGTATTGATTATTGATTATTATGATCTTGCAACATATGCATTGGACTTGAAAAGTTTTGAACCTGTTAAATATTATTAGATAACAAAAATTGTTTGAGGGCCTGTAACAGCTTGTTGTATAGAATTCGTCTTCTTTTTTTTAAAAAGTAATTATAATGAACATTATTGTGGCTATCATCTATGAAAAGACATGCTGTTTATGTGTTTGAGTTTGTTTGTATTGATGAAAATTGTTTGTCCTTGGTGGGGGTGTATGAAATAGTCTATACACAAGTGCTTCTGCTGTTAAATTTGACACCTCATCTCGAAAATAGTTCTGCATTCAGAGGAATGTCTGGAAGTCCCTACTTTCATGTATATCCCGAAAGTGCCCGCCTTTGACATCAGGTGTTATTGGTGGGTGTTGCCTTGAAAAATTTGGATGTCTTCCTTTTTTTGTTTCCTGTCTCTTTTTTCTTTTTTTTCTCTCTTTTGTCTTATTTTACTTGGGTCTCACCTTTCTTAGATGTTCCCATTGTTTGCGACAATCAGAAAAACAGGAAAAAAAAAAAAGTTGAGTTTGTTGATTATATTTCTTCCAGTTTGCCCTCATTTCTTTGACGGGCAATAATTAAGTAATTCTGAAATTGCAATGTACTTATAAAACAGAGGTAGCCAAACCGCAGCTTGGGAGCCATATGCAACTCTTTGACATTCAATGTGAGGCTTGTGGAAATATGTTGGTTGAGGTCCTTTTTGGATTACAGTTAATATAGAAGGTAAATAAGAAAAAATCCAAATGTAACAATTATTTGCCAAGTATGAACTGCAATGCCACTGAATAAAAAAAACGTAAGTTTAACGATCATGGTTAGTAAAAAAATATTCAAGGATTTGAATTCTAATCTTAGCTGTAGATTTGATTGAGGCATTGTTCTACTGTGCCGAGCGATGGTGTGAACTTTGATTACTGAAAAGAATACAAACTAAGTTTGAAAAACTACATACAAGTATAAATATCATTGCATACATGCATTTATCCATACTTATATAAAACTTTTCTAACATGATGTATGATAATAATATGTATAGATTTTGTTGGACTTGTGGTTCTCAAACATTGGAAGTTCATCGTATGTGGCTCTTACATTAAGCATGTTTGGCCACCTCCGTTATAAAATATCAAAAACGTTATGTTGTGCGGCTTTTTCTTGTTTATGTTCAATAAAAACAGAGAGATAAAATTAAGAAAATCTACAATTCATCAAGTTTAACATAACATAAGACTCTCTTTCTACTATGTTACCCCACCAGACGTAACTGATGATGTTAGTGCGACAGACAACAAATACTCATTGCTAATTGTTGTATGAGGAGATATTATACTATGCATTAGGGGCATTCCAGAACTATCTGGAGTAGGGGGACATTTACTGCACATGACTCGATTCTTGTATATGTTCTCCTGTGTATATATGGATATAGCTGTGTGAATGTATCCATGCATGCCAAAATATGTGTATGTAATTACAGGGGGGGGGGCAGACAGGGGGTGTAGTTGGTCCCCGTTTGCCCTCAAAGCAGCATGGAGAATATTTTGATAGTTTGAGGAACCACTCATAGTTTGGATAGGACGTCAATATCTAGCCTGGATTTATGATATCAATAAACGGCAAAACCATTGCAACATTACTCATGGCTGACTTGGTGACACAGATGTGACCTTGTTGGAGTAAGTTGGCACTCGGTATGGGTCAAGTTGGCCCATAATTTCCAATAAGCAGAAAGCAATTCATGAGAACACTGAGCCGAGCAGGTTTTGTATTTTTTATGCCCCCCTCCCCTCCAGAAAAAGAAACAAGAAACATTCACTTGTGATGTTGACAGCATCTACATCTTTGTACAGAGTATAATAATATTTGGCACTCCTTAGGTCGGCACAGTAAAAAAATTCAGAATAGATTTAAAATTAAAAGATTTCACTACTTTCCTTTTGACTATGACTTAAGAATAACAGATCCTAACTTTTCCTTGTGACAATGATACTTGATCAAACAAACACAATGAAATTCCAGTGTCGTTAGATTTTGAGAAAGGGAGGTGGAGTTCGATCAACACTGCTGGGGTGCCATGTGAATATAACTGTTTCGTTTATAAATCCCCAAAACTATTACATGGTAAATAACTGATGATCCCAACAAGAGAAAATTTACTCATTGCTCCACAGTAACAAAGTATCTGTTGAACACAGAAAGATTTTTCAAAATTTTTTGTGTCACTTCAGTCACTTATTTCCCAATATAAGTGTAATTTATGTCATTTCAGTGTTTTTTTTAACGTGTTTTAGTGTTAAAAGCTGTAAAGCTTTCTAGATTATATGTATGTTTTTATATATATATATATATATATATATATATATATATATATATATATATGATACATTGTATAAATCAGGAATACAATATAGTATGATATCCTATGTGTTATGAGTTTATTTCAGAAAGTGCTCGATATGATAAAAGTATTCACTAAACAAACACGTTTATGTTTCTACCCTGTTTGGGCTTCAAGTGAATGATTCAATTTATTCCAGATCCCTTTTTGGGATGCATGGGGGGGGGGAATCTATTTTTCTGGGTGGAGAAACTTCCTTTTATTCTTTTTATGTATTGTTTGTTTTTTTTCTTCTATCTTTTTTTAATCCATTTTTTAATCTTTCTTTAAATCCTCTTTTATCCTTTAATTCACCATATATATATATATATATATATATCTATATATATATATATATATATATATATATATAAAATTATAAAATACACACACGAGCAAGGATACCTGGCATTCCCCAGGAAAAACAACTTCCAGTGTGATAACACGAGAAAGAGTGTTCTTTATTTCTTTGTACACAAGACGACAAATTGATAAAAAAAAGACTATTTACCCCGAGTGCTTATTCTCTATTTATGATCAGTGCTGTTTACAGAATGTTGCAGAATCATAGCCTGAATTGTGATTAGAAAAGTTTAACATTCATTTAACCACTACAAGCGGAAAACTATATTCAGAAGAATCAAATGTTGCTCTCAATCAATAAGACCTCTGTTAGATTTTGGAAAGAGTCAGTTTTTGAAGGAGACAAATTTTTAAAGGTGGATGTGTGGTTCTATTCATGTGCCAACTATGATGTTAACCTGGACCCTTGATTTATGTCAGTTGTACGAAAGTACAGCTTCGAGGTGTTTATGTTCCTGGGGATATGAAATGAAATATTCCAGGGTGTTTTTTCATTTTAATTATATTCAGAAAAATTGCTGTCTTCTTGAAAAAAATGATTTGGGACGGTCATACAATAAACAGGAAGTAAGTTTCCAGTTCAGCATCAGAGTTACATTCTAAATTGCACACCCAAACCAAAATTATTTCTGTTAACAACTGACACTTATCCAATGGTAACAGAGGTGCTATTAAAATTTTTCATATGTTTTTGCTTTTACTGGTAAAAGGAATCATAAACTGAACATGACCCCCCCCCCCACTCCGTGTTACTAGTATTATATGTATCTGAAATGAAAATTATTGAATGAAATTGAGCCATTTTACAATAGACACCTGTAGGAATAAATTTGATTTTATTAATAATCTTAATTGTTCTCCAAAAACCTTTGAGAAGCACTTATTTACAGTACTTCATCTTATGAAAGTTCTGGACACAGTATTAATGGTTGCTGATGGTGCTACTGTTGATGTCAAGTTTATCTGTCTTACTTTGCTCCTTTTTTAACCACTGTCAGGTCTGATCACCGATAGGATTACAGACAGCCATATTTATACATAGGATACATATAAGTATACCTCGTCTTTATGAACCAATTCGTTCCTAATGATAGTTCGTAAAACAAGTACAATTATTCATAGAAAACAATGTGTTAATTAGGTTTACATTCTGAAGTAGAAAAATTATGTGCAAAATCTTTCAATTGTCAAATAAATAAAGGATGATAAAATAATGTTCAAGCAATTATTTTAATGGGAAAAGGAATAAAATACTTGTAGAATATTGGAAAGTAGAAAAAATGCATTTAGATTGAATTAAAACTTTGCTTAAAATTGTTAATAAATCACTTTGTATTAAAATAAATAATTGTTGATTTTGTAGATTTTGATCAAATCATTTCTTTTCCTTCAAAACCTTTTGTCTCGTTTTCTAAAAAGTTGAAAATTAAAAATAATTTAATGACTATGACTTAATTAACTTCAGTACAGTTATCATTTTGGGTAAGACCAGTGTAATATGTAGCCAGTTTTTTTTTTTCCGGGGGGGGGGGGTTGTAACCCACAAAATCTGAAAGTATGAAATGTTCATTATGGTCCATGCATTACCCACATTCATTGAACTTCATTCCGAAAGACCACAGTCAGTTTAGATGGATCCCCAAGTTCATTAAAGTTGAAATTCATTATATTAAATTTTTACTGTTTGACCAATCACACTGAGAACAAAAACAAAAAAAAAATCCTATTACTTGACTTAATCACACAACTAGTATGGAAATGATTTTCTCTCTCTCTCTCACACACATACATTCACTTTTTGCACACACAACATACTCAATACTACATATCACCACAACGGCAAGTAAGAACTTAGAAACTCATTGACAGACTCTTATATATGAACTTCAATAGTGCAATTCACTTGTTAACAACTTAGTGTTTCCAAATTGAACAAAAATAAGATTTGCCATCACAGTCAATAATTGAACAACTGTAATATCAAAATTTGAAGTCCTGTAAAAAAAAAACTTAACAAAAACAACACAATTGTAAAGAATAAATATGGTTGAATTCAATTCTATTGATGATATCTCTCACAATTATCACTGGAAAACATCTAAAACAGACTAAAAACAAAACATCCAGAAATATCTAGAAACATCTGGATTCTGGAGAATCTAGATGTTTTAATAAACATGTCAAAATTCGGTGCAAAAATCAAGAAAAATTATAAGTCAGTTTTTGCATTTTCAAATTTAATGGAGACGAGCAATTTTCAACCAGTTTTTTTGGGTGCAGGCCCGAGTGGGGTTGGTGGTGGTGCTGGCGGCTTGTTTGATTTTATGAGATCTCCACATAAAGTATAATTTGCTTTCCTGTGTTGTAATTGGAGTTTTTTTGTTTTTGTTTGTGTGCATGTGTTTGCTGGCCCGACAGGGGGATGGGGTACACATAAGAACCCCCCCCCCATCCTTCGATAATTAATTTTATGAATTCTCTATAAAATTTAATTTACTTTCCTGTGTTATATATGAAGTTTTTTCTTTGAGTTGGGGGCAGGCTCTTATGTTATACATGAAGTTTTTAGAGGCGTCCTCGCCTCTCTATTAGTGGCTCTGTCTGTATGTCAGTAGGTCTGTCCCATATTGTGTCTCAGCTATTTTAAGTCAGATTTACTTGAAATTTAGTAGAAAGGTCTCCCTTGATAAGAAGCTTCTGACCTAGAGAATTCTATCACTCGAGGTCACATGATCTGATAATAATGGCATTTACTCTTTATAATGGACTCCTCATTGAATTTTCAGTTCTTGTTTTTTGTGTGTGCAAGCCTGGTGTGTGTGTATGGGGGGTCACATGCACCCTCAACTTAATTGAAATCTCTGTAAAATGTAATTTGCTTTCCTATGTTTTTGTCCTCTAACAATACTGGATACCCTAACCAGTTGGATATGATAAATATATATAGGTAATCAACAGATAAGCAGTGAAAATTTCAGACCAAAATTCAGTTTATAAGTATATGTTGGTATGTGTATTTAAAGATGTGCCCTTCTACATTATACACACACTCACTGGTATGCATGGATATATTCATTATCTATCTTATATATCTAATACTATAAAGACGACGATCATTTCTTTGTTTCTCAGATTATGAATTTATAGATTCCCAAACTGTTGCACTCAACAAGTTGCAAATTTGTACACAAGGGTAACTTGACCTCATGATGAAAATAGGATCGGTGGCATGGACCTATGGCGACTTATAAAGTTCAAAATCTAATGGAAATGGCTGCACATTTGTCTCCTTAGGTAACTTTACCCTAGGATGAGCATAGGATAGGTAGTGCTGACCTATGGTAAGCTCAATTTAGGGTCTGGTCAGTTATGGCATATTCTTATCTAAAAGAGACAGCTGCACTCTATAAAGTCCAAATTTGTGTACAAGGGTAATTTGACCAAGGATAGGTAGGCCTGACCTCTGATGACTTCTGAAGGTCAATTTAAGATTAGGTCAGTTTTTAAGAGCAGTTCCTTCTTTCTGTGAGTACCAATTTAGTCGACCAATCGTAAGGGTTTCAATCCTTACTTTGAGAAGCTCTGTGTTAAAATTTACTATGTGACCTTTCAGTATTGATTTCTCCCCGACCCTCCCCAAGCAGGAAAACAAAAGAGGTCACACCATTCACTGTATAAGTAGATGATTCTCAAAAGTATTGTTTATCCACTAGTGAAGACAAGTCACCAACGGTTTACACGTATGAAACCTGTACGGAAAGTATCCAGCAATTTTTAATCTTTCTTTTTTTTTTTTAAACCAATATTTTCACATTAGACAGCCAAAAAGCACTAAATCTTTTAAAAACAGCCAAAAAGATACTAAATATATCCTCTCCCCCACCCAAAAATTGTGTAAACCCCTTTTCCTTTCATCTGTCGATAGAGAGATTACTAATGTAATGTTACGTATGTAAGTAAGTTTTGTCAAAATGTAGCCTCCTGGTGAGTGAGCTGTCACGATTTGGAAAAATTCATTTTTATTTCTATCTTCCTTTGGACTACCCCCAACCCGACAGTTTTCTAACATTACGGCACAGACCGGCCTTGAAGAAGTTTGGGTAGGGGGAACTTGGATCAAGGTTTGTAAAAATGGAAAATTCGTTACAACAGGGACTCACTTAAAATGTTGTAGAAAATTAAAACCGGTCTTCAGTGTATTTACAAAATCTGTAATTCTTTTCATATTCAGTCTTGTATACATTTTTCCAATTGAACCTTGAACAATG
This sequence comes from Thysanoteuthis rhombus, assembly GCA_963457665.1. Lineage (NCBI taxonomy): Eukaryota > Metazoa > Mollusca > Cephalopoda > Oegopsida > Thysanoteuthidae > Thysanoteuthis > Thysanoteuthis major. The sequence goes on from OY735209.1 coordinate 20,028,265, forward strand.
CAAACCATCCAGAGATTTTGATACTAGCTCTGGTTTAGCTGGACCTGTTACTGCACGTTCAGACCATTTAGAAGAAGGAATTCTGATTTTCATCTAGAATAAAGTGAATCCGCTTTCTCTCTTGAATCTCATACTTGTAAAATCTAGATATAAATGTCTTATTACACATCTTGATCTCATTACCATAAGTAGGGTGGTGCCATGATTATTGTTCATAAAGAAATCTGTTTGTTTTTCAAACTATTTGTATTGATATGATCACATTTGTTTTCAATCTGGGGATAATACGTTTCTGTACTCGATTAATAGCCCACTTTTAAAACTTGAGATAAATATATAAAGCATCGATTATGAAAGAAAAAAGAAAGTTTTTATGATTCATTTGCCTAAGTCACGGTTATTCAACTTGAAAGCACATGCCCTTGCCAATGCTATACACTAACTAAAAACTGAATGAAAATAGATTATTAAAAACAAGGGAGAGAATTTTAATTGTGCAAATATTGAGTTACTCCGAGGTATTAATTATGTTTACCATTTTGAAAAAAGCTCTCCGGAATTGCTCTAACTGGGAGTCTTCCTTTGGGAATCACAGGAAAATTAAGTAAAATATTTTTCTTCTCAGCAATATTTAGCTTTATTCGATTAATCATAATTCAGGCTTTTTATCTGTAAAGAATGAAATTCCCCCATTTTCATCAATTAAACTCAATTCAAGCATTTCCTGAGCACTTTTCTAAAAAAGATAAACATAATTAATATCTCAAGGGATTTGTCTGTCAGATGTGTAAAAATCAATGAAAACATTAATGCATAAATGAGATAAATCATCAAAATGATAAAATGCTGGGTAGGATTCATATAAAAAATATATTCAGAATGAAAAATTATTTTTTGTTGAATTTGTCCTTTAAAAAAATAAGTATTGAAAATTTTATTAAATCGGATAATATGCTGATTTTTGCCTGATTTTTTTAAACTTCTCAGGTGTAAATCTTCTGGTGAGAATTCTGTTCATATTCATGACAGCTAATTCTGACAATTAGGAAAATCTGAAGCAATAATCATGGTTATAACTTCATCTTTAACTGGTTTACTTAAAGATTTTTTTTTTATTCAATGTCCACTGACTTTGCCACTCAACTTTAGTCTTTCTGCATTAACAAGACAAGTTCTTCAGTCTGTAAGGAAGGAGAATTGATGATTAAGCATAAGATTTTGATATTTCTATCTAAAATCTATCTTTTAGTAATGATCAGAATTCAAGCTCAATTGAAGATTAGATAGAAAGGTATTGTCGGTGGTCAAGAATTAATGTAAGCATCAATTACAGGATAGGGTTATAATGTAATATGCATTACTATAGATATTATTATAGAGAAACATGCAAAATCAGATTGAGAGGGATTGCTAGGGATCAGGAACTAGTGCAAGCATTACTGACAGAATAGGGTTGTTATTAGTATAGAAATTTCATCGAAAATCAGAAAGAAAAGCATTGTCAGTGGTCAGGGATTAACGCAGACATTACTAATGATTTTACTATGGAAAATCAGAGGGAATGGGAGCGTCGGTGATCAGGTTTGATGTTACGTGTTCCTGACAGAAATCGAGTTATGCGGTGGCAGACCCAGCTGGTGGGTAAAAAAAATGACTGCCTAAAACTTATTCTTGTAATTTCTTGGTAAGTCTTTATTTTCCTTCCAATGAAACATCTGTCTGTCCACATAATATCTGTGTACTCCATACATTTCGATTAAATTTTGTGGAACAGTTAGCCATGGGGTAAGGAAGGAGTGGTTGGATTTTGGGGTGGATCGAAGAATCCTTTTCTGATTGAGAGATATCTTTCTGCTGCTCCCATCCCCCTGGTTATACATTTGTGTTTACACTCATGACTGTCCATAGAATATCTCCGCATGTCCAAAATGGATTTCAATGGAATTATGTGGGAGAATGGACAAAAAACCCACGAAATAAACGATCAAATTTTTGGGCAGATCCATGAAAACTCATTCCCTCTGTGTCGCAGTTATGTGTCCCCATCGCATGATATCGCCAAAAGTTCAGTTTGCCTACCCTATATCATCCAAAGGTGCTCAATGAATTTCAAAGAAATTTTGTGAAAGGATGAGAGCAATTGGGAAAGAAAGAGACAGCTGAATTTTAGGTAGGATTCAGAAATATTTTTTTGATTGGGAGATATTTCCCCACCTAAAGAAAAATACATATTTAAATATGCTCATGACTGTTCACTCTATATTTCCAAAAGTTCTCCATGAATTTCAATGAAACGTTATGGATCGTTGGGTGATAGAATGAGATCAAATTTTGGGGCAGTTCAATGCACAATATTTTCCCCTGGCAATGACTTTGGTAGAGGCATGTACTCTGAGTACTTTCTTGGTTTATTGTATGGTTTCTTTTAAAGATACTAAATAAAAACATTTTCAAAGTATCCATACTTATTTTCTTCATTTTATTTCATAAAGTCAGTGCTTGAAAATTGAATTGATAGTGAATGCATGGCATTCATTTAATAAAATGGGAGAATCATGATAAATAATGAAGAGTATTAGTACAAAAAGATCACCAAAATTCTAGATATCTTGTGAAGAGAACTAGGAGTCCGGGTGACAACCACCACAGGCCCACTACTGGGGTTTATGTATTGCATTGCTAATGATTTTAATTTTAAAAAAAGCATTAGAAATTATGAATTGTTGTTGGTCAGAAATTTAGTCGCACGTTTCTGACAAAATAAGGATAACTTGTTTCTTTTCATTTTGTTTTTATAACTAAAGAAAGAAATTCATGTGTTGGCCAAGTTTTCTATACTACCAGTCCTGCCGAGAAACTTACTGCTTTTGTTCAGCACACAGAGGCGTAGACAAGGGGAGCTATTGAAAAACGCCCCCCGGTCCCCAAAAGCTTTATATAGTTCACCTACTGCATTTCTTCTGACATTGTGCAATGATAACAAGGGTATATTTGTACATACATGAATTGCATAACTGAGTCGGCCTTTGGGTTATTTTTCACCACTTGAGTGACGGAGCATATCTATCTATTGCAAATTTTCTTTTTTCATCAAATCTCACCAAATGTTGGCGGGGGCCCCTCAATGAGCCAAGATCCCGGGCTCCGAACCCCCATATCTCTAACTACGCCACTGTAATCCTTTTTTACTACTTAGAAAAAAAAGTCGATGTGCAAATGAACTTGTGAACAACCTCAAAGCCCCCTTTTTTTAGTAGTCGGTCTGTTGTCTTGATATCTGCAATGACGAATATGAATTTGAAAGGAGCCTGAATGAGATGATGAGACAGTGGTTATGACCTGGTCATTCGAGTAAAGGCTTTTTTTTTTCTTTTTTTTCTCCACTTCTGAATAGAAAATGAATGTCTATTTAGGTCAGTTGGCGCCCGGGGCACTGGGGAGAAATTTGTGCTATGACAGACTAGCTGCATAGCTTTAAGGACCGATCAGTGGAAGGCGGTAAAGAAGTAGGGTAACTACATTTATTTATTTATTTATTATCTGGGAGAGAGAGGAAAAGTAATATAAAGTTTAGGGAACCACCTCAGGCTCACGGTAGTTGTTTCCAAACTCCTTCCCGACCTGACCTGCAGCCTAGACATAAGACATACGTTCACACCTTTTTTGTTACCCGCTTCTTTCACTACGATCCTCTCCGTCTGAAAATAAAAAGTGGTAGGAGAAGTAGAAAAGGAAAAAAAAAGCAAGCACTACCACCAGTTTAAACATAGATGCTAAAATTTGGGG
>OY735209.1:20032250-20244750 GCA_963457665.1 Thysanoteuthis rhombus
TCAACAGTGAGTGACTGTACTTCAAGTAAAAACACAGTTAAAAGGCAATTCAAAGTCCAATACATAGCCTCAATTTTATAATTAGAGTTGTGTATTTCAGGGAAACACGAATATATATATATATATATATATATATATATATATATATATATATATATATATATGTATATATATATGTTCGTGTTTCCGTGGATGAGTGTACAAGGCTATATATATGTCTGGGTTGTCATTAGTTTTTCAGTCTAGAAAACGAGAATTTTAGTATCTTCTTACAATATTTTTTAATATTAGCTCATGTCAGAAAGGTCGGTGTAAACATCTCTATACCAACAAATAACCATTAAAGAAGAGAGACTTGTGTTGAAAATCAAAATAAACACGGCCATATCTTATTTTAATATCGTTAAATCAAGAATACATTTCAAATAATCGAAAAAGTTTTCACAAAAGAAAAGGCATATACCGACAATATCTTTATTAATTTTGACTTGGTATTTTTTTGGTGGGGGGCAAAATACTTAATCTAATAATAAGAATGAGTAATAAAATATATACAGAAAGCTTTTAGATATCATTATTCATATTGATTGTCAATTTCACTTATTTTGTGATTGTTAGTCGTTGGGGAAAAGTTGTACTTCGTACCACACTTGACACAAAATACAATCTAACAGCACTGAATGCGAAAACTAATTTTCCTTCGTTTTTTTTTCTTGAAAAATTAAATAAAAAAAGACAAAAAAAGCTCAAGTAACATCCTTCTCCATGATGGTAATAAAGATAGTAACCAAATACTCCTCATCCGCAGTTTCGTACGCGGGGCAGAAAGTATGAGTCCGATTGTTGATCATTATATTTACTTTGTAAATAAAAAAAAACACCCCTTTAAAACTTCAAGAAACCAATTTTTCCCAAGACTGACAAATTTCCAGAAGAAACGAGGATCACATTGATTGAAAACATATAAATTTATTTACTTTATAAACAATGTATAATAAATTGACTATTTACTAAATTTAGTTATATTTAGAATCTTAACATAACTTTTTCATGAGGAGCATTATTCACTTTGTCAATGTAATTTATTTTGTGACTGTGGTGACGATTTTCCTTTTATTTTTGGGAAAAAAAAATTGCTGTCCCCTAAAATTAATTGAATGAGTCATCCGAGCAGATTTAAAAGAAAACAAAAAAAACTCTAAAAACATTGCACTTTCTCCTGTTGGCTGAACTAATGGTGCCTCAAGTTTTTTTTAAATAAGAAAAGTTTAATGGTTCTTCTGGTTTGAATTTTATTGACTAAAATTGAAAGAATCTTTTTTTTTCTTCTTAATTATTATTTCTGAATGTGAAAAAAAAAAAAAAACAACAGACAAAACTTGAAAAAAATAAGAGAGAAAAAGTCTACTGGACGAGAGTAGACTAATCTTTTTTTTTTCTTTACGGGTTTTGTTTGCAATTAAGTCACGTGAAACACTTTTTTTTTTTTTACTTTGACTCCACGAGTGAGGCATTGTGTTCGGGTAAAATAACCATTATTACCACTATACAAACAGCTAAACGTACTTTTCTGTTCTTACCACAAAAGCATATATATATATATATATATATATATATATATATATATATATATATATATATATATATATATATATATATATAAATGCCATTCATGTTATTACTTTATGACTAGCCTGTGTCTTGAAAACAATTTTCTTCAAATCGGAAATTGAAGGATGATGTTGTCATGTCATCTCCTTCAGATCTAAGTTTCGATTTTATTACACATCGACCAACTATTTCATTTGATTGATATTTATTACCTATTTTCATATGCAAAAATAGTCGTTTAATTTGTTCGTAAATCCATGCCTTGTTTCGAGCTCATCTTGTGAACACAGACATTACTGGGGGAGAATGTTTAGATCTGGCAATTGGGTGACCTTGTTGTGGTCTTGATTCGTTTAACTTACTTGGCTTTGTATTATTGTGTACTTTGAAAATAGTTGAAAGGAAAAAAAAAATTAAGTCAATAAATAATTTGAGACGTAGGAGGCAGTTCTAAGAAGTTGGTTAAAAGAAAAGTTATTTAAACTGTGGTAACAATGACAGTAGTCGAAATAAAAGAATCCTGAGATAGTAAATAATTTTGGTGATCTCGTAGTTTAACGTCCCAATTATCGCGGTTGTTGTAAGGGCACAGCTACTCGACGGGTCAATTACAACAAAATACTATGTAGATATAAAATCTGTAAGACACTTCAGTGTGATTTTTTTTCCTACGGTATCAACATTTTTTTGACTGCTATTTGTATTTTTGTTTAGACTATTAAAAAAAAATAAATAACATACCAGCTTTCAAAACTAAGAAACATAAATGTGCTCCCCGGCTGCCTTTATACACCTGATGGAGTGTTTACTTGGAGATTTTCAATATTTTGTTTTTATTAGATTTGATTATTGCTTCATGTGTTGTTGAGACTGACCTATCCCCTTTCAATAACGACAGGCATAATTTGGGACTCTAAACTACGAAATACCCCAAAAAATTTTATAGAAGAGAATACAATGAGTTTAGTTAGCAACAGTCACGGAACAAATCCTCTGTGAAGTTATCATGTGACAACAACTTCGGGGGACAAAAAAGGCGGAAAACTTAGGGTCAAAATTCGTTTCAATTTATATCACTGTTTTGTGAGTAATTTTGTTATCAATCCACAATGCCTTTTAACTTTCAGAAATTTGTCAGTTTTGATAAAAATTAATTATCTAAGGTTTCAAAAGGTGGGTTTTTCATAGAGTTGATGTTGATTAGTGGACTCTTACTATCCGCCTATCCTACGACACTGTGGAAGTGAATTTCTCACGGTGCTCAAGCAAGTATATTGTGGTTGTATTTCTGCCTTTTGAGATTTGCCTTTCTTAACCTAGTCAAAAAAAAGTTTTTAGCCTGTAATTTTTTGTGTTGATCCATTAAATCCAAGAACTCAGAAATTGTTAGTTTTTAGAATAATCGATTTTTAAATATTTCAACTCTGATTCTATTTACAATGTAACATAATGGTAAATTAGACCGTTACTTTCTGCCAGTTGCTGATAGTGTGGCTTCTAAGTATTCGGCTATTCCCCCTTTGAAGTTAGTTATCAAAGCTCCTTGTATATATTGATGTTTTTTTTGTACTTACAGTAAGCTTTTAATGGATTAAAAGCACAAAAAAGATATTGGCGATTTTTTTTTTCAATTAGATTAGCTAAATTAAATCTTAACAGTATTTTTTTAAAAAGAATCTGACCTTCATTTTTGTTGGAAACTTGATTTTTGAGAATATTCAAGTTCTAGCCGTATGCAACATGCTTATTAAAAAAGAGAAATGAAAAATACTACCGATTTATTTTCAAATTCAATCTCCCCGTAGCCCTAAACCCTAACAACGAAGAAAGAAAATTTTAAATTTATTGTTTTTTTTGTACGAGTTCGGGAAAAAAAAACTTCTCCTGAATAATTTGGCTAAATGAAACAATTATTACGTTAATGTCTTGAGAGCAAATTGTTATTTAAAAAGACTAAAGACTCTTTACTCTCTTTGAGGACATTGGGTTTATTTATTTTTTCCAGTAATTGTTTTGATTATCAGTAGCTAGAAACGAAGAAAGAATGTCCACTCCTAAGTTTTTGCTGTTAGGAAACCTGTAAAAGTGCTTTCAAAATCATTAAAAAAAAATACTGATGTGTCATCATAACCAAATCGTTTCATGTGAAAAATATTTGTAAATTGATATTACATCTTATTTTATTTGAAAAGTATTTTTCCTGTTGGCTGTTTTCTGGAACGGTAAAAATTGGCATTAATACAGTCTGAAAGTGTTGTGGAAAAAAGTTTTGAAAACTTGTAACTGAACGTTGGTTGAATAATTTGTTTATAGAGTAAAATAAAAGGCAATTATATATCGGAGTGGTGTAAACTAGGTCACCATGTATATAAAATGTATCGAGGCAGCGTAAACTATTTCGGCCGTCTAAAACTGTATTTTAAAACATTAAAAACATGTCTATTCCGATACGATTAACGTTTAGTCAATAAATCAAGGCAGATAGCTTGGCTGTTTGAAACTGTATTTTATTAAATCTATCCACAAACTTTTTAGTACAAAGGGTTAGGGGTTAGGGTTAGGTTATATAAGTCAATTCTGAAACAAACGAAAGCAGTGAACTTGTCGTCGTCGTAATAGTAGCTTCGCCAATGAAATTCCCTCAGATATGTATAGAACAGGGTTCTAGATCAGTGGCATATGGTGCTTTGTATCTTGGGTATACTGTGTGCTACGGATGCACAAAAACGTGAAAAAAAATATTTTATTGCCTGTGAAAAGCAACGGACAGTCGAAGCATTTTGTCCCGATTGTCGAAATTAGATAATTAATGGAAAACGTAATTAGGATTAGACACTGTTATCAGCGAATGAAGTGTCCAATCCAAATTCTGTTTTTCTTTCATTAATTCTCTTATTTGTTGGTCGTTTGTAACATCGAATGAACGAGTGGTGAAACTTTACAACTTACAATCAGGTCCACCTTCTCTACATAGAGTACCTAAAAGGTTTTTACTGTCTGTTGTTGCTTTTGATTTCTCAGACACTAGAATATTTTTGCGTTTTTGTGCGTCCGTAGCACACAGCACACCCAAGATATAAACCTCCATACACCACTGCTCTAGATGTACCCAAACCACTGCCGTAAGGCCAAAATATGTCAGAAATTATTCATACCATCCATACAAAAATGGCAAGTTAACACAGATTCGATGTATAACCAAGTAAAAAAAAATCCTTGTTCAATCACGCACTAAATTGACGTACTTTGAATTATCGAATGTTATGTCCCGACCCGACGGCGTTAGGTATATAAAATTCATTATAAACATCAATAAAATAAAATTTAAATAACAAAACAAAACGAACAAAAAAGAAACTCACAAAATCACTACTCACTGATCCTGGTTTGATGGGTCCAAAATACAATAAAAACATTTTAGCTGTGCAGTTATGTGGAAATTAATCTAGCCATTTTTAAAGCCAGTTTTATGCTACCCATTTTTACCCATTAAACCAGGGATTACCCCTCAAGTCATAGCCAGTGTCTATTTTATTTTGTGAAGAGAAAAAAAAAATAGTTTATTGGAAATGAAAAGAACAGAAATTGAAGTATTAGTTTTTCCATGAAAGCATTTATTGTGCCTTGTGAGTAGAGGGTCTAATGAACTTAGTTATGTACTGTTAAATGATGTTCATTTGAAAGAGGTTATGTCGGCCGCGTGAATAAACTAGGATTTTGATTTAGTGTATTCTGTATTTCTAGTTTTTTTTGCACCATATGACTAGTATACTGAAATTTATTTTTAGTTTAGGATACTTGTCTGGGGAAAAAAAAATGCATCTGTTGCTTAAAGATCAATTATTCTCAATTTCCTGAAAACTGATCAGAATACGTATCCAGGTCAAAAGGCATCAATTCATTAGGCATAATGCACGCACTGTAGTACAAACCACTGAGTTACAATGTTGATCAGTCAAAAGGCATCAGCCAAGAATGTTGAATTTGTACTGATCAAGTAATTTGATGTATTTTTTTTTTTTGTAAATTCGAATGAATAAAGGTTTTATTCATTTCATACCATGTGTCACATGAGGAAGAGTAATTAATTTAAAAAAAAAAAATTTATTGTAATTTGAATAATGATTATATTATGATTTTATACCATATGTCACAGGAGGAAGAATAGAATAAGTAATTTAATTTTAAAAAATTGATAACAGAAAAAATAATTGATATTATATTATATAATGATTATAAAGAAATGAGTTATATTTGTGGACAATTTGTTTTTACAATTGAAACGAGTTTTATTGATTAATCTTAGCTTTGACGTGGTTCCATAAATCATACAGGGTCTCTGAAAAGTATGACTTTTCATTAAAAGGTATAATTACACTACATAGTCATCTGAAATTGATGTAAATAATGAAATTAAAATCTCCACTTTATATCGACGGTTTAGTAAAAAAAAACATTAAACGAATCCCGCCATTATGACTTCAAAGCAAAAATTACAAAACAGGTAATATTCTTAATTAGATGAGTCATCTTTTGATAATTCGTTTAGTTCATACTAATGAAATGATTTATATAGAATAAGTAACATTTTAATAAGGTAAATGAGTTGTGTAAAAAAAATTAGAATCTGGCTCCAACAACAATACCAAAGCAAAAGTTTCGGTTAAATATGGTTTATTGATCTTTTTGAAATAGAATTGAATTGGCTAATAATTTCGAGAAAAGAGAATTTCTTCCTGTTGCGTCTGATACGTAATAAAAAAATTGTCACAATAAAATCTTTTTTCTTTGAAATTACCATAAATTTGTAAAAAAATGAGTTATTTCTTATTCTATTCTCCATCCTGTGACATAGAATGAAATAAGAAGAGAAAAATTAATAAATTAGTTATAAAATTATTATTTATCAAAATTTACAATAACAGTATAAAATTGAATCACTTTATTGATAGAAATTCAATCAAAATGTTCCTACTGCAGAGTTGACATTCTGGTCTGATGCCTTTTGACTGATCAGCATAGTAACCACAGTGTTTACATTATGCCTGATGCCTTCTGACCGGTCTCTTATGAAAAAAATACTGTTATACTTGCTTATTATAAGCACTGAGGAAAAGAAAGAATTTCGCAGCTGCAGTTTCACATGACTGGTGGAAAGTAAGGTTACTGTTTAACTCTATATTAACATTGTAAATAAAACCCTCTCCTAAAACCTTTAAAAAAAAAAAAATGATTTTTCTCAAATTTGCCGAAGTAAACAAAGGTCTTAATTGATTGAAACCAGATTTCATAGAAAAAAACACATTTTCACAAAAAAAGTTAGTTGTTTTGAATCTGATATTGAATATTATTTTACATTTTACTTCACCACCGCAAAAACATAAGAATTAAAGAGAGGGAACTTGGGGGAGGGTATTTTTCATTTGACATTATCAAATTTTTCAGACATTTGGTGTAAATTTCTTATGACTCACCTTGAACACAAAATCTGATAGTAATTTAGCTGCTAACAGGTTGATTCAGAAAGGCACAAACAAAAACTTTTTTTTCTGCCACTTTGGGGTCTAGGTTTCCTTACAACCATAATCACAGAGTGAGTTCGAGATTAATTTGACATTGGTTAGGATTTTTGTGAGTGGCATGTGCAAATTAAAATAACTATTTTAAAGCTGCTCCTTCCGACGGATGAAAATCAAAAAATAAATAAATAACAAAAATAGTGTAATGAAAGTTGGTCTAAAAATAAAAAAAAGCTTATATTAAGCTGGATATATCAAAGCAATATGTATGTGTCTGTCTACTTATCTATGTGTTTGTCTCTCTCTCTCTCTCTCTCTCTATATATATATACATATATATATATATATATATATATATATATATATATATATATATATATATATAAGTTGAAGTAGATAGTTGTTTGGTGGTATCAGTTCGTCTGTCTTGATGTCTGCTTCAGTAGTGGTAACTAACTCTCTAGAATTTCATAATTTTTTGGGTTTCTTTTTTGTTTTTTTTTTCTCCCTGGGGGAGGGGATGCATCCACGCATTCGGTTGGTCCTGATTAAAGATTTAAAGACCTTCAGGTGAACCATCCCCATCTTCCTCTTCCTGTACTACTATTACTACAACTACTACTACTACTTTGTTTAGAATCCCTTTGAAATATATGAATGTCGGGATGATGGACACATCTTTGAACTTTTGATTATTGTAATGAAATAGGTTTCTAAATTCTGCAACAATTTAGTCTTTTATATATACATATATATATATATATATATATTCTTGCTCGGTGTCATATTACAAATATCTTTTGATATTTCTGACGGCATTATTACCTCTGCCAACCAAGTTGGAGAGGTATATGTATTACTCCGTATCGTCCCTTTCTTCCCTCTGTCTATCCACCCAATATCTTCAAAAGTTTCCAATGAAATTTTGTGGAAAAGTGCCCCATAGGGTGAGAAAGAAGTGATTGATTTTGGGGTGGATCCAGGAGTTTGTTTTTGGTTGAGAGTTTTTTGTTTTTTTATATATATACATTCATGTATTCACCCATGTCTGTCTACATGATATCTCTAAAAATAAAATTTCAATGAATTCCAATGAAAAGTGCAAGGGTGGATCATCAAACCAGAATGTAGTGATTTAATTTTGGGGTGGATCCAGGAATTTTCTTTTGAGTTTTTGATTGGCAGAATGCTTTCTAGTTCACTACAGAATTTCAAGTGGTAGGAATGGAAATAACTCTGAATAAAAACGAATTAGTGTCATCTACTTAGTATCACACAAGTTCAGCTCTTTAATCACACATTGGTGGTTTAATTTTTGACATTTATCTTAAAACTTTGCTTGACGTGGCTAGAAATAATTCTAAACTTGAAATGATGATGAGTATTACCGCTTCATACCCACTGGAGATTGAATTGGGACCTTACAAAACTGGTGGCTTCACTTCACTCTCTCTTTCTCTCTGTCTCTCTCCCCCTCTCTTTTTTTTTTCTTTTTATTATCTGCGACAAATAGCAAGGTCCTTGAGAGCCAAATTCACTGTCTTTCAGACTAAAATTGAAAAAACTGAAAGCATCCAGACAGAGAGATGGGGAGGCAAGAGAAAAATTCACAATACCTATATTTCTGACCTATTTTGCATGACGTCATAGAATGTTGAGGGGTCATAGGAGAACTTATTCGGATCACCACCCTTCTTTTTTTTTTTCTAGTTGGGTTTTCTACCTGGCCTCATATTCCAATGATACTTTTTATTGAAAATCGGGGTCAAAAGTGTGAGGAACAATGATGTATTGCTAATGACTTTTATTACAGAAGTGTATTTTGTCAGTGATGTCAGAAAAAAAAATTCTGAACAATGTTGCGAATCTTGAACGGTCTGTTGTTTAAAGTAGTGGTTCTCAAACTTTATCATATGACATCATACTAAATAAATTTGACTTATTTCGGCACACCAACTGTGAAAATGAAATGGACAAAGACATTCAAGTAGTCAATGAACAAAACTTGTATGTCAGCATACTTATATACATAATCATCATCCCTTTTTCCTTTCTCGCTAAAAAGATTTGGATCTCGAAATCTAGTCATAAAACCAGCAGATTATCATCTCTGAGGCAGAAACAGTGCAGTCACCGGGCCGGTTCAAGGCGCCCTAGGTGAGACTTGGAATGTGCACCCCTGGTTGTATTCTAATGACTTTCAGTTTGGAGTGCCCCCCTAAGACCTTAATGCACTAGGTGACCACCTACATCACCTACTGAGCAGACCAGCCCTGAACTGTCGTAATACCTTACTGGATGAGTTCAAGGCTCGAATTACATGTTTGCATATTTGGAAAAATTTACATGGCATACTTGGGAGATAGTTGCGACACACATTTGAGCGCCACTGTTCACATACTGGATGTCTTTCTGTTTTATTCACAGCAACTTATTGAAATGAAGTTGTGTGAAGTGTAACTAACACCCTAAGGTAGAAGTTCTTCCTGATTAGTAATGGGGGGAGGAGAACGAGGTGGCTAGCCATATATCTGTCAAAAATAACCCCCCAAAGAAAGCTAGGAAATCATCTTGGAAAAATGTCGGCTGATAACCATATTTATGGGGGTTGTACTTTTTAATGCTCACAGGGTCAGCCAATTCTAAGGGAAGCATTTCAGTAGGGGAAATATTTGGTAATTATATATTGAAGTGGTGCAAACTAGGTCACTATGTGTATCTAATATATTGAGGTGGCGTAAACCATTTTGAACATTAAAGAATGCCTACATTTCAATACATTTAACTACAAAGAATATAAGTCAATTACGGAACAGATCAAAGCAGAAAACTTGCCCGTTTCAATTGTATTTTATTGAATTTAAATACAAAGGATATAAGTTAGGGTTTAGTGCAATGGTTATCCAAGTTAGTTGGAACAAATGGAAGCAGCTAGCTTGTCATCATCATGATGGCAGTATAGCCACTGAAATTTCTGAGAGCTATATCTGGAAGAGAGCTCTAGATTAGTGGTATACAAACTGTGCTACCTTGCCAGGGGTACGGTTTTTGCACGTCTTTATTTTGTTTTGTTTAACAAAGTGCTTTCTTTTTTAACAATGTTTGGCTTTTTTAATCAAAAACATCTTGGTTATAATTGAACTGTCATGATGTCAAAATTTGTAGTCATGTAAAAAAATGAAATTCCATCAAAGAATTAATATGATCAGAATAAGTTTTTCCATGTCTGAAATTGTAAAAAAAAAAAATTTAGATTCTGGAGAATATAGATGTTATGAATAAATCCATTAAAGTTAGAAAAGGTCAAAATAACCTTTTTCCCAAAAATTGAAAATAAAATTTTTTTGAAAAGGTTTTGTGGAGTACAGATGCCAATTTTCAAGTCTATAGACAAAACAGAATGGCCTGAAGTGCTTACATGCAAATACTTAAACAAACAGCAGCACATATGAAAAAGGATAGAACCCTTTGCCACCTTTGATTAATCCACGTATGGGTAATTCCATAAACAAGGCCAAGATCCAGTAGTTACATACATATTCCAACTCTGGAATAGAGCACTCTAGTGGATAGGGAATTGTGCATAAGTAAATATATCGCTTAAGTTCAGCCTTACTGACCGTCCAGTTCTGCGTAGGGCAGAGGTAAAATGCCAGCCTCTAGGTCTGAAGCAAAGGTTTCGATCCTACCTCATGGTACTGAATGGGATAGTCTTTAGCCACACTGAAGAGTTGTAATACAGCGAAACATCTGTCTTTGGGTGACTCAATCATTTAATTATTATTATTATATATAGGGAGTGAGAGAGAAAAGGGAACATTGCTTTTTGAAAGGGGTTCCCTAGAAAAATTAGTTATTGAAAAGGGTTCCTTAAGTAGAATTTTGAAGATCACTGCACTTGATATATCTAACTGCTGCCGTAGTTAGCACATTATGTTGAAAATATTTTATGTCATCCAAACAGAATTGAAACTTTTCAAGTTTTTAGTGTATGATTCAGAATAAGTTAGTTGAGTACCATCCTTATTCGAAACTTTTTGAAAGCCAGCATGATGTCGCAAATAGAAAATTCCACACCTGACCTCACTGGAGTATGATCCAGAGATTAGAGATGATACCGATTTCCAAGGCATTTAAATCATTTTGACTTCGGTAAAAGCTTGGTTATCTTTGCTTTATCTTTTTAGAACCTTTATTTATATCACAAACAGTGAAAGACTAAACAAGTCTCAATCAAAACAAATTATTGTCACTGCCAAACTCACATTCATTTATCACTGTATTTCTTGCTTATTCTTTCATCTGTACAATGATATTGTTGAAAATGTCAAAAATACCCCTATGAGTAACAGATACTCTTATGAGTAGCGGTGATAAGAAAGAGAAAAAGCGGTTTTCTTTATCTATTGCGCAAAATAGATATGCAAATATTCCAAAATCCGATACACTTCTGGTCCCAGGTATTTCGATGTAGATTACTCGAACTATGTAATGCTGAACTGGACCCTTACTTTGTTTCCATCAGGTTAGCTAAACCAAATTTTTACCTTGTTCAAACTGTGAAGTAGACATTTGACATAGGATATTTTCATTTGGCATTTTATTTGAAAATAAGTATCAAATTTCTATTTAGGTCTGGCCCGCATAAAAACATAACATTGAATAGTTGCTTCACTTAGAGTGAACTTGGCGGACATCAAAAGTATAACTGTATTCAGAGTATAGTTTTGCAGTAGTTAAAAATATTTCAGTCGCCTTTTCATAGGATACAGAGACGTTTTTTTTCTCTCTAGTGTGTCTGTTCTATCGGGTAGTAAAAAAACAGGTTCAAACTCCTCCTTCTGTTCCAACTGAAGATGATTACTGCATAAGTTGTGTATGCATAAAAAAATTATGAAGAGATATATTTCTAGTATAAATCTATTAATTTATTAGAATAGGATAACTGTTTGCTTATCTGTATCTGAAGATAAATTTTCATAGATATAGGTGGACTTGTCAATTTGGATCTATCTGTAAGAGAGCTGCCTACTAGTTGGGCCTGATTTCAAATCATGGTTGAGGAATGTTATTTTTACTTTTTGGTTTGGTTTAATGTTGCAAGACACACAAACAATTGAAAGTTTATTCCCATAAATTTGGTGAGGGCTGAGTGAGATTGCGCATTTATTTTATATTTGTATGGAATAGAAAAGCAAAAAAACTATGTGTGTATGTATATATATATATATATATATATATATATATATATACATATATAATGTATGAAAAGGCAATCAAATAGGTGGAAGGGCTTTCAGAAATATTTTATCTTCAGTTGAATATAAAACTTGGTTGAAAACAAAAGGTCTTGTATCTATATTATCTGGACACATGCGTGTGTGTGTCTGAACATCTCTTTCTGTTGACTGTGTAGCTGTGTATGTATATCTTTGCGTTTGTGTGTGTATGTATGTATGTATATCTTTGCATTTGTGTATATATATATATCTGTAATACACACATGTATTTGTGCCTATTTACTAAGTTTAGCTTTGGCACGAGGCAACAAGTGTGAGAGCTTCCAGTTAGTATCAAAACTTACGACAAGACTAGTTTGCTCATCTCTACTCCTTGTATTCACATATGTGTGTACTATGTAATATTGTGTGTATATTTTAACATGGTTTTTGTATTCGCTAGTGTGTGTGTGTCCACGCTATATCCCCGAAGCTTCTTAATGAATTTCAATGATATTTTGTGGAAGGATGGGCTAAAGAAGAATTGATAGAAAATAATAATTTTGGGGGTGGGTGATCCAGGAATTTTTGAATGGTTACCTTCTCTGCATTGTACCTATATGTTATGTCCTCACAACATTTCTAAAGGCTAATATTTCCCTACCAGCTGTGAAATTTATCATTGGATAGTTTCATAAGTTTTTCATAGACAACTCATTAACATAGAGTACTATCTCGCCACAGTAATGTCTGGTAGTAAATAGAATATTTGTTATTGTCATTGTATAATGTAAAAAAAAAAATTAAAAAAAAACAACCATAAGTTCAATGATGTGTCCACTATCCTTATATCCATATCTGTAATTTCTGATTCCAGAGGAATTCTAAATAAAGTACAGGTAGCATTACTAGTCGTGGTATTGGTAGCAAGAGGAAGAAGGTTCTTTGGAAAATCTAGCTATTAAGCTGTACAATTTTCATCAATTTGTTCTGGATTCTTCATCATTATCATCAGTCTTTCAACGTCTGTCGTTGCACATAGACCTTCCCCAGGATTCGCCACAATTCTCTATCATGGGCATCACGGAGCCAGTATTTTCTGGATTTGTCTAGTTCATCGCTCCATCTTGAATTTTGTTGGCCTTGGTCTCGCATGTGATCTCTAGGGATCTATGTTGTGAGTTGTGATGTCCATCGGTTGTCTTTCATTCTTGCAACATGGACTGCCCATTGCCATTCAAGTTTCATGATAGATTCTATGATGTCTTGGACTCCCGTTTTCTTCCTGATAAATTGTACTGTCTTGTGATGTCTCCACATAAGGTTGAATATGATTCTCTTATGCGCGCGTCGCATGCTTCTCAGTTTGCAAGTCTGTCTCTTGGTTAGGTTCCATGTTTCAGCTCCATAAGTGACTATTGGGAGGATGCATTGGTTGTATACTCTTCTTTTTAGGATTATTGGAATCTTCTTGTTTTTAAAGGTTGAGCTTGCTCTGCCGAAGACTTGCCATCTAAGTGAGATTCTTCGCTTGATTTTCTCTTCTTTTGAGGATTTCATGGAGATTCGTTGTCCTTGGTAGATGTAGTGGTCTACCTTCCCCAGTTTTGCACCTTCAATCTTGACAGTTATGTTCTTATTCTCAATGTGATTACTGCACATGATTTTCACCTATTTGGTTATTTTATTTGATGAGTATGTATGATATTTTTAGCTGTAAAGTTGGCTGGAAATTGGAAAGTTTAGCCGATTTTAAAGACAGTTCTAGCTATTAATAGCAAATGATACTTGACAACACAAAAAAAAAACGAACATTGGATTTCTCATCTATTGTTCAGAATAGATGTTCTCTTAGTGATGTCACACATTCTCTTCCTTCCTCTTTCTGTTAACATGAACGGAACTGACTGACCGAAAAGCATCTCATGTGCTGGACACATCTAAAAATAGATTTGTGATAGTCAAAGTTCGGAGTATTTTTTTTATTTCTATGTTTTTGTTTTTTTTTCACTACCGATGTCTTCTGCCTTGTAAAAGAAAACTTACAAATGTAATTCCTATATCCAAATGAAAAAACTGATGAAAAATGGCTTGATAGTCATATTATTCTTAACCATCTATTTCTTCTAATTTGTCAGCTGAAGCATTGTCAAGTATTAATTTTTCTGTTAGAGTTCCTTTCATCTCAATCTCTGTTGCTTTTCGTCTCTGGCGGAAGAAAAAGCTGGAGACTAATATTCAATATGGATATCTGTTGTCATCGTGTCATCTTCTCAATCAGATGACTTTGTTATTCCTTGATATATTTCAATGAAATTTTGTATGTCGGCTTTTGGAGAGATTTTACTTGGGGGATGGTGAGTTATGGCTGATCCAATTGTTTGTCTGCTTTTTATAGGGAAAAATATTTTTGTTTACAATTCGGAAAATTTCTCAAATCTTCCCCAGTTTTGTTGAAATTTGGCTATAATGTTGAGGAAGCCGCATTAATTGAATAAGGGTGAGTCATGGTCAATCCGATTGTTCACATTTTATTTGTAAATAACCATATGTTAATATGCAAAGAAATATTGAACTTTGGAACTACTGAACCGATTAGAATGAAAATACAGGTTCTTGAGCATCTAATTACTGAAAATATTTAACATGGAAATTTTATGGTTTGAATAAAAAAAATAATCTGATATCTCCGAGTTAACAGGTCTTAATATACAACTAATTTTCACTCTCTCTCTCTATTCCAATCATTTTCTGCCAGGGACCTTTATACTTTGAAGATTTTATTGGAACTATCATTCTACAACTGTTGGTAAACAATGAAGATCAGTAATAAATCAGCCTCTGGCAAAACTTGGACTTGCATCACTTTCCCTTAAGAATCTTGTTCCACTGTGACAACTGCCTTACCAATCTGACCATAGAAACCCTGACTAGTTATTCAGATTTAACCGAATAGTTATTTGTTATCTTCCCCAACTGCCTGATAGGTCACCATCTTTTTTATTTACTTACTTACGCTAGTAGTATTAGGAGTGATTCTCTTTTTAAACTTCTGAGATGAAGTTTTGTCAATAACTATTAGCTAGCTGAACTAGTGGAAATTCCACAGGTGTTTATAACTAAGATTATCCATTATCTCTTGCTTCTGCTCTTTCTCACCCTTTGCCTGTATTTTCTCCTTCTCTCCCCTTATCCTTTCCGATTCCTTGGTGACCAGCCATATTTTTATCTGAATGTTATGCTATCATGAATAAGTTTCTTTATGAAAAATCTTCCTACCAACTCTGTAAACTTCCAAACTTTCTTAGCTCCCCTATCCTTTCCTGCCCTCTTATCAAACGACATACCTTTTTCTACCCTCTCTCTACCTACCCTCTTATTTAATTACCTAACCTTTCTCTTATTTATTACTAAAAGTAGGTAAGAACAAGCTGAATAGAATTTTTGGCTAGTATATTATTTCATTTCATTTCAATGTCGGTTGCTTTGCACTGCAATTCTGAAATCAGCCTCTGATCATTATCATTGTACGAGTGTAAAACGTTGAAAACCTTTTTGAGAAATGCTTAGACTAACTCTGGGAGCTTTTGGTGTAAACTGTTTGCTCAATTTATGAATTGGTTGTTGTTTCATCATCTGAAATAACATCCTGGGTAATGATATCTTGACAAATCACTTCTCAGGCTGATTTTCACCTGTCATAAAGGGAAAAAAAAATGCTGCTTTTTTTTTTTTTTTTTTTTTGCAATTAAGCAAATCCACAGGTGCGGCAATGTGTGTCTAGGAGTCTCTTCCAATGTTATCTGGTTTAAAGTGGATAATGAAGGACAATAACTGTGAAAGACTCCCTCCTCCACCTCCCAGTGTAAGCCCCTACCTCTGATGTAAGATGTGGTCAAGAGAAGAACTGGCTAAATTTTGTGATTGATCCAGGAATCTTTTTTTTCTTTTTTATTGATACTTCGAATTTTATCCACATGTATGGCCGTCAGTCTCTTTGGCTATATATCTCCAAAAGTTTTCGAATGAATTTCTATGAAATTTTGTGAAAGGGTTGGAAATGGGGTGAAATGATTGAACATTTGGTCAGATCCAGGAATTTTTTTTTTTTTTTTTCTTACCTCGCTTACATGCTATTTCTGAATTTTTGTTCGGTTTTTAATGACAAAGGTTGGCACTCATTCTAATCTAAATTTATTTGGTGAATAGCGTCAAGATTGGGCTGAGTGTCGTTATGGTTACCGGTAAAAAAATTGAATCGGCAGTTTGAGTTTCAGCCGAGGCTTTTTACTTTCACATTGCACTAATACTTCTAAGAAAGGCATGAATCCACTTCTCTCTCCAGCTAAGGGTAAATAGGGCAGTTGGAGTACTTTAGCCCTATAAGGTAATCCATCAAAGGGGGGGTTATTGTGATCAAAAAACACCCACAATGCCAAGGAGGGTTTGGCATGCGTCTTACAACTCCATAATCACATATTTTTTACTGAAACTGCATCAGTTGTTATGACCCTATGCTCCACAAAGGAGTGTAATTGAATAAACAGTCATGCTAGAGGATATCTCCTATCAGTTAATTCATCCTTGTAATGTCATTTGTCCACCTCTTCCACTGAACCAGAGTATATGACTTTTTTGCACTCTCTGACCTCGGGTTGTGTAGTGCAAAAAAAGCCACTGATGATTCTCGAAATTCAGACAATAAAATGAAGGTTGAAATAGAGATTTTGAGGAGGTTTGTCTTTTTTAGTGGTCTTTCGTTGAAAACCTTCCAATTCTCAAAGAGGCGTAAAATAAAACAAAGTTAGATATTCTCTTGGATCTGATCGACTGATAATAAGATTGCATTTTCACAGTCTGGTATTAGAGCGACTCTTCTCTCCCATCCTCCTGTTGACAAGGTCTACAGTGTTTCCTCTTCTTCCCTTTATTGGATTGGATGTCTTTGAATGAAATGGCATCAGGTTCAATTGCATCATTTTTCTGTCATTAGATTGTCTGGGGACAATAGATAATTCCTTTTTGCCCCCCTCCATTCCACATTGAGGTTATTCCAAGAGAATGGATGAGGACAAGTGATGGGCAAATTCAGGTTAAATGTCAAATTCCGTGGGAATCTTGCCAATTTCTAGGAAATTGGTGCTATACAGTCTTCCTTAAAATTAGCCTAAGGCCAAATGTATATCCATCTAATTTGTGTGTTTGTGTAGTGTATGTATGTATATATATATATATATATATATATACATATATATATATTGAGAGAGAGAAATTTCAAACTCTACTCTAAATTATGTTGAATGTATCGAGCACTTTATAAAACAAACCCATCACACATCATATATTGTGTATATGGGTAGACTAGTTGCTCTGTAAAAATGACGGATGTATAGATCCTGGACATACTTTTTGTAAGTCACCTAATCATTTAAATCATCTCAGCAAAAGTAAAACATTAAAATTTGACTTCACCTTTATTTTTTATATATGTTCTTTTTTCTAGAGGTATCTTCGCCTCACTGTAAGAGGCTCTGTCTATCTGTCGGTCAGTAAGTCTGTCTGTATATTATTTCTCAGCTGTTTCAAGTCCAGTTTACTAGAAACTTGGCAGAAAGGTTTCCCTTGATAATCTTACTGATAAAAATCTTCCACTCAGTTCCATGATCTGGCAATAATGGCAGTTAAGCTTGCTTTTAAAATCGATTTTCTCAGCTGTTTTAAGTCAGAATTACTCGAAAGAAAGGTTTTTCTTGATGATGTTTCTTACCTAAAAAAATCTTCCACTCAGGGTCACATGATCTGTCAATAATGATGTTTAAACATTGTAGTAGATGCTTCATTGAACTTTTGGTTCTTGTTTTGAATTATCCTCTTTTAGAATGTTTTTTAAAAAGTGTATGATTTGTGCAAGAAGTACATTATAAATCTTTGCAGTCAGATGATTTTGAAAAAGTTATATTGGTTGACCATTGTTGCCACGATGTCTGTGGCCGTGCTGTCATTGGTTGACTCAATTGTGGCTAACAAGTTCAATTCCTGAGGCACACATTTATGGGGAGTGAAGGGCTCTGGAGTGCCTTGCACTCAGATGATGAACCCTTATTGTATTCTATAATGCTGGTGATCCACTCTCTTCTGCTCTTTTCAAAGGATGTAACCACCAGGTGTGTTATGTTGCCCTATCTGACTCTGTCCTTGGCATGAGACTTCAACTCATTCACAGGGATGCCACAGTGCTTCAGGCTATCCTTGATACAGTCTTTGAAGTGTTTCTGTAACCCTGCATGAGGGCCCCGTGAAGGACCTAGCAGGGCATACATCAGCTGTCCAGCAGAGCTGATTCTTCAAGATCATGACCTCTATACTGCTGAGGTTGGCTCTATCCAGAACTTTAAGGCTAGTGATGCCTTTCCTGCCATCCAATTCCCATAATTGAACATCGAGTTCTTGTGTGCAAATACTCAAACTGCCAATTGAAAAAGACAATTACTAGGAATATTTGAATATAATCAAATGATTGAACAAAATGAGTGAATCATCAATGTTTCTTCTTTTTTTTTTCAGTTCTATTTTCACAACTTGAGTATTAACTCTTGAATTCATAGACCACAAGTAACCCTCTGTGACCATGGGTAGCGTAAAGATTATAGAACTATTTTGTGAATTGAATTGGAAAAAATGAAAAATTCACCAATTTTGAAGAGAAATAATTTTAATCAGAAGTTATTTCCCTTGATATTGAAATCCAGTTTTTGAAAATGAATTGAGCTGTAAATTGACCCGACATCAAAATTAGAAGCAGAAACTGTAGATCAAAATTTCATGACAGTTATGTTTTTTCTTCTTTCTTTTGTAGTGGGTGTGCGAAAAAATTATTCAATCTAATTGTTTTCTGATGTTCTTTTCTCATTACAGTTAATTACCTGTTTGGATATCTGAATATTTTCCGTTTGGATGTATCATTCCATGGACTAGGATACTAAACACAATCCCAGTAACGGACTACCATAACGATTGTTGCCATTTTCTCCACTTGTGGAACAAGAAAAAGCAGAAGGTAAATCACAGGGAAATTATTTGTTTCTGTTTGTAAACTTGTAATTGGCCGTAGTCAACACAAATTATGTTAAACTGTGGCTATGTGGCTCAGCTTGTCCATTGTGTGTGGAGGGGGCTGTGATTGGTGAGGACTTTATTTTTCTTTTTTGTCATTTGTTGGCCAACTGTCTGCCTTCCTTCTTTTTGTCTCTCTTCACTTCTCCAATTCATCTTTTTTTCTCATTTTCTCTTCTCTCTCTCACTCAATTATTGTCTTCATTAATTTCAATCAACTTCTCTTCTCCTTCCTCTTCTCCTTTCCTCTACCTTCCTCTCCTCTTCAACTTCCTCTCTTCTCCTTTCCTCTCCTCTTCTCCTCTCCTCCTCTCCTCTTTTCCTCTTCTCTCCTCTTTTCCTCTTCTCTCCTCTTTTCCTCTTCTCTCCTCCTTTCCTCTTCTCTCCTCTTTTCCTCTTCTCTCCTCCTTTCCTCTTCTCTCCTCCTTTCCTCTTCTCTCCCCCTTTCCTCTTCCCTCCCCCTTTCCTCTACCTTCCCCTCCCCCTTTCCTCTACCTTCCCCTCCCCCTTTCCTCTACCTTCCCCTCCTCCTTTCCTCTACCTTCCCCTCCTCCTTTCCTCTACCTTCCTCTCCCCCTTTCCTCTACCTTCCTCTCCCCCTTTCCTCTACCTTCCTCTCCCCCTTTCCTCTACCTTCCTCTCCCCCTTTCCTCTACCTTCCTCTCCCCCTTTCCTCTACCTTCCTCTCCCCCTTTCCTCTACCTTCCTCCCCCCCTTTCCTCTACCTTCCTCTCCCCCTTTCCTTTACCTTCCTCTCCCCCTTTCCTTTACCTTCCTCTCCCCCTTTCCTCTACCTTCCTCTCCCCCCTTTCCTCTACCTTCCTCTATTCTCTTTCAACTTCCTCTATTCTTCTGTACCTTCCTCTCCCCCTTTCCTCTACCTTCCCCTCTCTCACTCTTTGTAGATTGTCCTTTCCATTCTTCTCTGTTTTATACCTTTCCTTTTCTCCTGTCTGTCTATTCTTTTTTTCCTTAATTTGAGAGAGAGAGAGAGAGAGAATATTACCCTGCTTGTATATCGATTAACATCTCTTCTCATACTTATCTATTGATCCACATACCGGTACAAACTAATTACAAATATGAGGAGGTTGAAAGTATGGAAATAAATACCGATGGTGGCAACAATCCTTTGTCTCAACATAAATAAGTGTCCATTTGTTGGGTGTCTTTTTCTTTTCTTTTTTCTTTTTTCTGGTGATCTAAGAATCCAGTCTCTAACTGAGTATTACATACTCATTCATTTTATTCTGAAGTTACCTAAATTTCTCTCGTCTCGATTTGTTTATTTTTTTGTCCCAGGCCTCTAACCCAAGATTCATTTAGTCCAAAGAGCTTGGGAATTCTCTCAACTCTGATCCAGTTTTACCCCTAAGATCTCAATTCTGTTTCCCATAATTTCATGCCTCACCTGTTTCTTTTATGTAGCTCTGGTGAGAATTTTCTCATTCCCTCACCTGAAAAACTTGAGGCAGAACCGGCCATTTTGAGATTGTACTTTTGTAGCTTGTATTGAAGAGAACAATGGAAGATTTACGTTGCTCCATTTACCTTGAAGTTAATGAAATCAGTTCATATCCTCAAAATATATGTTCCCTTTGGGATATTTACTATGATCAGTTTAGTTTGACACAAGGCTAAAAGTGTACGGGTACCCTGTAAGGATTAAACTCACTACAGTAATAATGATCAGCTAGTCTAGCTTGCAAAGTACTAATCCATAGCAAAACACCATCTATTGATGTTTACTAAGCTCAACTGACACAAGGCAGTATAAGCGATGCACAAGAATGAGGCACCTGGTTAGGATTAAACTCATGAGAATAGGAATGATCTGCTAGACTTCTAAACCACTGATTCACAGTGATGGGCATTAATGATATTTATTTAGTTTAGTGGTTGGACACTCTTTATACCAGTGGATTGGTCTGTAGGATGAATTTGCAAGTCACCATGTTACAATGAATGCCTTAAGTGTTTATCTACCTGTATATATATCTCTCTGAATGTCCTTATACAGACAGTCCTCTTATTTAGCCCCACACTTCCTGAATCCAGGTACAGCCTAACAGCTTCTATTTTTCTCATAGATTTATGAAAATTGATAATGTTTTCTACAGATTTCATGTTTCAAACAATAAAAAAAATTAATCAATGATGGTGACACCTATCATTCTATACATTGTTGAGTTGGCACCTGTTGTTCTTTTAATTGAATATTCTCACCACATTTTGCGTCGATACCATCACCTCACTTTAAACGAAATCTCAAAGGAAGTTGTTGCATTGGTTATCTTTTTGAATTTCAAACTGCAAGGGACGTGCCAAAACAAATCAGATGTGTCAAATGGAGTCCGACTTTGCGCTGTTTAGATTTACCTCGTCTATTAGCAAGCAACTTGAAGGAGAGTAACGCCAAATCAAGTATTAGTAATAATTTAACCACCAAAGAAGTATTTATCGGTTGAAAACGTGATAAAAAGCAGAAAAGAAGATCAAGGAATTGGTCGAAAACTGATAAAAAAAAAAATGTGTGCAATGAAAATAGTTCATCTCGGAATCTTGTAACAACTTAAAAGACTGGTTTTGTAGATTCCCAGCCGGATTGTGGATCAGGGAAAAGATGAAATACTTGAGCAAAGAAGGAAGGGGGGGGAATTCTCAAAGAAGAGATGTTCTTTTGAATTGTTAAAGAATAAAGAAACCTTTCTTTCTTCAAGTTATAAAAGAGACCTTGGGAACCAAGTGCTGGGGACCAAACAAAACTCAGAGTAAATGGACATTGAAGCTACCTGTCTACTCGATTGTGTGACTTGAGGAATTTTTGTAATATTTTTTCATCTAACTTGATACGCAATGTTTACCTTTTTATTTCATCTTTCTCTTTCTCACTTTTATGTTTTGTTTACAGAAAACATTCAGTGTTGCCTTTCTTTTTATAGCGTGCGTGTGCTTGTTTAATGTTCGTTATGCACCGGTGATTCTTTTCTTGCAGTGTCTGTGGTTGGGCTGCATGCATCTATCTCCCCTCACCTCCCCTTTACATTTACTGGTCTATGAAAAAACCATATTAAATTTAAATAACAAATGGAAAACCTTCATCAATATCAAAGAAAATATTGCTTTGTACTATACAGCCAATATGTGTTGATGGTCCAGGTATAATCTTTTCAAAGGAAAAAAAAATTGTCTGGATATATAAATGGCAATAAAAACCTTTTGGCTGAAGAGAACATAGATTTAAAGAACAAAAGTAAGAATGTATACTTGGGTGCCCTTCTTATATGCACATGTTGGTATAGTTCAAATGTCTGTGAAGCAAGTGAACTATCTCTGTTCATGTATATTTGGTATATATGACATGTAACGGGTAATCCTTTATACATAGGATATATATCTATGTTATATTGCAAGTGACCCTTCTATCCATACGTGTTAGGTTTATATCTGACGTATGAAGCAGGTTACGCTTTTCCTATATACAAGGTTTTTTTGGAAATTAATCGGTCATTTAATATTAACAAAAAAAAATTAGCTACCTGTAGAAATAGCATTTAGTCCCCTTCAAAATACTCCCTTTGGGACCTCACACATTTATCCAAGCATATCTTTCCCTTTCCAAAACTGTCTGCAAAGTCCTCTTTCCAGATCGCCATCAACTGCTTCTACGAATTTTCTTTAATCTTGTCCTTGGTCTGAAATCTTTTGGAAAAGCTGTAAGTTGCGGAGAACCAAATCTGGGCAATATGGTCACAATCACGTGATATGTGTTGCCAGAAAAACCTCACGTGAGATTTGGAGAATGACCTGCTTGGTCATTGTGAATGTGATGGTCACAGGGTTCACAAGCTCATTCAGTGGCATGTCTCTGTCAATTAATCAACCCCTGCATAAGTGTCTGATCACGCATGTGCAGTATAGTTCCCTCTTATTATTTGTCAACCTACATCAAGGCTGTGCAACTGGATCTTGGGATATTCACAGGGCTCAATACTCTCCAGACAAAACTGCTATGTGTTGGGTACGTAATTGGTAAATTAAGCAGGGGACACTTCCTTGAGATATATATATATATATATATATATATATATATATATATATATATATATATATGATAAGTCTTATTTTTAGAACTCCTGACATTTTCTATAAATA
This sequence comes from Thysanoteuthis rhombus, assembly GCA_963457665.1. Taxonomy (NCBI): domain Eukaryota; kingdom Metazoa; phylum Mollusca; class Cephalopoda; order Oegopsida; family Thysanoteuthidae; genus Thysanoteuthis; species Thysanoteuthis major. Next base: position 20,055,868 of record OY735209.1, read on the forward strand.
GATGTTTGATACATTTTTCATGGCACAGAAGATCCTTTCTATGCAGGTATTTATTCGGTATAGCCTCTCTCTCACACACACACACACACATATATATATATATCTCAGTAAGATTGTTAAACTGGTGATTTCATGAGATTCCTGAACATATTAGTAATTTTATAAAATCCTTTGTTTCACAATCAGTATAGTGGTGGTTAACAAACTTTTGATGCTAACCATTATGGCTTCAGTGAGTTCGATCCTCACCAGATTAATTAGTAAATTAGCGTTAGCATGTTGTGATGTGATGGTAATTACCTTTATATAACTGCGATCTTTCGTATGTCCAGCTGTAATGTCTTATATCATCAATTTTTTTTAGGAGACTTCATCTTAGAATATTTTGAGACGTCATTACACATGCAAAATTCCTTTGTATCTCTCTTACACGTATATATTTAAATTGATATTACAAGGGATTTATTGACTCATGACAGTGTAGGCTACCTTGTTTCACTCTACTGAGATTTTCAAATGTATATATTTATTTTTGTTATATACATACAAGTAAGAGTTTGTTCAATGAACATGTTGAGTCAAGCAGTTATAATTTAAAAAGATCATATAGGCATTCACATTTGTCTATGTGTGTGTTGATTATATATATATATAAAATGTTCACAATTACACATATATTCTAGTAAATAATCCATTGTGATTAATTGGCTTATCCGGATATTATGGCTTTTATTAATTCTCTCTCCATTGTCCCTCCAGCTCTTTTGACCAAATCATCCTTCTTATGGATTTCTTAATAAGTATTGAAACTAATTGATTAAGCTTCTAAAAATAAAGATGAAGGGGGTAGGATTAGATCGGGGAAGACCCCCAAAGTTTTTTCCTCCTTTTATTTCACTTATCTGATAATGGCTTATTTATCAGGTGACCTAAAGGAGCACTTACAGCTGATAAAAAGATCAGTATAGCTTATCTATGATCTGAATTTTTTTCTGGTAAAAACTAACAATAATGATAATTCCTCATCTTTTGAAATTCAAAAACAAAAAAAAAGTTCTGTTTTTATGTCACGTGTAACACCCTTACAAACTCTCTCAAGTTTTTCAACCACCTTTGGACACATAAAGCACTGATGCTCACAGACGCTTACTTACAGTAGTTTGAGTTTTTTCTAGTAAATTTGAAGTGACATAAAGCTTTTCGTAAAGCGGGTAGTGGGTATTTGTATGGTTAAAAGTGAATATAAAAGCAGTAAATATTTTCTGATAGAAAATAAGCAAACTTAGTCGGCCATCAAACTTTTTTTCCCATCTAGTTATTTGCCATCCCCATTTAACTGTGAAAATATCTTAAGGTTTTCACTTGTCGGCTATCCACCAGTTTTCTGTAATGACGAGCATAATACTTGTCAAACATGATGGGATTTTTTAATGTTTTTGTCAGTTTTTTATCGTCCGTCATTGGGCATAGACCTTCCCCAGGATTTGCTATATTCTGCCGGCCATCGTTTTGCATTTAATATCTGGGGATCTACATAGTGAGTCTTGATGTCCATCTGCTGTCTGCCACTCTTGCCACATGACCAGCCCATTGCCATTTGAGTTTTTTTTGATGGATTTTATGATTTCTCAAACTCCTGTTTCCTCCTTAATTTATTGTGCTGTCTTGTGATCTTTCCATGTGAGGTTGCACATTATTCTTTCATGTGCATGTTGCATGGTTTTCAATTTGAGAGTCTATCTCTTGGTTATATTCCATGTTTCAGCTCCATAGGTGACTATCAAGGGGGGTGCACTGGTTGTATATCTTTCTTTTTAGGACTAATGGGATTTTTTTGTTGTTGAAGGTTGACCTTGCTCCACCGACTTGCCTGATTCTTTGCCTGATTTCTTCTTTTCAGGATTTCATGGAGATTAGGATGAAATCAACTAAGTTGGGTTTTTTTTCCTCTCATTATTCATATTCCAAATCAGTCAAACTTTTTAGACCATCGACCACTTCATGAAATCCTTGGTTCTTCATCTATCCCCAAGCAGGGCTGCCTATAGAAATTTATCAAACATACTAATACTACTTCCAAAAACATACCAAGTTCATAGTATACAATTATATTTTGACGGATATGATAATCATAAGTCAGTATATCACATATACTGAAGAGAAAAAAATATACAAATGAAATTGATGACTTGCTTCCTCCACGTCTTCTTCTTTTACATTATACCATTTCTTCTCTTTCATCTTACACAGATTTCATGATAGAATCCATATGTATAGTCTGCCCTTACTAGAAAACTTTTTAAGCATAGTAAAACATATATCATTTTGATTTGTTAATAAGCATGATACTCTTATTTTATTTCAATGTTGTTCAATGAAGAAAATGTTTTCTCAACTGGAGAAGGCAGTTATGAAAGGAGATTTAACATCAAAAAAGATTGTAGAAATGTCTTCTACAATTTGAATGCTTTTGTTGTTTCCCTCCATTCTTTATTAAGTTTTTCAAACTCTTAATCTCAGGTAACAATGTCTCTGAATGCTCTTCAGTCTTTTCATCCAAGACTGATAGACTTCCATCACTTACACTTGGCCGATTTGTGCTGACATCACGGTAGAATTTAGATGAACAAAAACTGAGGGATTAACTTATAATTCAATGGTAGAATACAAAGTAAGCAAGGCCATTAAATGGCAACTCCTGGTTGTATCTTTGCAGGAATCAGCAAGTATTTTATGTGAACAGAATATTAAACTAGTATAAAACAAAACTAATTATATATAAATCAGAAATGTTTGAAAGTTGTATTTGTACTTTCATTTCTCAAGTGAGTGATGGATTTTAATCTTGAAGTTCAATACATCCTCTCCTGGCGTCTTCTATGACCCCTACCCTCCACTGATCATTTTCGTCTCCTTGGATAGTTCCATTGATATCAGCGACTTTGGCTACCTCTGTATTTAATTCAAAGATAGCAGCAGCAGCAGTGGCAACAGGCTGTTGACTGACTGACTGACTGACATTGTTTAGCCTAATTTATACCCCATGTTCAAGCAATGTCTATCGGGTTTGGTACTTGTCTGTTAACCTCCAGCTGGCAGGTCTTTGTTGTGACCAAGGCTTTTATATAATAAGATATCAAATTTTACTGTCATTCAAGCGTGTACTGAGATAGTTTGCTATGGGTTTTTTTTTTTGTAATATTTTGTTGGTTTATTTTTGTATGATCCATGGGTATGTTATTATGGGGGTAAGAGGATAATGTCATGCTAATCTTCCAAGTTGGGAGGGCCTGCCTAGAAATTCAGCATGTGAAACTTTAGGCTCTAACACAAACCTCTTGTTCAGTTTGGGAACGTGTAACTATCAGGTCACAGGAAGCATTGAATTGGTATTCACTAGGTTTAGTTTGGTCTGTCACTATGCCGCAAGTCAGGGGCACCCAGTGAAAATTTAACTTGCTGCAACAGGCTGCAAGAGTAAACATTGCTCCGCGGTGAGATTATCAGTTCAGTTCGGTTCAGATTGGCAAAGAAGCACAAGTATGGGGTACTCGGTAGGATCAAGTCAGTCGGTGAGGCTAGCTTGTTGACCACTACTATATGCTAAAGTGTGTTTCGTGGTACTTTGTATGTTAACACGTTCATCGCCACAACGCACATGCGTGTTTAGTGGCATATTGTGCATTGCTTCTGATGGACACGTGCCCCCATTACCCAGTTATATTTTAGACAGTATAAATAGCTAGTGCAACGTGCTAGACTCGGTTTCTGCCTTGCGGTCCTGAGCAAAGGACGTGCTTATTTTGTTACACTGTATGTTGCGCTATCAAAGGTAATAGTGAACGTGTTAAATTAAATTCTAGTTTTTTTTCTTCTGCCCTGTTATGAATACAGTCAAATATCCTCTCATAGCATGCAAGCTAATCTTTATTTATTTTAGTAAAAATAATATTAAAATTTGCATTGGGACTGGAAATGTCCCACTGGTAAGTAACTCTATAGGTAGAAACTCATAACCTTGGAACCAAGGCAAAAAAAAACAAACTAGCTTATTTAAAAGAAAGAAAAAACATATGACACTGTGAGCCAATATGAAACCTCCATGTGCCCCCCACTACACTATTTGTATTCTTTCTTTTTTTCCTTCCCCTCCTCTTTCCTTCCTAGTCTTCTCCCTTTTAATTTCTTCTCTCTTCCCTTCCTCTTTCACCAGTTCTAAAACACATACCGAAACATTTTTTAACTCTCCAATATCCATGCAGTGTATAAGATTTCTCTTTGCATAATTAGAAACAGCCTCAATTTCCAAAATGAATGAGACTTTAATCTACATCAAAATGATATATTATTGTTCTCCCTCTCTGCAATAAGAATGTGCAACTTCAAATCTTCAAGTAAACAAAATATTCAGACAGTCCACTTTGAAAATGTGACCCTCTAAACATTTGCAGAAAAAATATAACCCTCCTGGCTCCCATTTTTTATTTTTTGCAAAATATGACACCCCAGGCTTTCATATTTAAAAGGAAAATTGATCCTCCAGGCTTCCATATTCAAAAGAAAAATTGATCCCCAAAGCTTTCATATAAAAAAGGTGATAAAGTCTAAAAATGCATAAACCATCCTTTGATAATTATGCAAAATAATTGAGTTTTTGTTAGCTTTTAATGTTGACATTATTACCTCATCGTTTTGACCAATCCTTTCTCCGGCTTTCTTCATGTGTATAATTTGTTAGGAGAAAAGGTATGACAAGATGGCGCCGGAAAATGTTTGCTAATATATTGACTGAACTGCCATGCAAATTACACAGATGATACCATTCACAGCCACATGTAACTCAGTTCCTGAAAGGCTGTAAAATGGATCAGGTGGAATATTGTGGTAACGACAACTACACAAAGTAGAAGTTCAATTGTCCAAATGAAGCTTGGAATGTTAATGACTCTTCTCAAAGCCATAGACATGTGTGTTCCTGTTTATCTTGTATTATATCTACGTTAGTATGAATGTGTCTAGATAGAAATACTACACCAATAATATTGAGATTTTAGGGTGTGGTATTTAAAGATATATAGGATCTAGACAAGAAGTTGATTTATATGCCCCTAAACATATGGAAATTCTCAAGGATAGGTAGTGCAGTATTTAGGGAGGCAGTTCCTTATATGGCACTGAGTGGGGTTCAAGATTTGGCATCTTGGAGACATCTGTTACAGTGAAAGTCAAGCTTAGAAGACTGAGAAACTGGGAAAAAAAAAAAAAAAAAAGGGAAAAAAAATATCTGAACCTAATTGGCGCCAGGTTTGTTTTGGTCTGTGGTTGGTGTCGTGCATTTTGATTTTGAAGGTTTTTCCTTTGTTACGCTGTCCCCTGTGCATTTCCCTGGCTGAGTATTTCTTGAGTGTCTTGCAGAATCTGCTAGTCCTGATGCTGAGAGCAGGCAGTATGTGACGACTTAATGGCTTATGCAGATAACTTTCTCTCTTTCTCTCCCTCTCCCTCTCTGAACTCCTGAAAGTAATCGGTCGCTGTTGCCATTCTGTTTTTGAACTGAACTGTTTGAATTCTCAGCCGGTTTTATTTTCACCTCATCTCGAATTTCAATGAAATTTGAAAGAAGAAAAAAAAAAAAAAAATATTCCTTTTAACAATATCAATAATATATTTCAGTGATGAAGATCTAGATAAGGAGAAAGAGTAATATAATCTGACCTGAAACGAAAAGAAAAATTTGTGTGTGCATATATATATATATATATATATATATATATATATATATATAAGAGAGAGAGAGAGTAATATACAGTATGGAGCACATTCACTGTTGCTGTGATGACTATCATCACCTGCCTGAAACTGTGATAAATGTTTTCAGGGATCACTCTGGTAACACTTATACCACTACCTTTTGCTGTATGATGTAATGTGAAAGTTTTAGGTTTTCTGAAGGCTAATAAACGTGTATATTATAAATGCATATATATAATGTGTGTTTAATTATGTATACACGTGAGTGTGCATTTTGTTGGTTTATGATTTACTACGATCCACACTTAGGTCCATCATGAGATGACCAATCATGTGCATGTACAAGATGTTATATTGGTGAGGGTGATCTCATGATAGTAGATAATTTTTTGAATAGTCAACTGTCCTTTTTTTAAAAAAATTTATTGTATCTCAAAATGCCATTTGGACCATGTGCCCCAAGAAATTGAAACCGTCAAAATTTTATTCGAAACTTGAACCAGAGATGTAGAAAATGTACCCTGAATAGGAAAATAAAAACTGCAATAAAACTTGAAATATTGTTCTGTTAGGAAAGTTTTTAGTTGCTTTTTTTTTCTCTTGTGTATTGCAGACTTTTCTGACATGGAAAAAAAATCTAAAAAATTCATTTTATGTCCCTACCTATTTGTGTTAATTATTACGTAGGAGAAAAAAAGATTATTTTCTATATTAGGTGATTAATATATAGTGTAGCATATACCAAGTTAATGCCATGGAAAAAGTATGGTGTCTTATAACAGTAATAAATCTGTAGTCAGAACTTATAAAAATATAGTGTCGTATAACAGTAATAAATCCCAAGTCGGAAATAATAAGCATCAAATCTCTTATAAAATACCTTATTTTTTGGCCTCTAAGACTCGTGGTTTACAAAGGGTATTTGGAGGACTGCAACTCCTTAAAGACCAATAGCTGTCCATTTTGAGGTTCCGTAGACATTTCCCCAGTCCTAATACCAGTGCATTGGATTCAGCATAGCATTTCCATTGTTCTCTTCATCTGAATATGCATTTTTATGCTGGCAAATACAATAATTAATCTAATCAGTTTGGTATAAAAGAAAAATTAAGTTTCAGGGTTATATATTTGTGGTGGCTGTGAAATAATAGTAAGCATTTTTAAAGTGCTTTGTTGAAGATGTATGGATAAATCTATAAATATTGTTAAAAATAGTATATTATACAATGATTCTTCTAGATAGGCATTCTTATCTTACTTGTCATCACGATGTGACTGTAGCTGTGGGCGTTTCTCAGTTATCGCTATCTTGTAACCTTCAGGATATGTTAAGCAGAACCCTTTATTTCATCTGATTAGGAGTATGGGCCAATGTTCCCTCAAAAAGTCTGTGAGCACATCAAGTTCAGCTGTGTTTTTTTTTTTCTTTTCTTTATCTGAAAATTTCAGAATTTGTGCAGTGCAATGATGCTGTGTAATTTTTTTCTTGTGCACAGCCGCACAGTTGCACACATTAAAAGGAACACTGGTGGGGGCTATATAATTCTCACGTTCTTCAATGAGATTTCAGATTTCAGGACGGTCTCTTCCTCTGTGTGTAGCTGCTCTTCTTTCTTTAGTAAACCAAAGCACTCCTGCAATGTTTGACAGAGGGGTTGAACTCAGAATTTCCAGAAAATCAAGTCCATTGCTATTATCCACTATGGGTCAGGGGCTAGATCCTAAGGTCAAACAGCGTTTTGGTTCAGGAGAGAAAAAATGAGTAGCCACGTTGAAGAGGGAACAATCCGGAAGCTTGAAATCCCTAAATTGGACGCTGGACATTGCTGATCACTTGAATATTCTCCCCCTCTCAAGTGGCCATTTGAACATCATTGCATTTAAGTTCTGGCAATTAAGCATCATCCCCTGAAGACATTGGGGAAAATGCTTTATTTTATTCATGAAGTTGAAGACTCTTCATCACAGTCAATAACTGAAAAACCATAGCATAAAAATTTGAAATAATGTAAAAAAAAATTCATCAAAGAATAAATATGGTCAGAATAAATTCTAATTATGACATCATTGGCGTTTTCTATTGGTAAACATCTAGATTCTTGAGTGTAGATGTTATTCATTAACCTGTCAAAATGAGACCCCAGAAAGATCAAAGCTTTTTTTTTCAAAAATAGAAAAAAGGTATTTTTTGAATGATTTTAGCAGACTACTGATGTCAATTTTCATGTCTGTAGATAAAAGGGTATGACCAGGAGCACTGGAACTCAGACACAAGCAAATACATGTACATGTATAAAATAAAAAATAGGATAGAACCCTTCGGCATCCTCTATGGTTACAGTTGTTCAATATTCTTCACTCAAAATTCAGATACATTGTTGGGACTTTTTGTTAATTGGGTCCAATTCAGTGTCTCATCACACTTGTTAAACTTTACTTCATACTTCAAAAGGTTGTTTTGTAATAACCAGTGAATAGTTGGCAACAGTTTCACCACAAGCAGAGGAAGAATGACAGCTTGGGACGTGTTGTCAGCTTTGAGTTCTCCCCTCTTACTTTTGACAATTAAACCTCTTACTTCCTGAACCATTTATGGTGAGGTTAGGGGTAGGTGTTGAATTGATCCCACATGGTAAAATATGAATGAAAAAATTGAAAATAAAAACCTCCCTGAGTGAAATGAAAGAGTTCCATTCAACAATCTCAGGAAGGTTAGCAGATATGATTGACCCCTATGAAAGGCTGGAGGGCACAGTGTCGGAAACGTTGTGATGAAAACAACTAAGATGAAGATGCAAGTCCCAAAAGAATAATTGTATAATATCACCCTCATCAAGAAACCTGGAAATGAACTGGGTAGTTGAATAGTGCAGATCTTCATTCAGAGCTAGTGGTATTTTTATTTTTGTATCTCATAAACCAAGGACTGTGGTCCTGAATTACTTAACCCTATTGCTACCCCTAACATGATGTGAGGGGAATGTTGGCAATGTTCGAGTATGAGATGCAAAAATAGAGCAATACTGGCACTGCAGATGAGACAGCACTCATTTTTTTAGGGACTACATTTCTTGTACTATTTGTTACAATGAAGAGCTGGAGATGTGAGAAATGGAGATTATCAAATACAACTCAAACCTGAGGATAGCTGGAGAGTTTACTAGCCTAAATGTTATAATTGAAATAACATAGATTAGGATACTAGTCTAACTCCTCAAATAATTACAATACTAGACTTGAGAACTTATGATTGCACTACTGAACTTGTACCAAATGCTGTCTTCAGTTACTGGTTTCCATCGTCACAGATGTCACATGACATGCTTGTGGTATTGGTTTGAAAGTTAGCACACAGCAGGAAAATGTGTAAGGTTCTGTGTTTGTCTGTGGGGAGTGGATGTACCAAACCATTCCCCCAAGTGTTCTTCCTATTTTCACGCATCAGAGTGACGGAGAAGAAAGAAAAGAAGAAAAAAAAGGTCTTTTTGCTTTTGAATGTGTTACTCGATTATCCTTTCTCTCTTTTTTTTTTTTTTTTCTTTTTGCTTGTCCATTAGAACCACTATTTAAAAAAAAGAAAAAGAAAAAAACGCTCTAGGAGGATTGAGGTCAGTAAAAGTGCAGGTGACATTTTTCTGAGTTGGTGTTTAATGTTGCTAATTTTTAAACAAAAAAAATCTCTCCCTCTCTTGCCTCCCCACTATTTCTAAGATTTTTGTTTTTCTCATGAAATAGAATTTAAAAAAAAAATTAACTAGACAATAGTATCTATTGCCTATCTTGGTTTTAAGTGTTTATTTTATACACAGAATTGCTTACATAATGTGTCCATTTCCACACACATAAATGGGAAGTATCCAATGAGGATAGAACTCCAAAAATGGCTATATATATATTCGATCAATCATTGCCTAGTAAACAACCCTTTGAGACTAAAGTAGTTTGACTTGATGTGTAAATCAACATTAAAATTTATGGCTCAATTGCACTTGGCATTGTTGTACGGAGGCAAATAATTAGATAAGGGAGATTTCTCTATAATTAGGATTTAATAGTTGTTTCCCTTAAATAGTTATTTCATTAGGAGTCCAAGCAAGGAAGCAGACCCCACATCATAATCATTAAGTTGCAAATCACCTGGATTTTCTTGCATTCTTCAAGTTGATGAATTTTAGGAGTAACTTAATCCAATACATCAGATTACAATGTACTGTTTCATCTAATTAAGGGTCACCAGCTGGTGAACAGAATCAGTATTTTGGTATTAAATCGATGACACACATTGTATGTATATAAGTAATGTATCGGTTTCAGCCTATATTTTTCTTTAATTTCAACTTCTTCGTTATATCTTTTGTAAATACTTGTTACAAACAAAGTAAGGGTTCCTAGAGCCCAGGGACAGTTTCGCTTTATCTATTTGAAGAGAGCATGATTATTAACAGGCATTATTAGGTCAGAGGACCCCCCCCCCCATGCCTGCATCTCTTTTTACTACACCTGATTATTGGGTAGATTATCGCATCCATTTTTAACCTTTAACAAACATTTTGGATTTACACAAGATTATTATGAACAAACTAAAACATAAGTCATTGGATTGGCAATATTCTTTCTTTTGTTTCTATTAGATTAAGTATTGTCAACCATAATTTTTTATTCATTTTTTTTCTCGCCCCTTTTCGTCTCAGGAAGTGTGATTAATTCTATCAGCAGCTCTTACCAACTGAGCCACAAGAATCCTATGGTTGGCAAAAGATTTAATCTAATCTTTAAACCAGTAGGCCACATAAGACATGAGACATTTTTCATCTTTATTCAGACTACACATTCACTTGAAAAATATTGATCGCAAAAAGTGTACTTAATTTTCAATTTAGACAAACTTATGAATCACAATTATCGTAATAATGGTTTGTGAAGCCAAAACAATAGTAATTTTACAACATGAATTATAAAATTGACTTTCTCAGAAAAATTATATAAGATCTCAAATAAGTGCCTAGATTGGGCGAGGTTCTCAAAAAATGTTACCCTGGCCAGGTTTGGTCAGCAGTATGCTTAAGCCTACTCATCTTTCTTCCTTGATTACTCTTGGTGCCATATTCATTATTACTTTTACACTAGTAGTAGTAGCTGAAATATTATCTTTATTTTTATTGAGAATTATATCATTGAAGTAGTAAACTTTCAAAAGTATGAAACATACAAAAAAAAAAACCCAAATAATATTAAATACATTTCAGAAAGTTTATCTTGACGTCCTTTTATACCTTAAAAATCAATAAAATTTAGACCCAGAGATTTCTGATTATTCTTCAGTCTGGTTTCCAATTTTTTTTTTTTTCCATTTGGTTCAAATTCTGTCAATTTTGAAGCTGTTTCAGGATGATATTTTCAAATGTATTCGATACTTTTTGCATTCTTTATAGGTTTACGTTCTGACTAAAATGGCCTTGGTGCTTGTCCCTTGAAATTTTTGGATGCATAATAAGTCTTTCTTGTTGTTTTCTGATGCTTAGTAAGTTTGGCTATTGCGAAGCGAAACTTGTTTTTTTTTTTTTTTTTTTCTCAGCATTTAATGAAAAGATAGATAACCAAGGTTTTTATAACACTGCATACACTTCCTCTCCAGACAATGTGCTTTTTGTATTTGTGGGTAGAAATTTTGGAAGTTTTTTTTGTTTTTTGTTTTCTTTACTCCTCATTTACTAAGCTTAGTGGTAATGGTCAGCAAAATTAGCTTGCTAACTGTAGCCCCATTGTGATGCACCCTATCTACAAGGTCTATCCAGAAATATCCAGCCATTTGATATTAAATTGAACTCTCCAACACAGTCAATAATTCAACAACTTTAGCATCAAAATTCAAAGTCATGTTTAAAAAAAATTCCATCAAAGAGTAAATGTGGTCAGAATAAATTCTCTTTATAACATCTCTGGTATTTTCCATTGGAGAACATCTAGAATCAAGATGAACCTATCAATTAATGCCTGAAAAAAGGCTAGAAAAGCTTTCCCCCCACCCCAAATATTCTTAGTATTAGAAGGTACTGTGCCAATTTTCAGGTCTGTAGACAAAATGGTATGGTCAGGAGGGTTGGAATGTACACTCAAACATATAAACAAACGCGTATATAAAACATCTTTGATGGTTATGGATGTTCAATTTTCTCTTTTCTCAGTCGACTAAGAAATTTTTTTTGGACTGGGAGCTTAGTTTTGTTTCATCTGTTTGCTAATTATGTTAGCAAATTTCGGACACTTATGGTGAAGTTGGTACCACTCATACATTTTTGGCTATAGTTATATATCCAACTATGATATCTGAATGTTATATTGTATCATAAGCTGTTATGTTTTTTGAGTCAGTGGCTGGGTCTTACTGCTACTTCCAGTGTTGTTGATTTTTTGAGAATATGTGAGTCAAAATAGCCTGAAACTTGCTAAAAATAATTTTTATTGTAAGAAAAGTTTGTACTATTCATAAGCACAATGATTAGGGCAAAAAATATAAAAATTATGATTCCAATGTTTATTACCAGAGATTTGATGGAAGTAATCTCAAAGGTTGATCTCGCATAGCCTATGTCACAAGTTGACCTCTTGTGAGTCTACATGTTGATTATTAGGTCAGTTGGCCTTGTAGTTTAAGTGTGAAATAGGTAGAGACAAATGAACGAATATTAGTATAATTGTCGCCCATTATTAATTTTTGACTTGTATTTTCTTCTGTATTGTTTGCTCTTCAAAGCTTCTCAGATTGTTGGTTGATGGCCTTTAGTAAACAGCTCAGATTAGAAATGAATAAGCAGCTCTTGCATTCCGATTAAACAAGCTGCAAGATATCTATCTATCTATCTATATATCAATATATACATTTATATATATTATTGTGTCATCCACAGACAGCTGTTTCATTGTATTACAACTCTTCAGTGTGGCTATAGACTATCCATTATCCCATCCTGTACCATGAGGCAGGATCAAAACCTTAGCTTCAGACCTGGAGGCTGGTATCCTTCCTCTACTCCACGGAACTGGACGGTCACTAAGGTTTAATTCAAGCAATATATTTATTTATCGCACATATTCTTCATCCACCAGAGTGCTCCATTTCATGTTGGAAGAGCATTGCATATATATTATATATATATATATATATATATATATATATATATATATATATATATATATATATATATGTACTTGCAGTCCTAGAAACCTTGGGATATAGTCCCAGGAGTTATTCAGTTTGAACAAAAAAAACCTTCACAGTTCATCTTTTGACTTGCAACTTGGAAAGCCATAAATCATTGAAACGAAAACCATTTCATGATACTTTCCTCATGTGAGGCTTCTTTTGTTTCCCTATAATGGTGATGAAAAAAAAGCAGCTTACCCATTTGCTGCATTCTCTTCCAGAAAAGTATCTCCTTATTAACCGTTTTTGTAACCTGTGATAACACGGGTCGGATTTATGAAACAAATACATCAAAACTTTCAATTGCTCTTATGATTATGCAGTGACATTGCAAATTATGGCAGTAGAGGGTGGAAATGAAACAATATTCAAGGTTGTATTCTAGTGTCAGCTGTATTCGAACACAGTAAGCAAGGTTTCAGGTTTTCCCATTGTTGACTGCTGATTTCATGGCTACTTCATTACTTCCCTCTACTTTGGTTATTTTCTGCTCTAATATTTCTGGCAGAGGAAAAAAACATTGATGAATAAACAATGGATTTTGCTATTCTTGCCCTAAAATTTGTTTTTAGCAAGTTTCTGTGTTCAATATCTATTTTTATGCATCTAAAAAAAAAAAAAAAAAAAAGGAAGAAAGAGATTATCAATGGTCGAGAGTTAATGGAAGTATTAAATTTTGGGATAGGACTATTATATGCACTATTTCATCTAGGTTCAAGGAAACTTTGGTTTTCTGTCTACTTTATTCCTTTCAAGACTACTGGATGTATATATCTAGATTTCTATGACTGCTGTGATGTATATGTCTCATAGATCTCTTTTTAGTAGTCTTAGGACATTTCAAATCTGGCTTTAAACCACTCAATAGATAAGTATTCAAAGGGTTGGAGCAAAAATAGGAGTAGGGTTTATTGTCTACAAATAAACATGTTATTGGTCATGCAAGTTTTTGGTTAAACCTTGAATAGGCTAAGTACTGGGCAAGCCTTTTTGATGTCACTAGCTGTTAGTGCATTTGTAGAATTTGGACAGTACCCGCTCCAAAGGTGCATGTTTGGAAGGGGACAAACTTCATGGTACGTGGAGCAGCCTGCCATAATTGTCATGCGAGATGATTTTCCCTCCAATGTACGGAAATTTGGTGGTCATTTCTCTCAAGTGTTACCAATTCAAATATTCTATATCTCGATTTAGATAATTTTAAAGAGCAGATGTCAAGGGAGATAATTTGAAAAACTATTGAAAATCAATAAGAGGTAATTTTTTTATTAGATTTCTCAAAAATCGCAGATCCAGAAAACTTGAAACTCAACACTGCACTGTTCTGTGAGCTGATTAGTATATCTGGTGAATGGCAGCTTTGTGCAGTGGCCAGTTGTTGAGTAATCACAGTGCATGCACACACACAAACACACTCACAGATTTCTTCAATATATTTCATACTGGAATAAGTATTTTGTGTGTGCATCGGCTGTGGATTCCTAAGCTTCTATACTTCAATGAGAGTAACAAATTTTCCACTTTGTTACATTTCCTTGATGTCATTCGGATTGGCAAACATCCTCTTGACTTGAAGGAGTGTAAAATGATCTCAAGTGCTATTGAGACACTATATAAGCATGAATAGATATTTTATCTATATTTATATATGTTAGAAAAATGGATAAAGATCTGACAAGATTGGACAAAACATTAGCTTACCAATAAAGGATTTGAGATGCACTAATCCTAATCAGTCTCAAGTCTTTTCTTCTGCAAATTATCAACATTTTCAACATCATGCATACACACACATGCACACACACACACACATATGTATATAAATATATATATATATATATATATATATATATATATATATATATATATATATTTGAAACATGGAAACTAATAAAATCACTTTGAAAAAAAACTCAGAATCACACAAAGAGCAATGTTAGAAATAACTTAGCGGAAAAGATCAACCAAAATCCAAAAGCCAACTGGAGTAAAAGATATCATAGAAGTAATCAAACAATAGAAGTGGGGATGGCCTGAACACATAGCAAGAAAGGATAACAGGTGGTGCAAAAAGTGGACAAATTGGTACCTATAATATAGAAAGGCTTGTTGGTAAAACCTCGTAGAGGTTGGAATCTATATTGTACAGTTCCAGACCATTTATTTTGCAAGTTTGTGGGTATAAGTGACACAGATTTGTTTTTTCCAAATTTCCGGACCAAAGCTCAATACAAACAGGAAGTTCCAGAGTTACGAATGAACTACCATAAGGAAAAAGTTTTTTAAAAAAATAGATTCACTGACAACAGTTCCAAATAACAAACAGTACACTATCTAGTGATGTGCATGAAAATATTGTTCCCCCCCCCCCACACACACACATTCACTGCGGTTACGTTTTTGTCAAACTCCAGTCCAAGCTGGTGTTGACTTGATTTTCCCCCAAGAACAAGAACAATCCTAACCTAATTTAGAGGAGTTAATTTTTCATTGTTTGTCTATTACAAAAGAAAAATTGAGAACAAAAGTATTTATAACATATATAAATTAATCCATTCCAAAAAACACAGTCTGTTTAATTGATATTTTTTCAATTAGAATAAACTTTTTTTCTTTTTTTTTTCGATTCTTTATTTCTTAATCAAGTTTACACTCTGTGAACTTTGATATTTGGGAAAACAAATATTTGCAACCAATGGTGTCTCATGTATCAGAGGCGGTGAGGTCAACCTCACGTAGCCCATGTTACAAGTTGATGTTTTGTGCATCTCCCTGCAGAATATTAGGTCAATAGGTTTTTTAGTTTTAGCATGAAAGAAGCACAGACCAATAAACAAAAGGCTCAACTATTAATAAAGATAGAATATACAATGCAATTGAGCTAAAAAAAAATGAAGAACATGAAAAGTATTAATAACAAAAACAAATTAATCCATTCCAAAAACACAGTCTCTTTAATTAATATTTTATCTATAGAAATGAAATTTTTTTTAAAGAATTCTTCATTTTTCAATCAAGTTCACACTCTGTGAACTCTGATGTTCGCGAAAACAAATATTTTGCAACCGTTGGTATCTCATATATCGGAGGTGGTGAGCCTGTCTCTCCATCTTATATTATCTTCTTTCAAATCTTGTTAAGCAAATAATGGCAAATTGGTTTTGAATATTGGCACATTCATTGTTCATGAAAGCTGACTCATTCTTAATGAAATGAAAACCCGACTTCTATGCATCTTGCTTTCCTCCCTCTTCATTGTTTGTGTCTGTCTATTGAACCTAAAAGATGGATGATATCATTTATGCAAGTGGTCTGACCATCTTGTACTCTTATTGAAGAAAGCAAAGAGCAGGATTTTCATCTGAAAATTAGTTGTGATAAAATGTAGGACACTAGTATTATCTTCTTTGTATATTTATGGACCCAGATGTAGCTGATAGGTTGCTCTGATCTTATCAATGTGTGACCTAAATGAATTAAAGATAATCTGGGCCCTCTGATTCCTAAATTGCAAGTGCCAGAAGTCTAAGGGTTTTTTTTTATTTCTTTTTTTTACATTGACTGATAGACCTTGAGGATATGTGTTTTTTGGGGGATTTTTTAAAATGATATTTTCAAAATATGGATGTCTGAAATGTCGACAAGAGTCATTGCCAATATTGCACTAGTTTTTCAGATTATTATTCACAGGTTGGTTTGATCATTACGTTTTGACCAATACATTCTTCAGCCTCAGGATTCATCTAAGCATCAATTTAAAAAAAATTTTTTATAGTCTGACTGATGCTTCATAAGGATATTACTCCTAACTATTTGTAGAATAATGATTATTTCAAGAAATAAAGAAGGCTGAAGAATGCTTTGGAGAAAATGTGATTAAACTGAGGATGAGAATATTAGTTGGACTACTTGTGGAATAATTTTGAAGTATGATTCTCTCTCTAAATGTGACTACAAATACTACTCTTTCATCTTAGAAAATGTATTACCGTTTATTAAGGTCACTAGAACAAGACCTAATTTTTTCTCTTATCATACTATTTTATCTGTAAAGAATAAATTTCTGTTGATAATTTGCTAATTGTTGTATGCAATTTGTTCGCATAGTAATATTATTGATTTGTGCTTTTTAGCACCATGCAGTGATCAGTTTTCACCTAGGAGGATCAATAGGATTGCCACGGGAGGCTCTTGACATGATCCTCAGCTGCTGACTGCACCTGGTATTTCCATGCGGTCAACTGTCCTGAGCACTGACCAGGTTCATCATTGCCTGAATTGGTGATCGTTGGAGAACTGGTGTATCCAACGTAGCCATCAGTGATTGATGAGTACTCAATCTTTTTGAAACTGCAAACCCAAATTATCAGTATAGTTTACTTCAGTTTTCAAGTTGGTGTGGATGGCTATGTATGTATGATTCATATGGGCTGTACCAATAGAACTACAGGGCTGAAAATTCAAGCAGAATTCTTATATCTACAAAAAAAGGTTTTTATTTGTTTTTTGTTGTTTTTTAAATTCCTTCCTAAATAGGTTTTTAGTAAGAGGGTTCAGTTTACAATGTGAGTTTATGCTAAATTGCTTCCCAACTCTCTAACTCCTTGTTTTAAAAATTCAAGACATTTTAGTTATTACTGTCTGTCAACAGGTGAAATGATGTAACTTGTTCACTGATCATCCCCTCTTCCAATGTTTCAATTGATCAGCCCCAACATTGCATGCTGCCAAAGGATGTTGGTCATGTGACAGTTTCCATTAAGTGACTAACCAGACCTGTTTTCTTTTTAATCAAAATTCAGCATTTGATATTTATTTGTATGTGTTGCTGATTTTTAGTCATTTTTATGTTCAGAAATGGTGTTTGATATCTTCTGTGAATCCTTAGTTTTCGTCAGAGGACTCCATGATGTCTTAGTTATCATTTCTATCAGAATAGCCGATGAGGACCACATTACTTGTTGATGACGGTCAGAGTTGATGATGAGGACACTGCTTGATGATGACAACTTATTGAAAAACCTGTTACATTGACGGCTCGGTTTAGTTGACTGTCTTCCATTCCCTCAAAGCTGGCCGGTCCGCTTGCTAATATCCTTTATCGGCTTTGTTGGGTTTCTTCATTTCGAAAGACATTTGACAGGGCAGCCATATTTGTTTATTGCTGCCTGAGATGAATTTAGTTTCAATTTTCTAATTGAAAAGAATGAAGTGCAGGATGGCAGAGCAGTTAACAGCTCAGACAATGAATTCTGTGAGCCAAGTTCAAACACTGATTAAGGCATGAATCCATCTTTCCAGTCAGTTATTGGTTGAAGTAGCTCAAGGTGACGTAAGTGATACCACTTTTGGGGCTTGTCACCTCTAACATCTATTTCACATATCATAAACCAGACCCGAGACAGAAATCTGTGATCTGTGGAGCCTGGGCAAGGATGGTGGAAGACATAGCTAGCACAAGGGCACTATTTACTTTACTAATTGTTATAGTCAATAACATGTTCGTCAACAGTAGGAAGAAGGATAATACTGTTGATATTTGCTTCAAGATAGTTGAAAAGGACACTTTTAACAAAAAATAATTTTTCATTCCAAATATTGGCAATATTCCAGAATAGCTCTAATAGATATCTTATTTTGGGAATTAAATAACTGGAAAATTAAGCAAAATATCTTTTTTTCTTCTGCAATTTAAAAAATCTTATTCGATTAATTATGATTTGGGTTTTTGATTCGGAAAAAAAAAATTTTATAGCTCAATATTTGAAAAAAAAAGATTTTTCATCATTTTTATCGATTAAACTCAGTAGAAGCACTTCCTGTGTGCTTTTCTTGAGGTAAATATAATTAGTATCTCAAGAGATTTATCTGTTAGATGTGTAGGAATCATTGAAAACATAAGGATAAATAAAATGAATCAAATCATCAAAATGATGAATGATATTTTGTATGAAAAATTATTTTAAAAAAAATTGTTCTTATTCGATAAGTATCGAAAATTTTATTAAAATCAGATTATATGCTGATTTTTGCCGGACTAAGATTTCCCAGATATCGATTTTCTGGTGAAAATTCTGTTCATTTTGTTCGTACATACTAATAGGTTTGCAAACTTTATTTTCATTTATCAACACTCTGTTTAGAAAACTGTTTTTCCTTGTATTAAGCCAATTACTTGTTCGATTTCTGAGTTCTTATATTTTTATATAAGTAAAGTCTTGATTAAAAACATTAATATGAAAGGTATAGGTTATTAATATCTTATTCAAGAAAACTGACTTCCATTTCATATTTTTTTATATTTTATTGAATGACTTTCGCATGATAGAGGACTGGAAAAAATAGTGGAAAAAAAAAATAACAACTTACTAGAAATTATCTTGTACACTGTAGAATAGTAATGATTATTTAGATAATAATACATTAAATTTTTGAACACCATGTTGTTAGCTATACATATTTCTTACATATGGTTTCCTTGGGATATATTTCAAGGATTCATCCAGTCTAAAAAGGTTCTGATAAGCTGACTTGATACTCAGGTTTGTTGTTTTTGAAATTTGGTCTGTCTGTCATAGATTTTAGGGATTTTAATTGAGGTTTTAAGGTTTGATGTAGAAATATCCATTTTATTTACCACCAGTTCTTTAACCCTCCATCAGCAAATGGCATAGATATGTCATTGAACTTTGCCGGGTACTTCAGAGTTGTTTGGATTATTCAAGGCTAAAAATAACTCCTCACTACTTGAAAAGATGTTAAGAGTACTGATTAACTGCTGATAGATTACTAAATAACTAGAATCTAACCTTTTAATATCTAAAAAATTTCAAAACAAAATGTTTCTAATCATATTATCTCTGATTTATTTTTTTATTAGATGAAGCATTATAAAACATGAATTTTCGATTAGGTTTTCTGTTATCTTCATTTTAGTTGTTTTTCATTGCAACTGCTTGGACCGTCATTGCGAGCACTAATATATTATAGATTAAATCTGTCATAAGTTTCAGGATGAAAAAGGAAATTCTTGAATATGATACCACTCAAATAGTGAACAATTTGAACTTTGAACTCCCCTTGTCCTTTTCATTTTCCAATCTATAAATGGCTCTTTCTGTGTGTTAATGTCACTGAAAGACCTATGATCATGTGGCCAATTTTCAGTTAATGAATTTAGATATTTAAATATCAGAGATGACAATTTTTTCTTTCATTCGGGAATAAGAAGTCCACTTCTAAGGATTGTCTGTGCCAGATAAAAGTTCTGTAGGCCCCTTGGCCCCCAGTGACATTTTCAAAAGGAAAAGAAATATTAAATGTATTTTTAGAAGGCTAACAAAAATTGAAATTCAAACACTTGTGATTTCTTGGTAACAAGTTTCTCTAAAACTGAATTCTAAAGTTTTCAGAGCATTGTTTTCAGTTGCCATGAGAACAAGTCTGTTTTATTTTGACTAGTTTTTCTCCTTCATCCTATGTTTTAGTTTCTTTTTGAAAAAAAAATAGTTAAAATTAGTAATAATGTTACAATACTTCATCCAAGAATAAGAATAAAAAATTCAAGAAGTCTGTTTGTCATTCTTAAACATAACAAACTAATACCATGTGTGTGTGTATATATATATATATATATATATATATATATATATATATATATATATATACACACACACACACACAGAGTAGTGTTTTTTTTCTATGGTATGTTTATTACTATATACATTAAAATATCCATTTAAAAAGGGTTCAATAAGTATAGAGTAATACTTTGATTCAGCATTCACCAATGAAATGACCTTTCACTCAATATCTTGAAGCCTTCCAGTTAGTATCAATTGAAAGTAAATTGAGTTGGTTTCAAGTAAATAGGCACTTCTCGAAGAACATTCACTTTGGTTTACTGTTTAATTTACTACAAGCAAACTGAAATATTAGAGAAAATTTAAAAACTGTCATTTTTTCGTTTTTTTATTCTCAAAGTTTTGTTTACTGCAGATAAATTGAGAAGGACAAAATTTCTAGCAAAAATCATTTATGAAAGCAACTTAGTACTGAAATAAAGTATCAATAAAGATATGTTCAAACTTCTCTTTGTGTGTTTGTCTGTTGATTCTTTAATGACAGACATCCTAATATTTGAATTGCCAATAAATGATTTTATGCGCTTTATGAAGATGAATAGTTGTTAATATTAATACAATAGGTTTTGGTTAAAAATTGGTTTAGTTTACATTGCAGTTTTTGGAGAAAAATCTTTTTTATTCAGCTTTTATGTAATCTCTTAATACAAAAAATGAAACAGAACCAACCCCTTTTGAAATTAACGTAATGAATATGGGAAAAAAATAATTAGTAATGATTTCAACTTGCTTATTTTTAGATAAGTAAACAAAGAATGAGTACAATACAGCTGTTTTAGTCTTCTGTACTTTGAAAAATTCAACACATTTTTGTGCAGTCTTGAAAATTAGTTTTTTTTTCATCTTGGAAAAATCACGGAACTCTTTGGAAATTATAGTCTAAAACCATCTAGAGTGAAATATCAACCAATTTTTAGGGTAAAACGTAATTTTAATAGAGAAACGTTGTGATGAGAAATCAAGCTAATCTCCACTGTATATAAAAAAACTTTAATTATAAGATTCTTATGATTTTCTTTTTCATCATTGGAGAAAAAAAGTACAAATTTTTAGCCCCAGAACATTCAGAGAGCACGTAATCACAGTTGTCATCAGATTGGCCATTGCTGGCAATTGTCGAATGCATTCCTGATTACACTGGTCCCTGTTGACTGCCAGATATTTCAGAGTTGTTGGCCATTGGACGGGTCCTTCGCTTAGCCATGCCAACCAGACAAAGCATTGTGGTTAACAACAGCAAAGGCATGACAGTCTTTGTAGCATTTCTTCCTTGTCATTGTGGGAGCTCCTTACGGGTCTATTCTATCAGGTCTTTAGCCAGCTTATAAGAGCAATGTGAAGAAGCCTTCCAGATGGCATCTATTGAGTATTTCTGGGCCATTCATCACCACCTAGACTGAATGCAGGAGAAAGCTTTCCAGAAATGTGCTGCCGAACCCCGCATCTGATACCTTGTCCTACAAGATCCATTGCATACACTTGTTTTCAAAAGCACTCAGCCAGAACTCTCTGCTCATTGGTGGGGCAACTTACTGTTGTACTCAGCCGATCAGGCCTCCATTTCATATTTGTGTATTACAATTATACAACTTATCTGTATTTCAAGTAAGATTAGAGTAGAAACCCCGATTGTCGGCCATGTCATCTAGACCTCTTTTTCTCAACCAGTGGTTTGCAACCAAAAATTGGGTTTGGGGTTACAATAAAATTCAGTTTCTCTGCAAATTTCTTAGTTACTGTTGAAAAATCAATTTTTGTTGGACATGTTCACTGATACTTTCCTTATCAAAGACTGTAGATCATGGAGTAGTGGATTACATCCTCCCTAGGTGCTTCGACTGTTGACCCTGTTCCAGACTGGGGTGAACTTGATAAATATCTAGATGCCTTGTGAATTTGTGTGTATTCAAAAAAAAATAAGTCTTCTTTTGTCTACTTCTAACCATTTGACCTTTTACCCTCTCTGATCTGTCAAAAAGATTTCTAGTCATAAATAATCTGATATAAACTGAAGCATTGTCCATGCCCCCAACCATCAACAGAAGAAAAAAAAAAAGTCTATTGTGATTTTAAAAAGTAATAGGTAGTCTCTGTCGCACTGTGAATTCTTTCTTTCTTTTTTTTTTCTATTATCTTAGTTTTTAGAGTGCCAGGTAGGGAATTTGTACTTTACTTTTGGAAGAGGTATATGTATTCATTTGTCTGTCTACTCAGTACTTCCTAAAGTTCTCAATGAATTTAAATGATATTTTTGGATTGGTGGGCCATGATCTAAGAAAGAAGTACCAACATTTTTTAGGTGTCTGGGAGAGCCTAACATGACTTCCAAAGGTTTTTTGTAACATTTAGAAAATCGAGAAAACCTGGTAAACATTTGTAGAAAAGAAGAAAAAATATCTAACCTGTATTTCCCACGAAATGGCTCTATAAATGTCTGCTTCTTATAAGAAACTTTTTTTTCTTCAATATTCGAAACAATTACCTGTCGGTTGAAACGGTACATGGTACTATTTGCAAATAGAATCACATATTTTTTTCAAACCCTGTTTATGAAGAGTCAGTTGTCTAGCATTTTACCAATGTTAATGTATCATCAACATTGTTACTTGCCTACAAAGTTGGAGTGGTATATTCATTCGGTTGTATCTATCAGTCCACGCGATATCTTCACTAGTACTCGATGAGTTCCAATTAAATAGCCAATGGGTTATGGGAGAAATAATCAAATTTTGATATCATAAACCAAGCTATGTCCTTATATCATCTTGGACAAAGGTCTTGGGTTTACAATTATGACCAATGAGTTCAGTGTTTTAAAACTATTTTAATGGCCTCATGCCAAGCTAGCTCCTGGTTTATTAAATACCTTTCCAAATAAAATGGCAAATTCTGATGTCATAACCCGTCTTCTGGCTCCAATAGAAAAAAGAATTGTACTAATTTACAAAGTGAATAATATCACTTGCTTTTTTTTCGTCGTTTTTTTTAAAAATCATTTGGCTGGAATTTTTTCAGTTTATAAGCATAAGATAGCTTGCTATGCTAAATTTTTAAAAAATTTGGAACCATTTGATCATTTTATTGATTTTTTTTTTTAAATTTGTTTTTTTCCTTCTGGAAGTGTTCAAGCAGAGATGTGCATAAAATGCCCATGGACTGTTGACAATGAAATATGAATTGATAAAAAATGCCTGAATCTAGTTACCATATAAAACTCACATCGATAATCATTGTGTTAATAAGGACAAAGATTGTTGGAATTTTTCAACTGGAAATTATTTGCTGAACAATGATACATAATACTTCTTTTTCGTAAAGCTTTTTTTTCATAATTAAATGAAACAAATCGTATTACTAAAAAATACTTTTATTAATGTTATTACATGAGTGTAGTCAAATTTCGTCTAATTGTTTCATTTGGTTCTTGTTCGAATGTTCACATTATGAATAATTTTGGCAATGATCCATGCACAGTTATTTCCCCTGACGATGGCAAAGGTATACACTAGTTTCAATCTTTATTTGTTGGGATTTAGATTAATTTTCTCTCCTCCACTCTTTCTCTCTCTCTCTCTCTATCTATCTATCTATCTATCTATCTATCTATATATATATATATATATATATAATATATATATATATATATATATATATATAGTTTACTCTACTCATGTCATCAGAAACGATGGTGGTATTCAAATGATTTTGCAATTGCATTTTACTCAAAAATATCAAACATTATGTTGCTCTATATTTTCCCTTGTTCAACTGGGATGAACCCGGATTTTAAACACCTGAGCAAGAAAAAAAAACTTGAATGCCTATCATAGTAGTCATCTCCCTTGACAAATATTACAGACAAAAATATTGACGTACACTTGGCGTTTTATATATATATATATATATATATAATGTGTACTGTAGAGAGTGAGACAGACTCGGGAGTGAGGTGTTTGGAGGTAAGGTTTATTGATCCTTATAAGTAAATTGTCCATACATGTTTCGGGATTCTTCCCATCATCAGTGGTGTGTGCTGTGTGAGTGTGTATTAAAATTTCCCATGTGGAACCAGAGTCCACTGTCAGGAGCTATGCATTGTGGGTAAATTGTGTTGTCAGGGCTGCTGGAGGCCTCCTGCTGAGAGGGAGAATGTCCAGTAAGGTATCAGGTCTTTGGTTAAGCAGTAGCAGTTGGTCTTGGGGAGTAATGTGGAGTTAGATTTTTTGGTATGTTAGGGGTAGTGTAAATGGAGGGGTGGTGAGGTCAAGGAGCTACATAGGTATCAACCTTATAAGTTATTGAAAATGTGTTGGCTGTGATTTGGACAGGGGTTATAACTGGCTAAGGTGAAATTTTTCCTATGGGTCTGGGTGACTTTGAAGCTTCCATCATTGAGTGTGTCTTAGATGTGGGTGTGAGGATATTAATGGTAGGAGTTTTGTGTATTAGGGTTCTGTGTGATGAGGGTTGTTCAGTTTAGTGTTTAATCCATTAGGGTTTTAAGTTTGTTGATCCACATATCTTCGTGTTTGTCAAGAACTTTAGTTATGTCAATTGGAGTAGTTTTTTCTATTTTTTCTATGATGGTAAAGCTATATATATATATATATATATATATATATATATATATATATATATATATATATATTGAATAATGCGATTAATTCGTTCAAAAATTTCTCCTACTGTTCAAAGTGTTGTAATTCAACCTTAAATGTACTACATCAAAACCGGCATCATTTGAAATATTATTGTTATATACTTTGAACAAGGGTACTTTTCTCCGTCTAAAGTCTTTATTCACCGGTCAGCACTCTCACACACACACACACACACACATATATATATATATATATATATATATATATATATATATATATATATATGCTATTGACCATTCAGTTGAGATTTTTGTAGACAGAGAAATGGACCCTGCTAGAAGAATACTATTACCAACGTTTTCGACCCAAGATAAGATATTAATATTTAAGTGTGTATTTCTTGGTGTTAATGGACGGTTTACACTGGAGGCTTTATATTTCTCTATCCCTCCCTTTCTGGATTAGTGGAACAATCAGTCAGAATTAGTGTGCTTTTTAAGAAGTCACCACCAGACCGCTTGCTTTTGAAATGAGTCGGTGTGTGGACATAGTAGAGTGAGGGCGGAGATGGAGGAGGAGCCCCCCCCCCTCCGCCCCGAGTTTCTGACTGGCTCTGTGCCGGCGACCGGCCTGTATTAGTATGCCTGTCTGACCCTGACCTAGTGTAACCGGCGGCGGGCCTTTCTTAATCTCTTCTTCCCTTGACATTGTTTAAGCTCAAATATTACACTATTTTTTTTTTTACATTTCTCTCTCTATACCTCTTGCCCCTCTCCTCCTCCTCTAGTGGTTATTATTGCTAGTTTATTCCTCCTCTTCGAAACAACCTACCCCCCCCCCCCGCTGCCAGCCTCAGTATCTACTCTCTTTGAGGGTTGGGTGGTTACTGCCCACTCAGCTGGCTACAATTTGTTTCTTTTTTTTCATTTTTTATTTCGGTTTGTCTGTCTATCTCCCCGCCGTCTCGCTCACACACCCACACACATTGGTATCTATCTGTTGGTGTTGATTCTGCTTCAGATTTTTAAATGATGCAAGTTACTACGTGGAACTATTTTTAGGCATTATTTCCTATAGTTGATATCATAGTTGATTATGCCATGGTGTTCATTTTATTCACGATTTTTTTTCTTAGAATGTGAGGTCTAACATCAAAATGTGAACTAGATCAGATAATCGTTGTTACTTGTTTATATGATATATATATATATATATATATATATATATATATATATATATATATATATATATATATATATGTGTGTGTGTGTGTATGTATAATGAATGGGTGATGTTGTCAATGAAATGAAGCATTTCTTCCTATTGGACTATTTTAGTGAGGGGAATGTTGAATAGACATTGGTAACCCAATTTTTTGCTGTAGAGATTGTTTCCCCTATCATCTTCGACAAAAGTTTTGGGTGATTTATTGTTATGACCAATGTATTCACGACGTGTTTTTTTTATTTTTTTATTTTTTAAAACTATTTTGATGGCCTCATGTCAAGCTAGATCCTGGCTTATTAAATGGCTAAGTCTGACGTCAAAACCCGTCTTCTGGTTCCACTGGATAGCAATTGTACTAATTTACACTAGGGATAATTTTACTTTTTTCTTTTTCGTCGTTTTTAATTTATTGTTTAAGAAATTTTTTCTTCTTAATCAACTGATATTTCGTTCAGTTTAAATTGGAAACTTCAAAATCCTTTTTTCTTTTATTCGTCCCCTCCCCCCTGGAAGTGCTCTAGTGGACGTGCATTAAACACCAATAGATTGTTGACATCATCATCAATCTTTCATCGTCCTTCTTTGGATGTAGACCTATCATGGGCGTTGCGGAGCTTATACTTTCTGAACTTGTTCATCTCTCCATCTTGTATTCTGCTGGCCTTGGGTACACATGTGATCTCTTAGGATCCATGTTGTAAGATGTGATGTCCATTCTTGAAACATAACCAGTCCATTTGAGTTTTCTAATGGATTCTATGATATTTCAGACTCTTGCTTTTTTTCCTGATATATTGTGCTGTCTTATGATCTCTCCATGTGAGGTTGAGCAAGATTCTTTCGTGTGCATGACACATGCTTCTCAGTCTGAGGGTTAGTCTCTTGGTTAGGCTCCATGTTTCAGCTTCATAGGTGACTATTGGGAGAATGCATTCGTTGCATACTCTTCTTTTTAGGACTATTGGGATCTTCTTGTTCTTGAAGGTTGAGCTTGCTCTCCCGGGGATTTGCCATCCTAAAGTGATTCTAGGCTTGATTTCTTCTTCTTGGAGGATTTCATGGAGATTTTTTGTCCTAGGTAGATGTAGTGGTCCTCTTTCTCCAGTTCTGATCAAAACAATAAGTCAATAAAAATGACCAATTCTAGTAACCATGTAACATTTATTGTAATAATCTTTGTGTTATTTATAAGAACAAAGATTGAAGAAAATTTTCAACTGAAAAATATTTGCTATACGATATGATCTCAGATGTAAGTGTAGTTGAAAATAATTTCATTTGTCACTTTTAAATTCAAAATTAACGTCCAGGATATAAAAGAAAGGTTTCTTTCATTCTAACTCATTCAATTAATTATAAGAAATCTTTTCTTTTAAGAAGAAATTATCATCATCAGTTGTTCCCTGTTGCTAAAATTTTTTGTATATATAATATAAATAATTTTCAGTTGAAAAATTTCTAAGATCTTTGTTCTTATTGATAACACAAAGATTAATACAATAAATTTCACATGGTTACTAGATTCAGGCATTTGTTATCAATTCATCATTTTGTTGTCAACAGTCCATTGGCGTTCAATGCTCGTTTATCTCTGCTAGAGCAAGTCCGAAGGGAAAAAAATAAAAATCAATAAAACGATCATAATGATCTTTTTTATACGGCAAAAAAATGGCTGTCCTATATTTACAAACTGTGCTAAATTTCTATGAAAATAACAGAAAAACAAAAAAATCTGAACAAGCAAAAATAATCACTATTGTAAATTTATCACTTGTATGATTTTTTCTTAAGTGGAGCAGGAAGACGGGTCATGATGTCAGCACTTCCACACTCTATTATCAAGTTGATTAATTTATACCAAGTGGATACTATGCTATAATATCATTTTATTAAGTTATATTTCAATAAAATGGTTCATCAAGCTATATTTTAACTTAATGAAGTGTGCATCAAGTAAATTTAAAAAAAAAAAAACGAGTTAAATCAAATGTTAGAAAGGACTTCTATCTTCCCCTAAACAGATTGGATTTTTCTTCGACATAGTGGCAAATTCTTCAGGCACTTTCTTTTTGTTTGATTTCCTAATCTTGAATACACTCTGAGAGCTGGGGAGCAGAATGAGGGTGGGGACAGACCCCCTCCCCCAACTACTTAAAGACCATGCAGAAATAAAGAGAAATCTGGGAAAGGTTGAGGTTAGTCTGCCAGGAAGACAGAAATAAATATAAAAATCTATAAAAAAAAATCTTGACCCCCCCCTCCCCACCTGAAAGTTACATTTTGATAAAACTTACATAAGTTGCCAAACAGTGATACAAATTTAGTGCTCTGCTTGTGTTGACAGTACTAAAATCCAATGAGCAGCACCATGTCTTTGACTATCTTTGCTCGTTTCAGTCAGTTCTTTGGCCAATCTAGTCATTTGTAGCCATTTAAATGGCCATAAGTTGGCTCCATCACTGCTTACGGGTTTAAATAGAAAAAATTTTATCGACAGGAAACTCATAATTTATTGTAAGGAATAACTTTTACCTGACCTCATTTCTGAGAAGTGTAGGTAGCCCAACACTGAACAGTGCAGAGAATGGAATCGGTGAACGAGAGTTCAAACTCTAACTGAGATAGTTTGCATTCACATTGCACCAGGGAAAGGCATGGATTGGTCTTTCCTACCTCTCCGTATGTGTAGATAGCAGAGCAGTTGACATCCAATAGCCCTATAAAGCAGTCTAATATGAACATGGGGCCAGCAACCTATCCTACAAGGGTCTCCTTGCGTCAATCAGTGAATGGGGACAAGATCATTGCCTACTGTGTTGTGTAAGCATCATTTCCTGCTCTTTGAATTTTGTGATGAAAACTTGGTCACAAAATACCTTGAAATGGTAATATTACTATTGTCCCATGATGTTTGTTACCTTTGTCCATTGACATTACTATCAAATGTAACCACTATTATGGGACAGAGGTAGTAATACTAATTTAACATTAAGTAATTATTCGTTTTTGTTGTTCAATACACTCTTTTCCTCAAAAGTTTTTAGTTGAATCAAGTTACATAAGAAGCCAGAACTGATTTTTTTTGTAAAATATATCTCAAATCTTTCTCTTTGTTGTCTAAATTGTGATTTTCTCCTGATTTCAACTTTATTGTTGGCAATAATTCACATTCAACTTGACCAACTTATCTATTGTCTTTTTTCTTTCCTTGTTTTTTGTTTCCCAATTCAAAAGAGAAAATAACACTCAGATCGTGAAGTAAATTTTGTCTTGGTTGAAGTATTCTTTTCTTTGCTCTGTCTGGGATGATTAGTTTTGCTACAGCTGTTAGAGATTAGGTCAGGGGTTTCAACTTGGAGGAGGGGAAAAGTGGATCATCTGTATTTCGAGACTTGAGGGAATGAAGCCTGAAGAAGGCTGACAACAAATCAGGTATCAGACTTGAATTACTCGGCCAATTATCTGGCTTTCAGAAAAGCAGAAAACTGGCTATTTTTCAAACTAAAGTGCTTCATAATAGATTGCCACTTGGCTACTCTTGGCTCCAATTTTTATGGCTTGGTTGTAATATCTCTGGATGGAGATTAGTGAATTAATATACTCTATTTCAGAAGTAGATCAATCTGTATGTTATAAACAGTTTTGTTTTTTTACTCTTCTTTATTCACTTTTATCTACTTAATATTCTATATTTTAAGATTTTTTAAATCCGTTGAAAAAATATCTAACACAGCCTGCTTTAGAAGAGTATTTATTTGTATCTATTAAGTACAATTTCGTACTTTACTTTTCATTGTTTATTTTATATATATATAAAGTATATATAGTTGAGCATCACAAACTCAGACTTCAGAAACACCAGAACATCGGAAACCCTGCTATTTTAAAGAATTATCAGAATTTTGAATGTTTTATTCATCTATAAGTAATATTCTGTTAATTCTGAACAACAATTTTTCAGAACCATGTTCATGGTATGAACATTATCAATTAAATTACTACTTTTTTTTTTAGTTAAACCAAAAAGCGAAGATAATTGCTTTGAAATGGTACTTGGATATCTTATTGCGATTTCATGAAATTGAGTATTTTGTTGGTATTAGAGTACCCTTCAATTCTGGACTATTCAATTGATTTAGTCATGTTAATGACATGACTCTATAGAACGTGGAAGTAGGCCTAGCCTATGCTGCACCAAACACCTGGGAATTTGAGAAACTTGGGACACCCTCAGTCCTGAAGTTGCCAAGTTTGTGATGCTCAACTTTATTATGCTTTGATTTAGAAGATCCAGAAATCTGGGACACCTACAGTCCCAAGCTTACAAGATAAATGGTCCGATACTGTATTCTATTTTAATCAAGCATGCACAAATTTGGAAATCAATAATTCCTCTTTCAAGGGGTAAATAATAATTCATTTTTTTTCAAATTATTAGAACTAGACCAGTACCCATTTCAAAGATGCATGTTCAGAAGGGACTTCATGAAGTAGAGCAGCCTGCCATGATAGTCCATCCATAATTTTCCATCCTTGATATGTAATTATGGCTTTGAAGTATTTTGGTTATTCCTCTTCAGTGCTGCCAATTTAGATATTTCATATAAAGAGCAGAAGTCGAGAGATACAATTCATAGAAATTTATGAAGAAATATCTGTAATCATTGATTTTTGAAAAATTTTTTCATTTGATTTCTCAAGGACTGTAGTTTCCTACCACTTCAAACTTCTCACTGCAATGCCTTGTATACTGATAAATTCATCTAGTGAATATCCTCTTCATACACTGGTCAGTTGTTGAGTAATAAGGGTGTGAACATATACACACACTCACATAGATTTCTTCAATCTCTTCTAGTGAGATATAAGAATGATAGTGTTCAATCATTCTATTCTTGAATTATTATTTCAAGTTATTTTTTTTTGAATGTGAAAAACTTCTGATACACTACTGTAGGAATAATTTGTAATATTTATTCACCTTTTTGACTGCGTAGTTCAGTTTTTATCAACCTTTCTTAGTGGTGACCCCAAATCTTATCTGAAATCTCTCAGGGAAACACGTCACAAGTGAGATTTATTTTATTAAAAGGTATTGGCTCATATTGGAAAGGTAATTTACAATATTTCATTAATGACTTACGCACAGAAACGAAATGGAATTTTCATGAAAAAGGCATGTTAAATCCAAGAATCATGTTGGTGTGCCTTTGTTAAGTGTTTAAAGAGATATACTGGTACTCACACCTGTATGTATGTAGTACACACACAGATGTATTACAGGTATACCGGATATATACCCAAGAAATGTATTAAGATGGTTATTCTTTTCAATCATTTTTTTCAAATGTTTGAAATATAGATTATTTTAAGCATAAACCTCTAATGTTTCTCTTTTAAAATGTTAATACAGCATTTAAATTCATTCTCTATTAATTTTGAAGCATTAATCGGAGCTGCTATTAACGATTCAAATCTGATCATTTTGGGGAATGCTCTACATCGATATTTGATTAACTTGATTTAGTCTGGCACAAGGTCACGAGTGAGGCGCCCTATGACAATCAAAATCACTACAATAGTATTAGCCTGCTAGACTAGCTTGCTAATAACCACTCCTTCACAGCAAGGAAACCTATTATGCAAGTATATGTGATTTTTTATATATATATATATATATATATATATACACACACACACATATGTACGCACAGTATTTGTTAGGCATGTATCCTACATAAATGAATTAACATTGAATATCAAATTATACAGAGGCACTCCTTCGGTTTCGGTTGTTTTGATGGGGAAACGGAGTGTAGAAATCTTTCACCATTTGTATTTTTTTGAAGCTTTGATGTGCAGTAGTTCTCAAACTGTGCGCCACACCATAATAGTGTGTTGCAACTGTTTCTTATGTGTTGTGTAAATTTTTTCTGAACATGCAAACATGTATTTTCACACTTGAACATATCCAGTACGTGTATTATGCCTGTCCTGCTTCCACCGATTGTTTTATCATTAGATTTTGTGAGATCTTAACGTTTTTTTTAAAGACAGATAGAAGCAAAAAGGAATGAATAGTAAATATGTATTGATATAAAAGTTTCCTTCAATGACTATTGAAATGTTTCTATCCAACTTATTTCATTTTTACTGTATGTTAACTTACAGAACACTCCTTCAAAGTTTACTGTAATGTGGGATTTTATTCTGTAAACCCTCTTATTAACGGACCTCTTATCACCAGATTTTGGAAATATCAAATATCAAAAAAAAATCTGTCCATTGCAAATATTTTGTCCGTTGCTGGAAAATTTGGAATCATCAGTCTTGGTCGTTGGTGTGCAAAGTGACCGGTAAGCAGCAGGCACAACATTGTTTCTGGGTTTCTCACTCCATCCTTTTTTATTTACTCTCTCAGTGGAGGCAGTTGTATTTACTAATTTGCTCCCTTTATAACACCTACATTTAATGTGCTTTCTTATGTTATAACATATAATGGCTTCAAAATGAGTACGTGGTTCTGATGTTACCAAGAAACGTGTAGTGCTATCAGTTTCTCTGTAATTAGAGCTGATAAAGAAGTTGGAGACGGGTGCGTCATTGTTGCGAGTGTGTGACAATTACATAGCAAAGAAACAAACTGTGTGGGACATACTTTGAATAAATGTACTGTGTAGATAAAATAAGTTTTATTTCATTTATTCATAATTATTTTATATTCTCTTGGAAAGATAACTATGTCTATGCATTCATGCTATTTTTGAGGGGCTATTTTTTTTTTTTTTTTTTTTTCCCATCCATAATTCAGTAATACTGTATGGTTGGCCTTAAAGGACATCTGCTCCCTCGTATTTGTCTGTTTATAAGATTTATAGTAAAGTTCAACAGTACACTCCTTCATAATTACTTCAAAGTTTACTGCTATATGGAAACAGGATGAGGATCAAACCATAAAACATGTATTTATATTTCAATAGAGTGTAGAGTAGGTGTGCCTCCTAAGTCGGATACATTTCTTAGTGTGCTATCATACAATAAAGTTTTAGGACCACTGCTTGAGTAACTTATAAAAAAATAAATAAGGTCTTGCATAAATTCTTGAAGCATTAGTGTGGGTAAGGGTATCCATCTTTATTCTTTTATGATAAGGTTCTGTGAGAGCAGTGATTCTCAAAGAGAAGTCACTTGGCTCCCAGGGGAGGGCAAGAATTGGGAAGGATTTCACTGTTAGAGGAGAAATGGTGCAAAAAGTTACTTAAATTGGAAGAATGGAGGAAACCTGGATTTGCAAGGGGAAGAATGTTACCTGAGACTCTTGACAAATACTGCTTTGCACCAGGGGTCATCAAACTGTGACCCAAGGGCCAAATCAGGACCACTGACTCCAATGAATATGTGACATGGCATACAAAAATTCTTCATCTTTTCTTCTTTATTTTTTGTTAGTGAACAATAGAATTTTTAGATCATCAAATCTATTCATAGGTCAGTGTTGAATACAGGAAATACGATTTAACAAAATTTTGTGTGCCCCCCTCCCGCCCCTGTGTGTGTGGGGGGGAATTCATACTTCTCATTTATTGTGATAGTATACATTAGTTTAAATAGGTATATATACTTATATAATGAAAAACAAAATGATTTAAATTAGAATCAAGACAAGCTTAGTATGATCAGTATCTCTTTCATTTTCCTGGACCCTTCCAGATATAAAAACATCTAAACCAGCCTGACTTCAAAAACAGTTGTAACTTATGGTCAAGTCGAAAGCACTGGTTATTATTCGGTCATCAGAGTTGAACAGCATGGAATCTGATGAGGGGACCATTCATGAACATCAGGTGTTGTTAGCATGTGCTGCCCACATATGTACGCCACATTAAAACCAACCTGGTGTCACATTCTGCCCTTTTTGAGAGGTTGTTAAATAACCATATACATTAGTAGTTAGAGGGTAGGGAGATTAGGAAATCTGATTGTGAAATATTTTTGTTCTAAATGTAGGAAATCTTCATATAAACAAAGAATGTACTGAGTTTCCACAAGAAATTCCTTTTTGAATTGGTTGCATTCTCAACACTTCCTGAAATATTAAGTCAAAGAACAATACTCTCTTTGCTCTGGGAGAAATCTATTGGAAAAAACAAAACTAACAAAAATAAATTTGAAAACAATCTTGTTCACTGTATTGCATGTCCTTTTCTCTCCATTTTGTTATCAATGTATATATATATACATAGGGCACCTTTGATGATTTGTCATCG
This sequence comes from Thysanoteuthis rhombus, assembly GCA_963457665.1. Classification (NCBI taxonomy): domain Eukaryota; kingdom Metazoa; phylum Mollusca; class Cephalopoda; order Oegopsida; family Thysanoteuthidae; genus Thysanoteuthis; species Thysanoteuthis major. The sequence continues at coordinate 20,090,561 of OY735209.1, forward strand.
TGAGTAGATGTTTGTGATGAGGTGCCAAATACATAGTAGCTACACTGATTATTTCATAACTTCATTGACTAAAGTAGGAATAAAGTACAGAGGATCGGAGGTCGATGAGGGTCGAGCAAGTATTTGTGAATAAGTGGAATTTATGGCCCCCAAAAGTTTTTGTGGTTAAGAACTAGTCGTGAGAGGAAGTGGTATGTTTTATTTTTTTCCTTTTTCTTCTCAAGTAGTGGGTGAATAATCAGATATTTCTTTTTTTTGTTTGTTTGTTTTCCTAAAAATAACTACAAAAACTGATTTAACTTGAACTAAGTTAAAGAACGGCAGTAGAAGAAATGAGCAAACCCCAGCTTTTTTTTTCTTCCTTTTTTTGTCTTTTATTCTCCTTCCTTTTTTTCTTTTCCTTTTTTTCATCTTCCTTTTCTTTTTTCCTTTTTTCTCTTTTCCCTTTTTCTCTTTTCCCTTTTTCTCTTTTCCTCTTTTTCTCTTTTCCTCTCTTTCTCTTTTCCTCTTTTCCTCTTTTTCTCTTTTCCTCTTTTTCTCTTTTCCTCTTTTTCTCTTTTCCTCTTTTTCTCTTTTCCTCTTTTCCTCTTTTTCTCTTTTTCTCTTTTCCTCTATTTCTCTTTTCCTCTATTTCTCTTTTTCTCTTTTCCTCTATTTCTCTTTTTCTCTTTTCCTCTATTTCTCTTTTTCTCTTTTCCTCTATTTCTCTTTTTCTCTTTTCCTCTATTTCTCTTTTTCTCTTTTCCTCTTTTTCTCTTTTCCTCTTTTTCTCTTTTCCTCTATTTCTCTTTTTCTCTTTTCCTCTATTTCTCTTTTTCTCTTTTCCTCTATTTCTCTTTTTCTCTTTTCCTCTATTTCTCTTTTTCTCTTTTCCTCTATTTCTCTTTTTCTCTTTTCCTCTATTTCTCTTTTTCTCTTTTCCTCTATTTCTCTTTTCCTCTTTTCCTCTATTCCTCTATTCCTCTATTCCTCTTTTCCTCTATTCCTCTATTCCTCTTTTCCTCTATTCCTCTTTTCCTCTATTCCTCTTTTCCTCTATTTCTCTTTTCCTCTTTTCCTTTTTTTCCTCCTTCCTTTTTTTCCTCCTTCCTGTAGTACAATTTTTAAGGTTAAGAGAGAGAGAGAGAGAGAGAGAGAGGAAGAGTAATATATTTAAGTATATATACATAGAGAGAGAGGAAGAGTAATATATTTAAGTATATATACATAGAGAGAGAGGAAGAGCAATATATTTAAGTATATATATATATAGAGAGAGAGAGGAAGAGTGATAAAGTTGAGTATATATATATATATATATAGAGAGAGAGAGAGAGAGGAAGAGTAATATATTTATGTATATATATATTGAGAGAGAGTGAGAGATGGTAATAGATAAATACATAGTGATATATATAGTTAGATATGTAGATAGAGTGATATATATAGAGAGAGAAAGAGAAAGAGCAGTGTACATCGAGCGATATATATTTATATAGGGAGAGAGATATGTGTGTATATAAAGAGAGTGAGAGAGAGCGTAGTGATCATGTTTGATCTGTGAGTAAAATCTTTTTCATTTATTGGAATAAGGACTACCAAAATGGTTGACAATGGCTGTTCTGCATGGGGGTGGGGTGTAATGTGGCTATTTTTGATTCTGGCTTTGAAGTTTTGTTCACTCTTGTATCGTGACATTATTATTGACCATGACAGGGATGGTTAGGGAATGTCCCATGTATGAGTCATACATTCTACTGTTACTCCAATTAATCTAAGGTAACTACTTGTACACAGGAATAAAAATGCAAAAGCAATTATACATTCATACAGTCACACCCATATATATATATATATATATATATATATATATATATATATATATATATATATATATATATATATATATATATATATAATATTTCCCAAAGCTGTAAAAGCTTCAAACACCAAATATATTTTTTAAAATTTTGTCTCTTGAGTTATTTATTTCTCAATATCTAACTTTCTTCTGTGTTTTTTGTTTTACGCATACTTTGACATCATTATCTTTTATGTAATTTTTTTCTTATATCTCTGAATTGTTGAGATGAGGTATTATTATTATTTCTATTAATATTCGGACCATCCTCATCTTGGTTGTTTTTCATACAACGTTTCGGCCGTTGTACTCTACGGCCTTCATCAGGTGGAACCATCAGATTACTTGCAGTAATTTGTCTGATTCTGTAACCACTATGCTATGTGTCCAGGTTCAATCCCAGTGTGAGACAATAATAATACTACTAATGCTAAGAGGGGAGTACGGTCAATATACCCCCATCAGTTAAATAAAGGGTTCGGTTTGTTACTTCCCCACACCTACCAGATGATACCTGATGAAGGCCGTAGAGTACAACGGCCGAAACGTATGGAAAACAACCAAGATGAGGATGGTCCGAATATTAATAGAAATAATTTTTTTCTTGTTGGTATCATTAGTTGTTTACCATGTAACTTACGTAGGTTACCCTAAAAACGTATTTGACAATGAGGGATCAATAAGTATAATGACCAATGTGGCTCGTCGTTCGTGCCACGTCTATCAAGTGTTCACCCATGTGAATGTTAAATCTGTTGCCGGTTTCAATATTGGACTACATGCAAACCAATGACGTGTTAGTGACAATATATGGTCTTGGGAGAGAGCATACGGAGATGTGAATGTATGTGCATGTGTGTATATGTTAGTCTAAATTTAGTTGATTCTATAAAGATGACATATGTTAGTTTCTGGATGTTTCATGGCGTCCCAAACAGCTGCTTCATAATGGTTGCAAATTAGTGTACAAGATTCATTCGACACCTGGATGAACATATGATAGGTGACGCCGACCTCTGGTGAGCTCTAAAGTTTATTTCAAGCATTTTCAGATCTGATGGAGACAAGTGATTTTGCATGTGGGGCTAAAATGGTAGAAAAAGAAAAGTTGAATGAAAAATTAAATTTTCCTTGTCCATTGTATTCAATCAAACATGCATGAAAGATTGCTGCCTAAGATCTCTTTCTTATATATATATATATATATATATATGTGTGTGTGTGCATATGTATGTGTATGTGTGTGTGTGTGTGTGCATATGTATGTGTATGTGTGTGTGTGTGTGTGCATATGTATGTGTATGTGTGTGTGTGTGTGTGCATATGTATGTGTATTTGTGTGTGTGTGTGTGTGTGCATATGTATGTGTATTTGTGTGTGTGTGTGTGTGCATACGTATGTGTGTGTGTGTGTGTGTGCATACGTATGTGTATTTGTGTGTGTGTGTGTGTGTGCATATGTATGTGTATTTGTGTGTGTGTGTGTGTGTGTGTGCATATGTATGTGTATTTGTGTGTGTGTGTGTGTGCATATGTATGTGTATTTGTGTGTGTGTGTGTGTGTATACATATGTATGTGTATTTGTGTGTGTGTATGCATATGTATGTGTATTTGTGTGTGTGTATGCATATGTATGTGTATTTGTGTGTGTGTATGCATATGTATGTGTATTTATGTGTGTGTGTATTTGTGTGTGTGCATGCACATGTATGTGTATTTATGTGTGTGCATGCACATGTATGTGTATTTATGCGTGTGTGTGTATAAATGAATGTGTAGAAACTCTCATTTACGTTGTCTCGGCCAAATGGTACATTCATCTTGTGATAATGGGTGTCCATTGTGAGTAGGGGTATCTATATAATATAATGCAATTTATAATCATTTATGTGTACATATATATATATATAAGTATCGACACGTGTTTGTTACCTGACTGAAACTTTGCTTTCCAACATCTGGACTTGCTGAGAAAGTCTATTAAGCCTGTTGGCATATCAAAAAAAGGAAGGACAGCCCTCCATCATCTTGTCATTACTTTCAAATGTAAGTATGGGAAGCTGTCTTCGTTAGTGACCCTGCGTGTCTCCCCCCCCCCTCCTTAATACACGATAATAGATTGACAGCTGATAAATTCAAAACTCTGCTTTTTGAACTTTTTCAGTGTCATTCACCTCTGTGTCTTTATCATGGAACTTGATTCACCCTCGACAAAACGTTTTCATTTTTTATCACTTCTGTCTTATTCTCCGCTGTGCATCATTTCATAAAAAAATTTGTTTTGTATAAGGAGCCAAAAAATTGATTTTTGCCTGTTGATTTGATTATATTGTAGTTATTGAACATTCTGAAAATATTGAAGGGAACTAAGAGTAACAAAAGATTAGTAAAAATGGTTAGGATCTCAAAAATCTGAAAGCTAAACCAAGTCGAATTGATTTTGTTGTACAATATATTTCTCAAACTATGTATCCCATTTATTAGTAATTCCTGTTATAAAACCAGTCCACCAGAGTCGAGAGAATGAATTCATCAGCAGTTTTTGTGTACACAACTATTATTTGTGCTGCCATGATGTCACTGGTTTCTGGTGAGGTCATTGTCGTAACAGACAAGAATAATGCGAAAACTCAATAGCTGGAGTTTTACTGAAGCACATTGAAAAATCATTAGAACCTCTCGGTTAACACAAAATGAAGTGAGTAAAGCACATTCTTTGAATTAGAATCGTTGAAACGCTTTTTGTATCATGAATGTCTATCACTAAAAGATATTTTTCAGAGTTGTGAAAAAACACAAATATCTGAGAAAATCAAGTCATTCACTTTTCATTGACCTCTAAAATAATTTTATTCGACTTGGAGCGAATCATTTACCTGTGTAAGAAGTCCTGACCATGAGTATCACTATATAATTTTACATTTCTATCTTTGAACTGTTTGTGTAACCTGTGATATGATGTGTAAGGCTTATTAAGACTAATATGTCAAAACCTTTATTAAGTCCAATTGCATGTATACTGATGCAGCAAATGCTTGGTGGCGAGGGGGTGAAACAATAAATGAGATTGCATTTTACCACCAACTGTATTTCATTCGTGGAATGGAAATTTATTAAACATTCTTATAAATAATCCTGCAAAGACCAGTTAGGCTGATAGCTTCCACTTGGTTGGTGGTCCAAAGAAACATGATAGCACCTCCGAATCTTCGAGAATTTGACATTCACCTTTTGGGGAAGGGCTATGGTTCTCTGTGTCCCGCAGCAACTATCCCATAAGCATGCTGCATAAAAATTTTCTTTTCAAGTAAGCAAACAGTTATAGCCATGTGTTGACTCCCATGCGGTTATGTACTGGTAGTATGGATGCAGTTCAATCTTGGTGTTACTCAATCATTATTGAGTGAAGGGAAATAAAAACACTCTACAATATGAGATACTATGACGTCTATATTTACCTAAACCTCTGTATTGAACAAATGTCATCCATTATGTTTCATTCACCAAGTCATCAGCTTAACCCCAACAAGCTGTTTGCTCTTTTGTCTTCTCCACCTTTACCGACCTGTCGGGAGAACTTGAAACAAAACTGAATTATCATACACTTCATTCTCTTTAGCAAGCTAGCAATAGCTTTGTGGAAATGTTTGTAATTCATAGTTGAGCCATATAACTGAGATGTCTGGAATCTCGGTCATCTGCAATTGATGGGTTTTGAGGTTTTATGGAGATGTATCTGTGATCAGAAGTAAGTTAACGTATGACTGTATTTTGAGCCTTGAACATGTTCAGTGACAGTACTAAGTTCCCCTTGTGCCACAAAATTGACAATCTATTGGTTTTATAATTACCTTTTAAACAATAGATGAAAGGAAAACATGGGTAACGAGTACATATATGCTGTATGCAGAAATTTCATTCATTGACTACTGATATATTTTTGTTAAAATTGGGTATGGGCAACTTTTTTGATCTAGTGGGCCTCAGGAGACATTTTTGATCTTTATTTGGGCCACACATTCACTTGAAAAATTTAGATTGTATTACACACTGCACACTTGATTTTTTATTTTAGACAAACATATGACTTACAATTATATTATTGATTTGTTGAGCCAAAACAATCATAAACTTACTTTGTGAAGTTGAATTTTTGAGGAAAATTATAAATTATAAATGAATGTCAAGATTGATCACAGGCCACAAAAAATGTTGCCGCGAGCCAAATCTGGCCAGTATGTGGTCTACACCATTTCATTTCAACAGTATGTCAACTTTAGGAACACTCCTTGAGTTCTCTGCAATGTGAGATATATATGTATATATATATATATTAAACAACTGATGATCCCAACAGGAGACAATTTATACATTGTACCATAATAACAAAATATATGTGAAACGGGGGAAAAATACTTTAAAAACTGAAGATTGAAAAAACTTTTTCAAGAGATTTTTTTTGTGTCAATTCAGTTACCTTTTTCCCAAATATCTGTCAAAGCAATTCATGAAAATTTTTTTTTTTTAAAGTTGTAAAGACTTCCATAGGAATAGAACACTGTGGTGGATGAGGAGTTTCTGCATAAATGAATATATCGCTTAAATTCAGCCTTACTGACCACCCAGTCCAGAGGTAGGATATTGCTATTCTAAAGTCTATAGCCACACTGAAGTGATGTAATACATTGAAACAGCTGTCTGTGGATGACACAATAATACATATACATATATATATATATATATATATATATATATATATGTATATGTAAAGTTCCTATACTATCTATGACCTGATATATACCTATGTTTATTCATATTCTAATGGAGTAAAAAGTTTGTGTGCTAGGTAAGTCAAATGTATTTTTTAGTGTGCCATCATACAATTAAGTTTCAGAACCACTGCTCCGGGCTCTACACCAGGGATGGCAAACTTTTTGAGGGAGGGTGTGCCCCCATTGGTGATAATCTTTAGAAAAAAATCCTGGGAATTCTTGAAGTGCACCTTATCATTTTTAAATGTATATTTTATGGAGAATGAGAACAAAATGCTTTAAAGCATTCTTGAAGAAATATGTTTAGACAATCAATAACTTAGATGACAGCTGAAAAATTAAAGGTTACCGATTTAAAAGAAGAAAAAGACAAATTAAATCACTAGCCAAAAATGTTATCTCCCGCATGCCAATAAAACATTTTTGCATGCCACAGGTATGCCTCCCCCTCCCCATGCTTTACACTCGTTCTCAAATGAAGATTACAATGTTTCAATGAATAATTCCGGAGTTCCTCTAGGTGGTATTTTGTAAGCTGATTGGCATGTGAGACAGCATTTACTTATTTACTCGTACACTCACGCGCACACACACAGTGACCCAGTCAGTCTGAGAGAAAACCCGCTTATTCGCTGCTACTATTATTGCTATTATTATCACTAGTTGTACTCATAGTAACAATGGCAACTACTTTCTGAATCCTATTTTTAAAATGTTTGTCTGCTGAAAATGAAGATCTCTAGCAGGGCTGGTATTGCCTCTGTGTGGATTTGGAATTATTTACAACTATTGTTGTACCTTTTTAATCTAGCAACCTTGGGACCTGACTATTGTCAGACCACAGAAAATGCCAGAAAACAGATATCAGATTTTTTATACTATTACATGATGAATTTTGACAGTTTACCAATTAGAATGTTTCTTAGTGTAGAAAATACAATGATATATTTTCAATATTATACATAATATCTATAAATCTAGTAATAATTATAATGGTAATCCAACCATACAATGAGCTTCTATGCAAATCTTTATTTTGTTTGTTTGCGCTCAAATGGGATGATCTCATTGGTTGATTTACCTTCCTATTATGACATAATACAAAATTACGTCATAGAAACTTCATGATCAAGTACATTAAAACAACTTGAGATGTGTGGAGACTTTAGAAAATTTGGATCCTCGTATCATTAAAAAAGATATAACCTGATAAAATAGCTTTAGGCTCCTTCATTTTGGTATATTGTAGTTATGAAAATTATGTTCACTTATGCTTTTTGATTGGTCGTATTGAATATAATTTGAAAGATTCAGAAAAAATTATGAAATACATGTCTTATTTCATGGTAGAATAAACATCAGAAGTTGTCGATAGATTTCTTCAATTCTACTTCCAACTCTGGTTAGGTTTTACACATTTGGTTTAATGAGTCAATTTATAAATGACTAAATTTAGGTTCATATTGGGGCTTTGAACTGAACCAAAGAACCGTAGTGGTGAATCTACAAACTAATGGTGGCTGATTCAAAATATTCCTGACCAGAGAGGTGGATTAAAGAGGTACAACCTGTTTTATTCATTAGTAATTTTCACTAAGCTTAGTCAAGTATACAGGATAAAGTGAGTGACTCCACTTCGGATGCTCTTGCTTCTAAGTCTAATCTATTTGTTGCAAATGGGCCGAGTAAGTAGTAATGTGAAATGTGGAGCCCGAATAGGGATGGCTGAAGCCGTAGCCAGCATGAGGGCATTACTCACTCGCTTAGCTTAGTATGGCACAAGACCATTAGGGGGTGGAAATGAGGCTGGGAAGGATGGGTTGGGTAAATTTTCAAGTAGATTGGTCCTGTCAACCCGCCTTGAAAAATCAGCATTTGAAATCCTGGCTTTTATTGAGGATTGAACCTTAATGCCGGTTCAACTATCTCAACATCAAAGCGAACCATATTTCTTAATAGTATTTAGTAAGTTCAGCTTGATCTCACACACTCAGATGAGGACTAAAAAGCTGGTAGGAAAATTATTTTGCACCAATCTTCCAAGTGAGAATGGTTTGAAAGATCAACACTTGAAATTTTTTTTTTTTTCGTGAGATTGAACACCAACCATTTGTAGAAACTGCGCGATCATCTCAGTCATAATACATGTCCTTTGATATTTGCATCAGTGGCATTGGAAGATCGTACTGCACCGGACTTTCCTGTGGAGACAGCCTACCTCCTCTGAATGTCATCAGACAAGCATCCTTATATTGGTTGCTTTTCAACAGTTAGAAATGAAAACAATATAACCCACTTTTATCAATGAAATAAAGGGTTCTGCTCAATATTCCATGATGGTTACCAAATGAGTCAGACATTTGAAGAAGGCCTGTGAATACAGCAGCAGAAATGATATGATGAAAACAACCAAGAGGATGCTGGTCTGAAAAGATCATTGTATTATTTTCCAATTTGCTTGTACCTCATTTTTGCAGAATGTCATAGTTTACTCATGAATGGATCTGAAGGAGGTAAGGTGGCCTGTGAGTGATGTTTGTTCTCCGTTGAGAGTAGAAAATGTTATGAACATTGTAGGTGCAATGCTCAAACTTGGTATTTTCTCTTGAAATGTCTGATTGATATTGATAGAATATTGAGTCTAATCAGACTTCAGTACTGGCAGGCTGTGTTCAAGAGATTGGTGAACTGAAAAGCCATAATGGCATATCTCTTTGGAAAAACCCGAACTCATTATCTTCAACTATTGTTGATGAGTTTTAGATTTTGTTCCATTATGTGAGGAGTAGCGGAACCCTGTGAAAATCCCATGATATATTTTAGCACTTATGGAACGAAACAAAGTAATTCATGTATAGATTTCCTATGAAAGTAGAGCATTCCTATGAAACTTTTTGTTAGCTGAAATGGCATGAAGCGGAATTATGATTACCATTGATTTATGAGAGGCAAAATATTATTAGAATACCTAAGCCCCAAGAATAACCTTCTTCTATATCTGCCAGTTTCACGCTAAGCATAACACCCTTACAAGCTCTCTTGGGCTTGTCTGATACCTTAGGACACATCTTGCTAATCAATGCACAAAAATAAATCGATGCAAAGCACAGATAGTCAGGCTCAGTTCAAATCTATTACGGCCTGGGGGCTTTTGTAAAGGTCAAGTGACATTAGGTGAAATTTTGTTAAGTGGGGCATACCTATATTTTAATTACTAAGAAAAAACATTTCATTTCAAATTCCTATGTCTGTCTACAAAAAGGAGAAAAAAAAAGTACTTCCAAGCAGTTGAAAACCCTAACACCAACCCCCCCTGCACCCAACACCCCAATCAGCCACCTATCCAATCATCTGTTCTTCATGCTTGCAACAACGTTTCATGTTTGTATCTTCTAAAAGAAAGATTGTTCTAGTTTGTCTTCAAAAGTTTTTTTTTCATGTCTATTCCATCTTGTATTATTTGGTAGGTGGGAGCCTACAGTAGAGTGATGGGTTTTTTAAAATAGAGATTTGTATTTACTCAGAGAACCTCAATATGGCTCAGAGCCAGAAGTGTGAAGCGACTAGAAAGGCTTGAACTCCGAACAGTTGTTACACTCAGTGACTAGTTTGCTAACCACTACTCTATGGCAAGGATATACTAACATACAAATTTTTATAGTATGTAGGTAGCTTACCCCACTTGCGAAACCATAGCATACCTTCAAAAGATAGAATGAAAAGTTCTAACATCTCTCTCTCTCACTGTAGTAGGGAATCCTGGTGTTCTGGGGAGGGAGCAATGAACAACAGACAATACAGATATGAAGCATGTTCTTTAATAAATGCCTCTCTACAGGATGCAACCAGGTGGGTGGTGGTGGGGCGAGACAAAAAATGTTTGAGTGTTTTTTTTCTCAACAACTGACACTCATCCATAGATAAGAGAGGTGTTATTGATTGAAAGCATAGAACATTCTTTGGGGAAACAAATTTTTGATACGTTTCTTTGCTTTTACTGGTAACAAATCATAATCCCCAAATCACTAAAAAAAATAGATATGAAGGTAAATAGTAGCCAGAAATTAATTATAAAGGGTTTTTTTTTTTTTTGTTATTTATGATCAATGAGATCTAATTCGTTCCTTATGATAGTTTGTGAAAAGTGAGTTCGTAAAATGCGGTAGAATTATTCATAGAAAACAATGCATCTAATAGGGTTATGTTCAGAAGTTGAAAAAATGTGCAAAATTTTTCAATTGTTATATGAATAAAGAATAATGAAACAATGTTCAAGCAATTATTTTGATGAGAAAAGGAATTATGTGCATACAGAACATTGGAAGGAAGAGAGAAAAATGCATAAAACATTACATGAAGGTAACTTTGTGTTAATCGCCTGAAATCAATCCTTCAATGATGATGACAAATTCTCTTCCTCCTCAGTTGTAATCACCACTAAAGCAGGGAAGAACTCACAAACTCATCTTCTATTGACTGACATTTAAATACGAACCCGTAACTATACTATTCACTAGTGAACAATTTCTTACTGTCCAAATTGAACAAAAATAAGATTTTCATAAAGTTTAGAATTTTATTTTAATGTTCGTAAAGCGATATATACCTGTATATTAAATCATTATTTTTAATTTTATGTCTACTTATTACTTTCATCTTAATTTATCTGTTGCTTTTTATCACGTTACCAGAAGTTTTCAAAATATGATTGTTTTAATTATAAATCGTGTATGAGGATTTAATAAATAATCATTTTTGCTAACCATGAATATTAAACTTATATTTCGTCTAGTGGGGTTGCACTTCATACCTGAAAAAATGATTATAAAGCTTGAAATCTTTACTTTATTTACCTTTTTATATCAACTGTAATGAGAAAGGGGCTTGACCGACATATTTCTACTAGCTGCATTGTGCACAATGAATGTAAAATAAAAATAAGTGGCTCCTGAGCCACGGCCTATCCAGTTCTACAACTTCTACAGCAAGGTGCCCAACTGATATCTTTATATAAGTTTGTACATACACACACACACACACACAATGTGCGCTCTCATTTTTTTCTTCCCCAGCTCGGCTGAAGGTATTACAAGGTCTGAATAGGGTACACAGTGAGCGTTGAACTCGCTACTCAAATGAGCTTACAAATCATTTGCTCCACAGAGAGGTGTCTATAAAGACAATCGAGATACGAACATGGCACTTTAAAAGTTTTTCTTCTCCTGTTACTGATATTATCAATGCATTAATAGTAACCTAATACAACCCTTACTAAAAGTCACCCCCACTATAAGTAGAACTAGTTTGGCTATTAATCTGTGGACAATATTATAGGTATACCTTAATTAGTTCAGTAAATTCATTCTAAAAATTTCCATACTGTTCAAAATCTGTTATGAATAAATGTTTTGTTTTTTTCCTGCTCATATTTGGTTACTTACAAATTTGTACAGCAACACCTTAACAATTCCACATCTAAATCTGCACAAATCATAACTGAACGATTATAATTACTAACAAACTCGTATTTTTACTCCTACTCTGTTGACATTGTTTCTCCTCCTCCTCTATTAATACAATAACCATTCAGAATACTTATTTGAAAAAAAAAAAAAAAAAATCTTTCTTGTTTTTTTTTACATATGCCACCACAAGATTTCAGTTAAGTTTATTCTATTTCAACATAGCATTTCTCATTTGATTGTTGTCTGCACTTTTTAAAAACAAATTTGAGCTTACATCTATAATATAATTGAAGTTTACTTTTACTAGCTTTATGGAAAGTGTAAATATTTTGTTTGTTAATTTCAAGTGTAATTCATACGTACATACATATGTACATAGGTTTTTCCTGATACTTGAAAATAATGTTCCTATATATATATATATATATATATATATATATCGAGAGAGAGAGAGGTTGTTCCTGCTACTCAATGGTTGAGTGTTTCAATAAAAACCTCCGTAAGCCACGATGGCGGAAAGCAAAGTTTCGAAAAGCATGGATTACAGATATATATTCCAACTTTTAAGGACAAAACCTGGTGTTATTTGTTAATAAGTAAATCAATTTTTAGTCTCTGTTGCTCTTCTTGACCAATCAACATCTTCATCTTTCTCTCATGAAAATAGAGCGGTCCAATCTCCTCCAAAAAATGAGATTAAAACCAGCTCCTTAATGGAAAATGAGGATTTTTTTGAAGCATCTTCCTCAATGTTCTTTCCAACATAACTCACCCATTTATATTCTAGAAATGTCTAAATTCATAGAATGCTTGCATTGTGGATTTGGCCACTCGTGACCTATAACACATGTGTAGAGAAGAGCCTCCATTTTGAGTAGTCTGGTTTTTAAAATATTTTTCCAACCTTCACCCAAAATGAAAGTTTGAGGGAAAATTTTTTTGGGGGGGGGGGCTGTAAATATATGCATTATAGATGCACACACGGATGTATCAATAAATCCATAGCGTGATCCCTCTATTATTAGCTTAATTTTTATCTGAAATTAACTAAGTTAAATGCATTGATAAGGGAGAAGATAGTGTGAAAAATTATCCATCCTGTGAAATCAATTTTGTTTTATCATTAAGTTACTAACTTAATGATATATACACACATACACATATATATATATATAAAAGTGAAAGAGAGATTTATATGTGATTGTACATTCTATGACCTAAGATATATCCTCTATGTGCCTGCAAAGGATAATGCAACAAGCGTACTTTGCTAACTTATTCAGGATAAGACTCGTATGACTATGCAACCTTCTTGTATTGAAGTCACAGTTTTGTTGCTTGCATACACATTAAAGACATTTTGGCAATGGACGTTGGTCAGCATATGATTGTGGTCTGTGGTTATGCAGCTTCTTGTGCAGCAAGGATCGACCTGCACGTGTTATGACACATTCAACATTATAGCATTTCTCATTTGATTGCTGTCTGTTATGTGTTATGACACATTCTTTCCTTCACCTTGATGAGATCTACCAGCAGTTTGTACCACTCTAGCCCTTCTGTTGGCTTGTGTACTTGACAGGAAAGCTTCCTTTCACTTCTGACATCGATGAGTCTTGACCACTCAATGCCTTTGACCACTACCAATAGGTGCTCTCACCACAAATGATCTTGAGCACCCTACAAGTCCTGCCATTTCTGAAATTCTCTGACGTGATCTTCTGGCCCTGATAATTTGGCCATCATCAAAGTCACTCAATTTTTTCTTTCTCGTCCATAACTGCAGTATTCAACACATCAAAATGAAGTGCCTGCTTATATTCTGCCAGCCCTGACCTGTTCAGTTGTTACAAGATAGTTGCTGTCATTCTTGCCACATGTTGCTGGTCTTGATGTTTTGGCTCATCAGTATGTATGTATATATACATATATCTTTTAAAATCAAGATGCAGGCCCACTCCATTTTAAAGACTGTCTCAACAAAATCTTCATTTTCTTGCACCAAACTAAGCAAAGCTTTAAATATCTTTATTATTTAATAAATCTCAAATATCTGAACAAATATATAGATATATATATTTTGTGGTAGTTAGCTGCAATGAATGACCTGGCGACAATGTAGCCTTGACATCTTCTGCTTCACTACACACATACACTGAGAGAGAAAGAGAAGCAGTTAATCTTGGGTTGTGCTTATCTCATTATCTTTTGAGAACAATTCTGTACTTTGTTCTCTCACTCATACTATTCCTCACTGATTATTTCTCTTTTTAACACCCTCTCTTTAATCTTACTTCTTCTCCACTCCTTCCTCTCTTTCCCTCTTTCTCCACTCTTTCCCTCTTTCTCCACTCTTTCCCTCTTTCTCCACTCTTTCCCTCTTTCTCCACTCTTTCCCTCTTTCTCCACTCTTTCCCTCTTTCTCCACTCTTTCCCTCTTCCTCCACCATTTCCCTCTTCCTCCACCATTTCCCTCTTTCTCCACTCTTCCCCTCTTTCTCCACTCTTCCCCTCTTTCTCCACTCTTTCCCTCTTTCTCCACTCTTTCCCTCTTTCTCCACTCTTTCCCTCTTTCTCCACTCTTTCCCTCTTTCTCCACTCTTTCCCTCTTTCTCCACTCTTTCCCTCTTTCTCCACTCTTTCCCTCTTTCTCCACTCTTTCCCTCTTTCTCCACTCTTTCTCCACTCTTCCTCCACTCTTTCTCCACTCTTCCTCCACTCTTTCTCCACTCTTCCTCCCCTCTTTCTCCACTCTTCCTCCCCTCTTTCTCCACTCTTCCTCCCCTCTTTCTCCACTCTTCCTCCCCTCTTTCTCCACTCTTCCTCCCCTCTTTCTCCACTCTTCCTCCCCTCTTTCTCCACTCTTCCTCCCCTCTTTCTCCACTCTTCCTCCTCTCCAATTCTCCCACTCTTCCTCCTCTCCAATTCTCCCTCTCTCCTCCTCTCCAATTCTCCCTCTCTCCTCCTCTCCAATTCTCCCTCTCTCCTCCTCTCCAATTCTCCCTCTCTCCTCCTCTCCAATTCTCCCTCTCTCCTCCTCTCCAATTCTCCCTCTCTCCTCCTCTCCAATTCTCCCTCTCTCCTCCTCTCCAATTCTCCCTCTCTCCTCCTCTCCAATTCTCCCTCTCTCCTCCTCTCCAATTCTCCCTCTCTCCTCCTCTCCAATTCTCCCTCTCTCCTCCTCTCCAATTCTCCCTCTCTCCTCCTCTCCAATTCTCCCTCTCTCCTCCTCTCCAATTCTCCCTCTCTCCTCCTCTCCAATTCTCCCTCTCTCCTCCTCTCCAATTCTCCCTCTCTCCTCCTCTCCAATTCTCCCTCTCTCCTCCTCTCCAATTCTCCCTCTCTCCTCCTCTCCAATTCTCCACTCTTCCTCCTCTCCAATTCTCCACTCTTCCTCCTCTCCAATTCTCCACTCTTCCTCCTCTCCAATTCTCCACTCTTCCTCCTCTCCAATTCTCCCTCTCTCCTCCTCTCCAATTCTCCACTTCTCCCCCCCCAAGCATTACTTACAGAAAGACCTGATATGCATACAGTGAATACTAATTTGTGTTGATCCCATTTGATTTATATTTGTGCCAGGTATAAGCATATATATATTCACTGATATTACTTTGCTTGTACTTTTATAACTGCTTAGGTATAGGCATTCATTCATCTTTGTTGGTTTGTTTACAGGATATCTCCAAAAATTCTTGGTAAATCCATTGAATTGGGTGGGGGGGGGCATGTAGGATTTTTTCCCCTCTCTGAAATATTCTTTCGTATATTAGAACAATAGTCCAAAACATGAAAAATCACAACTTACCAAGTTATCTTTCCAATATCATAGCTGTGTTTCAACTGATTTTTTTATTCAGTTTTTGTTTGTGACTATCACATTGACAGTGGTTTGCACTCTCTAAGAGCTTTGTCGTTCATCCATGGAATCAATACTGTGTTCGATGAGCTAGCTATCTGCCTTCCTAAAATGACTATACTATAAGTTCAATAAAATGTGCAACTATAGCTTCAATAAACCGCATTTTATTATATTCAATAAGGATACCCAAGGGAAAAATAACTTCAAATATAACACAGGAAAATAAAGTATATTTTTTGTGGTTTTGTAGAACTCAATAAAGGTTGTTCGACTGTGAAAATATATCCATAACTTTTTCCTTTCAATAGACCCTTTTCATAAATAAATTCATTCATAAATAAGTAATGAAAATTTTTTATTGAAATCCAATAATTGATTCTTGAGAGGATTTCAAATCCCCATTGCCTGGGGAGAAATTTTATTTCATCACAAATTGAATTATTTTGAATAAATCTTTAAATAACATGCTAATCAAGTTATGGGGTTTCACACGCAGCGGGTGGGTCAGAATGCATTATTGTGCAGACCTAAGCCAAAATGTTTATTTTAGTCAATCAATCGAGCACACACCCAGGTCAAGTTTTGCATTGTAATTATGTTGTAAATAGAACCCCCTTCCGAAAAGCTTAATCATTGTTCTCAAAACTGATAAATCACTGAAGGAAACAAAGGTCTTATGAGTTGAAAGCAGAAAAAATGAATTGTGAAAAATCATTTGTTTCAAATATTCAACTAAAACAAATATTGAGATCAACTCGGAGTGCACAAGACCCGATACGAGAGAAACATATGCAGGAGTACTGAGATATCATCCAAAATGTTCAGGTGTACACTCAATTGAACCATTTCTTAACTCAATTGAACCATTTCTTAACTCAGTGTTCGATGTTGTATAAGAAGAAATCTATTAAAGAACATTTTTCACTGCATTGCCAAATTTGAAGTTGAATTTTTCCTTGGGCAACTCCTGGAATCCCAACTAGTATTTTGATACAGTAAAGTAAATCACTTGAAAATTTTGAAATAATGCTCAAAAAAAAGTAAATTCTAAAACAAAAAAAATTTGTTGTTGAAGTGTTGAAATTCACTAAATTATTATTAGCTGTACATATAAATTATCGATTAGGTCTTTTGTAGGACAAATATTTTAAGGAAAATAACTTTTTAGGGAAAATGAGTCATCTCCCTTATTCTTTCCTTGATAAAAAAGAGGATTGACCTCAGAGGTCAATCTCGTGTAGTTCATGACCTACGCTGTAAAAAGATGTACCTTTATGCCTAATTGAAGCCCATGATGGTTTCAATTGACTAGAAATTACCAAAGATGACCTCTAATAGCCCCCGCTGTCAACCTCATATAGCCCTTGTCGTCTTTTGTGGTTTACATTATGGAACAGTCAGTCAAACATTTAGTTTTATATATTAAGATTTTTTAAAAATTGAATCACTGATAAGTCTTAGTATTACTGCAGAAGGACAAAAATGGGTTTGCTATGAATTCTGTGATGGATTCCAAACATTTGAAATGCAGTATTATGTGGTTTTTAGTTCCAAGGTTGTTTGATGAATCAAACACTGATGGTACACTACTGTATGGTATCTCTTTATATAGGTTTTTTTTTTCTTTTTTTCCACTAAATTAAAAAAAAGTTTGGGAACTCTCTTATATCATCTTAAGTCTCCAACTCCCTAAATCTTTTGGCTTGAGAGAAGCTCTCATTCTCAATTTTTCAATGGTCCTCAGCTCAATTGTTATTGTGGCTACATTTTGTTGTACCTTTTTTGTATTTGGTAACTTTGATATTTTAAACTGAACCCTTTATTTAATCCACAGCAATAGACTGTTCCATTGTCCTCTGTGCAATGTAATCATGAAGCCATGAATCTATTGTCTATAGTTTCCGAATAGAAGGTTCTCATATGATGTACAATTTTATTCAATTCAATTAATATATATATATATATATATATATATATAATGTGTATATATATATATATATATATATATATATAATGTGTATATATATATATATATATATATATATATAATGTGTATATATATATATATATATATAATGTGTAATGTGTACTGTAGAGAGTGAGACAGACTCGGGAGTGAGGTGTTTGGAGGTAAGGTTTATTAATCCTTATAAGTAAATTGTCCATACATGTTTCAGGATTCTTCCCATCATCAGTGGTGTGTGCTGTGTGAGTATGTATTAAAATTTCCCATGTGGAACCAGAGTCCACTATCAGGAGCTATGTGTCTTAGATGTGGTGCACACACACACACACACTTTGGACAGTTGAATGGAAGCGGTCTACCCCTGTAATTGAAAAAAGGTTTCAGTTCAAAATTTACTGATTACAGCAGGCATTGGAAGAAGGCCCAAGTGTACAATGGGTGAAATGGGACGATTTTGAATAAATCAGTGTATAATAATATTAATTGTTCAACTTGGAAATTCAGACAAAAATTTTAAGAACTCTCAACGATGTATCATCTGATCCTACTCTCATTTCTTAGTGAAATTGATCAGCGCAGCCTCAATATATGAACTAAGTTATAATTCTCAAGTTTTTGTAATATTAAAAAAAAACAAACCCTCTGATACTATCCTCAGATACCATACAAAGATTGGTATTTTGGCATCATCTACTGTTTTGGCACATGTAATCCACACTGGACAAGGAAGCTCTCAATGTGTTTTAGCTCTTGGTCGTGGTGTTGGTGGTAGGGCTGCTGCATGAGAACTTTTGAACCTTGGTAACTGATATCCCCACTTGTTGAGAAGGTTCTGTTGTGCCAGCTGACACTGAGATTGAATTGTTGAATCCACTCCCAGACTATATTCATTTCTTCTGGAGCTTGCCTGTCAACTGTATGTCTTCGGGTTTTACACTAGAGCAAAAATTTGCCAGAGGAAAAGATTTCGGAAGTAAGCTTTGAAATTTACAAATTATTCATTTTATTCAAAGCTGAATTTTATCGTGTGCTAGATGGACTTGGGGAAAGAGATTATTTTGAACTTAGACTTTTGCAGAAAATGCACATATATATGTGTCTGTGTGTATATATATTTGAAATGACCTGTATATATATATATATATATATATATATATGTATATATGAATGTGTTTGTATATGCATGTGAATGTGTACGTATCTATATATTTGTGTGTACATTCATATATGTGTGTATATCTATATATATGTGAATGTGGCATATCTGTGTGGGTATATTTATATATTTATGAACGTGTGCATATTTATATATACATATTTACATGTGCGTTAGTGTGTATATATGTGGTTATGTATATGTATATATATGTTTGAGGGTGTTTGTATATAGATATGTGTGTGTGTGTGTGTATATATATATATATATATATGTGTGTGTGTACATGTCTAGATGTATTGAATGTGTATATATGAGTATATATATATATATATATATATTCTTAGAGATTGTCTTTTTTTCCATTTTCTTTGTGCTATAATCATTAAACTATATTCCAAAGGTTTAGGGATGCGATATTTTTATTTGTAGCGAAACATTGAAATTTTGTTCATATAACCTTATTAAGGAGTCAATGTTCCAAATTAAAACTATTCTGTATTCCTTGGAAAATAGTGAATTGAAAACATTTGAGATATTTAAGATTATCCTCAATTGTTCAGACAGGAATTTGCAAATTATTAGGATGAAGGAAGCCTTGTTAATGGTCGCGGTTCTTTTTGACACGGTTTTGAATCTGAGCAAGTTTTACCATTCAAGATGAATCAAACAGATTATTCTGAGATTTTTTTGCTGGTTTGAAATAGATTGACATAGTCAGGATACCTACACTGAGCCTGATTAGCTTGAGAGTTGGTGTTGCCATACACACTCACACACACACACACACACACACACATATATATATATATATATATATATATATATATATATATATATATGTATATGATTATAAATTACATTAATTTATTTCACAACTCATTGGTCTACAAACATCAGGTGAAAGAGTAGCGAATTGAAAAACTGACCAATGAATGAATGAATAAAGGAAATGAGCGCCGTGCAGGACTTGAACCCGCATCCACCAAGAATCGGTCTCAATGCAGCTCTAAACTACAGACCAAGCTAATGGCAATTTGGGTAAGCTTGATTTGGAACTAGTGCACACATTTCTCTTAGGCATAATTATTTACATATGTATGTTCCCATTTTGCCAATCATATGTATATCATTAGATTGGACCGTTTATGATAATTATGTAGACAATTCATTAGGAAACCCATTTCATCCAGCTCTGGAATTAACTGTAAGTGAATAAAAAAACAAAGCAAAAACACGAACTTGTATCCTCCAGGGAGCAGTCACTTGGTAAGCTGTTAGCTCACTCGGTTGGGCAGAGTTGCATTCAACCAGCATCCTTGGAGATTTGGGTTCAAGCCCTGCATGGTGCTCATTTCTTTTCTTTTTTTTTTTTGTGGTTGGCTGTTTGATTTGATATTTTGTTAAATCTGGTGCCGCACGAAATTTGTTCCCTATTAAATTGCCTCTACAATTATCACATGTATCCGAGATTTGCTTACTGTAGCTTATGGCACTCGAGTATAATTATAGATGTGATGGTTCATGAGACGAGCATGTTAGCTATTCCTCCATAGTAGACACACTGCATAAATATTGCTAGATTGAACATATCCTGTCATAGAGGGGGGCATCAAGTAAGGATCAAGCTCACTATGTCTGTCTGTCTATCTGTCTGTCTGTATGTATGTATATAATCATTGAAGATGGAAAAAAAACAGTGTCATCTAATATTTGGGAATGTCTATTTTTTTCCTTCTTTTTCTTCTACTAAATTGAAGAAGTTATTTCGTTGTAGGTTTTTTGCACTTGGAGAAATTAAAAACCATCTTGAGCCATTTCCTGTTTTATTGCTAAGCTTCTTTTCATTCGTCTCTTCCTGTTTCCCAGAGGATCTGGAGGATTGGCTTTTCAATGAATATATATGAGCTTTATCCCAAATCCAAAAACATGTTGAAATGTTTTTGATGCTGAGAAAATATTGGTTTGCCTTTGTTAAGTACCCTTTTATTGCACTCAATAACAGTATTTCATAAAGGACTATTTATTCAGACTCCATATTTTCTCAGTTAGGTATCTGTAGATTTTACAAGTGTTTTGTAAGAAACTGCACATCTACTAAAAACTGGTTATTCTATTATCCGTGAACGGGCCAATGTTTTTAGCAGGAGAGCTTTTTCTTCCTTTTGTAGTTGGTTCGAGATGAAACAACTGGAACATTATGTGTATTCATATATGTATGTATGTGTTTTTCTTTCATTTTCTTTATCCTGTTTTGGCTTTTTACAATCTCATTTCTTTTTCTATCAATTTTTTTCTTTTTTTTTTTTCTTCCTTCTATTTGTGTTTTTTTTTTCTTCTTCTCTTTCATATCTTGGATTTCTCTGTTTCTTTGCCAAATGTATTTTCCCAGAAAAAGGATTGGCAAAATTTTTCTTGATGTTTCCCAACTGTTTACAAAATCCCTCACTTCTAAACAGCTCTTCAAATAATTCATCACTAGTCTGACTAAGGATGCCTGCTCATGGGCTGAATATCATTAATATCATTTGGGAATTCTTACTTTATTGGTTTCATGTTAAGAGTTCAATAAACTCTCACTCACTGTCTCTCTCACTCACTGTCTCTCTCACTCACTGTCTCTCTCACTCACTGTCTCTCTCACTCACTGTCTCTCTCTCTCACTCACTGTCTCTCTCTCTCACTCACTGTCTCTCTCTCTCACTCACTGTCTCTCTCTCTCACTCACTGTCTCTCTCTCTCACTCACTGTCTCTCTCACTCACTCACTGTCTCTCTCACTCACTCACTGTCTCTCTCACTCACTCACTGTCTCTCTCACTCACTCACTCACTCACTCACTCCATATTTTTTTATCAGGTACATATCATTTTGACCCTTTGAGCTTACTTACACCAATGATGATGAAAGTAAGAGTTTTTATTATAAACAATTTTTCTGCCTGGTTCCAAATTTCAGAGCTGGAGCCAAGTTCATTTGTTGCATCAATGAAGCTGACGAAATAGCAACTCTTCATTTTCCTCCTCTGAAAAGCAAAAAAAGCTGTGAATTATTCTAGTACAAAAGTGCCAAGCAAATAACATTTGAATTTGCTGTCAACCGTGACATTTTTGCAGTATAAGATTTATTTTACCTCCCCATGAGGGAAATTTGACATACATTGTTTTTGGGGGGGGGGGCACATATGTGTAGGCATGATCAAAAAAATCACCTGATCTCCATGAACTGTCTCAAAGGCATCAGGCTACCCATGGTCATTCCATTTTAGTGCAATGGGGATGTGCTTCCCCAAGGAGATTGGGTATTATGATCCTATTCTTCTGCTGGCCAATTTTCTATTTGTCCCTTAGTGTTGGAGAATATCACGAAAATTGTTAGAGAAATTAGCACCCTCAGAAAGGGAATTTTTGTGAATTTCTGCTGTTGATTGACCTTTTGAAATAATGAATGAATCTTTTTTTAATTTAAACCCTCACCAAAGTGTGTCATCCAGTAATTATTATATAGATGGGGGTTTCACTCAATGTGGTAGCTTTCAAGTTTTTATCCTTGGATTGTGTTGCCAAAAGCCAATGTCCATAATTTCAAAGTATAGAAGTGGAAAAAGAAGATTTGGTTGAATTTTCTTTTTCTTTTCCTGGTCTGGTCTGATCTTAGAAAAAAGCCACGATTGGTAAAGCTGCAAAAATCCGTCAACTTGACTTATCTAAAACAGTGCTGAAAAAAAAAAAAAAAATACATGAGTGACTGTTCAGAAGAAAGATTGAAATGTTTTGATTCTCAAAGATCAAATTGCAGCTAAAATTTTGACCCAAACTAACACCACATATTGAGTTACTTGTTGGCAAGAAAAAACTGATGGGGGCTATGGGAAAAAAGCCCCAGTTAATTTAAAGGTTGAAATTATATATCATATGCCTAATTTTTTTTTTTTCTTGTTCTGCTATCAATATCTAAATAACAGATTTGTCCTGTTGGTTTTGAGTGGGTGGGGAGATGCAGCAGGGAATGGGGTGTGAGCAAGAGGGACAATTATAATCACCCTGAGCTTCCAGAAGAGAAATGACAGACTTTCATTGCAATTAACAGCACAGTTGTGTATTTTATTTTGGAATATGAATTATGATCCTGTCTGTAGGAAGTGGGTTTCCTATGGACCATTTAATTTGATCATTATTCTTAAGCACCGTACAATTTTCCGTTGAAATCAACATTTTTCTCTGGACCAAATTTAATTGTCAAAACTGAGCTGGAAAACAGAAAATCAACTAGAAAGCACTCAGAGAGGGTGTACCTCTGACAATGCCGTGTACAATTAAAATTGAATGAAATTTTTTTTGAAATTTCAATATGCAAGGAAGAAAACTTGAAATGTACTAAAATTGAGATATCTTCCCTAAAATTCAAGTCTGTCATTTTTATAAACTGCACATTTTTTAACCTCTTTTCCAGCAGAATAAAAATGTCTCAATTGGAAACTATTTTTGCGTAGCGCATGGCCAACCCTTGCACAAAATTTAGTTGAAAATCAACAACAACTTTGGCGGAGGTGAATAACTATTAGGTTGTTGCACATAAAAATCTTCTTTTTTATATTATAGAAAATAACTTGAAAGTGAAAGATTTACTTATATGATAGCATTTCTTTTGCTTATCCAAAGTAAAGAGTAATGTAATTCCTTATTATTGAAGGTTTTGAGCCCTTTACAGCAATGATGTTTACTCAAGAAGAAAATTTTCAATTCAAATCAAGATATATTGCTGCTCTATCTGCTATCAATGAAGCTTTCGGAGTAAACACCAATAGGGTTAAGCCCGGTAATATGGATACCAATATAAACCTTGATGGACGCTCAAACCATTTGTAGATGATGGCCAAAGACCTTCAGTCATAGGTCTAGTCACACTCTCGGGACTTTGAAAAGTTGCGAAAATAGGCCCCATCTGAATATGCCCCTGTGAGAGTCATGAACCCACACCTCTCAGCTGACTGTGTCTATTATTAGAGAATTATTGCAGCGCCCCCATATTCACCTGACGTTTCCCCCTAAATATTTTCATCTTTCTAAGCATTTTGCATGTCATACATCTTGAATGGGTGGTTAAATAATGAAAGCAATGATTTGTAATTTTATTGAATTATATCTGACCACTTAACCAAAACAATTCTATAGAGATAGCATATTATCATCAGAGGATCACTGGGAAAATGTTATGGGTTATTTTTCGATTAATATGTAGTTTTTTGTTGTTTATATAATACAACTCACAAAAAAAAAGAAATGACATTTCATACATAACTTTATAGTATTCAATCCTCATATCAAGGAAAATATTGATTATTGGTAATTTTAGGCATTTTTCTTTAATTTTTCTTAGAATGCAGATAAATGAATTAGCTAATACTAAACTTAGCTGCTGGAATAATAAAATACATGCACTCATCCAAGTACTATAGTCCAGTTTAAAACTTGTAAAATCAAAGATCACTGAGCAAATCAATTTAAACTAAGCAAAAATTAATGGTTTGTCTAGATTTGATCTATATAAATCCAACTTTTGTGTTATGGATTACAATTTTTCTTTTTCTATTCTTTTATTGCAACAAAATGATATTGAACAAATTCCACACATTTATTTTTGAGTGTTGCTGACAAAAAACTTGTATCCCCTCCCCCAAGAAAAAATCCTTCAACTTTTATAAAAAGAAAAAGTAAAGCTTATTCCAACATTTCAACCTGTCTTTATCATTTTTAGATTATGGACACACTTTGAATTGAAAGAAAAATCTTTTGTACAGTGGTTTCTCCCCTTATCTGTGGTTAATACATTCCGAGACCCCTTGGTAATGCCAAAAACTGCTGATAGTACCAAACCCTAGATGGTTTCTCCTATACATATATATCTATGATAAAGTTTAATTAATGAATTGGGTACAAAAAGAGATTAGCAACACTAACAGATAGATCAATTATAACAATATCTTGGAAAAAAAAAAGCTGAGTTTGCTTTCCTCAAGACGAGAACTTTTCACCTTTTCATTTAAAGGGAGGAGTTTATGGCTTTTCTTTGACAAATCTGAATTGCCAACATCATCATTCTTGTGCATAAGAACTATTATTCAGTTAAACTTGAAATTAATAATTTCTGGGGTTTACTGTAGGTAACTGGGACTGCAGGAAATAAACCTGTAGATTAGGCGGGTTCTCTGTATATGAATGCATTTTTTCTTGGGCCTAGTATTTCTAGTAGACCCAGAATATCAAATAATAAGTACTCATCTCTCATCATTTCAACTTGGCAACAATCCTTTCCTTGGATTTCATCAAAAATAAAACCAAGCTTGGAAGAGAATCATGATAGCCAACGAAGTCGACTGCCTTTATCACCCCCTACGAACTTCGTCCAGCCGTGTCTACTTCTTTCCCTAAACTTGGCGGCAATTATCTGTTTAGAGAGAGGGGGGGGTGGAAAAAAGGAACCCAGTTGGTTTAGCAGCCCTTCATAAATCTTGAATCAACAGCAAACCTTAAAGAATCCAGTATCTACCAAGGCTTTTGAGTTCTATGTTTCTGTCTTTTGCCTTCTCCCTACTCGACTCTTTTTACCCCCCCCCCTTCCAACCCTGCGCTAGTCTCTCGTGCTGTGCATAGAGTTTGATCAGGTTGGTACTTAATTTCCTGTGAAGAAGGTGGGGAAGACTGGGTTGTTCTCTACCTTTCTGGTTTCTGTCTTGAAGACCTTTCCGCTGGGCCCGGGAGGAGGTGTGATTTCTGCTTATGCCATGTTGGGCAATTTCAGACTCACTTACACTCATTGTTTACATAGCACTAATCAAAACTCTCAAGTCACATGTGCAGTGGCTTTGTTTGGGACTTCCATATTTGAATCTTTTGACGATTTTAATTCTTATATTTACCGCATCCTATTTAGCCTGCTTTGTATCGTGGATGTTGCTAACATCATATTCAAGTCAGTCGTAACAAAAGCCAATTTGAAGTCTTGGGTGAGTGACTATTTACATCACTTATGTCACAGTTTTCATAATTACTGTACCATTTACCAAGCCTCCAGAAAACCTGAATTTCCATTAAACCAGCAATTTTGTAAACTGAATAGTAACGAATCCGGTGAACTTCTTGATAGTTCACTGTGTTGGTGCTCTTGGTCTTAATTTTTGTGGCATGGTTAAATTGTTTTCAGATGAAGTTAGTGAGTTAATTTGTATATGTTATTAACTGGTTTCATTCTTCACATTTCATTGTGTATTCTATATCTTAATGGATTAATAAAGATCAAGCAGAATCTGTGTATTGTCCTTTACCTTTCAATGTTTCAAGTGCACACATTTGAATGCTAAGTGAGCCTGGTGAAAAAGGGTGGAAAATCCAGAAATCTGGATCCCCTTTAGTCTCCAGATTGTCAGATGACTGATCCGATACTGTATAAAACTGAAAGTTAGGGCAAGGTTAGCGGGGTACAACACTTGTCATCTACTTCTATTCCATTTTTTTCTCTTTTCCAATTCCCCACTGGTGCCAAAGGTCAGAGTACAAGTCCAGATAAAAACCAAGATCGTGAATGCTGATTTTCAAGACAGGCACACACTCTCCACTTTGAGAATTGATAAAACATAATCTTCCTACTGCATTAACCTCTATTTGCCTTGTGCTGGGTTAAGCTGTGGGGTTTGTCTAACGCCTGGGATTGTGGTATATTACCCATTGGTACAGTGGTCAGTGTTCAAGCACAGGTTACACTTTCTTTGAGGGTGACATTTTGCACTTTGAGTTTCTCAAACTTTTACATAGCATATTGTGTGTATGTGTGTGTATTTTTTGTTTATATGTATTGTGTGTGCATATATCTAGATATCAGCAGAAGAATTCGGTTCATATTTTCTATAAGGTGCTTTATAGCAAAAATTAGAATCTAAGTTTCCAATTGATGTTTAAAGTAATTGAAATCTTAGTGATCACAAACATATGGCCACCGCCCTTGATCCTCAACTGTCATTGTGACAAATAGGACGTCACAGGTTCAATTCCTGCAGCAGTGCCATTTGTCTTAAATCATTTATCCTATTTACACTGTATTTAGGCTGAGTGGCTTATTTTCCATGTTACAAAGGAAGGTCATTTCAAATAGTTCCAAATAATATCTATAAAAATTCTGTCATAGTATATATGCAGTACACGTACACACACACTTCCTCTTGTTTTGGGGTGCTTATTACAAGTCCGTTATCAAAAATAGATTCATGCATGCATATATAGTTATTACAGAGCTTAGCTTGGTTTAAGGCCACAGTCGCTGTATGCACTGTAAAGCCCACACTATTAGCTTGTAACATCTGAAAGAAATTATATGCATTGTCTTCTTTGACACATGCCAGTCATATAAGCTTGCGTGTTTATTTATATAAATTACTCGGGAAAATTTGTTGAACCCTTCTGTGATTATCAAGGGAAAAAATTCATATCTAACATAATCATGATTAGATGTTCAGTTCTATGTATAAATGTGAAGACTTAATTTCTCAGTTGAACATACAGGCACCCTTTTAGAGGTATTAATTTGTTGATCTCATTAAGTTCAAATCCCACCAGGTGCTCAAAAATGCCGACTGGCCAGACCTAAGTCTGTGCATAATTTATGATTTATGAATCCGTCAAAGAGCATTTGTATCGTCAAACAATTTGAGAAAATTAGTTTTAGACCTTCTAACCAGTCACATGATTTGAAGTCGACAATGGGCCAATTATGATACGTATTTATATACAATGATGATCTACTGGCAACTCATTTTGCATTGTACTCGAAACTCCTGGAAAATACATTGATCCTCTTTGGGTAGAAAGTCTTCATGCAGAGACACTATCCATTTCAGCAAAGCAATGTTATAATTGATGATAATTACCTTTGTTAAGGCTCTCTTTTCCTTCATCGTATCCACACAATAGCAATTCTTGTTTGCAAGGATATATTGCAGCATTTACAAACTGTTTTTAATATTGTCTATTCCTCAACTAATTTGTTATGTCGTTCCTTTTCAAGCTTTGCAGACCCACTAATAGCAGACACTATGTCACACATGCCAAATGTTTTGAAAGATTTGTAATTATTCAAATGACTCGTAGATGTAGAATGATGTTTGCAGTCATTCAAAATATTTCTATACTTACTATAACTGCTATTGGTCCGCGATTGACCCAAGCGTGGCCAATAGTATAGTTTTCTTTCTGATACAATTGCACATAACCAGTCAATCTGTCGATACTGTCTGATTTGTAATAAACACGTGTGTAGTTTTCAGTATAGGAGTAGGTTGGCCCGATTATGATAATTTCTAAATTTTTAGCAATATCTCGCTGTCTAAAAGATTTTTCATATAGATTTAATACAATATCTGTCACCATTATGAGTAAATTTATATTTATTTCATCACAATGTACGACAAACCACCGATTGACTTGGTACAAGGATGAAAACTGATAAAAAATCAGAAGAGCTCCCACTCAACATTCAAAGATGTTCCGGCTTTGCATAACTGCTTGTTTGTTTCACTAGGCAGAATTGTTGGAGTTTGGCTCATTAAATTTGTTGGTATAACATTATTATGAACGACAAAAAGTGAAGTTATATTCCTTGAAAAATAGTGGATTTAAACTAAAATGTTTGAGATTGTTCTTAATAGTTAGGGAGGAAATTTGCCAGCTGGAGTTATATTATTAGAAGGATGAACGAAAGCTTTGGAAACGTTTTTTGACACACCTTTGGATCCAAGCAAGTATTGCAAATCAAGTTAGAAGAATGAATGGAGTATGCTGAAATAATTTTTATGGTTTGATTATATATATATATATATATATATATATATATGTATATATATGTATATATGTATATATATATATATATATATATATATCAATATCAATCAATATATATAGTACTTCTTATAAGTATTTGAAGAAAGCAGAAACTTGGCTTGTATGTCATGGTTTTGATGGTGAAAAACAGAAACGAAGCAAGACGAACCAAATTTTATTGCAATCAGCACAACAAGGCATCCATTTACTCATGTTTTATTGTTCTGAAAGCTGAATTTCTGGAAAATGTCCCTTTAGTAGAATTAAATTGTTGAATAAATTAAACCAAGTATTTTTTTTTTCTATCCTGCTGAAATTTCGTTCAGTTGAGATTGAAAAAGTTAACTAATATTACTATTTGGAAGAGTTGCGTAACTGGTTAGTTAGATAGCTTTCAACTAGACCAATTCACATTTTGGGAAGAAGGCAAATATGGGCAAGAAACACGGAGCTTGTTCAAATACTTATGCATATGAACTTTAAAGTACGTATTTGTTATATGAATAAGATATGTGTATATATTGATATAAGATAGTTATATAGTTACGAGTTGTAATTTTCATATAAACAAACCATAGTTTAAATAGAAAGAATTGCTCATAAAAATTTGAACAAGTACAAACTGTTTCTCTGAAGAGAAGAATTTCAACCTGTATAAGAGGGTGAACAGTAAAAATAGGTAGATGTGCTCACAACCCACACGGGTACATATGGTGATGCACACAAAGTATTTTGTGATGGTCTTATGGGTAGTGAGTAATAAGGTGCATGTCATGCCGCTATACTTATTCCCCAAAGGCTTCCGTGTCCCTGCCTGCATTGAGGTAATGGACAGTAGTCAGGCCCTGGATAAAGGGGGTGGCTCAGTGGAGGCCGTACATGTTCCTGCAGAACTCTGCTCCCTTCCACTTGACCCAAGAGTATCTTCACAATCCTGTAGTCTCCTAGCTCTTTTGATTTGAATCCCTTGGACTATTATGTTTGGGACATCATCAAGAGGGAGACCAACCAGTGGCTCAACGATATCAAGGACTCATTGTAGGGCGCCACCATAGGTATGATGGCTGATATGAATGTGAACCACCTGATCCAGGGACACAGTTTCTTCTTAGGCTGCATTGAGGCTATTCTCAAGACTGAGGGTGATTTTATTGAAGACATTTCTTTATACTGTGTATAGTTTGAGAAGGGTCATTAACATTCAAAGAGTTCTTCGGATAATGTAACTCCTTTTGGACAATTCATTATGCAGCTTTTTTTAGGTGTACTGTTGGAATGGTATGATGGTACACATATTTTTTTTTCTTTCCTTTGGTAGCAATGCTTATAACATAGGAATTGGGTGTTTTCCTTTCTGTGGTGGGCCTAGATTTTTGTTCATTCATTGTCTGTATCTGCAAACATATATATATATAAAAGTACCTTTAAATGCAAAATATATTCGAGAACCTTTTCCAAAAATTTGTCATTTCAGTCATTTATTTCTCAGTATCTGTTAATGTAATTTGTAATTTTTTTTTCAGTATTTTTCATACAGAAGTAGTATCATAATAAGTGAATTTTCGTAGTTGGGATCCTCAGTTATTTACCATGTAACTGTTTTGAAGGTTTTAAAACAAAACCATTATGTTAACATGGCTCCTCAGCAGTGTTGATCATATATATAAAAGTTTTACAGCTTTAAACACTATACATTAAAAACCTTTTTCAAAGTTCTCTAGTGTCACTTCAGTTACCTAGAGATGTTGTTTTATACTACACTTCATTTAATATTTTGAAATGGTGCCCACTCACATGGATTACCTCAAAAATGTATCTAATGAATATATGTATATGGCATGTGTATGCAAGTGAACCAAGACCCGGCAGATATTATCAAGACTAGACTTTTGATCTTAGTGGAGTTCGAGAATTATTGTAATGAACCCATTTGAACCCTTCTTTTGTCATATTATGAACTTGACCATTTGCCTGTTGAAAGATATCGGCACACGGCCATTTTCATAGGATGCAATTGAGAGAAGCAGTCATTAGGAAAGTATTTCTTTTTTCCTTATCATTTGGAGATGTGGTCAAGAATGTTTTTCTCTGCTTTAGTAAAGGACTATCTTATTTGCCACACATTTGTTACTTATAGAATCGCTGATTTGTGACAAAATGATATTTCTATCTCATTTATTGTAAATATGCTTTTCCTTATTCCTCCCCCCTTTTTTTTGTTATAATTGCAAAAAGTTTGATATCTGGAGAAAAAAATTATATATATATATATATATAAATGGATAGTCCTTATTTTTGGTGTCAGAATGAATTCTTGACCTTCGTTCTTTCCCCCATCTGTAATTATTCAGTGGTTGTGAGTTAACTCGCTCTCACTTGTCTATAAAAGCCCACAAAGTGCTGTCCATGCACATAGTTGAGATCAACATGAGAATTATAAGGGTGGGAGGGCAGGGTGCTGTGGGAATTGCCGACTGTACAATAATTATTACCAAGGCATGACGTCATATCTATTTTAAGTCTTCTCAAGCTGGAGACAGACAGTCAAGTTTGAATAGACAGCACACCGACATCTCTCTCTCTCTCTGCCTTGCATTTAAATTCACTCTCTGCCCGAGATACTCAGTCTCTCCTTTACCTGTCTTTCTTTCTTTCTCTCTCTCTTACAAACTAGCATGCTGTCTCAACCTTACACATTCTCTTTTTGTGTCTTACGATCACATTTTTGACCTTAAACATGGTCTCCTCTCTACTTCTTTATATATATGTGTGTATATATATATATATATATATATATATACACATATGTGCATGCATCTTCTCTCTACCTGAGACTTAATCTCTCCACCATCCCACTGTCTTCAAAACAATTTTTCATACTAAGGCAGTGCTACTCAAACTTTTTTTCTCATTTGAGATCCCCTTTGATGAGACAAATTTCTTGTGACCTCTCACTAATTATTATAAAAGCAGTAAGTTCTAAGATTATTCATTAGTCTGTAGTTGTAATCTAACAGTAACTAAACAGAACTAAATAAAAATAAAAAATTATCCATTTTCTAAGTATTTAAAAAATCTATGATAAGCTTTATGGTTTTATTTGGAAAACAAGTGAAAGATCAATGACTGGTCCAGTATTGATTTAAAATGCCATTATTGCTTGATCACATAGCCCTAAGTGGAAGATTTTTTTAAGATTAGAAGCTCCTTATCAAGAAACACCTTTCTATCAAGTTTCAAGTAAATATGATTGAAAACAATTGTTTTTAATATGTAAAGTTAAAATGCCATTATTGTCAGATCATGTGACCCTAAGAAGAAAATAGGCATCTCATCAAGAGACACCTTTCGACCAAGTTTCAAGTAAATCTGACTTGAAACTGCTGAGAAACAATGTGGGACAGACTGACCAACCAACAGACAAGACTTCTCATAGAGAGATGGGACAGCTCAAAAAAGACTAAATAAATAGCAACAATAACCATATTGATCTTGTAGAAATTATTGAATAGCATCAAGCCATATTACAATAAGCACCACAAGGAGTACATTTTTGTATAAGGTTAGAATTTTTTTTAAAAAGTTTATTTAGGAATTTTTTTTTTTTTTTAAAATTTCTGCATCCCCCCACTCTCCAATCATCTCACAACTCTGGTTTGAACAGATGTTTTTGAGAACTTACACATTCAGTTAGTCTTTCCTATTTCTTTCCTAAGAAACATGACCAAACCCCACGTGTTTCTTATGCCTCTCTGTATAGAATACATAGACACAAAAGATGTGAGCAAATAAGTTGCTCAAGTTCATTCATATACAGGTAGCAAACATTTTCAAAACACTACCTTAAGTCATGAAGAATAATGGTTACAGTACAAAATACTCAATAATTTTTCAATGACTTTGCTATGTAAAGTATTTTCCTAAATGCTTTACTAAGAATCCAGTTCATTGTTTTGATTATTTATTTTTTTGACTATCATGCTGATTTTAACCCTGAAAACATTTCTCGCCACTATGTGAACAGAATAAACAATTAAAGAAAATAGGGCTGCTACAGGAATTGAACCTGTGACCAATAAGGTAGCTCCTTAAACGTAGTGATGCTCCTACCATTGAGCTAAACAGTCATCAGTACGTTGAAATGGCTACCCTATTGGTGGCAGGTTTGAGTCCTGCAACAGCCTCATTTTCTTTGTTCATTCTATTCACATTGTTTAGGCTGAGTGATACATCAATCTTGTGATGACGGGAGATCATTTCAAATGAGTTTTTATTAACATAACACAGCAATTTATACTCATTTTGTCTAATCATATATATCCATTTCTTGATGCATATTTTTGTGCATGTGTATATGAATATATATATATATATATAGATGCATATGCATGTGTGTGTATATTGGTATTGTGTATGAATATGAATTTATATATATATATATATATATATATATATATATATATATATATACACACATACCTTCAAGGGATAAACTTGATAATATTCTATACCACCAGGATTTTATATATAGTCTTCTAGTTGTCTGTGTGTGTGTGAGCATATATATATATATATATATATATATATATATATATACTAATGATATGAAGTTTTTGATGAAATATTTATATTTCATATACATCATAAGTACATGTAACTCAATGTGATAAACTTGACATCAGTATTATATACCACCAGGGCTTCGTCGATAGTTATTTAATAATCATAACTTATGTTTCTAAAAAATTAAAGTCCAGAACACACAACGTAATACATGAATTTTTCTTTAAAATTCAAATCTGGAACGCCAGTGAAAAATTTAATTAACAAAAACAGGATATATATGAGATCTATTGATATTCATCAAAACTCACATGGTAATCACATAGAAGTGTGGACTAAATTCATCGTGGGGATTCCATTTGTAATATATATATATTGCTATATATATATATATATATATATATATATATATATATATATATATTGCATTTGATGACTTAGAAAATGTTTAGTTATGATACTCTGAGGAATATTTAATTTCTTAAAAGACATCCACTGAAGGATCCCCTACCTCTGAATATAGGACACAGGATGATTTCATTATTGGGATTGGGGGTCAAAATTTGTCCCACAGGCTGCCATATACAAATTGCGCAACAAGTTTTTGTCTGTTCCATAGGAAATTTTCATCTTCTTCACCTATATTCACAAAACCAAACATACTCTTTGGTACATTCTCTTGTGCATACACCAACAAAACCACATTTATTTTCCAAGATGCATGCTAACCGCTCTCTCTCGCACATACATTATTTCCTTTTGTGCCCTAAATTTGTCCTTGCACTCAGCCACACACACACTGAAATTCTATTTTTCTTCTTCCTCTTGCGTACACATCCTCTTGACCATCTGTACGCACACTGCTCTCCTCATAGACCCTTACCCAGTTATACAAAAATAGCCATCCACATCTCTTACGCATAGACACGCACTGGCAGTTTTTCCCCCCCTCTCGTACGCAAGTATTTCTATCCATTCATCCATTGACCTTTCCTCACCCACACATTTTCATTGCACATGCTCACACCCTGTGTTTCTCAAAGACTCTCCCGCATGCACATATACAAAGATGGACAGAGGCTTACCCTAACCCACTTCCTTCCTCTCGAAAGTGAGCATATGTTGGGAGTGTGTGACGGTAGAATGAGTGGCTAAATTCAAGCAACAGTTGACAAATGGTAGTTAGTTGTTCAACACTGGTCCTTCTCTCTCTCTCTCTCTCTCTCTTATACGCACTCAGTACCTAGCCAGGAAGTGATTTATATCAAAGTTGTCTTTATTCCACGGATTTTCCAGTGACTTTTTTTTTTCAGACTTCCTTTTACCATTATTAGGGATCAGATCTACCATGGAGGTAAGCTGAAAAGGATCCCTAAAAAAAAAAAAAACATTTGGGGTGAGCTTCGTTTGATAGTTTTGGGGGATTCTTACGTAAGTTTTATCGTTTTTGCCTCTTGTGTTTTTGATACAAGGGAGAAGGCTTCTCCATTCGAGGAAAGAAAAAAAAAAAGGAATAAAAAAACTCTCGTGCATGATTGACAAATGTTTAATACAACCCCAACATATCTATTTTCAAAAAATATATTTTATGTTAAATTTACTTCTCCTACCCATATATCCGAAAGTTTTCAATGAGTTTCGATGAAATGTTATGGAAAGGTAGGCCACGAGCTTAGGGAGAAGTGATCAAATTTTCAAGGGGGATACAGGAAATTTTTTTCAGAACGAGAGATATTTTCCATTTTTTTTTTTTTCAAACGTTTATGTATTCACTCATGGTCGTGTTAAAACTTGAAATTGACTATATTGTTATGGTAACCCTTGGTACTGGTTAGTTCTGTTAGTCTTGGTATGTTTTGAACTCTTCAATTTACACAATGTACACAATTCCTGGGTCATAGGTTGATCTTTGAAAACTCAGTTCTTGGCTTCTTACATTCAGTGTGCGTTTGCAAACCTGGTTAATCTTGGTGATATTAGACGAAGGTGAAGGCTTTATATTGTATATTATCTGTTGTCAGCATGACCCCCCCCCCAAAAAAAAACAACATTTCTTTCTCTACTATTCCTCACTCAACACACGTACATGGAGTGGACTTGAAATTAGTAAGGGTCCATTTCAGAACAAAAACTTGTACCAATGAAATTTTGTTGGAAAATGACAAGACGAACATGTAGATAAGTCATAAATAATCTATCATTATTGTATGTGCATATAGTGTGTGTATATTGTATCAACCACACATACACCTGCGAGAGATGTTAGTATGCTTGGGTGTACTACAGAGGCATGTGCACATCCCCATTTTCCTGTGGACTGAGCATAAAGCTCAGGCGCACGTATGAAGTTCTGCGTAAACCTAAGCACATGTTTATTGTTAATATATGGGAAGATCAGTCCATCTATACAGATACCTGTTTATGTAAGCACATTTGTATGAGTAGATATCTGTCTGTCTCTACAGGCACATTTTTGTATGTGTGTATTTCTCTCTGTACAGTTACATTTGTATGTCTACACATATCTCTCGTATGTGTATGTATCTGTCTATAGGCAAATATTTGTCTCTGTAGTCACTTCTGTATGTGTGTATATTTGTCTCTCTAGTCACTCCTGTATGTGTGTATATATTTCTCGCTATAAGCACACAACAGTGTGTGCTTGTGTATATATATATATATTCGTTCATATTTGTGTGTGTGAGTGTGTGTATATATATTTGTTTGTGTTTTTGTGTGTATATATTTGCTTGTATGTGTGTGTGTATACATATATATATATTTGTTTGTATATATGTGTGTGTGTGTGTATATATATATATTTGTTTGTATATATGTGTGTGTGTGTGTGTATATATATATATTTGTTTGTATATATGTGTGTGTGTGTGTGTATATATATATATTTGTTTGTATATATGTGTGTGTGTGTGTGTATATATATATATATTTGTTTGTATATATGTGTGTGTGTGTATATATATATTCATTTGTATGAGTGTGTGTGTGTGTGTGTATATATATATTCATTTGTATGAGTGTGTGTGTGTGTGTATATATATATTCATTTGTATGAGTGTGTGTGTGTGTATATATATATTCATTTGTATGAGTGTGTGTGTGTGTATATATATATTCATTTGTATGAGTGTGTGTGTGTGTGTATATATATATATTCATTTGTATGAGTGTGTGTGTGTGTATATATATATATTCATTTGTATGAGTGTGTGTGTGTGTATATATATATATTCATTTGTATGAGTGTGTGTGTGTGTGTGTGTGTGTGTATATCTATTCATTTGTATGAGTGTGTGTATATCTATTCATTTGTGTGTGTGTGTGTATATATATTCATTTGTGTGTGTGTGTGTATATATATTCATTTGTGTGTGTGTGTGTATATATATTCATTTGTGTGTGTGTGTGTATATATATTCATTTGTGTGTGTGTGTGTATATATATTCATTTGTGTGTGTGTGTGTATATATATTCATTTGTGTGTGTGTGTGTATATATATTCATTTGTGTGTGTGTGTATATATATTCATTTGTGTGTGTGTGTATATATATTCATTTGTGTGTGTGTATATATTAATTTATGTGTGTGTGTTTATATATATTCATTTGTGTGTGCATGTGTATATATATGTATTCATTTGTATGAGTGTGCGTGTGTATATATATATATATATATATATATATATTTGTTTGTATGAGTGTGCGTGTGTATGTATGTATTTGTTTGTATGAGTGTGCGTATGTATATATGGATTTGTTTGTATGAGTGTGCGTGTGTATATATATGTATTTGTTTGTATAAGTCTGCATGTGTATATATATATGTATATATGTATTTGTTTGTATAAGTCTGCATGTGTATATATATATATATATATATATTTGTTTGTATAAGTGTGCATGTGTATATATATATATATATATATATATATATTTGTTTGTATAAGTGTGCATGTGTATATATATATATATATATATATTTGTTTGTATAAGTGTGCATGTGTATATATATATATATATATATATATATATATTCGTTTGTATAAGTGTGCGTGTGTATATATATGTATTCGTTTGTATGAGTGTGTGTGTATATATATGTATTCGTTTGTATGAGTGTGTGTGTGTATATATATGTATTCGTTTGTATGAGTGTGTGTGTGTATATATATGTATTCGTTTGTATGTATATATATATTCGTTTGTATGTGTGTGCGTGTATATATATATATATATATATATATATATTCGTTTGTATGTGTGTGCGTGTATATATATATATATATATATATATATTCGTTTGTATGTGTATGCGTATATATATATATATATATGTATATATATATAGGCACATGTTTGTGTATACATTCCTTCACAGGTACATTTGTGTGTGTGTATATATCTATGGTCACATTTGTGTGTGTATGTATCTTTCTCTCTCTCTCAATCGACACATATTTGTATATGTCTATAGGTACATGATTGTATGTGAGTATATTTGTATATCTCATTAGGCACTTATTTTTTATACTAGTCAATGTTACTGTTTTTTTATTGGGACATGGTCCTTTGTGCATCTATCTCTGTCTCTCTCTCACACTGTATCTCTCTCTCTGACACTGTCTCTGTCTATCTCTCTCTCTCTCTCTCTGACACTGTCTATCTCTCTCTCTGACACTGTCTATCTCTCTCTCTGACACTGTCTATCTCTCTCTCTGACACTGTCTATCTCTCTCTCTGACACTGTCTATCTCTCTCTCTGACACTGTCTATCTCTCTCTCTGACACTGTCTATCTCTCTCTCTGACACTGTCTATCTCTCCCTCACACTGTCTCTCTCTATCTCTCTCACACTGTCTCTCTCTATCTCTCTCACACACTGTCTCTCTCTATCTCTCTCACACACTGTCTCTCTCTATCTCTCTCACACACTGTCTCTCTCTATCTCTCTCACACACTGTCTCTCTCTATCTCTCTCACACACTGTCTCTCTCTATCTCTCTCACACACTGTCTCTCTCTATCTCTCTCACACACTGTCTCTCTCTATCTCTCTCACACACTGTCTCTCTCTATCTCTCTCACACACTGTCTCTCTCTATCTCTCTCACACACTGTCTCTCTCTATCTCTCTCACACACTGTCTCTCTCTATCTCTCTCACACACTGTCTCTCTCTATCTCTCTCACACACTGTCTCTCTCTATCTCTCTCACACACTGTCTCTCTCTATCTCTCTCACACACTGTCTCTCTCTATCTCTCTCACACACTGTCTCTCTCTATCTCTCTCACACACTGTCTCTCTCTATCTCTCTCACACACTGTCTCTCTCTATCTCTCTCACACACTGTCTCTCTCTATCTCTCTCACACACTGTCTCTCTCTATCTCTCTCACACACTGTCTCTCTCTATCTCTCTCACACACTGTCTCTCTCTATCTCTCTCACACACTGTCTCTCTCTATCTCTCTCACACACTGTCTCTCTCTATCTCTCTCACACACTCTCTCTCTCTATCTCTCTCACACACTCTCTCTCACACTGTCTCTCACACTGTCTCTCTCTATCTCTCTCTCACACTGTCTCTCTCTATCTCTCTCTCACACTGTCTCTCTCTATCTCTCTCTCACACTGTCTCTCTCTATCTCTCTCTCACACTGTCTCTCTCTATCTCTCTCTCACACTGTCTCTCTCTATCTCTCTCTCACACTGTCTCTCTCTATCTCTCTCTCACACTGTCTCTCTCTCTCACACTGTCTCTCTCTATCTCTCTCTCTCACACTGTCTCTCTCTATCTCTCTCTCTCACACTGTCTCTCTCTATCTCTCTCTCTCACACTGTCTCTCTCTATCTCTCTCTCTCACACTGTCTCTCTCTATCTCTCTCTCTCACACTGTCTGTCTGCCCCCCTCTCTCTGTGTCTTTGAAGGCACGTTTATATATCTATCAATCTCTGTTTAGCAAAGAGGAGAAACAGCATTGATGACATGTTCGTTTGTGCGTGATAGTGAATCTAATTAAAAAGTAATGGCTGTAGTTTTCGATCTTATTCTCTCTCTGGTTGTCACAGCAACCAACTTTTCAGCTCTGTCTGTAGACTGTTTTGGCCTTTTGCCATGATGAATACCAGATGACCATC
This sequence comes from Thysanoteuthis rhombus, assembly GCA_963457665.1. Taxonomy (NCBI): domain Eukaryota; kingdom Metazoa; phylum Mollusca; class Cephalopoda; order Oegopsida; family Thysanoteuthidae; genus Thysanoteuthis; species Thysanoteuthis major. The sequence goes on from OY735209.1 coordinate 20,130,211, forward strand.
TTGTCTAACTGGCATTAGAGGAGTCCATTTCTTCTTGGGGCACACTCAGGCTTATGCAAAGCTGGTAATAGACCCAGGCCGGACAGAAAATATAGGCCACATCTTGAACTGCTCGCTAAGTATTTTTGTAATCCGTGCTGAATACATATGATTTATTTATGTGTATATACATCTACATGGATGTACTTACAAGTTACAGGTCAGAATAAAAGCAGCGGAGAACAATTTACAAAAAAGGTAATGGAAAGCAATTTTATTAAAAATATATACAAAACTATAAAATACTGTACTATAATAATAAACAGTAAAGACTATCATACATTCATGTTTATTATGTATTGGAAATTATTAATCCCTTAAAAATCAATATTCTATCCTCAAGTCCCTCCCAACTCTTTTTACAATATCAATAATCTCAACAAAGAGGGAGCAATCCTTTCAAAATCATTGGCCCATGCCAAATGGCCCACCTGCCCCCATCTCCTGTTCTGCTGACCTGACTTGGGCTCTCATTTTAGTGGTGACCATTGTTGATTGCAACCCTCCTGCTCAGTAGGGGAAATACTTAAAATTTACTTTAGATGACTCGTTTTCTCCCCTTCCTTTTTTTTTTCTTTCCTTTTTTTTCTTTTAAAGGTTAGTCTTCCTCAAGGATAGTCATTTATCCCTGCTTTATCACGTTTTTTCCACCCATTTTAGTTACTTCATTTATTTACTGATATCGAAGAGGCTATTATATTCCTGAAATGAGTTTTGAAAATATACCTTACATCCGACAGGCCGAAGATTATTTTTAAGCCTGTTGTACTTCTATTCCTTCTCTTGTTGTCACAAAATTTTGCATATCAAGATAGGGGTGTGTCCTTCAGGTCAGACAGAATATCCTCAACTCGAGGAAATACGGAGCTTTTTAAACTCAATATTTTTGTCGATTTTGCAAAAGACTGATTGAAAGAAGGTAAAAATTCTTTTTTGTTGAATTTGTAAGTTTGAAAACACTCAAACAATTTTAGTTGTAATACTTATCACTGATAAACCTTGCTCTCACAACACATCTGGATTTTATGTTGGGGAAAATTAGGAACCCCTACTTGGAGTTGTTAAAAAAAAAATTTTAAAAAGTATCCTTTTATTTCTAATAATTTCTGAGACAAATTGAATTTAAAATATTTAATGAAAGGAAATAACTGAATATGTTGGTATGCATACAAGACCCCCCTGCCTCACCAAATGATTTGAGAGGTAAAAATAAACATAGTTGCCCAGCCCCACTTGGGCAAAAACTAGGTGATAAAAGTGAGTAAATCAGGGAAATGCTTATTTTTCTTGATATTCCCAGCTGAAATAAGGGACACACCATAAATAATTTTTTGAAAAGTTTCTATTTAACCAAAAGGTTTAATTTACATATCTGGATCTTAGAGGTTTTTTGAAAAAAAAGAGCTATTTATAAAGTACACAATTAGAAAAAAGACTAAATTGATATTTTATAATTAATGTTCAGTTTGATGTAAGAGAAACGAAACAAAACAAACCAAACCTCGAGCTACATTATTTTCGATTTATTTGCTTGAACTATGTTTTCTGAAGACTTTTGAAGGTGTAGTTTTAATACTAAGAAAACTAAAAATATTATGATTCAACAGTGATACTGATGGAGGCTGTTTTGGTTCACAATATAACTACGGTGTTGTGTCTCAGAAATGAATTGACCATTGTTAAGGACTTTTCACTGAAAGCTCAGATAAAAAAAACAGATAGGACTAAGAAACTTACTCAAACTATGCACTTGTTCTACAGTTCACAAGTATAGACTGATTAAATTCAGAGGTAAGCGTAATTCTGAACCATTCTTTAATTACCTCTCATCCTGGAATTGCCATAATTCATAGCAGAAATAGATTTTCTAAACTATTTGTAGTAATTGGAGATTGATGTAATGTTTTTTCTTGTTAATTAAAAGAATTATGGTCACTGACAGTGACCAAAGGCAGACAAGTTTTGAGACAATAGTTGTGTTGAAACACCCTAGTGTGTTGCAGACAATAGCTAGAGGTATTGGAATTTCAATTCCTGTTTATATTATTAATAGTCATGTTGGAAGTTTGTTGTATATAAAATTTCAAATAGATCTGATAATCAAAAATATTTCTCATTTCTAAGTAAGCTATATTTTTAAAGGAAGTGGAATACTTATTTGCCTCATTCTGTGTGTATGTATGTATGTACTTCTCTCTCTCCCATATATATATATATATATATATATATATATACAAAATAAATGTCTGTTTTGAACTACAAACTCTAAAACACAGCTAGAATACAACTTTTAGTCTTCAAAGTAAGCACCATTAGAATCAACACAATGTAGTCGAAGATCTGGCAATGAATGTATTTCATCTCAACAAAAAGCGAGGTTGTAGAAGTCAAACTGCTGGAAGGCATTTTTGACCTTGTCTGCATCGGTATACACTTGCTGGTGCGTATGTACATCTAAGGCCTTAACTGCATCCGTTTTCTTGTCGAGTGGTTTGTAAAGTTCTTCCATTATCCTGTGGCAGGTCAAGCCTTGTTCTGTTCACCACATATAGCCAAAATGTTGGCAACTTTTGATGCATCAGTTTGAAATCATAACGAGAGGATTCCGCCATGATGGTCTCAACCCGGTTGTAAGAGTCTGTAATGGTTTACTCAATTGCAGCCTTATCAAATAGTCTGGATGATCCTTTTGGGGTGATGATTTGGCCTTTGAAAAGTTGACGAGGGAGCATATTTGTTGACCCAAAGAAAACCATGTTTCTGATTATTGTACAGAAACCACTTTTCATCAACCGTGAACACACAATCAAGAAAAGGGTCACTTCTGAAACGTATGAGCTTATTGCAGCAAGTATTGTGCAAGTTACTGGTCATCTGTCAAATCAAGGGGTAACCACTTGTGCATTTTCCTCAGTATGCCGGTTTGTGCCAGATGTCTTATAACTAGTATATCGGCTACCCCAAGCTTAGCTCCCAATGCCCTAGTTTTTGTTTTTGGATGAATCTCTGTGCCTGCCCTCCTTTGTTGAGTGACTTGTAACCACACTGAGGCTCACCTTGAAGATCCAGATCAGGGGTCAGCAAACAAGGGGTTGGATGGCAGATTGGAAATATTTTTGTTTTGCTAGCCAAGGGGAATGAAAAAAAATAGACTATAAATAAAGATGAAAATGAAACTATGTACATACAAGGCTTTGGAAATTGCTTGTTTTTTAAATTACTTTTAATCTTTTTAATTGTAGGAGTATGTACCTACATAAACTTCCCTGTACTGTCAATCGATGAGATATGAATTTCGGGGGAGTGTGCAAAATATTGTCAGATCCTGATTCAAATTTTGGATATGATAGTAGAACAGTAGTGTTGAAACATTTTTTTACTATTAAACATTCATTTGGCCACTGAAAAAATGAGGCTTTGGCTCCATTTTTTGAGACTGGATTTTATTGTTCTCTAACTAAAATAGAGAAAGAAAACCATGACATCAGCAAGCCTGATGAAATGTGGTTTGCAGGCTACAGTTTGCAATCATCTGATCCAGATCACCTGTAGCAATTTTTACAGAACCAACGACAGTCGGTTCTGAAGCTGAAGCCTCCAAGCAATGTCGATGTTGCAGATGGCTTTAGCTGAGCAATAGCTGGAGTGTAACAACACAAAAATCACATTTATTCATCTTTGCTTCAGTACTTTATAAAAAGAGTAAAATCAAAAGTAATCAAAAAATTCAAACAACTCTTGAAATAGGAGACACAGAGCGTTAAATTTATGTATAGATGTACACATAAACAAAATCGAAGAAGGCAAAAGAACAAAAAAACAATTGCTCTAAAAAAATGCAAAAATTGCCAATAGGTTGAGCTTCACTAATCTGGCACAATTGGACCCTAAACGGTGTTGAATTATTGAAAATGCTGAATCATAGAAGGAATACCTCTAAACAATAGATAACATCCTCATACATTTGGAATGTTATATAAGCCAGTACAAGTTAGTTAATAAGGGAACAAAAAGACGAAATGAAAAATTTCAATGAAGTAATGTACTGTTCAGAAATGCTTCTTTACCAATTAAGCCAGCCATCATTATAGTCACATTCATTATCTAGTCCTAGTTCTTTATGAAACGATGTTGTTTGCTCTCTTACCGTATCACTGGATAGTTCAACACCTTCACTTGCACAAAGCTTAAACCACTTTATCAACACTTTATCTTGTTCCAAACTTCTTGCATTGCTTTTCTGCTACACATCTGTTTCTTTGAGTCACTATTAGCAAAGGATACAACAGTTATTCTTTCTGTTTCTTTATATTCAACACTGTTGAAGAGCCAATGTTGTAACACTTGCACAAGCTCTTCACCGATACACGTTTGTCCATTTTTTTTTTTTTTTTTTTTTCACAAGATTTCCACCATACCTTCTATCAATGATGTGCTGTGTTTTTGCTCTTTGTCAGGGGATGCACTTCCTTTTATTCACTGGAGCCATAACTAGGATTAATTAGGAGCAAATGGTATTAATAAATGCAGGGAAACATGTAGGAATCACTTGCCTTTGTTTATAACAGGTTAACTGGTCTACAAAATTTGAAAATACAGTGGCCCGAAAAATTTGAAATCCTTGCCAAATTAGTGAAAAAAATCTGATTACAGATAGTCAGATTAAAGAAGGTCTGCAGTATTTTGTTTGAACTTATATATATATATATATATATATATATATATATATTGTAGTTTCATAGATGACGTCAAGGATAGATATCATAAAAAGAATGTAAATGGAAGAAAAAACTAACAAGAAAAGTTGAGCACACTAAATTGATTTTAATATAGATCCAACCAAATTACAATTTCAAAATGACATAAAATTAGTCAAGAAAAGTAAATTGAATATAGAATGAAATTTCTCCACGTATTGAGAATTTAAAAAAAACATTTCTCCAGGTTTTTTTGTTAGTTGCACAGAAGAAATCTTGTCTTTTATTGAAGAAAAGAAAAAAGTGTTTATTTCGCTGGAATGGAATGGCATTCCAGGGTATCAGTTATTGATTATTAATAGTTTATTGATTATTTCTAAGGAATTTTACCAGTAGAAAGAGAAGTTAATTATGTGTTGAAGAAAATATGTACTTAGCTCATCATTAAATATCAAGGGTTTTTTTTTTTTTCTTTGCAGAGTAAATTATATTTTTGAGCGGTCAGTGTAGCACAACTGTTACTGGCACAGAAAATAAAATCTGCAAGGCTTGTTGTAATTCTGTTTGAATATGTTCACATTCACTTCGCATTAATTCCCCTTGGCAAGGTATAAATCCATCTCTTCCCTCCCCCTCTGCTATGGATAGATTAACGGAGCAGATGGAATTCTCTAACCTTGGTTGTCAACCAGTTTAGGAGAAGTAAGACACTGAATTCAAAATGTAGGGTGGCATATAGTAATCTGCTTTGGGTAAAAGTAGAAAAAAAATAAACAGGGCTTCCATTGAGTTTGGTATCTTGAACACAATGACGCTTCAAGTAATGTCCATTTTGCATTATGGAAGTACATGCAGGATATTTACTTTTAGTGTGTATAATTCATATTGAATTTTAGATGAATCATTCTGTTCAAGCATTTATTATCCTTTGATGTGATCATAACATAAGGCCAGAGGGGAGTTTGAAGTACACCAAGTTATTTTTCCAACAAGTTTTCTAATAGATAAATAAATATAAGAAAAATCATTAGTTTGATTTTTAAAAAAAATTTTTTTTTGCCAATTTGATACCAGAAAAATATGATAGAACTTGGAAATTATTTTGATTGCAATTAGTAAACTGATTTTGTGATGTGTGTGTCTAAACAAGATCTATATATCTATCTATATATATATATATATATATATATACACACACACACGATCAATAAACACACACACACACATATATGTATATATATATATATATATATATATATATATATGTGTGTGTGTGTGTAATTTTTTTTTTTCTTTCTTTTTTTTTCAATTGTGTTCGTTGTTTGGATATACATGTATGTTTTCGTTGAAATTATCAAGTTTAACGAAAATGTTCTTAATCTTCAAAATTTATCTATAGGAGTAGAAGTTACTTTATTTTATCAGATTACAGAAATTTTTGTGTATTTCCCTATTTTATGAAAGTTTATATGAACTTTCGGTATTTGTTTCTCAAGCAAAAAGGACTTTAAATCTGACAAAGCTTTACAAAAGGTGAAATAATATTTCCTTTTGATTTTCATGTATCTTGTACACTCACAGTAGATATCCTGTGAATGCTTCCTTAGTGGAGTAGAATAGGGGGTTACAATGTAACATCCTGTGAGAAAAAAAAACCCAATTGCATGCAATTTGAAGTACTGATAGGACCCAGGTAATAGAATTTAGAGTTTGCTAAGAATGGATACAAATCCATCCATGATGGAGAGAGAAGACTTCAAGTGCCAAATCTAACATTATTAAATCATTCTATTTTACCAAGTTGAAATCTCTCAAATTGTTCTTGATTGATGTTGTAAATACGAAGTGTCCGAGAAAAAAAGTGATGGCCTATTCTGAAATAATTTCATTCATTTCCATGCATTTATTCAGTCGGCCGGCTACCAATCTGTACACATTCTGACAAAATTCAACTTCGAAGGTGACAACTTTCTCTCCTATTATGATTTTTTTATTCTTATGTGGCAGCTGATTTTGTATTATCTGTCATGGTCTTCGAGACGAGCTACAGAAAGAAATCTGGAATAGTCAAGTCAGCCGACCATTTGATAGCAGTGTGTCGTCCTAGGCAGTGACCTTCCAAATTACTTCAGACAAGTCGGGCGTTACTTCTGAAATACCCTGTGTATTTATCCTGATGACCTACTTTTATCACACGCTGCTTGGTACCGATTTTTCCTGTGTAAAAAATACCCCCAACTCCACCTTATCAGGACAGAATCGAATCGTGGGTTTTTTTTTTTTTTTCAAAGAGGTGAATTTATGTTTTTCTAATGTTAACATGATATACTAAGGATAATTTCAGCATGAAATACATTCGTATGATCATAAAAATAGCAAACTGCATTATAAAAGAAAAAAATGCATAGCCCCCACACCCTCTCTGCTCTCTCAAACCCATCATATCCAGTCCCTCTATCTGTGAGCTCTTGGAACTGCCCTCTCTCGGCCCACACAGTGACCTGTGACTTTCCAGTGAAATAGGTGTATTTCACTAGCTCTCTCATTTTGGGGGTCATGTTCCTAAGGACACTCAGATGATGGCTTTTGAACTTCAAATTCATGTTTGTTTTTTTTTTTGTTTTTTTGGGTTTTTTTTTTTTTCATCACTGGCTTTCATGTGCTATTGATATCTGTGCCTGGCCTGCCGAAAGGATGTTTGTTAATTCCTTGAACCATATCATTCTCTGGTGCTTTTTCCTCTGTCTATTATTTCGATTTCTTTGCATACAAGTTGTTATGAAGAAATGAGTCCGCATGAACTAAAATACAATGATTGCAACACATGTTGAAAAAAATTTCAGACAACAAGGAGCTTTTCTTTTTTGAAAGTTATTCATTTCTTTGCCGTAAACGTAGATTTACAGATATAAACCACTTGACTTGAATGGCTATTCATCTATGTTTTGCTTGGTGGCTGGAATGGTTTGCTGTATGGGTTTTCCTCACTATCCAGAAGTTGAACATTCTTACGAAAATCTTTTGTATCCGAAATTGCAGGAAGCCAGGGAGCAATTACTATAAATTTCTGTGTGAAAAACTTGGGTGCTCCCAGACCTCAAAAATGACCTTACGTGCGATTCTTGCTTTTGATTGACTGCAGCAACGATTGCAGAAAAGTATGACTTCAATAATCAGTGGGACATGTCAGTTTAGGGCAGGTTTGTAGGATGTTTTGTGTGCCTATTAAGAGCTGTGAAATAGAAAAATGCATGAGGCCAAGTAGTCCAGCATATTGTTGCATTTCAAGCCTTCCACATCAGTCACAATGGACGACGAAACTCAACATCGAGGCAGGCAGACATAGTAAATGATTATTTCGTGGGTGTGGGAATGCTCAAGAATTTTACTGCTGAATTAATCATAATTGATCCTTTGCTTTAAGCCACTTTAGATATCTGAGTAAACCTGTACTAATGAAGGTCTCTTGTAGAAGTGAAGTGGCATAAAGTTTGAAAAACTTAATCTAAGCTGAGATTTTCCTATCGTCGAATTCAAGTTGACTTTGTATGCTCATAGTGGTGCAATAATGAATATATTATCTTGCAAGCTATGGATTGTAAATCCTATTTTGACTGGATGCTCTATAAACCTTATTTTTCACCATCCAAAGCAATAGATCAAAACTCAAATTTTTCCTTGTTCTTGTGGCCGAGATAGTTGCATAATTCCCACAATTATCAGAGCCCATATTAAAGCCAAAATTCCAAGTACCTATTTTCAATGCAAGCTGGCCCTTCCCACATTGAAGTTTGACACTGCGCAATATCTATCTTACATTTTCTCCTATTTGGCCGTGTGTTCATACTAAGCCTCAATTAGCACTCTAGATATGTCCCTGAAAAATGCAGTGCTCAACGAAATGGTGCTAAACTGGGTCATTACAACATAGCTCGTGTCCAGAACACCTCTCCTTGCCCTACTGCTGAAATCCAATTTTGGGTCATTCACATTACTTGAAAATCTTGTTGTAGAGTCTACAGATGAAATTGATTAGTGCTGTCTCTCTCATCTGGTAGTTTCTCTCCAAAACAGGTGAAATATACCTAACATAGATATCGATAAATGATGAATTATTGTATGTGTTTATTCTCATACATATGGTACATTAACCAAAGTGTTCAGAATAGTTATCGGAAATTCAATATTTGCTAGATTAATCATATTATTTAATTATAATTACTGGGGATGTTGTTCCGAAAGAGAAAAAAAAATTGGAAAACGGCGTTAAAGCGAAATCGGCGCTAAACGGGGTATTACTGTATCAAGACAAGCTTTGAAAATGTTCAGGTTTTGATTCCGGAAAGTAAGGGGAGTAACTCTATCCGCCTTGCTGTTTACTTCTCTGCCCCTGCGTCAGATCTTCACGTTGTGGGTTGCTCTTCTGACAGCCGAGGTCAGTAAGACATACTAGAAGCATCCAAGTGCAACCAGTTCATTGCAATCGATTTTACTAAAAATACTTCTCTAAATGGGACATACCGATCATTCGACGTTCAGCACAAACAGCATCAGCCTTAATAGTTGCGGTAGTAGTTGTTCCTGCTCTCCAGTCTCGCTAGAGCAGGAGTGGAAGATTTTATTGAATTTTTATCTTTTTTTTTTTCTTTTCTTTTTGAATAAAGACCTTTTTTTCATATTGGTATTTCAAACTAGTAAGAGGTTTTTGTTGTTGTTGTTGAAAAGAAGACTTTTGTCTGTGTATTTGTGTCAGTTAGACTCTTGTTATCTTCATTATCATTATCTTGGAGGAGGGGGGACCACCTCGCCCCCAGACTGGTACTGGGGGTAGGGATATGGCAGTGATCTCCATTCATGCGTGGCTGTGTGCTCGACTTCTTACACGAATGCCTACATAGAATTCATTTGCCGATACTGGATTTTAAAATGAACGCATTCAGATTAGTGAACAATGTATTTTATTTTATTAACGAAATAGATTCTCATGTCTGTCCAGTTTCCGAAAATTCCCCTAAATTCCGATGGTTTTCAATTAAACACCCCCCCCCCTCTTCCTGCTGTTCGATTGACACCACGGTAGTCCTTGGTGAGGATGTTCTATTGTCAGAACTTGAAGGGGCAAGGATGTTCAAAAAGGCCACTCGAGGAGTGGGGAGTCGTAAAGTAGTACATTTTTTTACACCCCACACCTCAAAATGTTTATTGGCCAATGGCCATTCTATATACGATGTATATTATTTTGCTACCATGTATCGGGTTGCAGTTTCCAATTTCAGTATTGAGTATCCCTACTTGACGCTTGAAAAATACGAAGAAACTTTTAGTCAGGGATTTATCATCCACGGCGAAATATTGAGATCAGAGGCATTACCCCCCTCCCCCAATGTGTGTGTGTACGTGTTCTGACAGAAATATGTAATTTTTAATGTGTGAATGTATCGTGCGGCCATTTCTCGGAAGGCCACTATCAAAATGATTGTAAAACTTATCGGTTCCAACAAGTTTGAGGATTTACAAATAACAGGAGCACGTAATGTTTTTTTTTGTTTTTTGTTTTGCTGAGTAAAACTTGAAATGCCTTTCTCTTACGGTGTGCCCGACCTTCCTTCCCTCCCTCCAATCTTTCCATCAACGTCACCCTCTTTGTAAATATTTCAGCCCCTTTTTTGGGGGGACTCTTAGGTTAAGGACAGCCATATGGTTAACCCAACTTGTGAACTGACTGAAGAGAAAAGCTGTTGAAAAATTGAATAAGTAAACATCCTAAGCACGTGTGTTGTCGTGTGTGTATCAGTCTTCTATTGTTTCGTATTGTTCTCTTTATCTCCACACACTCTTTCCCCCCGTCTCTCTCTTTGTGTTCATCCCCTGCTCTTTCCCCCTCTCTCTCTTTGTGTTCATCCCCTGCTCTTCCCTACTCTCTCTCTGTGTTCATCCCCTGTTCTTTCCCCTCTCTGTCTTTGTGTTCATCCCCTGCTCTTTCCCCTCTCTGTCTTTGTGTTCATCCCCTGCTCTTTCCCCTCTCTGTCTTTGTGTTCATCCCCTGCTCTTTCCCCTCTCTCACTCTTTGTGTTCATCCCCTGCTCTTCCCTACTCTCTCTCTCTTTGTGTTCATCCCTTGCTCTTTCCCCCTCTCTCTCTTTGTGTTCATCCCTTGCTCTTTCCCCCCTCTCTCTCTTTGTGTTCATCCCCTGCTCTTTCCCCCTCTCTGTCTTTGTGTTCATCCACCGCTCTTTCCCTCTCTCTCTTTATGTTCATCCCCTGCTCTCTTTATGTTCATCCCCTGCTCTCTTTATGTTCATCCCCCGCTCTCTTTGTGTTCATCCCCCGCTCTCTTTGTGTTCATCCCCCGCTCTCTTTGTGTTCATCCCCCGCTCTCTTTGTGTTCATCCCCCGCTCTCTTTGTGTTCATCCCCCGCTCTCTTTGTGTTCATCCCCCGCTCTCTTTGTGTTCATCCCCCGCTCTCTTTGTGTTCATCCCCCGCTCTCTTTGTGTTCATCCCCCGCTCTCTTTGTGTTCATCCCCCGCTCTCTTTGTGTTCATCCCCCGCTCTCTTTGTGTTCATCCCCCGCTCTCTTTGTGTTCATCCCCCGCTCTCTTTGTGTTCATCCCCCGCTCTCTTTGTGTTCATCCCCCGCTCTCTTTGTGTTCATCCCCCGCTCTCTTTGTGTTCATCCCCCGCTCTCTTTGTGTTCATCCCCCGCTCTCTTTGTGTTCATCCCCCGCTCTCTTTGTGTTCATCCCCCGCTCTCTTTGTGTTCATCCCCCGCTCTCTTTGTGTTCATCCCCCGCTCTCTTTGTGTTCATCCCCCGCTCTCTTTGTGTTCATCCCCCGCTCTCTTTGTGTTCATCCCCCGCTCTCTTTGTGTTCATCCCCCGCTCTCTTTGTGTTCATCCCCCGCTCTCTTTGTGTTCATCCCCCGCTCTCTTTGTGTTCATCCCCCGCTCTCTTTGTGTTCATCCCCCGCTCTCTTTGTGTTCATCCCCCGCTCTCTTTGTGTTCATCCCCCGCTCTCTTTGTGTTCATCCCCCGCTCTCTTTGTGTTCATCCCCCCCTCTCTTTGTGTTCATCCCCCCCTCTCTTTGTGTTCATCCCCCTCTCTTTGTGTTCATCCCCCCCTCTCTTTGTGTTCATCCCCCCCTCTCTTTGTGTTCATCCCCCGCTCTCTTTGTGTTCATCCCCCGCTCTCTTTGTGTTCATCCCCCCCTCTCTTTGTGTTCATCCCCCCCCTCTCTTTGTGTTCATCCCCCCTCTCTTTGTGTTCATCCCCCCTCTCTTTGTGTTCATCCCCCCTCTCTTTGTGTTCATCCCCCCCTCTCTTTGTGTTCATCCCCCCCTCTCTTTGTGTTCATCCCCCCTCTCTTTGTGTTCATCCCCTCTCTCTTTGTGTTCATCCCCCCTCTCTTTGTGTTCATCCCCCCTCTCTTTGTGTTCATCCCCCCTCTCTTTGTGTTCATCCCCCCTCTCTTTGTGTTCATCCCCCTCTCTTTGTGTTCATCCCCCCTCTCTTTGTGTTCATCCCCCCTCTCTTTGTGTTCATCCCCCCCTCTCTTTGTGTTCATCCCCCCCTCTCTTTGTGTTCATCCCCCCTTTCTTTGTGTTCATCCCCCCCTCTCTTTGTGTTCATCCCCCCCTCTCTTTGTGTTCATCCCCCCCTCTTTTTGTGTTCATCCCCCGCTCTTTCCCCCTCTTTTTGTGTTCATCCCCCGCTCTTTCCCCCTCTCTTTGTGTTCATCCCCCGCTCTTTCCCCCTCTCTTTGTGTTCATCCCCCGCTCTTTCCCCCTCTCTTTGTGTTCATCCCCCGCTCTTTCCCCCTCTCTTTGTGTTCATCCCCCGCTCTTTCCCCCTCTCTTTGTGTTCAGCCCCCGCTCTTTCCCCCTCTCTTTGTGTTCAGCCCCTGCTTTTTCCCCCTCTCTCTCCATGGTCACCACCCACCCCCTCTCTGTCTCTCCATGGTCACCACCCACCCCCTCTCTGTCTCTCCACCTTCACCACCCACCCCCTCTCTGTCTCTCCACCTTCACCACCCACCTCTTCTCTGTCTCTCCACCCTCATCTTTTTCTTTGTCTTTTTGTTCTGTTGAAGAAGAAAAAGAAAATTAGAAATACAGAGCTATGAATAAATCAGTCAGAAAGAAAAACAGTTTGGAAAGAGTCACAGACATGAAATCAATGTTGAGTGGACCTGACATGAGAAGAGGAATATCTGTCATATCAGAGGGAAAAAAAGGATGAAGACCTTTTACTATTTGGTGGCAATGAAATACTTAAGAGGATAGTAATGCTGTTGAATCATTTTTTTCTATACTTGCTCATTGTTTCATCTCTCTCTCTCTCTCTCTCTCATGCACCTGCTGCTTGTTTATCCTTTTTCCCTCTTGATGAAGATGGTTTTACAGGTTGCCAACCGGTGCTGCAATACAATCCACTGGCCGCCGGCACATCAGCACAAATTTCTCTTTTATTCCACTTTGTCTGTTACATTCAGAATTATCTTTCTATTTCTCTCTTTTCCTGAACTCCCCCCTCTTTCATTCCTCCCTTTCTCTCTTTTGGTCTTTTTCTTCCCTCTCTTCCATTTATCTCTCTCCCTGACTTCCGCTCTGGGTCTCTCTCTCGCTCTCTCCCCCCTCTCTCTCTCATGTGGGTCTCTCTCTCTCTTTCATGCCTCTTCCACTCAGTCTTTTGTTCATGTTCTCTCTTTCCACCTCTAACTGTTCAAAAACAGCTGAGATCCCAGTTCTTATGGTTGCATGTATATTTTCACTCGATATTATAGGGACCAATTGAGCATAAACTTACATTGTAAATTAATCCCTGCCCTGAAAGAGAAAGAGTGGGGAATAATCTATTTCAAGTATTCTTGCTAACAGAAGGAAGAACCCAAAAAAACTTCTTTCTAGACATAATAAATCAGTAAATATTTAAATTTTCGGTACTCTAGCTCACTCTATTAATTTAGCATATACATGTGATACATTCATTACATTGCCTGTCTGCAAGTGGATCAGTTTGAAAATTGAAGAAACCCATGCTGACAGTTTTGGTTGAGGGTTTCTAAAAATCATCGTACCCATTCTTCGGGGATAGAAAAACAAACACTTGGGGAGGGGGGAGATCTCTTGAAAATGGAAATTTTTGCACCTGCAAAAACCAGTGGGAAATTCTGTTGAATGTTGATTCATAGCCTTTCTTCAATTCAGCAGTTTTTTGGCTCAAGGACGTTAGCTGGGGTGAGAGAGAGGGAAGGAAGTTAGTGTCGAGAAAGGAAGTGTAGGGTGGAGAAATATAGATTTGTACTTATTATTTTATATTACCAATACATCTCATCTGTTGACTTGTTAACCTGTCAGACTTTTCTACACCACTTATCTATTAGACACCGTCAGCTAAAACTGTTAGCATTGGTCTCGTTGGTTTTCAGGAGGGTCCTGCTGGCTATGTATGCATCATGGATACTGGCCGCACCAATGGAGCTAGCAGGTTGAAAATTCAAACAATTACTCCTCATGTCTAGGAAAGAAAAAAGGGTTTTTTTGAGTTGCGGGGGGGGGGGGATTCTCTTGAGATATTTAAAGTGTTAGGGGTTCAATTCAAGTTTATCTTGAAATGATCACTTGGTTTATGTCTGGCAGCATTCATGCCTTTTAGTGATCAATGCAGTACAAAATGTGAGAAAAGTAACTTATTCATTGATTGACCCTTTTTCCAATTTTTTGATTGATCACCCCCAACAAGGCATGTTGCCATAAGATGTTGGTCATATGACAGTTTCCATTGAATGACTATAACTAGACCTGTTTATTTTGGTTTCTATATTCACACATCTCACCTGTTGACATTTTCTTGGGTTTTAAGTGAAAAGCTCAATATAGACCTTGATCAGGTAATATTCAATATTGATCTATAACCAAGAGCAGATAAACAAGAATACCATATATGTCAATATGCAAGATGGACATTTAATCCAAAAAAAAAGAAAAAGAAAAAGCTTTACAAATATTAAACTGCATCTAATGTGCTGGTATTATAAGGCTTGGATAAACTGTGGTGAGCGATAGTTCTCCAAATAACCTTATCGTCCGGCATGTATTGTAATGTCTGTCTATCCACAGTTTTTTTTTGTTGTTTTTTTTTTAAGGTTACACAAAGACTTTCTTGTTTACTGAATAACACTTGATTGTCTTTTATTGACACCAATGTCATCATATAAAAACTACACAAATCTTCTGTGATCACTTATGGAATGTTGGAGCATATTAAGTTTTTGGATATGAATCGTGTGGGCAAGAGAGAGAACATCAAAATCTTCGGAAAAAAAACTAGTGAAAGAGGGGCACTTATATCAACAAGGTCATCTATTCAGAAATCCTGTCCTGAATATGAGATGATGATTCCAGGCAGTGATTTCACAGAAGATAGCAAAGTACTCCAATTTTCATATTTCAAATCAAAAACCCAGTTGAGTGAAAAATAGATCTATGTTCAAAAACAAGGTACGATTCAATAAATACATAGTTCAAACCCATGATCTTTGGGGCCAGAGGCTCCATTCAGGCCTTTTGCAAGAACTAGCTGAAAATCCTGCCTGAAGGGTAGCTTTTCTGCTGGTTTCAATCATCTATTGATTAACTGATTTTCTTGGGGATGTTTTGTGCTGATATCCTTGAGAATGTTATATGCTGATATATTTTTATGTGTTACGAGGCTCCCTACCAATGTGCCACAACATCACTCCTCAAAGCATGAATTGATTTTCTTTCAGGGCATGTCCAATGTTATTATAAAACTGTCATGATAGGACAAACATGTTTGATTTTTTTTATTTATTTATTTTTTTTCTTTTGATCCCCAGAATGTGTGTATTTATCTTGAAGCTGTGCTTCTTGAACTATTTCAGGGTATTTCATCCTTGAGTCTTTACCACATTTCATTCACCCGCAACCCAATTTCCTCCTGTTTCCAATTGTTTTCTCTCTTATTTTTGCTTGTTTATGATTTTATACATAATTCATTCAGTATTGTGTACAAAATGAATAAATTACCTCCTTTCCTAAGTGTTTATCAAAGTTTTTGAACATCCAAAAAATCTGTCAGAAAAATTGGAAGTTACAAAAAATTACACAAAATCATTAGAATTTTTTCTGTTTAAAATAAAGTTAGAAACAAGTTTTAGAATTTCATTCATCAAAACACTGTTTTCTCATTGTGTATATGTACCATTTCTTTCTCAAAGTATTGAAAAAAATGTATGAACATCTGAGTAAATGAAGTCATTCACTCTTCAGTCAGCACTTAGGTTTTATTTACCTTCAAAATAATTCTATTTCATTAGTTTCTGAAGAGCCCTCTTGCAGATCTTAAATTGATTGGACCAAAGGCTCAGCTGTTCAGATTTTGTGGACAACTATTTTCCACCTATTATTTCTTCTGATATGATTTTATGAATAGATCATCTATTATCTACAATATGATACTGAAAATCTGATTTTGTTTATCTGTTTGTGACCTCTGTATAGCCGAAACGTTGTATTGTAGTCAGAGGTACTTCATTAATATACCTTCAAAGTGCTCTTATCTTGAATGCAAAAAAAATCTGAGTGATTAGCAACATAATACTAGTGTGGGAGTGTGCATTCATGCTCGCCTCTATCCATACTATAATGACCAATTTATCTAGGGAGATGGCTATTAAAGACAAATTATAGAGTTGTCTCCCATATTTTTGCGAATTCATAAAAAATCAGATTTCATTCTGATCATATCAAATTGCACTAATTTCCTCACAACGGGTCGTCTACTTGAACAACCATAGCCATGAAAGCTGGTGCAGGGTTTTATCCTTTTATATGTACCTGTGTTTATGTGTTCCAGTGCCCCTGGCCATATTGTTTTGTCTACAGACTTGAGAATTCCCCAGAATCTACTTGTTTATTTATTCCATTCAAGATATTGTCTGCTGAAAAATGCCACTGCCGTAAATAGAATCTATTCTGACTTTTTAAATTTTTTTTTTTTTTTTTCATACTTGACTTCAAATTTTGATGCTGTGGTTTTTCAAATATTGACTGTGATAGCGAGTATTTATTGTAATTAGTTGTTTGATTTTTCCATGATTGTGTTACTCGGCACTGTGGTTCAGATGGTAAAGGTTTGAAGTATAAAACCTTGATAAACAAAAACCCACACACATTCTAATTCACTTGCAGCTAATTAAATCTATTTGAAATGAAAATTATTGAATTATTCTTGAATGTTCCAGGCACTTTTTACTCCTAGAGCAAGGAATAATTTTATAGAAAATCTATTAATTCAAAGCTGATATTTTTTTTTCAATCAGGTAAAGTAAACTGTAGTTTAAGTACACTGCAAAATACTGAAGCAAAATTTATTGGATATTCACCAAGTTTAATGTAGTTCAACCCAAGGCCATAATAGTGTGGCACCCAATGAGGATTGAACCCATTACAGTAGTAATGGTCAGTATCACAAGGTTGTAAACCATTACTACATTAATTGTGAAACTAGGGATTACATGAAATGTTCTGGGTTCTCACTAAATCATTAGTCTCACTATTTTGTTGTAGCATGTATAGCTTGGTTGTGTCAAGAGGGATATAAATATAATGTATAAATATCCTGTTAATAATGCGTAATTTTGCTTAACGGACAGGACATCTCGGCTCTGCATCAGAGTACGATTCAGCTAACTCAGTTAATAATTTGATCCTCCAGAAGATGGACATGTCTACAGAATACTCGAAACCTTTTATGCTCTTTGAATTTAGAGAAGGCAATAAAGCTTCATAGTCAACCTGAAGTATTTGTGGTGTTCATCGGATAGATTCTTTAAACTGAAGAAGTTATAAAAGACGGTTTGTGATGTTTAAAAAAGGTGACATCAGCTTGAAAAGTGTACCACAAACAGGTTGTCCTGTTGTATGAATTTGATAATATGATATCATTGACATGAACTTTACCGTTACATGAATGACTTCATTGTTGATGGTTCTGAAATTAAAATACTTTTATTTCTGTATTGTTCCAGATTTCTTACGTCTGTACGTCGGCTGAGAACATTGGTACTGAGTGGACATATTGCAGGTGACCCAGGGACGTGGCTGCTGGAGCCACACAAGAACTGTCAAGACTAAAGCCCGCTGCTGGAATGAAGATGCCGTCCAGCAAAGGGCATTCTTTGGTTGGAGATGGCCAACTAGCCAAAACAGGTGTTGGCGATAACGATACAATCGGAGGCAGTGGCGGAGGAGGAGGGGGAGGAGGAGGTGGTGGTGGTGGTGAGAGCAATGGCAGCACTGACCATAGCATGACCTATGCTCAATCTATGGTACAAATGATGGAGTCTGTATATAACATGAATCGAATTAGCTACAGCCAAGCTGACCATGGTCGGGCTCCAATAGGGTCTGATGGTTCTCCTGTGGTCAGTCATCACCAGCTGATGGACAGCCACCCAAGCTATGATGGCAGCAGTCAGGAACGGGGACGCCATGCTATGACTCCAGATAGCGTCCACGCATCAGTCGGTCACCAGATGATGGACAGTCACCCTGGTTATGAGAGTGCAACTCGGGAAAGGGGTCGTCATTCGATAACTCCCGATAACATCCAGGCTCACCAGTACCTTGCTTCGGCTCGTGCCACGTATGAACCCCCAACTGACCAAGCCCATTCTGATTCCCAACAACTGTCAAGTGGACGGCCAAATTATGAGGGTGTATCAGACAGGAAGCCCACAATCACCCCTGACAACCATGCCCAAAACACAAGGGAGACAGCCAAATCGCACTTGCTCAATAACCCTAAGCAACAATACTCACAACATGCTGGTGGTATTGTTGACCCTCAGATGATTAAATATGAACTGCCGGACTTGACCGGAAAGGGACCCCACATGGGGAATGAGAATTTGTTGTATAAAGAAGTTTTTGTTAACTCCTATGATAAAGTGGTGAATCGCTGTTTGGAAAATCCTGTAATCCACCAGAATGGTTTAGTGGATGTCACTGCAGCTCATAAGATATATCCTTATGCCAGGGATTTGCACATGTCCCAAGAAGGAGCATCAGGAAAAATGATGGTTCCTTCTTCTGCCATGATGGCGCCTTCCTCTGCGGAGAGTCTCATGGGTAGGCAGGGGCCTTTGACTGGAATGGGGGATATAACTGGCAAGGCTAACAGTTTACAAGATGACCACCAGAGCAGAATGGATACGGGACCCAAAATGTGAGTAGTTTTTTGCTTTTACTTACACACACACACACGTATATATATATATATATATATATATATATTCCCCCCCCCCCCGCTCCTTATGACCCATACAACCAAACTTCCGACCCACAACAATATGTTTATAAATTACTCTGCCTCACGAGCTCTTTACAATCGCCATATGAATGCAGTTACAACCAAAAAAAATGAAATTTGAAGAACCATTAGAATGAATCCCATTCCAGATGAGAAACTGATGTGTGATTCCATTCCCCTGATGATATGTCGTAGGCATTGAAATACCGTATTGCGAACCTTTTCCCAAGTTTTTTGCTTTATGCTATATTTGCTCTGACAAAATCTATATCAAAACTCTGCTTTTACTCTGAAGTCGTCAAGCACTCCTACTGATGATTTTTTGCAGAATTATTATTACCAAAAACCATATAACTGTTTACCGATGGAGAGACACACCTTCTGGATCTAACAGTTACTCATTCCAGTTATATGTCTATGAAAATTTTAAAATTGAAAAAAAAAAAATGATAAATTCTGCTCTCTCCACTAGAACTTGAAGAAAATTACGTGACCCTACTTGAGTTTTCTGAAAGTGAATAAAAAGTTGTTTGCAATGAAGCCATTGTTTTTTAGTTGATAAAAATAGTTTGTTGCTGAGGGAAAGGACGCTGTATCAGTATGCTAAAAAGTCTACATCACTTTTCAACCCATGTATTATGTGTGTCTGTGTATATATGATTATTCACAAACAATAATTCAGCAGTGTGCAGATGTCTTCTACCACGTTAAGGGATACAACTGATGTAGTGGAAATTTTCGTTATTGTAACTGATGTATTAATTAAAAGATCACTAATGTTCTACTGACAATAGAAATGCATAATAAGATAAAAAATGACATCATTGAAATTCAAAATGAAAGTTAACATAGACTTGTGCTTTTTTTTGAGTTAATGTACTATATATTTTTTAAATCTATGTTATGAAAACCATCGAAAATAAGAAATTTTTCTGTGGTTAACAAAATGCTATTCTCCAAGCTCACTACAATGCCAATAATTTATCTATGTTTATAAAATGCCATGTGTATCCATAATTTCATATATGCTATCATTTTTGACAGCACAGATAAACTTGTATAAATATAGTTTGTGTGTGTGCGTTTGTGTATATTTCCAGCTCTACTCTAATCTAACTGAACTTTCTGAGTGTAAAGTTGAATGTATTGAGCACTCTATGAAATAAATCCATCTCGTATCAGACATTGCTCTATGTTACATAATATTATGCTCTATTGCAAACCTTATTTGTACTAATGTATTTGTATATCTGCATAGGGCAGAGGTAAAATGCCAGCTTCTAGGTCTGAAGCAAAGGTTTCAATCCTACCTTGTGGTACTAGATGGAATAATGGATAGTCTATAGCCTCACTGAAGAGTTGTAATACAACGAAACAGCTGTCTGTGGATGACTCAATTATTATATATGTATATATATATATATATACACACACACACACAGACATACAGATATGCACATTCATGTATTTGATCCCGGGTAAGAAGCCAGAATTTGAAAGATTGGTACAACACAATATTCTGATCCCCAATTCACTTGTCAATTTAAGCTTAGTTAATATGTGATGACAAAATTGCATGTATGGAAGTCCATTAAGTGAAGAAAAAAAAACCCAACCTTTGTGGTATGTTTGAGATGAGTGACAGAGTGTCAAAACAATTATTTTGTAAGCTTTTAGGTCCCCATATTTGTTGCTGAATTTGCTGTCACTGACTTTTGTGAAGGAGGTGCGAGGTAGCCAAGCTGGTAGATGGTGTAAAGAATACTCAGTGAGCAGAGTTCAAAGTCTGCCTGAGACCGTTTGAACTGATGTCCTTGGGAAAAGCATGAACCCATCATACCCCCTTCCTCAATATAGCTAAAATAATTATTTAGATAAAAATTATTGAAAACTGGAGCCAAGACAAAGAAATTGTGATATGTGGAGTGCAGACAGGGACATCTGAAGCCATATCTAGTGTAGGGGTACTACTCAATTTACTTACTTGAAACCATAGAGAGTGTAAGGGCATTTACCCAATCACTAACTTTGTACATTTCTGATGGCAGGATGAGCTCTGTTCTTAATGTTGGTCATGTTCTGTGAGTTTGTCTGACAAGTGTGTGCAGGGCATAATTTTTATTTTCTGATGCTGTTAGTCACAAGGGAATCTTGGGTTTCTATGGCAAAAATATTATTGGCATACAATAGAGTTTGATAACTGCGTGTCCATGCACAAAACACATGAGCACAATCTCTTCAACATTTGTATGAAAACTCTTGAGTGTGTAAACCCAGTTTGTACCCTCGCTGTACACGTCTTCCCACCCTCAACTCCCCACTGTTCTTTGTTGTGAGTTGTCTCTTCGTCTTCCTCTTGCACTGTTATCTCCTTCACTTGTTCATGAAGGTAATTTGTCTTTAAGGCAGACCCTTGACAGCCTTAGGTGCAGATTTAACCTCTCTCATATTCATGGAAAACATCTAATATCTTAGACAGACACACAGACTCTTTCAGTTGAAAAAAAAAGCAAAAAAAACTCACCACCATCCTCTCTCCCCTGCCTCTTCTTTTGTGCATATCCCTGTCCTTTCTCTTGTGTAGTCTTACGTATTTCTTGAATATTCCCTCTTTCTCTCTGTCCACCTCTTGCAATTGCACATCCCCCCTTTTCTCTCTGTCTCCTGCATGTCCCCCTTTTTCCTCTCTGTCTCTTGCATGTCCCCCTTTTTCCTCTCTGTCTCTTGCATGTCCCCCTTTTTCCTCTCTGTCTCTTGCATGTCCCCCTTTTTCCTCTCTGTCTCTTGCATGTCCCCCTTTTTCTTCTCTGTCTCCTGCACGTCCCCCTTTTTCTTCTCTGTCTCCTGCACGTCCCCCTTTTTCTTCTCTGTCTCCTGCACGTCCCCCTTTTTCTTCTCTGTCTCCTGCACGTCCCCCTTTTTCTTCTCTGTCTCCTGCACGTCCCCCTTTTTCTTCTCTGTCTCCTGCACGTCCCCCTTTTTCTTCTCTGTCTCCTGCACGTCCCCCTTTTTCTTCTCTGTCTCCTGCACGTCCCCCTTTTTCTTCTCTGTCTCCTGCACGTCCCCCTTTTTCTTCTCTGTCTCCTGCACGTCCCCCTTTTTCTTCTCTGTCTCCTGCACGTCCCCCTTTTTCTTCTCTGTCTCCTGCACGTCCCCCTTTTTCTTCTCTGTCTCCTGCACGTCCCCCTTTTTCTTCTCTGTCTCCTGCACGTCCCCCTTTTTCTTCTCTGTCTCTTGCACGTCCCCCTTTTTCCTCTCTTCTTCCCTCCTGCTGCTCATTTGCTCTCTCCCTCCCGCTGTTCACTCGGTGCAGTCATGTTTTCAAATTTCAGCTAAAAAAATAACCTTCTTGAAGTTATGGCATTTCATGATCGAAGTTGTTCTTGTGAGGACAAAAGGAGTGGTATGAATTAGAGCCGCCTCAATCCTCTCTTGAAAACTTTTTTTTTTCTTTAAATAATCTAGAGGTTCTTAACCTGTGGTGCAGAAGGCAATTTTAGGGGTTGTAAGAAGAGGGTAACATCTTTTTTTTGCGTTGTATTGCTGATCCATGCATTTTTTTTTTTTCCATTTGTGGTGACTGCAGATTTTTGTGAACTAGGATTTCTGTCAGAAATTCAGAAAACGTCGGAATGTTCAACATGACATTCAGATAGCTCTCGGCAACAAAATGCCACACATTTCAAAGTTAATTGAGAAAAGGCAACAGTAACCAATGCATGACATGGTTTTATTATTAATATTTTGGTAGAGGCTTTTAATTCTGACAACTGATAAATTCTAACCTTTTGTTGATTTACACTTTTTAATATTAACTTTGCCAGTTCTGACTTTTTAAAATTTGCATTTTTCAGCCTTAATATTGAGAGTTGCTGAAAGAATTTTAAAAAATCTTGAAGGATGCAAGTCTTGAAAAAGCTGTTATGATCAGAAATGATATTCAGTTGCACTGTTTTAGCTAAACGGGGATTCAAACTTACTAGCAAGAGCCAAACAAGTGATTTTGTGTTGCCAGTACTCTATGTTGTCATAATGTTTTTTATGCTTGTCAGCTTTGACTTATGCAAGTCAGCTCTGTGACTAAATCAATAAAGCTGTAAGACAATTTTAGGGGGAGGTACAAGGAGAAGGTGGGAGAATAATATTTATTCTTTTCTTTTTTCCCATTTTATTGCTGATGTATACAACTCCTGCAATAGCAACCAATGTATCTAATGGTTTCATTAGTTTCCTGATTTACCTTTGATTTTGACATCTTATAAATTTTAACATTTTGTTATTTACAATCCTTAATATTGACTCTGCCAATTTTGACTTAGTTGAAGATTCAATTTTCAGCCTTAAGATTCAGAAATGTGAAAAAATTTTTTAAATCCCTCAGTGGTATGAGCCTTGGAAAAGAATCACTGCAATGAAGGCATATTTTTTCCAAGGATGGGCTGCACTTCACTGCTATTTCAGTTTATTGGGCTTGAGATGGAGATGTTTTTCTGCTATCTTAGATAGTGATCTTTTTATAGCAGCCATTGTCTAGAGGATTTATGTAGATGAAGTTATCTTTCTAGCATTGTTGACTTAGTGTGATAGGAAAGGAAGGTGCTGTGTTTTCAATTTGAAATCACGTTTTAGTTTTAAAGTAATTTATCTTGTTTGCTGGGCACCTCATGACCTATAGTCGTTTTCTGTACCACTTGAGCCTTATCTGCAAGTACTTGTTTTTAAATATAAACTTATTACAAAAAGAAGCAGAAAGAAGCAATTATAAAAAGGGGGTGGGGAGGCTAGAGATTATTCATTGTAATCTCTGCTTTCATCTTCTGTTGTTTTAAGAGAAACTCAAGACTTTCATGCAAGTAAACAGACTTGTTATTCCCAAATTTCCATTTCAATCATAATTATTACTATTACTATTTTGCAAATTTTGTTAGCCTAAACGGTTTATTTTTTCCCGGGGGACCTTATCCAACTTTTTGAAAAAAATATTTGCCCATAGTTGTCTCAAGTTATTGGAATTCATTTGATTATAAGCATTGTCATTATTGTTTTTTTTTTTTGACTAGTTTTTCTTTCATCTTATTTTTGTTGCTGGTTTACATCATGTTGAAGTGGTACACATGATGGTCTTATGCAGTAGTAGTAGTAGTAGGCATAATAGTGGTAATAGATGTAGACATAATGGTGTTGGTAGTAGTTGTGGCCGTAAGAGTGGTGCTGGTAGTAGTTGTGGACGTAAGAGTGGTGTTGGTAGTAGTTGTGGACGTAAGAGTGGTGTTGGTAGTAGTTGTGGACGTAAGAGTGGTGTTGGTAGTAGTTGTGGACGTAAGAGTGGTGTTGGTAGTAGTTGTGGATGTAAGAGAGGTGTTGGTAGTAGTTGTGGATGTAAGAGAGGTGTTGGTAGTAGTTGTGGATGTAAGAGAGGTGTTGGTAATAGTTGTGGATGTAAGAGAGGTGTTGGTAATAGTTGTGGATGTAAGAATGGTGTTGGTAGTAGTTGTGGACGTAAGAGTGGTGTTGGTAGTAGTTGTGGATGTAAGAGAGGTGTTGGTAATAGTTGTGGATGTAAGAGAGGTGTTGGTAATAGTTGTGGATGTAAGAGAGGTGTTGGTAATAGTTGTGGATGTAAGAATGGTGTTGGTAGTAGTTGTGGACGTAAGAGTGGTGTTGGTAGTAGTTGTGGATGTAAGAGAGGTGTTGGTAATAGTTGTGGATGTAAGAGAGGTGTTGGTAATAGTTGTGGATGTAAGAGAGGTGTTGGTAATAGTTGTGGATGTAAGAGAGGTGTTGGTAATAGTTGTGGATGTAAGAATGGTGTTGGTAGTAGTTGTGGACGTAAGAGTGGTGTTGGTAGTAGTTGTGGATGTAAGAGAGGTGTTGGTAATAGTTGTGGATGTAAGAATGGTGTTGGTAGTAGTTGTAGACATGATAGTCTTAAGGTGTCTGAATTTTTTCGATAAAGCATTGTCAATTATTGATTTTAGAGATTTTTTTCATGTTTCTATTAGTAGTTTACATGAAGCATCATTAATTATTATCAATGTCGGCTCATTTTTTTCTTTCATCTTATCCAATTACATTTTTATCAAAACTTTTTGGTCATTTTTACTGATTATGACCATCAAATAAGTAGTATAAATTTGAACTCAAATCCTACCTTTAGGAGGTTATCTGATATGGACAGAAGAAAAAAAATAATGATTTCCAGCTAGATATCTACTCTATACAGTTAAACAAAGATCTAGTTTAGCATTAAGCTTACATTGTGAAAGCAATTTGCTCCACAGTCCCATTAGTAACCACAGCAAATTTGGTGGCTATAGCTCTAGTCACCCTCGAGTTATATGATGACTGACAGACAGACAGACAGACATTGGGTGAAATATTGTAAGCTTGTAAGAATAGTTGGAAAAACAAGGGGGGCAATAAATGAGAGGGAGGGGAGTAGGGAAAGGATTGTGAGTGAGTTGAAAGAGGAGAGGAAAAAGACAGGAATTCAAAAAAACATTAAGGTTGGGAGGCAAAAAGCAAGAAGACCAGAAAAGCATGAAGAAATATGCAAAATAAACTGCTGGATATGGCAAAAAAACAAAAAACAATGCTTTCTTCTAGTGGACATATTCATGTATCACACACACACACACACACACACACATACAGAGGCATGCTGCTATTTTGATCTTATGCAGTATGATATGCAAATTCTCTCAGGCTTTGTTTAAATGTGCATTTTACTTACATTCCCTGGGGTTGGAACTCTGCTTTTTGCATTTAGTTACCCCAACATGAAGAACAAAAAATCTCAGAACTCTGTGTTTTTATCATCATTTCAGAATTTGTTTTGAGATAATGCATCCACACACACACACACACACACACACACATGTACATACATATGCTTTTCTGTTTGTGTGAGTGCGTGTATATATATATATATATATATATATATATATATATATGTGTGTGTGTGTGTGTATTTTGCCTGTGTGTGTTAATATACAGAGGTGGATTGATAAGTCCATAGCCTGTAGGTTAACCATTAAGATGGTTCTGAAAACTTTGAAGTAGATGGTAAACAGATTGAGCAAGATCTAAAGAAAAAGGAAAGTGTTGCAAAATTTTTTACCATCCGAGGTCTTCAAGTCTTTTCAGATATGATCTTTGCAACATGGAACCCAGCATCATCATGATGGAACACTACACCTTTGCAAAAGATCAACCTTAGTCTCTTTTCCTTGAAAGCAGTGTTTAAACACCAAGTAGCAGGCATTACTGACAAAATGGTATTATTATATGTTTAGTGTAAATGTATTGCGAATGATTTTCCTGTAGAAATGTATTTAAAATTAAGAAGAAAGGGATTGTCAGTGGTCAGGAATTAAGGCCAGCCTTACTGATAGACGGAATCGACTGTATGTATTATAGATATATGACATCTTAAAATAGATATAGTTAATATGATATGTCAGTTATTTACATCCAAAACATATGAAGATGTGTGTATGTGTTTGGGGGAGCTATGGTTCCTTTCTCTTTTTGTTGATTATCTTGTCTGCCTCCTCCGGATTTCCCTGTCCACTGATCAAGGGGATCAGTATCCGACAAATCTAATAGGAATTTGAATTTAAACTCATTCACTCATCTTCCTCCCTCCTTCTGGCAATGCACCAGGGAACTCCCAATGCAGACGCTGCTACCACCACCGCCGCCACCGCCACTGATTACAGCGGCACGTTTGACAAAAGGGCTTCAAATGGAGGGAGAAAATCCGAGTGATGGGAGGAAGAAATGGTTTGTAATTTCATGAGTCAAAAACATGATTCAATTTTTCGAATTTAGGGTGGAAGGATCCGACTGTGGGTGGGTGATTTGGTGCTGGAGTGATGGGGTGAGGGTGTAGGATGCAGAGAATGATTGTATGAATACTATGTTGTAGTACTGATCAGGGTTGCCGCTGGGTATTTTTTTTCAATACCAAAATCGTGCTAATTTGGTACTCAACGAAGCTATTAGTTTCTGAAACAAAGATTTGGCATTGGAGGAAAATTCACACATCAGATAACCATTCCTAACATACAAATGATATGATACAGTATGATTATACCTGAATAGATTTTTTTTTTAAATGTGTATTTTAATCAATTTTTCATGCAAGCTTAGTATGATGATGGAATTCAAGTCATTTATCTTGTTACTGTAACGAAATATGGTCCCAAGACCATATAAATTTGGTCTTGTCTGGCAAAAGACATCCCTGGTGCTGATAGGGTTGGCTTTATAAGTGACATGATGATTGAATATCATGTCATTGTATCCATCTTGTTTCCTTGTGTACAAAAACAAACTTTCTTACTGCCAACAAATGATGCTATCTAAATGAGTTAGACATAGGGAGTATCATTTTCTCAGTCAGAATGGCTCTTCTATGTATATACAGTATTTATTAAGCCTAAAGTTATACCTCATGAGGTTTGCTCTATTTACAAATCTTAGCTTTGTACAATACTGTATACAACTATATATCTACAAAGGTTAGCTGAATAAAGCAAGTTTTGCTCTATGTATGATATTTACAAAGCTCAGTTCAGTACAGCACAAGACTTGCTCTATGCTTGAGTGGTATTTATTAAGCTTAGTAAAGACCAAGGCCTGCTCTATGTATTTTTGCATGAAATGTCTACAAAGTTTGCCCTAATTCCTGACCACTTATTATCCCTTTAATTTTGAAATGCTATTCATTTCTGTCGTAAAATCATTTGCAATGCATTCACAATGTATATATAAAAACCTTATTCTGTGAGTAATGCTTGCGATAATTCCTGACCACTGACAATCTCCTTTTCCTGATAATTAGTACAAAATATAAAAATTGAGTACAGAAACTTGCTTGAGCATTTTGGGATGAAAATTGCAAAATTCAGTTGGTAATCATAAATTTTTTAATCTATAGCCAAAATATTTGTTTGTACAGAAAATGATTGAAGCTGAGCAGGTTTAAATGCAGTGAGCTCTAAAATACCTTAATGACTGTTTCAAGTTTTTTTCCTACGTCCTGAACTTGCTTGGTCACTATGTATATCATCATTCAAGTGATTGAAAGTTTTGATGTATCTATCTGATCAAGAAATCTTACCCAAGATATTACAGGTTATATAAACAGCTAGTTTATGACTTAAGGCATAGCCTAGAGTAGCTCAAAGCCTGCATTATGTTTTTATAATCTATCTTTCTTCAATCATTTTCTTTCATCTTAGATGCATTTCATCACAACCACCTAGATTTTCAGTCTATGACAGTGATTTAACAATTACAAATCTGGCACTGAGTGATCGGGAAGGATGTTGAAAAATGGGTTTAAGGGTAGCAATTGATCTCCGATAAAAACTCTGGTAGCTCAAATTGTAGAGCAGTTGCCGAATGTAGACCAGCTTCCTGAGGTAAAGGGATGTGAGTTTGAGTCTCATCTGACGTATACTCTTCTTTTGTGGTTTACTCACTACAGTAGTATGACGTTCTGAGTGGTTGTAATAAAAACAACTAAAATTAACATGAAAGAAAATACTAGAAAAGTTTAGAATTAATTATGTTTGATAATGCTTCATCTAGAAAGAGAATGCCTATTTCAGTCTCAATAGACAATGCAATGATTCCTGAATGAATGAATCCTCCTCTTGGCATCACTTATTGTGGTCCAAAGAAAAATGTAATGTGATAGGTTTGGCATCAGAAGAACGTCAAAGATGGCATCAAACTAATTTTAGGGGCCACTCCCTGGTTTGGAATCAGTTGTCCCCCTCCTACGCTGATAGCCATCCCAAGGCCCTAAAGTACAGTCTGCCCCTGCTATTTAACCCGTAGCTTGGGAGGGGAAGAAGTTAGCAATTCATGCCTTTCCCAAGGGCATTCGTGCAAAGGGAACACGAAGAGCCTCAAACAGAACTTAAACTCCATTGTTAACGCCATTAACCGCCACTCCACTCACACCTCCAATGCCTTATCTAATAAAAAATGAATCAGTATTACTACTTCTAGATCAAAGGAATATCATCGATAATATTGGTTATAGTTTCTCTGATACAGTTCACCCATGCATGGTCTGTTTTTTTACAGTCAGTTGTTTATTTTTCATTGTCTCTATACTTGACCAAACCTGTTTTTCCAACCTTCCTGGAGCGTTTTCTTTATCCTGAGCCACCTTGTGAAATTTGCTGCAATTATTGTTGAGTCATTGCTTTTTCAAAGTGTAAATTATTGATTTGTATTTAAATCTGAAATTTTTTTTAAAGATTTGTGTTTATCTAAAATACCATTATGATACTTATTTTGAAAATGCAAAAACAGTCAAGTCTTTACATAATCAAAATGTCGACATATCTTTTATTGGGAGAGAGTAAGAAAGATTAAAACCTCACCTTCTCTCAAAAAGAGATAGTGAATTTCTCTCAGCGGATGAATTGTGGGTACAAAAAAGTGATTATTTTTTTAAAAGTTTGAAATGCAAATCGAAACATATTTTGGGGAGTAATTTCAAAAAACTAACTGCTAAAAACCTGCTGGGAGCTCCCATGAGTGCCCACAGAAAATTTTGTGGGATTATATGGAATAATTTTTACAGTGGGCTGTCACATACAGACAGCCCTTTTGTTGAATTATCGGACTGGTTCTTTCAAATTTAGCTGTTATAGACTCATCGTTTTGGCAATTGTACCCTCTGGTCTTTACAGATGCCTCTCATTTGGTAATATTCTTTATTCTATCCGTGGGAGAGATTCATTCTCATTCTAATGTCCATGCATGAAAATATCTATTCTTCTTAATTGAAAAATCCTTATGATGGCATATTTCGCTAAACCAGAGACTGTGGATTGAACTCAGGATCATTTATATCCACTATGTCATTGCCTTGTAGTATCTGCAGAGGAATGAGAATTATCTACCCTGTGGATTGAATAAAGGGTTCAGTTTGTAATTCTCAGAATGTTAGCGAATACAACTGGCACCTGAAAAAGACTAGCTGAGACATGGTGTCTATAACAACGAAGATGCTGACAATAGTTCAAATAAATCTTCTTTATAATACTATGTTTCTCTCAATCCATCTTACAGGTACACATCCTATAATCTGACCTCCTTTTAATCTGACCAAAATTTGATCGAGATATGCTATTATTCTGTTTTCAATACTGAAAAATGGTATGCAAACCAGTCAACTTTGATAGGAAGTTGATCTTCAGTTACCATTTACCTTGTATCAAGTTGTAGTAGCATTTGGAAGCTTTATGTTTGAATACTGTATGGATGGAATTACAGCAGGATATATGAATACGAGATGCAGCTATCAAATAACTAGAATGGGCTTATGAAAGTTGAACCTCAGTGCACATGTGTAAACCATTGATCGTATACCTTGACCAATGGGCAAGCATAAGCAATCCCTTGAAACTTTCAGAGGTTGTTTGTGCTTGCCTTTTGGTCAATATATATATATATACCAGTTGGTCGTTCATGCGTGCTATGATTTGACTTACATAAGCTCAGTCTCGTTATTCAATAGCCACACCTTGTGTGTGTGTGTGCGCCAGGTGTTACAACATTTCAATAACATCCGATATTTGACTAAAAGTTTCAAATTTTTCAAGAATGATATAAAATTCAAGCTACATGACCATTATATAGCAGTTAATGTACCATAAACCAACATTCAATTTTCTTTCCCTTGAATGAATAATATTTAACTAATGATATAGCCGTACCTGAGGGTGAGTTTTCTTTCTTCTCAAAGTAAAGAATGCATGGTTTGGCATGACACTAAAGAGTGAGAGAGAGAAGGAAGGAGTGAATGGAATAAATTATCCTTAACTTTTTTCTTTGGGCAAATTCTAGTCTTTGGCTGCCTTGTTAATTGTATGATGCCTCTGGTAATTTATGTTGCGGGTGGCCATTCTACTCTTTCTTACTCTGCAGACAGCAGATGCCATTCTTATACGGTGCCAGTAATGACAACCAGGAGGGGAGATGCCGAACTTTATTATTATGCTCTTTAAACTTTGCCTTTAGCTAACATGTTCGTTGCTGTCTGCATATATATATATATATATATATATATATATATATATATATATATATATATATATATATATATATATATATGGGTGTGTGTGTGTGCTCTTATTAGAGTAAATACAGTAGAGTTGTTTTTGTGTATCTATTTTTATAAGAGAATTTGAATTTGAGTTAGACCATGTTTTTTGTGTGTGTCTGTCTTTATGAAGTAAGGGAGATCCTGTCTTTGTCAAGACTAAATAGGAAGGAATAGTGTGATAGTATGTGTCTGTCTTTATGAGATTGTATACATGTGTGTATGCACTTATGTAGTTGTAGGTATGTATGTTTTTAAGCCCAATTCATCCGTATGGATATATTAGTATGTGTAGGTTATCGCTTTAATCATGACTTCTTGGTCTTTCTTCCTTTTCTGTGTATACGTATAAGACTGGAGAGATTGGTCAAGTTGAGGCTTTATAAACTTTGGTTCTGCAGCCCCAAACTAAATTTTCATCCTTAATGTGCACATTGCAGTAATATGTTGACTAAATTGCTTTTGCATTGAAACCATGCATGCAACAGTACAAATGTCATATAGTTGTCAATTTCGTAAAAATTTTTGTCTGTAGCCTTTAGGTTTGAGTGGCATTAGCCACTCCTGGTCCCTGTGTGTGTACACATTCATACTGGTCTCAGCTGAGGAAGATAAAGAATGAATATATTTTTTATTGCGTTTTGCCAACTTTTGTACAACCGCCTCTGTGGCAAATAAGTGAAAGAACTCCCAATGATGGCTTGTCTTACACATAGTTTTGAAAGCTTTACAGCTTTAAACACTAAACATTTTAAAACTTCTTCTAAAATTCTTTTGTCTCACTTCAGTCACTTTTTTCCCAATATCTGTCAATGCAATTTATGTGATTTTCTCCAGTGTTTTTCCTCCTGTTTTACATATAGTACAATGTATAAATTTTCTCTTGTTGGGTCATCAGTAAGATACACACACACACTCACACTAGTACCTTGTATTGCCTTGGGGGAAAATAATCAATACTGAAAAGTCATCTATCGAATTTTGATACAAGAGCTTCTCGAAGTAGGAATCACAACAGGTGGGTGAAAAATGCTAAAATTGACAAGACCTTTTGAGGTCATCTGAGGTCAGCACCACCTATCTTGTGTTCATATTATGGTCAAATTATCTATGTACACAAATTCGGAGCCCAGAGGGTGCAGTAGATTTGAAAATGCCAAAATTGACCTTACCTCACTCTGATCTTTACAGGTCACCACCATCTATCATATGTTAATCCTGGGGTCAACTTACCCTTGTACACAAAATTGCAGCCGTCTAAGTTTGATTTGAAAATGCCAAATTGACCTTTATAGGTCATTGCCATCTATTATATGTTCATCCTTGGATCAAATTATCCTATCACTCTAATTCATAGCTTGTATGATGCAACCATTTAGGTGTCTAAAAACGAAGTTAGAAGCATAGACTCATTTGTTGTCTTCATGGTACTAGATATAAACACACTCATAAGGTTTGTCCTGGAAGTATCCCGTCATTTAATATCATTGAAGAAAATAGCCTATCTAGAGCAATACTGCCTTAGTCCCCTTCAAATTACTCCTCTTGTGATCTCACACGCTTATCTCACTTTTCGAAACATTCTACAAGGTCCTATCTTGGGATATCAATCAGTTGCCTCGTCGCATTCTCTTCAATTTCATCCATGGCCTGAAAACTCATGAGGGAATGCCACGAATTGCAGGGAGCCAAATGTGATGTAATGTTGGGCCAATAAACCCTACACAAGATGTGAAGAATCACTTGCTCGGTCATTGTGAATGTGGCTGTCACACCATATTCAATGGCATCTCACTGCCTACTGCGTATTTCAACGTGGGAATGTCAATGTTCGAGAGAGATATTCAAAACACGTGTATATTTTCCGGACAGACCTTATGTCCATATATATATATATATATATATATATATATATATATATATATATATGATCATCAAAGGACTACATAAATACAATATGTTAAAATAATTCGGAATATTTTGATTGAACTCAGATACCAGTCTTCAAAATATCTCTGCTCTCATTCTCACATGAGAACCGCAAAATAACTTGGCTTGTCACCAGAAACCCATTCCATAGACTTTATCTCTTCATTACATTCAAAGAGTAAAGATTTTGGCATTCCCTGGTGGTTGCAGTTACCAAAGAGGCAATGCTTATGTTGTATAATCTCAAAAATTTAGACAACACTTGGGTGTATGTCCAATTGCAAAAATGTGTCAGCCTGTGTTTCTAGACAAAATTGTTATAGGATGTATATTTGCCTCAGCACAGGTTCTAGATTAGCTGAAAGCTAGAATATCACAAATGCACACTTCAGTCAGAGACTATTGAACAGTACACTTAGTCAGGTTTGGTTATTTGACACTGAGCTACACCTAGAGGTGATCTTTCCTCAAACGAAGTTAAATACATCAGGTGCATCAGTATGCCCACAGCCTAATGATGAAAAAAAACATTTATTTCGTACAATATTTTTCAACATATCTCCTTCCTTGTCAGTATGCGTAATTCAATGGTGAATATTAATCACATAATTCAAACATTATACTGTGTAAAATTTAGATCAAAATTCAAATAACAAATGTGTGTCAGACTACGGACTTATGGATCCACCCTTGTGTATATATATATATATATATATATATATATATATATATTATAACCAGTTTGTTTT
Organism: Thysanoteuthis rhombus; assembly: GCA_963457665.1. Classification (NCBI taxonomy): domain Eukaryota; kingdom Metazoa; phylum Mollusca; class Cephalopoda; order Oegopsida; family Thysanoteuthidae; genus Thysanoteuthis; species Thysanoteuthis major. The sequence goes on from OY735209.1 coordinate 20,164,092, forward strand.
TCTGTTTGTAACTTCAGTTAGAGTGCGGAGATGATAAACTTTGATCCAGATATTCTGATCCTGGACAGAAGAATTAATCCATTCATAAATAATCTTATTATTTTTGTTGGGTACTATGCTAATGTGTGTGTGTGTGTGCATATATATATATATATATATGTATATGTATATATATAGTGAGAGAGAGAAATAGAGAGGTATTCATTTATGTTAGTACTTTTATCATGTGAGAACTACACATCCTAGACAAAAAATAAAACTAATTAAACTACTTACATCCCACACTTTCAGGCAGAAGAATTAATTTGAATAGATTTTTTTCTGGTTTTTGCGTTCACTTATGTTTGAAATTGATCCAGTCGACAAGCAGCAGTCAGTGTTTTAAATTACCTACTTTTTTTTAGGGCAGTGGGGAAGATGACTATGTACAAGTACTATCCAGCCAAATGCTATAGCTAACCCCCTTTGCAGGTGATGTGTAGGGGCAGGATCTCCCCTTCCAGAGGAGGAGGTTCTTCAGGAACATTACTGTGACTCCCAGTATCTTTACATGCCCAACCCTTCAAAAAAATCATGGCGGGGGTCACAATTCTCTAGTTTGAGAAGCCCTGATATGAATAATACTGAACTTACCCCTGGAGAGGAAGATTTTTTTTTTCTTACATCTAAAATCGGGCATTTCCTGTTCTTTGGTGGATTTGTGATAATGAGCTTACCCAACCAGGCACACACTGAATTCAGCTTCCCCACCCCCTGCCTGTATCTTGCGTTAGGGTTGCCAGTATGAATCTGTTCAGCTCTTATAAAATTTAGGTATTGAAAATGTTGGACTCAAACTGACATCTGTTTTGTGTTGCATGCCAAGAATTTTAGCAAAAAATTTCTCAGTGAGATTTGAGCAAATCTATTTGTAATCGTTGGTTCAAATTACGCCAGAAAAAAAAAATTAGTAATGTAAAAGAGTTACATGTGCAGACATCTACAATTTAGTGCCTCTATATAGTCATTTACATATGTATGCAATATGTCTTTAATATATAGGCATAAATGTAATGTCAAAGATTATATACATGTCTTATATATGACAAATTGGAATTTGAAAAATATCATTTCATACTGATCAGATGATGCTGCTTGTCAGCAGAATGCATTATTGGTGTTTTTTTTCCTATTTGTCAACTCATGTAAATTATACTTTATCGGAAATATCATCCCACTTGAAAAGTGATTTATTCATATATAATATATATATATATATACTCACACACACTAACACCTGCATGTATTCCATGTATACAGATACTTATCATTCATATATATGTATACAATGTCAGTTATATATACGTATTATGTGTGTGTATGTATATATATATATATATATATATATATATATATATATATATAGACAACATATGTTCTGTATGTGTGTGCTCATATACATAGATATTTTTGTCTGTTTGAATTCTTTCCAGTCGTTAATGTAAATTTTATGCGTCTGTTTACAAATGCACAATGTAAAGGTATAAGCTTGTATTAGATGCATCCGTATAGATACTTTAATATACAAATATATTCATTTATTCGTCCACTTCTCTGATGACTGTATGTATGCGTGTATATATATATATATATATATATATATATATATATATATATATATATATACACACACACACACACACACAGATGTGTATGTGTGCACATGGAAACTCTTTCTAAATTCTTTGTCCTTCTTTTGTCTGGGTCATGCAATCTCAGAGCCAAGTTCCAAAAAAAAATTTAAATTTAAAAAAAAAAAAAAAAAATACAGACTTTCACACCCGCACACACACACAAAATAGAGAGAGTTCTTCTTTATGCAAGCAACAAACAAAACTTTATTACATAAATATCTTCCAATTACATTGCAGCAGTCTTGAAACATTTGATACCATCGCACGTGATGACTACTTGGCTTCCATTCTTGCCAGTGCTGGGAATAAGTTTTCTTTTTTTTTTTTATTGTTTGGGTTTTGAATTGATTCAAAGGTTCTTGGTAAATTTTATTTTTTAAATCAAACCAAAGTAGAACAAGAAATAACATAATCACTTTTTTTTTCTTTAATTCCAACTAATTCAAAGTTGATCTAAATCTAGCTGTTTTCTTGGTTTTTTTACTTTATGTAAATTATCCATTGCTTATCTAATACCTGTATGTAATATATATATATATATATATATATATATATATATATATATATATACATATACACTAGCTGGAGTACTCAGGGTGGATAGTAAAGCTCCAAATCTAACAACACTAGAAAGCACCTGATACCATCACCACCTCCACAGTCTCGTCTGTACGCAATCCTGAGCAGACCCACATGGGCTGATATGCACCCTTGGGTAGGCTTGCGTACACACCCTGAAAATTACCTTTTCTCAAAACTGATAATTCATGTACTCACTTTCTACATTTTTAAGTTCACACATCATAGACTTTCTGATTTAAATTGCGTCTGTTATGTTTTGATGGGGATTTGTTTTAGAAGTAGAGTTTCAAAGCACCAGACATTTCTTCCATCCATTCTCTAATTCCATGAAAGAGCAAGACTACTCTCATAGGCATCCCAATAACATATCCATCGTGCTCTAATCTTTATTTACAATTTAGAGGAATTGACAATTAATTCATTGCTAAAAAATTGATTGATTCAATCTGTCTGGTTTGCTCAGCCTCTGATGAGATTTGAACTTGCGTGAGTTCAGATCTTATTCGAGGTTCATTCTTTATTTTGCAACAATCCATGCTACTTACTAAAGAATCAGAGAATGTGAAGGAAAGTGATAAAAAGCAACAAAATTAAATTATAGAAATAACTAGTCAAAATATCAATTATGCCAAGGGTTCATCTTAAAAAAAAAAAAATTAGGACTCCATAACCCATAATTTTAGCTCTGGGAAGCTAATAAAAAAAATTTGATTTTGATATCAAAAGGGTTAATATCAAATTCTGACAAATATCATATCTATCCGAGGAAATGTCCTTGTTTTCATTTTACTCATAAAATGAAATAATATTGATGTAATTTCTCTGTGTAATATTATTTCCTCACGACCCAGTTGCATGTGTTTTGTAATCCATTGTTAGGGTACCACTGCTCTAAAAGATACAATTGCACTCTATTTTACTCTCAAAAGATAATCTGTACTTGGGGAAAGCAGTATCACACCCCTAACAGACCTATCTCGTACCTACCTGACTTGAGAACCGGTTGTAGACACCCAGTAGTGAATTAACAAACAAGAAAGCATGATTGATTTTAACATTTTATTCACTTTACCCGCATAACATTTCATTGAAGTTTGAAATATTGGCAAAAAGAATCAAATTTTCTCAAATATCGATTACCGATGAGTATTTTTTTTCTCCGAGAAATCACTTGAGATGAGTATTTACAAGCAAACTTTGCAGAAATGCATAGGAATATATACTTATAAAATACTGCCTACATATTTTTTTTTTCACGCACACACACGTTGAAATGTGTATGACTACATACAAAATGTTGTATAAAGAAAAACATGGAAGATTTGAAGTGGGCAGAATAGCTTAATCCTAATAGATGGGATTGGAAAAAAAAGGTGATTTTTAATTACTCGGAAAAAGTGATGAATCATTTCCCACTCCTAATCTTGGATACCTTCCTTTATGCCAGGGGCTTAAAAAGATTTACGAATCTTATCTATCAAGTTGCGTGACATGAAATTGCTGATTTATTTCAATATATTTCAATAGAAATGAATTGAAAAGAATTAATGTATTTAATGGCATATAATCTCTCCCAGTCCCCATTTCAGCTGAGAATATTGAATATCGAGAGAGAAAAAAAAAATTTTTCCCTGAATTCCTCTCATTTATCATTGGGTTTGTTTTTTATTTTTGTTTTGGGTGGGGGTCAAGCTCCGGACAACCAAGGTTATGTATACCTTTTGGACCATTTTGAAAGTAGAAAAAAAAAAAAAAAAGAGGGGGTCTTATAAAATTCTGACTAATTTTATATCAGTATCCTAGGAAATATCCTTGTTTTCATTTTGCACATAAAATGAAATAGTATTGATGTAATTTCTGTGTCTAATATTATTTCCTAACGACCCAATTGTTAAATAATGAGATGAAAAATTTGTTGATTCAATCAAAATCTTCCACTTGTTTCTACACATTTACTTGCCTCAGTAACAAAACATCTATTCCCTCCTGGAAAACTCCATTCAGAGAATGGATAAGTTCATGCAATGGTTCTGAGGTGCATACACCCACAAATGGTGCATAAGGCAATTCTTAGGAGTGCGAGAAGAGGGTGGCAAACAAATTCAAAATGAAACAAAAAATTTCTTGCTGATGTATACAACTTTTGTTCTTTCTCCTTCATAACTCAAACCATTGAATGGTTTTATCAGTAATAACTTGATATTTTGACATCTGGTAAATTTTAACATTTTGTTTTTAGCACTTTTCAATATCAATTTTGCCAATTTTGACTTTTTAAAATTTGATTTATCAACCCTAAGTTTGAAGAATGCAAGTAGAATTTTAAAATGTCAAAGAGGTGCAAGCCTTGGAGAAGGTCAAGAACCACTGGTTCAAACCTTTTTCAATTGGATTATTATTGAAGAAATTCTTGCTTATAAATGCTTAAATAGATTGTAATCCATCTGGAAAAGTTCAGTGAATAGGCTGAATAGTTATCTGTAAATGATATAACTTGGGTGACAGAATTTTTGCAATGTGAAAGCAAGGGCTGGTTTCAGTTCAATTGGACCCCACACCAGGATAATTCTATTGTAGTCAATACACACTAAGGCACATTGCAACATACACCAAGCACTACGTCACAGATTTTCACTGAGAACAATGACAATTTTAATTTTCTTCTGAATACTGTGAAGGGAAGAGGGTTAGGAGGCAGTGTTTCTTGAACAAGGGTACAAGTATCCCTAGGGGAACTTAGTAATACTTCATGGGTTACACGAAATTTTTCAAAAATGTTAATCTAGAAAATATTAGTCATGCATAATTCCTAGAATACTTTTATCTGCAATATATATATATATATATATATATATATATATATATATATATATATATATATATATATATTTATAGTTTGATGAAAAAAAAACAAATTTGATCACTGCAGAGATTTCTCTGCCACCTGAAAATGACGGTCGCCGTGAAGTGGTGGCCCAAGTTTCTCTCCATACTGTAAATGCAACTGGTCAGAAATATTAGATCAAGTGCCATCTTATTGTTATTGCATGATGGCAAAAAATAGGGCTTTCCGTGAATTTAATGATGGATTCTAAACTTTTGAAAGCAGCATTTTAGTGTTTTTCAATTACAAAAATTTTTCCCCCTTTTTATAACCCCCGACCCCACCCCCACCAACCAAAATACTTACCACTTGTCAGGCGGGGTAGTTGGCTAGAAAAAAAGATATTTAGAAGAAGGAAGGTTATACAAAAAAGTTTGAGAACTACTCCTATAAGGTATCAAACTATCCCTGTTTCACCAAAAGCTCACCATAACCGTCCAGTGATGATAGTGTGGTTTCAGTTGATGTTTCAGCTTCTCCGCCACATCCAGTCTTAGTGCAGAGCTACTCCGGTTATTATGAAATATATCCATTACTCCTCACAAGGAATTATGCCAATGGGAAAATGGGTCAGTTTTATCCTGTTGTACATGATTAATATATCTATTTTTGTTCCTTGAGCAATTCAAATAAGACCATTTATCAGGCTTTTTGGCCAATTGCACTTGGATGATTTGAAATGATTCCAATACAGTAAAGTTTATTGTGAGTTTTTCCAAATATAGGAGGTCTGTCGATATATTATCTGGCCATTTTATATCAACAAAAAATAGCTAACCTAGGGCATTGGCTCTTTTGTCTCCGATTGGGACTTCACACTCTTATCTTAGCGGCTCGTCCACTTTCCAAAATAGTCTGCAAAATCCCCTTTTTTGCATTTGCCACCAGCTGCATCATTGTGATCTTCCTAATCTCATCCTGGGTTTGAAATTTTTTCCTTTCAAAAGCGACTGAGGAAGAGAAGCTAGAAGTCGCCGAGCCAAACTAAATTGTTTTGAGAAAAAAAATCTGCACGAGAAATGAAGAATGACTCGCTCAGTCATTGTAAATGCTACGATCACAGAGTGCTCAAGCTCACTTAGTGTTTTTTCACTGTGATTGAATAATTCCATGGAAGAGTCCCTGTTTATGCATGTGAATGGTTGCATCAAGTGTGTTTAAAAGGTTCTCGATATTTTCAAAATGACTGGTTATGTTTTGGTCTGACCTTGTATATATATTATCCAGAAATAGATGTATGATCCAACAATGATTATAAATCATGTATGTATGTGTGTGTATATATATATATATGGCGCAATAATGTTTTTGTTTCATTAAAGTTGTTATAAACTTATTTCTATTCATATATTTCAAAACGGCAAATAAATTGAAATTCATATGGGAAATAAAAGGTCAGTTAGTATATTAATTTCAAAATCTAAAACTAAACAAAAAGCAAATAAAATTGTCTGGCGTTAAGATATATCAAAAATATTTCATGTCTGCCGTTCAAACAGAAATTGCCAATTTTGCCTCAATCTATTACGAAAAATTTAATACTATCAAAACATGGATGAAATGTAGAATTTAGGCCCCTTCAACTACATAAAATGAATACGGGGAAGACCGAAAAATGAATCTCTGGGATGGATGTATGTCCCCGAAAATGTTATGGTGCCTCATGCGCACACACACACACACATATATATATATATATATATATATATATATAATATGAGATTTTGGCCATGAAACAACATTTTTTTGTTCCTTCTTAAGGGTTTTTCACAGCAGTCTGATCATATTCTGTGCAAGATGGAGCAAGTTGAAGCTTGATAGGAGTGTCCTCCCGACAGGTATCTGATCGAGCTATTGGGGTCTACTGACACTTTGCAGGAGTATTCCAACAGTATGGCTAACCTGTGGTTAAACAATAGGAACTAGATCACTTAAAATACCACGACAGATAAATGTTCTGTAACACCACCACCACCCAGCCCCGCCCACTCACTGTTAGAAAAGTAGTAAGCGCCAAGATTTTGTTGTCTTCAGTTATAATCAAACAGTAACAAATAAAGATGAAAAAAAATTATCAAAATTTGCATCGGATTTATAAAGTATAGGTTTGTGGTTTTATTTTAAAAAAAAGATATTACTTTCCTGAAATGAATAATTAAAAAGTAACAAAAATGAAATTTGTTTTTAAAGTTGTTGCATGAATAGCATAGAACCATTTTACAATCAGTACCAACAGGAGGACTTTTTTGTACAGAGATGATTTTTCTGAAAACTTTTGTTACATAATTATTTCTTATTTTCAAATATTTCAGTGACCCCACCCCCAATAATATCTAGGCAACTCCTGCAGGAGTCCCACGCCTCACTTTAAGAAGCCCTGCCATTAAGGACAATATGTCACACCCTTTGACCTACTCTTGTCATAGAACTAATGCATTCAAACACAAATCATATTTTTTTTACCCGTATTAGATTTTGTTTGAATCAGACTGACAGCTTCGAGTGGTAGATTAGCCTGCCATGGAATTTGATCGTCTTTTTCTTTTGGAGTTTATGTTAACATGTTGACATGGCACCTCAAGCAATTAGCCCATGTCTCTACAATTGAGGGTTTCTATTACTTCATGTGGCGAAAAGGTTTTGGTTTCTGCTAAATGAAGATGCAGGTGATATGTCTGTCTGTGTGTGTGTGTCTGGTCTTTGTGCATGTCTGTCTGGTCTCTGTGCGTGTTTGTCTGGTCTGTGTGTGTTTGTCTGGTCTGTGTGTGTTGTCTGTCTTGTGCATGTCTATCTCTCTGTTCTGTGTCTGTGCGTTTTCAGTTTATGTGAATGTTTGTTTGTGGTTTATGTATGTACGTCTGTCTGGTGTTTGCGTCTGCATCTGTCTGTATCTGTATCTGTCTGTCTGGTGTTTGCGTCTGCATCTGTCTGTCTGTCTGGTGTTTGCGTCTGTCTGTCTGTCTGGTGTTTGCGTCTGTCTGTCTGTCTGGTGTTTGCGTCTGTCTGTCTGTCTGTCTGGTGTTTGCGTCTGTCTGTCTGTCTGTCTGGTGTTTGCGTCTGTCTGTCTGTCTGTCTGGTGTTTGCGTCTGTCTGTCTGTCTGTCTGGTGTTTGCGTCTGTCTGTCTGTCTGTCTGGTGTTTGCGTCTGTCTGTCTGTCTGTCTGGTGTTTGCGTCTGTCTGTCTGTCTGTCTGGTGTTTGCGTCTGTCTGTCTGTCTGTCTGGTGTTTGCATCTGTCTGTCTGGTGTTTGCGTCCGTCTGTCTTTTAATAATGATAATAATAATAAGTTAACCATACATTCGTGATGACAGTATCAACATTTTGATTGCATTTTTTCTTTTTTGTAGATTATAAAACATTTTCTTTCTTTATTTTTTTTCACTTGTTTACAATCTTGTTCACTTAATTTTTCATTTCATTGTTAGATTTAACTTTTTCCAGTATTCAATTTTTCTCGATTATTTTTTAGAATTTCTGTTCAACAATTTATTCCGTGTTTTATATCTTGTTTCTTAATATTTCGACTGCTGCTTGGATTTGATTTCGAAATCGAAATTTTACAAAAAAATTCTATTTTTAAAAATCTTTTTTGTATTTTCTAAAACTTGAATCCAAAAAATATCTAAATTCATCCTTGTTCTTTAAATATTGATATCTTCATTTTGGAAAAAAAATATTTTGTTTCAACATCTGTTAAGTTCATCTTGAATTTTTTCTACCTTATATTTTTTTTTTTTTTTTTATTTCTTGATGGATTCGGTGTTGAATAACGTTCGCTTCTCTAAAATTATTTGAGCTTCTGCAATTCCATCCTTTTTTCTTTTTTTTTTTTTTTGCATTAAAGATCTGGATGTGTTTATTTTTATATCTTTTTTGAAAATCTTTTTATTTATTCATTTTTCCGATGAACCAAAGATTCATTTGTGGAGAAAAAAAAAGAAAAGAATTTTGAGGAAAACAAAGGCCAAGCTTGGATGTGGATAACGAAATGCCACTTGGTTTATAGGCTTCAGGGGGAAACTCTTTTCCTTTGAAGTGTGAGATTGTTACTGTCAGGAATGAGATTAGAGGATTAGTTTTCACCTCTCCCTCTTTCTCAACATTAAATCCGTGTTAGTCTTTTGCTCTTCACCTCTGTCTGTCTCTCTTTCTCTCAACACTAAACCCTGCATTTAATAAATTTGTGTCTATTACTAGATGAGGAATATCAAAATCTATCTAGTTAACAATATACTAATTTATGAATTGTGAGCTGTCAGATGATACAGTCGTCTCCGATTAGTGGACCTTAGAGCATGTGCTTTCTGGGTCTCGTGAAAACTATACAATTTGGCGATATGAAATAACGAGTCAAAGAAAAATGAATTTCCTTGAATCTCAGTATTAAAATCGTTAGATAAACACTTTTAGAAACGTAATTGGGTGTGTTGGCCACTTAAAAGTGACTTATAGTTAGTTGACTTATCACCTATATTCCGGTAGTGATTACCAACTCCCACCCTCTTACTTCCGTCGAGTAGTCAAGATTGTCAATTTTTAACTGGTCTGCGGTTAAAAAAGTAAAGAGGCTGGGGACTCCCGAAAGAAATAAAAAGAGAGAGGGAAAGAGTAATGCGGACACACAAACCCCAAAATTAACTCTCTGTTTGTTCGATTGCTACTGGTAACAACTATTGCTGGCTGATGTGTCAATTTCGTTTCTAACACAATTCGCTTCAAAAGTAACAGCTAGAAACTTGGAGGTGGGAGATTTGGACTAGAGACAGAGAGAGATACCCAAAATTAGAACAATACCGTAGGTTGGTATTACGAACTGTGAAAATAAGGATATTACCAAGTAAGTAATTGTTGTCCCTAACACTCTCATGACTCTAGTCAGATACTAAAACTACACAATGCTTTGAATCCCCCCCCCCCCCCAGGTACACCGTTAGAGAAACAATGGATATTTTACTAGTCATCAATAATAATAAAATATCTTTATAAAGGGTTAAAAAAAACCTTATCAGTGTTTTAATTGGTAGAGCTCGTCAGCCCACGAGGTCAAAACATGCAAGAATCACCTAAATTGAGAATACTGATTTACATGATGTTATTGAAGAGGTGCAAGTGTCGGAACGGTTACCGGCACAGGAAACGGAGAAACTAGTCGGCATTTCGACCGAGACTGCTTGCCTTGGGAAAGGCATGAATCCACTTCCCTAAAACAGAAAAAAAATCCTGCGTATCCAAGCAAGGTTGTTCACTTGCCTTCCCACAGCGACAAGTTTGACTCGAAGTAAGGGTAAAGGTTGTACGGCTAACGAACTCAACCCTATAAAAAAAATAAAATGAAATAAAATAAATAAATAAATGAAAACTTCTTGCTTCTGAAACCGCAGCAACAATCCCCTGTGTGGTTGCGGTCAATGCTCCACAAGGAGTCTTGGGCGGGGTTGTTGAGAACCTAAAATAATTACAAATGGTTATTGTTTAGTATATGTTATGAAAACAGTCTTATAAAAATATTTTGATGGTTTTGCTTTTTAAGGTCACTAAAACAAATATGAATTAATTCTTTTAGTAGAACAGAAAACGTCCGTAGAAGTTCATGGCGAAAGCACTGATGAATATTATTTGTTGAAAATTGCTCTCTATCAAAAATATTGTGTTGGAAAATGTAATTGTGCATATCCTAGAGAGGGCTAGACTGTTATATGATCTAGCAAAGTGTGCGTATTATATACACGTAAACTTGTGTATGGAATAATGTACCCCAATTGATCGGAGGAAACAGAACGGTGTTTTTTTTTTTTCAAATAAGAGAAGAAGTACCCTCGGAGTGGTTTGTTGTACTGCACAGGGTCAGCGAGATTTTTTTCAAATGTCAGTGTAAAGAATATCAGTCGTATATAATTCCTGTGATAATTATACTCTAAGTTCAATAAAAAAAATTTTTTTTAAATGTCACTGTAATTTCGATCGAGTGCATTTTATATTTACAATGCAATCGGGTGTTTTTCAGGGCGTTGTTTTATGAAGCAGACATTGGTGGCTCAATGATGTATTTATTGTACTTTCTTTGAAGGTATTTTTCGGCCGGAAATGTTCAAAACTGATTAGGGGGTATTTGGATTTTTTTTAAATGTCCCAGTGGGGTACATTGTTGTAAAAATTTCGAGAGCCACTGTTTCAAATAAATATTTGTGGAAGCACCCTATGTTAACGTGTAGTTCGTTTTCCGTACAATTTCTTCCTCGAATTATAGTTGTTATTTACTGAATTAATAGTTCCGCGTGCGTGTGTGCGTGTGTATTTTATTTAGGTCGTCGGCAGTGGGGAAGGAAGGCCTTTTCACCGACTTTTTCTTCCCGTCTGTTCCCCCAAGTACTGACCCTTCCTTCCCTATTAAAAATGAGGGCACCGTATTCAGCAGTTGAAAGGTAGGGGTGGGGAATGAAAGGGACCCTTCTGAACTGTTCAACTCGTGTTTTATTGGATAAAAATAGGACGCTCAAATGGCCCCAATTTAAACTGGGTAGAAGGGATAATATTTTGTGTCTGGTGAAGGTGGCGAGAAGCGAAGTACTCGAGATAGGTATTTTGCAAATTAGTTTTGCAAGAGTGACGTGGTCGATTCTTGAGCAAACGCACTGAGCTTGAAATTGAGCCAGGTTCTAGACAACCTCAAGTAAACAGCAGACTATTTATGTACTAGTAAAATCCATATCTCGCAGTGACTGTGATTTCAGCTTCGTAGTAGACCTGACGCGTCGGTTCTCAAACTTTATTGCAGGACAAAATATATCTGACCTACGCTGAACACTAATTATCTTAGTCCATTGGAATTTTAATATACATTTGTGAATTAACAGGTCATACTGAGGGTACGGAAGTGTGTGAAACTTCTTTGAAAATAACGTGTAAATTCCATTGTTGTATTAGACGAAAACGATGCCTGATGTATGAATCTGAGATTCTTTGGCTCCAACATGTACTATGATGATGTTCTGACTGTGGAACAGTGGAATTGCTGCAAGACTTCGACTCCCATCTCCCTCTGTAGCATTTAAATTTTTTTCCAAGCTATGCAGAAGGAACAAGCAAGTCTCACTGCTCTTGTTATTATGTCGTTACCTCATGTCATGCCTGGAAGTTTTTATCTGTTCATTATTTAGTCTCCTTCCATCGGCATTGTCAAGTCTATCACACAGGAAATGAAGTTTCCTGCTCTCTGTTTTGTTTATATCTGAGCTAATATCAAGGTCTGGGGTCAACAGACTAGCATCCTCTGGTAGATGCTGTACTCCTGAAGGGGGGGGGGTAATAGAATGAGGACAGGTTTGGGAGATGAACTTTTGATAGCTTCCATACCAGTCATGTGTTCAATAATACTGCAACCTACCCTCACATGCTAGCAAGTGGTTAGTTAAGGTGGTGGGGGAGGTATATCTGGACATAATAGGAAATGTTAAATCGGGCAGGTCAGTTAGCCGAGTATTTGAGGCAAAAAAAAAAAACTGCTCGCAACAATTTGACTACTTTTTATTTTTTCACTTTTTTTTTTATAATAGCCTATTTATGTTGGATTGGTGTTAAAAAAAAATCTTGTGAAATTTGAGATTGACGTAAATTTTTTCAGGTGAATTGTCCTTCCAGTCCAATTCCTGAGCCCAATATCTGACACAATGTGTGTGGCTAAGGCACTGAACCTATTTTTAGATCATCAAATCAACTAAACTCAACAACTATGTTATTCATTGCCCACACCAGACTCCATACTTATTCCTCTGTAAGATGGTGAAACCAGTGATTTTGCGAAAACTCAGAGCATTTCAGTAATTTCATGAAATCTCTAGTTTCGCAATCGGAAAAGCTTGTGATGCTGATACCACTGTGTTGAGTTTGATCCTCACTAGGTGTGCCATTACTGTGGCCTTGTGTCAAACTAAGATGAATGTTCATTGTAAATACTGAAGCAGAATATACTTGATATTTACCAAGTTTAGCTTATTGGAAATGTTCCTGCTATATAAGCAAACAATTCTCATTTTTACTATAAGTTGATTTTTAGTTTCAGTTGAAAATGTTCATGCTGTGGTAGATTCTATGGTGATACTAATTTTTTTATATAAGGCTGATGTTTGGTCTCAATCATGCTATGTAAGCAAACACGTATCTCATTTTGGATGTAAGGTTGATGTTTGATTTCCATTGGAAATGTTCCTGCTATGTAAGCAAACATTACTTATTTCTCAACTTTTTCGAAAACTTCAGTTGGAATATGAAAACTAGGCCAGAGTTTCAAAAGGCCTTGATGGACAATCTGCTAAGTTATTGATTTTACTTTGACTCCCCTCCTCCTTACAGTAACAGGTGCCAACCACCCACCTTAATCTTCTAGAATTGATCTGCTGAAAAAACTTGGCACTCAGTAAAGTGATTGAATAAAAATTGATTTGTTCAAGAGAAGAAAGAAATATTTGGAAGTTGATCTATTGAGAAAGAAAGGGTTGAGCTTCAAAATATTAAATTAGATAATTCAACTCATTGTTTCAAATTTTACAATTTCTATCCTTCAATCAGTTTTCATTGATAAGCTAACAAAGTTTGTTTTAATATCTGAAAAATCATTTCTGAGGTCTGTTCAGAAAGTATCCAGCTATTTGATATTAAAGAAAAAAATAGACTTCCTATTTAAGCTCAATGTCAAATCACTTATTTATAGGATTTATATTGTAATAATTTGCTTATTCTGCCTATTTTCTTATGAAGCAACAGGCATGTTTTTGTCCATTTTATACTCAATTTGGAAACTGGTAGCCCAATTGGACTTGAAATTGCTCCTTTCCATAAGTTGGAACATTTTGATAGTATTGTACTTACACAAATTGAGCTACAATGTACCATTTTTGTCGAGTTATGTTCATCAACCTACAAAAATGTACATAAATCTAATTATGATAGAGATAATGTTTTCATGTTGACAATCATAAAGTATTTCTGCCCATGTATCCCATAGATGTTAGAGTATATGTATTTATGATCTGAACCAAGTTGAGTGTTTGCTGAAGACGTACTCCAAATCAAGACTTCCATGTATAGGCTTGTATTCAACGTGAACACGACAGTAAGTTTACTAACTGAGCATCACACTTCTCTTAGTAATCGAGATAGTCATGGTACCAATAGCAGTTGCTGTTACTTGAACTGAATGTACTGTTTTGCTGCTCTGGTTTTAACTTTGTCAGAACCATAAATAAATGACCCCACACCCACCCAAAAATTTTCTATAACCACTCCTTCCCTCACTTGTATCTATTTTTCAACTCCCACCTGCCATGCAAAGATAATTGGGGTGAAGAATGTGGAAAATGTAAGGAAAAAAAAATAACTTGATTTATTTTCACAAGATGAACTATTGTCGACCATTATCAATTTTTTGACTAGTATTTTCTTTCATTCACTTTAATTTTAGTTACTTATATCAGTGAGTAATAATATGATGGTACAAAGATAATTACAGTGTCTCACCATCAACTTTAAAGCCGTAAATCTCAGATAGGAACAAGAATTATCAACATTTCAGAATCTACACTATTTGCAAACTAGATACAAGTCCATTTATTCCAGATGCAAATTATTCTGGGGTTTCTGGAACCAATTAATTCTTCGAAGGCGTTTCAAGCTGCTGCTTAGTTGTTGAAGACCTCCCCTTGCAGGAAATGGTTGAAATGCTTTAAACAGTATTAGTGGTCTGGTGAGTAAGCTGGGTGAGATAGTTTTGTAGCCTAGTTCTTTCAATATCTGCAAGATCATTCATGAGACCATAATCTTTTTGATGCAGTTTTTTGTTTGGGCAAATGTTTTGGGTGCTTCAACTCTGTCCAGCCGCAGCATGGAATGCTATCAATTGTTGTACACAATCCCTCATGTGTCATAATGCGATCAATAAACGGATTGTTTTTTTGTTACGCAAAAGAAGTGCAGAGCAGACTTTGTGACTGCAAATTCTTTTATCTTTGTTCTGTTCATGTGGCACTCATTTTCCAGTTTGGTGCAAATGTTGTACTCTTCAATGGTCAATGTTCAGTTCCTCTGCAACCTCTCGAATTGTTTTGCATGAATTTACCTCAATAATGGCCCTCAATTGGATGTCATCAAATACAGGAGGACGTCCTCATTATGAAATTCATTGAACCAATGTTGAGCTACACATTCATTGACAGTCCTGTGGCTGAGTACGAGTGATATTGCAAGCAGTTTCTGCTGCCTTACGTTACATTTAGAACTTGCATAACAAAATAGATCTTTTTTTTTCATCTTGATTTGACAGCTTCAAATAAACTAAAATAAATAGTGTAAAAACTTTTGGTTTGAATGAAAACAGCAAAATTCACATTTTCGAATGAACTTGGTAAAGTAATATTTTATTCCAAAATAAACATCAAAGTTTAAAACAAAAAACGCATTTATTTTTTGCACCAACCTAAAATATCATATTGATGATGGCTTGGCTCCATGAATGATAATCTGGGAGGGTTTTCCATGTCTTTTTAGTTCCTAAATCAGCAGCGCCTGTACATGAATAGCCCCAAGGCCTGCACAATAGAGTTTTTAGGTGAGGTACAGCATGTGTGCACGTGATTAACTCCACCCTTTAAACCAAGAATTTGCATGCGATAATATGACAATATGGCTTGGTTAGCACACACTCACACACGTGTGTGTGTATACATATATACATATATATATATATATACACACACACACACACGTATGTGTGTGTTTGCGTACATAGACACATCAATAAGTCTAAAGCGTAATGTGGAAAAAGCATTTATTTCACTCTACAAATATTGATTTTTCAACATAATCTCTTCCTTTGTAAATGGACTTGATCCAATGCTTGTCCATTAATCACATAGATGAAACATGTGTATGTTCGTGTAAAATCATGTTTTTCTTTTTGTTTCTTCCCATTAAAATGAGAATTTCGCATTATTTTATCTTATGCTATTCAAGCATATCTTACCCTATTCAAGCACAATTTTGTAATCTTGAATTTTGTATCCTTACCTGACGATCATAACATATAGTCTTGTTTGGATCTATGGGTTGTAAAAGCAATTAATTTGCATAATCGTCTTAATTGACTCATCACAATTATTGTAGCTTGAGGAGTTGAATTGAATTCAACTTATTTTCTCCCTCAAGTCAATTGCTAATACAAGATGGGGGAGATAACTAGGATTGACAATAAATTTAGAAAAACCATGTGAGAAAAAAAAAATGATATCTCAATAAATACATTGAAAGTAATCGTCCGTAGATTCACTAATTAAATGAACATCTTGTGAAAATGTTTATTCGGAGGGAAAACAATGTTATTGTTGTATAATGTGTCTACCCTGTGTATTTATGTGTAAGTTGACGCTTGATTTGGGGCTATAACATCATTACATTCATTTAACCGTAACCTCGTGGATCACAGTATTTGAGGGTTATGTTAACAACAAATTAGGAAAACAAAGCTCCCTGTTTTATACGTACTACGTTAGTTCAGTATTACACAGTTAGGAACGAAAACTAGATAAGATGATCACAAAAACGAGGACTGCTTGTTTGGTTAGATTAAACTTCAACCAATAAAGTTTGGGACGATTTGGGGTCGGGAGAGAGCAGTCAGTCAGGCGAATCGATCTTAATACCGCTATGTTTTTCTTTTCTCTTAATCTTCGGAATAAACAGGGGTAGAGTTAGTATTAAAAGTGTTTTTTTTTTTTTAATTGAATTTTGCATTTTCTCGTATTTATTTAAAAGGAGAAATTTCAAGTTGAAAAAAAAAGAAGTTATATCTGGGTACAAATGTTTTTTTTAATCAATTTTGACTAGCTTTATTTAAGATTTTAGTTTTTTTTTGTCACAACCTCGAGCCAGCCCGTCATTCTACGGCTGGGTCGGGAGCAAATAAAGGTATCGGAAATAAAGAGTAAGCTTCCGGAATGTCGTGAGTTCGATTCTCTCCGGAAGCTTATTCATTTTCGCAGCCGAGAATGACAGCCCGAGTGGAAGTTGTGATGAAAACAACTAAAAAAAAAGTAGTCAAAATTATTTAAAAAAAATATTGAGTTACATCTAATAAGAATAAATTAAAAAAGAATCTCGTTGTGTGGGAAAATCATTTTTATTTCATAATTTTTGCCTTATATTTTCCATATCCCCTTGTCATTGCTAATCAAGACAAAATTGATGATGTTGATCGTGTCTCTATTTTTATAAAAGAGAAATTGAATAAAAATTCCCCGATAGTGAATTATCGCATGATGAGTTCATAAGTTCTATCAAGTTTTGTTTTGTTCGTATAGCTCAAAATAGCTATTTATTTAGAGTAAAAATAGGTGGACGTAAAAATAAGACGTGATTCTCACAAAACTAACACCCACCCTGCACGTAAACAAACAATAGGGAAATATTACTGCAAAAAAAAATAATAATAATAAAAATAAGTAGTAAACAGACGCGTTGTACCACTTACTTTTACTTACTAATATTTCTGTTTGAATCTCAAGCTCGCCAAATCCTTATTTACCCAACACAGACACATTTGCAGTAGTGAGTGATCTCTGGACTGTTAAATGGGATTTACGTGGAAGTCTGAGGGGGGGTGGAAGGGAAAGATAAGAGGCCACGGTTGGAGTGAAACTGCGAGTGACGTAGAGTGAAAGAGAGAGTGGGGACGGGAACCTGCGCTGGAGACCTTGCACATAGTTGTACCACGTGATGCAACTAGCTCGGTGCTCTCGTGCTGCTGTCGTCGTCGTCGTCGTCGTCATCATCGTCTTCTTCTCCTCTTCTGAACATTTAATTTAGGTCAGGCCTACTTGTTTTCTTCTTCCATCATTATCATCACTACGTTTTGGTCTACTATCTTCGATGTAAATTTAATCTGTGAATTCAGCTCTTCCATCATGTTGGAGATTGTCATAAGGTAAGGAAAAAAAATCAAGGGAGAAGCTTTCTCTTTTTATATCCACTGTCAAAATATTTCCCGGACAAGACACGAACCACCGTAAATCCGTTTTTTTTTTTTTTTTAATACTTAGCTTTAGTTCGGTTTGGTTTAGTTTATTTATTTTACTTACATACGAAACATCGTCCTTTCTCGTTCGTTTATTCGCTTGTCTATTTCCTTTTATATATTACGATTAAAACTTTCCTCGTTTATATTTTGATGTATTTTTTAGGGGGGGGTGGTATTTTGCAAGATTAAGCTTCTTACTATTTGGGGTGTTGGATTTAATATGATGATCGTTTTCTATTTTTCTTTAGCTGAGAAGACGAGGACTGCATTGGTATTTATTTGTTATTCTGAAGAAATGTTGTTTTTTTTTTGGAGGGGGGGGTCTAGATACGAAGAGACAAGATCGAAATGTCAAACTAATTAGTGTGATGATTTTGTGCTACGACCTTGTACAGATACTGTTATTAAATCAGTCATGCAATCGGTGCATCGGGGTTATGTTTTCTTAGACATTGAAATGACTTGAGGGAAAGTTATGTTTTGTTTTTGTTTTTTTGTTTTTCGTTTTTTTGGTTCGTGATCTTACTCAGAGATATACACATGTAATCGTACACATACACTTCTCTAAAAAAAAAAATCGACGGGTGCCTCGCACTCAAAACAAGACTAGAAGAATTCCCCCCTCAGACCCTTTTTTAGACCCCACCCCACCCCTTGAGAAAAATAAAAGCTGTTTAAATTGTTTTATTCATTTTACCTAATCTTTGTATGAACGTAGAAATTTTGATTGTTAGATTCTTTTCCTTGACCCACCATATATGTCAATATCAGATATTTAAAGATAATAGCAGATACGAAGCGATATCTGCTAATGGTATTATTTTTTGATATTTTAGATCAGTCTTCTTCTAGTTTGCAGAATTGAAATGTTTTTCTATTTTCATTTTAAACGAGTTACACTTTTCCTAGCCTTCTATTTATTATTCGTGTTTCACATACATATTTAGATTTTGCAATCATATTATTAAATAGCCTCATGAGACAATTTTGATAGAATGAGCAGTATATTAGCAACCCAGAGAAACCTTTTAACAATGCCATTACTATAAAAAGAGATAAAAAAAAACTCATCCTGTCTTGTCGTCAGTTGGGACCCTTTAATGGTCAGTTGAGTTAGTTTAAGCCACAACCAATTTCTCTTCAACAATTAAAAAAGGAAAAGCGAATTTCTTTTATCTACTCACATTTACGTACATACAAACAATACATAAGAGAAAATGGGTGTTAGTAAGTCTACAAAGAACACGTCGCTACACACTGTTATTATTCGTAGTAATGAACAATAGTACTGAATAGCACCAGTTAGTTAAGTTGTGATTTTAGTAGTAGTAGTACGAATTGAAAAAGAACACCTTTTCGCTGACTTAATTGTTCCACGAATTTAGTACATTCTTTTTACTGTTTGAATTTCTGGTTTATTTGTAGAAAGAGAAGGCGTGGTTTTTTTTTCATATTGGTTAAAAAAAATAAAAAAAACTTCTTTGTCTTTTTCGGACTCGAAGTTAGTGCCTCGTTCGTCATTATTGTCTGTTTGGCAGGGGGAAAACCGTGGGGCATAATGGTGAATAGATCAGGTATCTAATCTTTTTCAGTTATTTATTTATAGCAGTCGGTTTCTAGAAAAGGATATTAGGCAATTTATTTGTGCTTTTTTTGTTGTTTTAAAGGGAAAAAGATCCGTGGAGATAGAGACTACACTTACACTATCACTTCGGTTCATACTATTTCAATTTTACAATCTGGATTTTAGATTTAGAAGTAACAGTATAAATGATTCACTATTAGATATCGGTAAAAGTTCTCATTGTGCTGAATAGGGGAAAAACTTAACAGGGAGAGAAAAAATGAAGCATTGTTGATGTTTTGTCTTCTCTTACGCTATAATAATTGGCATTATCATGCAATCTGGTAATTAATGGACTTGGGGTAGGGGCAGCCGTCGTACCGAAAAAAAAAAATGGCATTCTTTGTCATCAAATGCTATTGTTAATTTGACTGCGAATTCAATGTAATTATTATTGAGCCAGCAATGAACTCAAGTAATCTCGTCTGGCGAGTCATAAATTTGATTTCGAAAAAGGAAATCACATTTGTTTCCTTTCACCCATAATTATCACCGACTGGGAGGGGGTGGTTCGAATTCTTGAAATTAATTATTTTTCAGAGTCCCATTTTAAAACAGAATATTTGAATTATTTCACTAGACTTCTGTGTGGTGGTTTTATTTCTTCTTTTAAATACATCTGAAATTCGAATTTATTTACTGCTTGATCAAAAAATCAGGTATGACTCCCGAAATTTTAGTGAGTAATCGCCGATATAGACACACGTCAGCAATAGTATGTGAAAAATCAACGGATTAAGTAACCCCTGTATTATGGGAAAGATTTTTCAACCAACGCAAAAGTTATTTTTTGATTTTATATCTCTTACTTATTAGATCTTCGTAGGAAAACGCTTCTCGCACATGGATATCTATGTGTCGTGTGGTGCCACTCATCTTTTTGTTGAAAAAGTGCTGGCGAGAGAGTCCTTAGTCGAGTGTGCTAATAGACAAGCAAGTAGCAAAATGAGACTAGTGTATGTTAGGTTATGGCAAAAATGAATTGGAAACGTCCAGCTGTTCACTAAATTTAGTGATGACGGAATTGTTAAGCACTCGATTAGGATCGAACTCCTCGCTATCAGTGTCATTCAAGACTATCTCCCCAACCATTGCCTTATGAACGTGTCAAGGTGACATGTGCAAATCCATGTATTAATGAATAAAGACTAACCATTTATGTGATGAGCAGTGGATTTTTCTGTTTGTTTCTGTCTGTAACAATGGAATCTTCCACTTAATGGTAAGAATTTTTCTCATAAAAATATTTCTTGTCCACCATTTGGAACAGTGGGCTCTTCCTTTTAAATAAGTCCCGTCACTTTTTGATGAAACCTCAGATGAAATTGACGAGATGTAAACATTCAAGTTTTGAAGTAGGGAATTATTTTATTTTATTTTTTTCAAAGTAAGAGAATGCGAAGAAACTCCTCGGACCCTACATAAAAAAGATTTTATAAATGAAAAATGGCTGGGACGAAGACTCCCAAAAATCTGGCCCATTGTCTAGTTCTTTTTCTTTCTGGGATGCATAAAATAATAGTAAAAAGAAACAATGCTTATTGATATGAACAAAACTTTATTTAAAGATTACTGAATTACATTAATGAGATGTCCGTATACGACTCGATTTTTGTTCCTGGGTAGTGAGTGTTATTTTCTAATTTCCTAATGTGTGAAAAGGCTATTAGTCCCTTCAAACTTTGCTTTTGTAACTCAGACTATAATATTCATGTTGTTGCTTTTTCTTGATTTATGTGATTAAAAATGTACAAATGCACTCGTCTTCCGATTTGGAACAAGTAAATCTCAGGTCATCACTGTCCTGGTCACACAAAAAAATTGAAGGGAATTGTTGATATTTTGTATACTTTTTAGACACAATGAATTGGAAAATAACACTTATTACTCAGATACGAAGAAAAGGTGAAAATATGTTGCACGCTGTTATCTTTCTTGCTGCCTATTCTTGACTCAGTATATGGAACAATAGCATTATGTAATCGAGAGCACTCTTAGTTCGCTGCAGAGGGAATATCTCTAAAAAAGTATTTACTTAACTCTTTAGACGTACTCTATTTCCATCTTTATAATTTGAGTAAAAGAAAAATAAAGTAAAATGAACAGAATGATATAAATTTAAATCAGAAAAGGGGGGTTCAGTTGCTTATGGCTTCCAAAGTTAACTATGACGCTCAAAAAAAATTGCGAAAATTAAATGACTTGATTTTAAAATGAGTGCTTTAAAAAGACGTTTGCTTTATTTCTCGAGGTCAGAAAATAATAACAAAAGCATTTTTACAATCTGTAGAAACGGTGCTTAATCAACTGACAGTGTTATTTGTTCAGATTGCCTCATATTGCAAATACGCCTCAAGTGAAATATCTGACATGAATCAGTATAAGAGAATATTTTGACAAATGAATATTGAAAGTAACACAACTTCGAAAATTGCACTGGACTAGAGAGAGGCTGTGCGTTTTTTTTGTTTGTTTGTTTGTTTTTTCCTTTTTCTTTCTTTTTGATCTGTGGTACTGTTTATGGTAAAGTAGTCACGTGACTAAACATGCTTCCGTAACTCCTATGAATGAAGAGATTTGTGCACAGGAGTGGATCATTCAGATTTTCTCGCAGCTTCTATCCGCTAATGTTTAACAACGTCCTTTTTATTCATTTATCTATTTATTTATTTTTTATTAATCTCTTTCTATAAAAGCAATCAAGTTCACAAATACATTGTATCGTAAGGTAAGGTATGATATTAAAAATGTTTGGGGTGCTATTAAGAACAGAAATCAATAACTGATTCGGAAGAGTCAAGAAGGCTGAGGAGAAAGCCTCGTATCATCTTCTTTCCTATTGGACACTGCTCTTCTTTTTGGTTTCTCCTCACGAACGATTGGAGGGGAAACCACGTTCATCACCCCCCGCCCCGTGCTTCTTCTCCTTCCTTGTATCTTTAGTTGATGTCATTTTCTATTCTTGTTTCTGGAACAAATTCTTAATGCCGTCACTGTACCCTTCTTTTTTTTTTTTTTTTTTTTTTGGTTAATGTGAGGTCAAGATTCGTTTGAACAAACGTTCCTAAAAAAAATGACGAAACCATTTTCCTGTGTGGTATGGACGGCTTTCTTTGGCTGAATCTGACCTTCGTTTCTTCTGGAAGTTTTTCGTTTTGACAAAAAAGTAACTTTTATGAGTGATTTGGCTTCAAAGTGGGTGATCGATTTACAAAGTAAATATCTGCTAAACTGAGGTCTCATATTAATCTGGGTTTTTTTTGTTTGTTTTTTTTCGATCAAAGCCCTCGTTTACTGACGCGGCAAATATAACATATGATCTAAAACAATTGAATTTTGCATAGCTTCCAAGCTTCCTGATCTTCCGTACATCTGGCACAATGATGTATTATAGAAAAACTAACAATGTCCATTGCGTTTCATAGTCTCCTTTCTTGATCTTCAATCAAGCAAACAATGAATGCCAGTCATGGGTTAGGGTTATTTTTGATCTTTTAGAATTACAAAATGATTGTTTGAAATGAGAAAATCACACAAATAAAACAAATTTTGTCACAAGGTTTCGTTTATGTAGTACGGACAATGATAAACTCAGATTTGGCTAGTGAGATTAAGACGTTAACTAAAGGCCCAGGCAAAACTCCAAATGGTGACTAAATCTTCCAGATGTTAGAGTGGTAAAAATGATTTGGTACAAGTCAAGTAGTGTGGGTCTCCAAGAAGCGCTCTCTCCTGCAAGGCTAGCACTGCTCTATGTTAGCATTTTATATATTCCAATGACTATGGTCACAAATTACCAGCGGTAATTATTAATTTGTTTGGTTAAGATTTACTAGACGGGATTAGTAAATTCTTGTGGAAGAAAATGTTGTTTTCTTCTTTCAATTTTAGCTGCTTTCAACCCATTAGAACCTGCATCATCCAGAAATGTGCTAGTTTTTAGAAAATGGATTTTTCTTGTTTTACGAGAGGTGGTGACAATAATTTCCGTAACTCCATCATGGCTTCTGCAGTGTTTCGCTGCTCTTTGAAATTTCTTCAAACAATCCAACTTATCTACCAAAAAGACCAGAAGTTTTTATGTTTTCAATCATTTTCTCAAAAACTAGAAAATTTGCAAGTATAGCCCCTCTATGTTGGAGCCAATTCGGCGTGTAGTAGTTAGGGTTTGAATTTAGGATTAGGGTTTCTTATTTCCCAATTTTTATCGATGTTATTCCGTCTTATTTTTATCCCCCTTCTACTTCCGGTAAGATGGCGGAAAGTACGTACCGACCGTAGCATTATGATTATATTATAAATAGAACCCCCTCGTGAAGACCGTTTTTTGTTTTTTTTTCCTTAATTAACTAACAAATTTCTGTGTGGGTGTAGAGTTCCCCGAAAGCAGCCAAATTGAGAGAGAAAAAATTCTACCAGGAAAATTCACAAATCCCGACACATAAATATTTAGCATTTATTTTTAAACATAATGCAGTAATTATTGGTAGTTAAATGAGCATCTATGAATAGCTCCGTAGCTGGGACCGCACATCCAGGATGCAAAAATAAAGCATTGTTATTTGTTTCTGTGGGAGACAGTACTTGTTCCAATAATATGCACCAACTGAAGTATACTTTAAATTTGAATTATACATACCTGAAAGTGTTCCACGTCGTTATACATACCCTGTGCCAGGTATAAATGGTGGCTAAAAATTGCTAACTATACTAAAAAATATGTTGGTTTCGTGGTCTTAATTATCTTTCTTTTCTTTTTTTTTTTGTTGCAATGGTCACCAACAAGGAATAGTGGATTGATTTTGTTTCTTTTTTTCTAAGTATTGAATGTTAAGAATTATGCCTTTCGCTAGGTCGGCATTTAAAAAAAAATATACCTTTTTCGAGGCTTGTACCCCTTAGAGATTTCCAAATCTTTCTCTTCTCGCACCCCTTAGGCTGAAAAAAATGAATTTCCAAAAGTCAGAATCGGTAAAGTTAATATTGAAAAATGTTAAATACAAAATGTTAAAATTTAACAGATGTCAAAATCTCAAGTCTGAGCCAACGAGAACAAAAAGTTGTATACAACACTCAGCAATAAAAGGAAATAAAATACTTCATTTGCCACCCCCTGCACTTACTAATTGCCTTATGCATCACTTGGGGTGCATATACCCTACATTAGGAAGCACTGTGCTAGATGTCTATAAGGGATATGAAAAACTGGTGCTATGTGCTACCTATGTCCCATAATAGTTGTTACCATTTGCATCTATAATTTCATTTATGAACGGAGCAACTGTTATGGAACAGAAAAGTAGTATAATTTACTAATTGTAATTCGAAGTGGGTTATTAACCGCGCAAGTAAACTAGGATTTTCCTGTTAGCTCGTCTCAAGAGAGATTTCCTTCCTTATGTAAGTGTAGGGAGAGCGAACATGCCGATATTTCGATGTAGGCATTTTGCAGACCAACGCAACCAGGAAGAGATAAGAAGTGAGGGTGGTCCCGACATTTACAGCACTTACTTTTACCAGAACAGCAGCATTCGTACATATGCACCCACTTGGGAGAAGATGACCTTATGTTATGTCAATGTCGTGTGTCTTACTTTTATTGCGTGAATCTTAAATCGGAGAACTTGGAGGGGAAGTATGTTATATATATTCGTGTTATGTTCCATTTTTTTCTTCTTTTTTTCTTTATTTCGAAACATTACAAAATTTAAGGTTAGGCCTGCGACTCTTGATGTGTTCAACCTCGTAAAAAAATATTGATCTTAAAAAGTCAAACACTACACGAGTGTGTATGTATGTATATATATATATATATATATATATATATATATATATATATATAATTGATTTTTGTTAATGTCTCTCAAAATTATATTTCTCCTTCTCCTTGAGACTTTCGAAATTCTCACTCCAAAACTCTGATGATATGCACAATTCTCATTCATTGCCTAGCAACGTTTGACCCAATATATAAAATCTTGAAAGTTCATTAACAATTGATTGATTTCATTGCAAGTATTTTTTTTTTCTTTTCTTCACTTCAAAACGATAAAATCCTGCTACCTTGCAAATATGACCCATTTAAGATCAAATTTTGAATTAAAACCACCGAATTGCACATAGCTTCCCAAACCCAATATCTCCGACACAAGACATAGTTATGACAGTGAAATCCATCATTTTAATGTACATGCAGAAATATATCTTATGATTTTAATAATCCGTTTTTTGTGGGGAGGGCTCATGACTGTTCTTTTTTATCTATTCATTTTTTTTTCAAGGGAATTCTCCAATGACTGTGCGTCTCAGACACTTACACACTCCCGAGGATGGATCAATAAGTCCATAACTTGACACGTACTTATTAGCTGAATTTTGATCAGAAATGTTTGTGATAGTATTCGTGCTATGTGATCGATAGAAAAGTATTGGGTTAAGTGAATTGACGAGGAATGAGATTATGTTTGAAGATAGATCTTTATTTTTTCAATCAATTCGGTCCAGAGGAGTTGTGCAACCTTTCAGTGGCTAACTAACAAGATTCTGTGAAATTTTACTCAATGGCAGACGTCCTGATGTAGCCATCTTTTATTTCTCCTCATAATGCTAGAATTCCTGTCAAACCCGTTCTTGTATCTGTTGTTCGCATGACGTTTATGCCGATTCATTCTACGACCTTCCTCAGGTGTATATACGTATATCAAGAGAACGATCTCTTTTCTGGTAATGTCTAGTAACGGTTGCAAACATTTTTTTTTAAAGAAACATCAACGTTTGTTACGTAGGATGCAGACGTGAACCCATTTCTTTGTTAGGTCAGGATATCCATACCCTGCTCCTGCTGTGAAAGTGCAGAGTATAGCAAGTGCACACCCTAAATATTTTTGCCAGATGAAGATGCACACTTGGGAAAATCGAGGACACCCTTAATGTTCGTTTGTTTGTTCGCTGTGAGGTCGAATGAGACTGGAGAAAGTGGGGAAAATAGATGACTTTGCCCGCGGCCCCATACCCGGGAGACCAAAATGAAGTTTGGTGTCTGAGGATACTCCCCAGGAGATTTTGAGCTTCAGACACTTCATTTCCTGCATTTGGGCGAATTCTAAAGCAACAATTCGTGCTTTTTTGTGCATCATTTTTTTTTCACTCAATACCATGCATACATTTTTGTCAGACTTTTCTAAACGCTAAATAGGATTTGTGTCAACTGAAAAATGATTGTGCTCACTTGAAATTTTGTTTTAGCACGTCGGGGATCTCGCTGAAAAAAGCTATCATCTAAAACCACGTACAGTCGAATTCCACATTTTATATACGGATAGATGATAGTACACCTAAAGAAGGTCGTAGAATGGATCAACCGAAACGTCTTGTGGACTAGGAATTCGATTGTCCGAAAACGCTTTGAATATTAATGACTCTTCTCGAAATGAGACAAGGTGTACCATAATTCCTATGAAGTGCACGCACACAAAGGAACATTAATCGAAAAGGAAGCCACTCAAAGACTCTTTCTTTTCTGTACAACTTGAGTTCACTCAGTTAATGATTCTTCTTGTCGTGGTGGTGAGTGTAAATAAAATGCCTCTAGTGTGTGGGTGATGTAATAACTGTCAGTAGTAAGTAAAGTACTACGACTATTATTTACTAAGTGTTGCAGTTATCCTTGTTTCTTTGCGCTCCACCCCCGAACCCTCTTCTGCCACCCCCACCCCCTAGCTGATCCGTGGTTGTATTAAGGCAGCGGCGTGTGTGTAGCCCACTGACCGCTTTTGCAGAGAGAGAAAGGAGCCAGGTTTATTTATAAACCCCAATCAAGTTCACACATTGTTATTTATTTATTTTTGTTGCTTTTTTTTCTCCTTCTTCCTGGATTTCGGTCAGGGAGGCGTGAATCTATTGTAGAGAGAGAAAGAAAGACAGTTAATCTAATAAGCCAGCGAAACACCGCCATAATTTGGAACCTTGAAAAAAATAAAAAATAAATAAATGAATAAATAAAAGAAACGGCACACATTATATCTTAACCCATTTAAGTGTAGATGACTAAAATTTCAGTTCCATGGTTCAACTGCGAATGACAGAAATCCTTTTCTGGAAACAGTCGACCTTTCCCCTTGAAGTTGCCTGCGACTTTTTCTGCTTGCTTCTATGTTCGTAACTTCAAGTGGAAAGGGTCCATTGTTTGTAGAGAAGAGACTGTTAAGCTTATTTTGCAGCACCCTATATAATCATTTACCGCCTCATTTAGAACACTGCAACTGAGCTGCTCCTACCACCGTTAATTGGATAACACTAGCATGGTACCCTTAAAAAATGATGGGAATATTCACAGAGTTAATCAAATCGTGGGTGAGATATTTCTATCTGGAAATTTGTTACCTTTAAGTGGAAGAGTCCATTGTTACAGACAGAGGTATCAAAAAAAAAAAAATCACTGTTCTTTACATAGACAGGTGGATCGGCACATCTGTCTAGGATCAAAGTATCCATGCTCCTTTGCTAGGATCCAAGTGCCACCCTTACCAGCACCTTTGCCTTTGATCAGAGTGTAGTATCTGTGCATTCATTGTAAAATGTTATGCACCAAAAATACTCTTTGAGTTTGATATAAGTGGATATTTAGATATTTACTAAGCTTAGCCTAATTTGTTTCAAGGCCAAATAGGGGAGGGAAAGAAATAGTGTTGCACTAATCGTCCAGTGGTAAGATCTTATCTGCCTGCTTTAGAAATCTTGGCTTTTACCCGAGCTTGGACACTGGGTCCAGGCATGATGATAAAATGAATACACAAATATCTCTGAAATTTCATTGAAAGAAAAATTTACAATCTTGCTACTTGTTGCAAATCTTCTCCAGAAAACAATGTACTGCTTTGTAGTGGGGGAAAGGATTTTTTTGTGAACGCAACAAAACCCATGCGGGCTCATTTTTTAAAATTTTCATTTTTATTCATCTAATTGTGAAAAGCATGTATATACATACAACTATGCACTATAGGGTAGATCAATTAGTCTGTAGCTTGACATGTACTTAAACACTGAAATTATCTCTGTATATTGTTTGGTCTTGTGATTAATATTCACCATTGAATCAAGTATATTAACAAGAAAAAAGATTTTTGGGGAAATAGACATGTTTTGAATAAATACTTATTACATCATTAGCCCATAAACTTATTCATGTATACACATTCATTTATGTGTGTGTTTAGTTTACATAATTTGAGTGTTTTTGATTTTATAAGTTCAAGATTGACTTGTTCCCTCTAATAACGCTATTATGACAAGCCTTCTCAAGCCAGTACATACACAAAGTTGTTTATTATAATCATGCATAATGTTATTGAACAGTTATTGCCATCAAAATCAGTCAGTCCCAAGCACTTAGTTCAAAAGTGATCACAATAATAAGCAGCTTCTTCTATGGAGTGTTTGCATAATGCTATTAACCAGTGGATCGTTATCTGAGAGACTCTGTTTGAAAGTGATCACAATAAATGGTTTCCTCTGTATATCCTTTGTTTAATGCTATCAGCCGGTTATTGTTATCAAAAAGATCCTGTTTCTAAGTGATCACGATAAGCGGTTTCCTCTATATTTCCAAATTGTTATTTTCAAAGATATGCTTATGCGAACTTATTTACTTTTACAAGAAAAGCCTTTGTAATTCTCCTGAGTTGAAACATCACAAGGTTAACGTAAGGCAGGGTGTTCATATAGACTATACCACCAAGCACTCTTGTGGTTTTCAGTATAGATTTTTTCTTTTTGAGGAACAAACAAAACAGTTTTTGTTCTCAGTGGATTGTGTGTATTTTAATACAGAGAGTAAAAAGAATTGGCTGCATAACTCTGATAGGTGTGCCTTGCAAAATGATATGTATTCAACAGCATATAGGACACTTCCTACCCCACTAAAAATGACTTAAAGTCACCCTTTGTCCCATATGTGGAGATAGGGCCCTTCTGTAAGCCAGGATTCTGCATTGATTACGATAAGCTATTGAGATTGCCTGAATGTTCCTTGGTGAATTAGTGTTGTATTAATATTCGTCCAGCATACTTTAATGTAAAACTGTGCATTCTATTGTTTGCTTGTGTGAGTCATGTAATCAAACCAAACAGTTGGATCCTAGGGGCTGAAAATTAGTCTATGAGGATGAACATGGGGTAGGTGGTGCTGACCCCTGTAGTTGCCACAGGTCGATTCAGGTGCAAAACTGCTATTTCTGGCCAAAGTGCAAAAAAAGGACATCTTTTACGCAACAATAATAAATAAGAACTAGAGAAAAAAAAAGAAAAAAAAAGGATGCAGTTTTGAAACGGTCATTATTATGAGTGCTATTTAAGTAGTCATCTTGATACATGGGGGTTGAGGTTTTTTTTTTTTGTTTTTTTCCCTCTATCATACCAACCTCCTTGAAAGAATTAGGTTTTCTTCCTGAAAGAAAATCTATTTTGTGGAATCTGACCATTTGTGCAGTTCAAGCCTGGTCCCCCACCCCACCTCCCTAAGCAACTTGAAGGAATCTGAGGCTGCCTTATCCCACTAGTTGAATGAATGTCAATCCAATTTATTCAACTACTTGAAAATGACCCCCAACCTCTTCCCGACCCATAACTTGATTCTGTGTTATTTTTGCTCGTTGTCCTTGTTTTCTGCAAAGTGCTTCATATAAGGAAGTTATTCTCAATACTTGTATCTCAAAAGTCACTATACATGTTTTGTTTTGTTTTTCACTTCAAAACAAACATGAAAATCAGTGCACATAAACTAGAATGTTTGAGAATTCTCTGAGGTAGACAAGTTAAAATTCATAAGCTGTAATGAATAGGTTAGGCAGTCTAAGAGAAAGTAAATTAATTTGATTATTCCATGAATCATTATTACAGATATCCTTGCCTTTGTTGTTTTGATCACTGCATTTTTGCTGGTATGTTCTGATCTTCTTCAGGTGTCATATCTGGTAATATTTCAAACAGAATCCCTCATCTCATTCACAATTTTTTTCCCCAAACTTTCTAAGAATTTCTTTCATTTTGAAAATAATAGATGTCCATGGCCAAGCAGTTACTAGTATGGAAGTTGGAATCAACTGTGACATAATCTGTTCACTTCACACTACTGTCCTTAGGAAAGGTATAAATCTAATTCTCCTTTCAGCTATGAATAAAATAGCTCAACTGGGGGAAGTGCAACCCTTTATTACCCTCAATGCTACGAGCCTATGGATGACTGAGTGACTCTCAAAGGTGATTAATTATGAGCCTGATAATTATTTTCATTAGATTCAGTGGCCTTGGAACTTTGTAAGAAAAGAGGAAATAGGAAAGAATTTTTTTTTCTCACACTGTTTCAAATTTGGAAGAACAATGGCTGACTTCAGAGGTCAAAACAACAGTAGGACTGAATCAAATGTTTTTGAAATTGTGGACAAAGATAACTGACCTTGGAGGTTTATATATCCATGAGGGTGTACTCCAAAATAACAGAAATTATTTAAAAAAAAAAATTAAAAAAAGAAAAAGAAAAATCACAATTTTAGAAAGAATCTGCGGGTCATTCTGAACTTGTTTTGTCTCTCGAGTCGTGGCACACATTCTAACAATTGTTCTTTTGATCATCTGTAAGCAGACAAGGCATGAATTTTGTGAAAATGTTTCATTCTCAAATTTTGTAACCATTCACTAGCATGAACTCCAAGACAAACTAGTCATCTGAGATATCTTATCAATGGTCATATGACAATCTTTAGTTGTAAGACCAAAAGTTTTAATAAGTGGAGTTGCCAGCCCCATGCCCAATTGTCCTCCTTTACCCGGGCTAGGGACAAGCTAATGCGACTGCCAAACTGTAGGAATTTTCTGTCAGTAACCTTCTCTTAGATTGATTTCCTTACAGGGATAAAATGCTCCAATTGCCCTCTTATTTATCTATAGTTGTGGGGAGAAGTGGATTCATGCCTTTGTTCTGTCTGTTACCAGACGGAGGGTTAGACTTTCCCAGTTTGAGTTTAGTTGTTGTCTTTTAGACTAGTTGCCAACCAAGACTGCAGAGCCCAGTCTGTTCTTCTATTCATTCACAGCTAGGTGGGCGTGTGGACTCATGCCTTTCCCAGGACATAAGCGTGAAGTGAACATTGACTCCAACCTGGTCTGCTGATTCTGTTCTCCTTACCAGTAAGAGTCACACCTCTCTGCACTTGCTAGGAATAAGGAATAACTGAATTAAAAATGTACAATTGAGAACCTTTTTCGAAGTATATATTTTAAGTGAGTTATCAAAATTGATCTCTCTAGATGTTTTTTTGGGGAAAAAAAAAAGATATCTTTACAAGTTTAAGCTTGTATGCATTAGCCAGTGGCTGTTCAACCAGTCCCACAGCACAAAAATCCAATTCAGCTGTTGCACTTGAAGTCTCATCCGACCCCCACAAGAATTGTGTAGTGAAGGAGCTATAGGTGAGTGCTTGCCATGGAGTCCTGCTAATGATTCCAATTAGTGTGTTCATCCCCATCTGGATCTGCTGACTGAAAGCGAATAAGTATTGAATATTTCTCCAAGACACACACGCACAGATGTATGTATAGTGAAATCATCGTTAATTCACAAACAGGATAGTCACTTAATGGTGATATAAGAAATATTCTAATGGTGTGCACAGTCTGGCCATTACAAGTTGTTCACTGCTGAGTACTGCTATTACATAATGACGTATTTTTGTCTGAGATGTATTTGTGGAGAGCAGTGTTTTCCAAACTCGTCTGGCTTTGACCCTGAACATAGAATTTTGGAGGCCTGGTAATCCTCTGGGAGCTATCAAAATTTCAGGGTTTCTTCGTTTGTTATATCAATACAAAATACATACAATCTTTTCAAAAATTTTCAATGAATTACAATGACATTTCATGGAAGGATGGGGAATGGGTTAAATAAGAAATGATCAAAATTTAGTGGATGCAGGGATTTTTTGTTTGATTGAGAGATATTCAATTCTTTTGCACATATTTTTGTATTCACCCATGTTTGTTCTAACAATATCTCCATAAGTTCACCAACCAGCCAGGTGTACATCTCCTGGGCACTCATGGTCACATTTTAGGGGTTACAACCTTGAATATTTACCTGAGTACACCACTAGAAACCATTCAAAAATGTTTTGTTTTTTTTTAAAAAGTGCTTCTTTGTGGCTTCATGGTCATTCTGGACCAATAATGCCCAAATCTTGTGCTGGTATCTTTCAGATAAAAGATCTATTTTATTAGATAATTACTTTTAGATAATTATTTTTGGTTAATGCACGGGCTACATTGATTTATTTTTGCGAGGTATGTATATTAGATTGAAAATCTACTCTGCTGAGCAATACTGTTGGAATATTACCTCGATAGGGCAGCCGACCTCCACTGCCAGCTTGGACATTTACTAGGTAGAGGAAACTTGGACAAAACCGTACGACCTAGGGATTTTGTTCCTATTATGTGGGTTCATTCATATTACCAGAAAACTTTATCAGACAGGCCTTTGGGTTATTCCTCAAAGAGATGAAAAAGACACTTAGATCTTTGTCCTCAAAGCCAAGCCATGAATGAACATTTGATTAAAGAATCTTGCATTTCAATTTCTAATGACAGGGGTAAATGACATCGAACTCGAGAGGAATTCTCATAAAATCATTTGCGCTGGCTTTCTTCGTACACTCCAAATTCTTTCAAGAATATTTTATTTAGGTTCGGTAATGATTGAAACTATCGGCAATTAAGATAATGATGGTTATTTTAATAAAAAAGATCTTTTTTTTAATGATTGATTCAGACTCAAGATCACAAGGTGTTGGGTGGGGGCGTGCACACTTATACATAAATTACATATGCTTTTTGCATTCATTTCTCCTCGCCACTTCTCTTTCCATTTATTGATCTATTCAAATAGATATTCATTGAATATGTACAATTTGAGTAAAGATATTGAGATTTTCATAAACACTGCAATGAATATCCTCTTCCTGATATGTAGAGGGTCAGGATTAAAACATTTTCGATAAAAGTTTTTATATATTAGTTCAATGAGAGCTCCCAATCGGGGGGGGGGGGGAAAGTCTGGGCAAAATATTTTCAGCTAGCAGGGTTGGGGGCTATGGAATTTCATAAAATTATCCAGAATCATTCATAGATTTCATTTATAATTATCGACATTTATATCTAGTATCTCAATGCTTATCTTCAGACTGAGACGGACGGACATTTGTTGAAGTATAAGATCATTCATTACACTGTTTACATGTTTATTTGTATTGATACATTTAAAAAGCAATGATAAATTATTTACAAGGTTATCAAGGTTTTTTTTTTTTTTCTCCAATAAATGATTGAAATCCCCTTGGTTTGATTATTCACTTAACAAATTTACATTAATGAGATGTTTAGTATAACAGATTGTCCTAGTTAAGAGAGGTACCTCTGTATATATGTGTGTAATATATATATATATATATATATATATATATATATATATACATATATGAGTGTGTGTGTATATATATATATATATATATATATATATATATAAATCCTATCCATAGGCACCAACCCTACCCCACCTTTTTATCTGTCGTAACAGCTTTTTGTTGGTTATCTAATATAAGCTTTCTATTGACCACCTGGCAGAAACTGACGTGTGTGTGTGTGTAACAGCAGGCTATTCTATTAATACTGACGGAAAAATGGCTGGGTCTAAGCAAGATCGATTGTGTAGTAGTTGGTGTGTGTTGCGTTGTAACATCATTTTTTTTTTTTTTTTATTTTGTATCTTTCTTTTTCAAGTTGTATATACATGTACATCTATGAATAAGAAGTGGAGAAAGGAGAGATACGTCTTGCTGTGTAAGTGTGTTTGTGCGATCAGATGGTAGTTTTGTGTGTGTATGAGATTTATAGCACGTACACACGATCTCTGTTCACCTCTCCCTGTTGATATATTCCACTCGCATACTGCGTAATCAAGTAACAATTAATTAAAATGTATGTATGTATCTGATTATGTTTCCAAGGTCGTTTTTATGTGCTTGGTAGTCGGTAGATCGATTAGCTGTTAACATCTCATCTCTGATCGGGAGGGGAAGATGAAGATAAATTATCGAAGGGAGATAACTCTCATGTCACAGCCATTCTAGTTGATTAAATGGAATAATAATGATAATGATGTATTGATAATCATCATGAATGGCAGGTCTAATGCTGTCATCTCTACGATTTTCATTTATTCAGTAATAAGTGAGAAAGCAATCATAATAAAAGAGAAGCCATGAGTGATATCAGCGGCATTGCCGACTGCAGATGGGGACTATTTGAAAAAGCCCCCCCCCCATAATGGGGGGGGGGGCAAAAAGCTCTATGAATAGTAGTCCACCTATTGCTTTTCTACTGACATAATGAAATTACAAGGATTTATTTGTATGTATACAAATTGCATAAATAATGATTCGGCCTTTTGGATTGTTTGCTACCAATTAAGTGATATTGCATCTTTTTTCTCTTCTCATATAATCCCACTTGGAGAGGTCACCCCAAAGGGACAAACCCTGGCCCCCAAATCTCTAGCCACGTCACTGAATGAAATAGATTGTTGGCAATCATTCTAATGTCTACGAACAGCAGCAGCGATGATTTATTTTGGCTGCTGTATTCTTTGTAGAAGAGAATCTCTCTGGAGATGACAGAGGAATTGTTAAGTGCTTCGTTGCACAATAATATTAGGAAGATTAAGAATTGTGCTGTTCATTGTGTAAACTCAAGGAGAAAACATTAGCAAACCCGCATTTAGTCAATATCAACTTGCACAACACTGAAATAATTGCTCCTGGCTACTATATTTATTTATTTCTAGAAAAACATCTGTCTGTATATTGGCTGACATTATCCAGTCTGAATGAACCCTTTTGATTTGGTTTTCCCTCTTCTCTCTTTACACTTATGTAATGTGTGTATATATTTACATTTGTAAATATACTCATGTGTACAGCAATACTTTGAATGGTGCAGTTTTTGATGTAGTGCTGTTAAGGAATTGCAGTTCCAACAAATGAAGCTGAGTATATGTTAGGAAAAAAAGGAAGAAAAAAAATACTTAAAATTATTATAAGACCTTGAACGGAGCAGATAAATTTTAGAACAAATAAACCACACTATTCGAGGCATTGCTCTGTAGATATATATCATCAGAGAGAGAGAGGTATGGAAATAAATGTATGTGTATAGTGAAGGTTTGTGTGTGCGTAATCTCTTTATATAATGAACAGTGATACTTTTTGTTAGTTACCTCTGCCAATAGAGATTGAGGGGTGTAAGTAAGTATTCAGTCGCGTCTATCCATCAGTCTGCAAGCACAATATCCCCAAAAGTACCCAATAGATTTGTGGAAGGTTGGGCAATGGGGTACGAGAGATATTTCTTTTTTCTTTTATACTTTTGTGTATTCTCATGACAGTCCACACAATCTTGACAAATTCCTAATCAATTTCAATCAAGTTTCGTCGAAAGGTGGATACTGGACTATGAAAGTGATCAAATCTTGGAGCGAATCCAGCACAGTTATCTCCCCTATTTCATTGTTATATCCACGCCATATATTGCCAAAATTTCATGTTTGTCCACACAATATTTCCAAAAGTTCTTAATGAATTACAATGGCATTTCATGAATGGGTGGAGAATGAGCTATAGAAGAAATGATTAAATCATGGTGCAAATCTATGCAAAATTACATCCCTTTGCAATGGTGTTGGCAGAGTTATACGCACCGAGTGCTTTGGTTCTTGTCCATAACATTCATATAAACTCCTTGAGATCTCTCACACTTATCTCAGACTCCCTCCCAGTTTTCAAAACATTGTAAGTCCTCTTTCAGGATTGCTATCAGCTGCCTTGTGTGTTCCCCTAGATTGTGTCCACAGTCTGGAATTCCTTTGGGTAAAACCAGAAGTCACTGCTATCTGAATCTGGACTCAAAGAGGGCATATACAGCCCTTGGTGCTGCAATGTTTTGCCAGAATAACCTTGCCTTAAACGTGAAGAATGACTTGCTCATGCAGTATACACTCAATGGCTTCTCACTGCAGACTGATCAAACCGATAGAAAGGTTCTATCCATGCATGCTTAGTAAGGTCCCCTACCCTGATAGGTTACCAAGTTACATCAAGGCTACATAACTGGTTCATTCAAAATGGCTGGATACTTTCCGGAATTACTTTGTTGCCCCCCACCCCTATCTTCAATCCTCTTTTTAATTTATTAAATTGCATCAGACTATAATTGTGCTGCTTCATTTCTTTGTTATTGTTTCAGTATCATTTTTTTTTTTTTTCTCTTCTAAATTAGTCCCATCTCCATCCTACTAGTATGACTGGAGGAAGCTGTCGTAGATCGTTATCTGATATAAATTCATGTACCTGAACTTCAGGAACAACTAGAAACCAGGTTGATTTTAAATAATTTTTCCCAAAGTATTTTTTCTGAGTATAAGCTATTTTGAATTAGTATCTGTAAAATAGTGGCTTTGGCATTGAATTTCACACCAGCCACTAACCATTCCGTTATTTTCTGTTCAGGTCTCTTATCTTCATGTATCTGACAGGTTCATGTTGCAGTACAAAAATTTCAACACATTTTGAGGCACAAGTGAAGTAATATGGTTCTCTACGAAAAGTGTGGTCCCTCTTATAGAGCTAGTAGTATTGCTTTATTCTGGTATTTCATAGTCCAATGACTGTGGTCACAAATTACCTAACCCTATCCCTGATCCAGTATAACAGGAATGCTGGTTATATTGGAGTTTGAGATACGGATATAAAGCAATGCTTCTAGCTTAGTACGATGTCTTGCACTTCTTTTTAGGGACTGCTCTACTCAACTTGTACCCATTTTGAATATGTTGTATATTAAAAAAGACGTTGGAGTAGGGAGTGGGTAGGTATTACTTCAGGGATAGGAATTCCTTACCTGTCATAATCCCTTGTCAGTTTTGGGCGAGCTACAGCAGAAAGGGTGTAGCTTGAGGAAGTGAAATTATTTTACCTTGAATTTTTTTCTAGTCACTCGTGGGCATGGTGTAATACTCAATGGTTGAAATAACTCAAAACCTTGGATTTTTGAGTAATAAACTTGAATTTTACTTCTGAAATGGTTAGCTTCCTGCTATATGACATACATTGCCATAAAACGATATTCATATTTATAAGAGCATTTGTCATTTCAGCGTGTTATAAAATCTGATACTCTAGCTATTTTTTTAAAAAAACGTTGAAATATTGAAAATGAAGCGGTTCTGGTTTTCATACTCTATAATAATGGAATATTCAAAAAATATCTTTAAAATTATGAGGTCACGTGAAAGAATAACACACTGAAATATTAATAGAAAAATCAGGAAATAGTAATTTTATAATCAATAAAGCAAGTATGGTTTCTCTTTTCAAATGTGACTTACTGTTGCATTTGTTGAATGCTATAAGCACAGTCTCATTGTATCTCTTTCAATGCAGAATCATCATATTACCCTCATCATTTTCAGTGATACATGATTTATGATTTACTCTTATAAAATCATACAACTTTCAATCTTATCAGGTTTGGTAATCAGTAGGTAGAGTATTGAACTGATCAGGAGAGGAGAGGAAGCAGTTCCTGGTATGGGGTTGTCTTGAATTTATCCATACTTGGGCACAGTGCCTAGATTTATGAAGAACTTGGTAAATATCAAATTCACAGTTAGAGCCCAAGGACTTTCTATTGAGGTGGAGCTTATTGCTTTCCTTTTTGAGTTCAACATATTTATCTACATAAGGAACAGTGTGACTTTTTTGTTCCTCTGTCTGTAACAATGGACTCTTCCACTTTGAGGTGACAATTTTATTGATAAAAATATCTCATACCTCCCAGTTGAATTGATTTCTCCACTTGAACCAGTTGTTACTTTTTAATGAAAACCTCAGATGAAATTTATGAGATGAGAACATTTCATGGATATCCTGTGTTACTCAGGCTTAATATAAGGTGGCCATTTCCAAAAAAGTGAACATTTTTTGACTAGATGAGTAGGCAGACCTTTGAAGTTCCAGGGGTTCACTAATGAGCAAATTCATTGTAGATCATCATTGTTGATGATTTCCATTCCCACAGTTTTGAATATATCTGAGGTAATTTATAGAAGTACAAAAAAGTCAGGTGGTTTGGCATAAAGCTAGGCTTTGGGCCATCCTAGCCTAGCACAATTTTCTAACAAAATTTGGTATACGTACCATTTAAGGTACCATCTTCATCTTAAAAGCATACATTGAAAAGTAAGAATGCAAAATTTTTTGTAAAAAATGATGTTAATTTATTTTGTTCTGAGATGAATTCTTAGGTCCTTTGTTCTATAACCAATTCCTCTATCTTGTCTTGTAATTCTCTTTGAGGTTGAGAAGCTTCTCTCGTTGCCAACCAAAGTTGCGTGGATGTTTTTCACAAGGCAGAATTGTTGAAGCCCGACCTAGCATCATGAAACTTTATTCAACATTTTCAGTTATGAATGTGAAACAAAGCTATATTCCTTGATAAATAGTGAATTAAAACCATTTGAGGTTTTTAATATTATTTTTAATAGGTCAGGCGGTTCGTATTACAGCTTGTTTGTTTCACCAGAAAGAATTGTTTAAGCCCGACCTAAGCTCATTGGATTTTGTTCCTATAACATTATTATGAACAGCAACTTCATTTAAGTCAACATTTTCAGTTGAAAAATAGTGAATTAAAGCCATTCAAGATTTTTAAGATTATTCTTAACAGTTCAGGCGGAAATTTGTCAGGCAAAATCAAGTTATTAAAAGGATGAACGAAATCTTTGAAAACAGTCAACGTTATATTTGACACACCTTCGGGTGCAAGCAAGGAATATAAGTGTCAAGTTAAGAGAACGAACCAAGTGTTCTGAGACATTTTCTTGCTGGCTTGAAATAGATACAGTTGGGGTACAAAGGTTAAGCCAGTTTGCTGGAGTTGCCACCAATATATAAATATATGCATGTATATATATATGTATATGTACATATATATGTATATGTACATATGTATGTATGTGTATATATATATATATATATATATATATTTGAGAAAAGTGTTAAAAAGGGAAGTCCGACCTTTTAGTGATGGTTTTGAGGTATGATGGTTTTTAATAAGCCTTGACTGGTTTTGTACATGTCTTCAGACGGCTGATGTGATTCTGTTTCTCCTATTATACCTCAAAACCACAATCAAAAAGTTTGGCTTTCCTTTTTTACACTTTTCTCAAATTCATTCAATCCTTATTGCAGAATTTACCTACTTATTTTCCTATGTATTAATGAATATATGGTATATATATATATATATATATATATATATATATTGTTTCTTTCATTGAAAAATCAACTTAGAGAAATTAAATGCATATTTTCTTGGAATAATTGGTTTATGTATATGCATACACATGAATACTGAGTATGCATATAGTTTTCCCATCTTTCTTTCACTTAACGTATTACACAAAAGCTATGCCAACATATGGTCTATTGCAAATTATACCTGAGCGCAAAATTTTTTTTTGTTATCTGTGAACTCCAACATGTGCTATATTTGTTGCCTGGAGAACAATGTCTAAGTGATATTCTGTTCTTCAGCAATTCTTTAGTCATCATCGCTAAAGCATTCATATCCTTGTATTTAAAGTTTCAATATCAGGAACAGGTGAACTGAATACTTTGTATTTGATAGTATACCACCGTGAAAAACAAAGACCAGAGGGGTAATGGCTTTAAGAACTTCATGTTCACCCTGTATATCTCTCTCTCTCTCTCACATGTATAACAAGTCACTCAGTAGAAGCCGTCACATGAAAAATGTCTTCTGGCAACATACCGTGTTGGGGCTGGTCATTTAAAAAATTTGAAGAGAGGTTGATTAATAATGGATTACTTCTCTCTCTTTTTGTTGAACTAAGATTGCTAAAAAAAAATGTCAAAATTTTCAAAAGAACAAGTGTGAATGCTACCAGATGTAAACTAAGTGATCGATTTTAGGATAAATGGACATTGTAAATTGAACCTCTCCTAAAAACCTGAGGAAGGAGGTAAAAAAAACAAGCATTCTTTCTCCATGTAACAATGTGTGAATATATGGATAGCCAGCCAGACTCACTTGGAAACTGAAGAATCTTATGTTCTCAGTTTGGTTGATGGTTTTGTAATATTCACTTGTATTTATTTTCATGTGTATATATCATCATCATCATCATCATCCTCCTCATCATCAGTCTTTTAACATCTGTCGTTGGACGTAGACCTTCCCCAGGATTCACCACAATTCTCTAATGAGTCTCACAGAGCTAGTATTTCCTGAATTTGTCTAGTTCATCTCTCCATCTTGTGTTCTGTCAGCTTCGGTTTCTCATGTGATCTCT
Organism: Thysanoteuthis rhombus; assembly: GCA_963457665.1. Classification (NCBI taxonomy): domain Eukaryota; kingdom Metazoa; phylum Mollusca; class Cephalopoda; order Oegopsida; family Thysanoteuthidae; genus Thysanoteuthis; species Thysanoteuthis major. The sequence continues at coordinate 20,205,392 of OY735209.1, forward strand.
GGGGATCCTTGTTGTGAGTCATGATGTCCATCGGTTGTCTTTCATTCTTGCAACATGGCCGGCCTATTGCCATTTGAGTTTTTGAATAGTTTCTATGATGTCTCAGACTCCTGATTTTCTTCCCAATATACTGTGCTGTCTTGTGATCTCTCCATGTTATGCTGAGCATGATTTTCTCATGCGCATGTTGCATATTTCTCAGTTTGTAAGTCTGTCTCTTAGTGAGGTTCTATGTTTAAGCTCCAGAAGTGACTATCAGGAGAATGCATTGGTTGTATACTCTTCTTTTTAGGTTTATATTCTTAGAGTTGATTTTCTACTAATGGTAAGGCTTCATGGCTCAAGCATCAATAGCAGCCATCACAGATAGACAGGCTTCCTTTGGCAGAAGTGATTTGAGTTTGTGAATCTTACTGTGCTTATTCTTTCTATACTGTTTATTGATGGCCGTACATTGACTGTCTGAGTAGTTGCGATGCAGAGCAAGTGAAATTGATATTTAAGAACTATGAGTCAAAAATTGATGGTTGACAATACTTCATTCAATAAAAATTCCCGATGATAAGGCTACTAGTCTGAAATAATCATTGAAAAGTAGATTTTCATCTATGTATCTGAGCAGTTAACTGCAGGGAGAATAGGATCAACAGGCCGACTTCAAACTCCCGCTGAGACAGTTTGTGTTCACTTCATACTAATGCCCTTGGAAAAATCATGTATCCCAACCCCCTTTCCAACACGTCCTGGGTCAGCATGTCAGAGAAAGGACTGTGTCCAAGGACCTGAAAAAGCTGATGAAAAAAATACCCACTGTCACGCTGGTTCAGTTTGTACATCCAAAGATAGACACTGACATGTTAGATTATTGACTGCTGCCCCTTAAATAGATTCTTCAGATTTATTTTTGCTGTTTCGAGCTACAGTTTCAATGTCTCGTGTCAGCATTGCCTCCTACGGTTGGTACCATGCTAATTCTGTGTGTAGTACGGTGGTTAGGCATTGCTATTCACCTGGTGAGTGAACAAATCTACCACAAGCCAGCATTTTGTTTGGAGGGGCAAAGGAAGTTGGTCACCCCCCCAGTCTATCCACCCAGGCCACCAATTGAAGGTCATTATTTCTGAAATTGGATAGTTCCGCTCAGTGTTCTTTCTTTCTTTGAAGTTAATGAGCTCAAAATGGCAGACGAGTATTTTGTTTGTACTAGTGTCTAACTCTAGTTCTCATTTACTAGTTTGACTATCTCTTTTTAATTACTGATCTCAGATTTGTATGCTGTGTAGGCCTGCTGCAGTGACTGAGATAGTTGCACATCACCCTCCAGTGCCAGTGGTCAGTGTTAGTGCCCAATTAAAGGTCAGGATCTCAAATGCTGAATTTCAAGGTGGGCAGGCCTACCTCATTTAAAAGATTGAAGAAGCTTAGTATATATTTAGGCACAGGAAAATCTGTATGTTTATACATGTGTGTGAATGAATGAATGTGTATATGCTAATGAAAATTTACTCAGTCACTCCGTGTGGATCAAATTCACTACACTAGCAAATAGGTTTTGAGATCAGTATGCTGGCCATACTAGCATACTCTTGACTCCTCCTGCGTGTTATACCAATGGAGATCATTTTTGGGGTGATAAATATGTCCATGCTTTTGCATATATGTTATGCCCAATTGGTGGAGTTCTGAAAATTTCTCACACAAATGAATAAATGTAACTTTGATTTATTCAATAAGAATGAAAACTTTTTTTTTATAATCAAAAGTTTGTGAAATCAAACTTTTTTTTACAAAAATTATTAAATTTCTCCAATAAGTTGTACCATGTATATATAAGGTGTATCTTAGCATTTCGATCACCTCAAGAACCACTCGCATAGTCTAAATTCAACTTGGCAAATAATCAGAAAGATCCTTATTGCACATGCATGAACTTTCTCCTGTTTGGTGACCACAGTCGATAGGGAGATACCATTGAGTTAGCTTGCGTATTGTATGATCATAGCATACACAATGATCGAGCAATTAATTTTTCATGTGTTGTGTGAAGATTTTACGCAACATGTTACATCGCATGGTTTAGTCATTCCCCCATCCCCCTCATCAGTCAGGATTTAGTTCTGGGACTTCCGGCTTTTCCTGATTAGAGCCAGATTATAGATGAGATGAAGGAGAAGGCGATGAGGCCGTTGATGACGATCTTGATAGAGAACTTTTGAGACTGTTTTGAAAAGTGGAAGGGATCGCTGGGATAGGTGTGTGAAGTTCTTAGAAGAGTTTTTGAAGGGGACTATGGTGCTGTTGCTCTAAGTAGGCTTTCTATTTTTCTTTTTTTCTTTTCTTTTCTTTCTTTGTTAATATCAAATGGCTGGATTTCCAGACAGACCTCGTACATAGAAACTTGGCTTTCTCCTCTATGTACTTACCAGTAGAGGTCACTTAGTTCACACCCACACACCCACCAAATTATTTATTGCTAGTTTCCATTTCATTGTTGTAATCCTTTGTTTAAAAGCTTACCAAAATACCTATTGGCTACTGTCTCCATCCTTGTTCTTTTACACATCCATCAAGGCCTTTGAGTTTACTAACCCCCACCACCACGCGCGCACACACACACACACCCATCACCACCCCCCTCGTCTACTTTTCTGGAAATTCAAATCTGTCAGATTGTGTCTGCTGCTGTGTTCTACGAATAATAGATTACCTCTGATTCTTAGTCCTCCCCCACCCTTAACCCCCATAATATCATGACCCACCAGTGCTATGCTTCCTCCCCCCCTTCACCTCCTTTTGCCTTGACTGTTTTTCGGCTTGTTCAGAATATTCCGTCTGGCTAGCGTTTCATGGTAAATACTCAGCCACCTTCCATTATGCTAATGAGAATGGAATATTGTCAGCAGCAGCAGCGGCAGCGGCGGCGGCATCGGCATCAAAATAATGATTGAAATCAATAAAAGTCGGGTTAGCATTCAGTCTGCAGAGATTCCGATAGAAGAGCAAGTTTCCCTGGAAACACATCAGTCTCTGCCCCCCCCCTCGACTGAATGAGGTGCACAATCTTTTTTTTTTTTCCCCCTCTGTGGAAATGCATCCCACGTACTTGTGCATACATGCCACACACACACATACCACATGCACACGTGTGGCATGTGTGTGTGTGTGCATTTTGCATTTTCGATGAAACGCCGTTCGATGAAAAGTCCTGCCATGACATACTCAATCACTCACACACACACGCACTTCACTTTTTATGTGTGTGAATAGCATGTATTAGTCTGTGCATCTGCTATTGAAAATCCGTTGGTGTTTATCAAATGAACATGTCAATATTTAGAGGAGTAAATATGAAATGAAGTCTTGTAAATAAAATGAAATACTTATTGAAGTAAGAATACTAAGATTTTGGCAAAAATATTAGCAAATTTTCATGTGGTCACTCACTATAGGTTCTCATTGTTCTTACATAATTTCCTCTTTCATGTTCATATGCATTTTGTGTGTAACTGACGTGGATTTAGAAAAAAATGTGTGCATACAATATTGAGTGTGCATACATACACACTATATTGAGTCTGCATTCAGGCACGCAAACATTACTATGATCATTTGAGGTGGATCCATGTATAGATTCCTACCCCAAATCATACCTATATATCTCCATCCCACAATATCTCTAAGAGTTCTCAATGAATTCTGAAGACATTTAGTAGAAAAAAATTGATAGAATTTTCAGGCAGATCCAGGAATTTTTCGTTGCCTCCCCACATTGAAATTATTTGTGTACTGATTTTCATTTTCAGTGACAATGGGGTGGGCAGAGGCATGTGCACTCCCAACGCTTTGTAGTTCTGTAAGTGGCTATTAGGCTGAGAGCCAAATGAAGCTGGTCTCAACTTAGGAAATGGCAATATCAACTAATCAAAGATTATCTATGGATTAATACAACTTAGGCAGTTTGACATCACACCATATCTGATTTAGATCAAACGTTCTCCATTACGAAACTTGAAGGATGTGTGCTGCTCACGATATTTGAGGCCATTTGAGTGTTTCTCCCAGGTTACAAGGGATGGGGCTGTTATTGAATTCAATATTTTTAATTGTTTCAAAATTATTTCTTAATTATTGATAGTAGTCCAGAATAGTTTTCAGTATCCTTATAAGGGCAAGGACAGGAATTGGAAAATATCTTTTGAATTTTATGAAAAGTTAAGAATCTTTTAAAAGCCCGAGTTTACCCATACCGTAAAAAATGACTGAAGTATCTAAATAACTTTTAAAATATCAAGCGTTATGTTCTACATTTTCTTGTTTATGCTGAACCAGAATGAAAATGGATTTTTTTTTTTTTTCACACATTTACAAAGAAAATAAATAGGGAAGATTACTCTTTAAGGAGCATTTAATTATCTCCCTTGACAAATGATGTGGTAGTAATTATAAATTCTCCCCATTTGAATGTTGAAATATTCATCTTTGTCTGCTGGACAGTTTTTGTTCTGATCACATTTTGTAGTTTCATCCATGCAAGCAGAGTTTTAAAGCCAAGCAACTTTTAACAGCTTCTTGGATGTCTACAACTTGGATATTAATGAATTCTCTATTGTCTATAACTTTCACCATTTCAAATTTTGTTCAGACAATTGAATCTTTTCTTTGCCACCTTGAATTGGCTGCAGAAAAGAAATGTGTAACCTGACAAAGGCTGAAAATTGGATTGGCTGAAACGCTGTATTGACACTATTGAAAAAATTTGGGATAATATATTCTCATTGTATGAAGAAAACATCTAAAGTAGAAATACATTTTCAAAGATATCTCGTTTTTTTGTAGCATGATGAAATTAAGTGACAACTAAGAAATTGTTTGTTTTTTTTGGGGGGGGTTCATAATTTCTTTTGACTATTATTCATTTTATCAAATTAATCTTAGATTTGCAGAAAAGTGACTGCACTTGTTTTTCTGAGGAGTCAGGGATAACATAGAATCTATTAGAATACCAAAATGGCAATGGGCTGGTCCTGCTGCAAGAATGGTAGACAACTGATGAACATCAAGATTCACAATGTGGTTCCCAAGAGATCATGTGAAACTGTGCCAGCAAAATATAAGATTGCATGGTGAAATAGACAAGAGCAAAAAGTATAAACTCAGTAATGGCCATGATAGAGAGGTCTGGCAAAGGTCTATGTTCGACAACAGATGTTAAAAAGCTGACTTAGTTGGAAAAATATAAGGTTTTGGTTATGTAGTTTTGATAGAAACTTCAACTCCACTTTGAAAATTACGCAGCAATTCTCCACATTGAAATTTTAAATTTTGACCTAGTTGTCTCTCTGGCTGAGAAAGCTCTTGCCAGCTATATAAATAAAACAGTTACTAAGGAGTAAACATATCTATTTTTTGTTTTTTTTTTTTTTTTTATCAAGGTCAATTATCAAGTGACTAACTCTTTCCTTCCCTATCTACATAAAGCAACAGCAAAGTCTTTTTTTGTTTGTTCTGTTTTCTTTGTTCAGTTTTTTTTTTTTTTGATAAATAATTAAAGTGAATTTATAATAAATATTCTTTTGTTTATATATTGACTGCCAATTCACATATCAAGGTCCATTCAGCCTTGTATCCATCACACCTGCTTTGTTATGATTAGTTTAAATGGAGTTGGATTAAGAGGATTATAAGATTTGAATAATCCTCATCAGATTTATATGAACTTCTTTCTGCCAATCAATCATATCCTGGTTACAATCTGTGTTTTTCTTTTAATCTGTATATACACATATACTCAGAAATGTTAAATGAACACAAAGTGTTCGAAAAGTTGAAAGTCAGTACTCTAGTAGAAATTAGTTGAAAAATGTAGGCTTATAATTACAAGTGCATATCAGTTGGTAGAAATATTGAATCTAACTACCTATTCTGGATACCGATTTACTTCAAGTAGCCCCTCCCCTTTTTTCTTTTTCTTTTTTTCTTTATATAAGTTCTGTTCAAATTCGACATTTATGCTAGGGTTTGTTTGAGAATATGCATGTATTTTGTCTTATTAAATTTTTTTTTTTTAAAGAAAATGGGGCTGCTAGTGGCAGGTTCAATTTCTTGGATCGTGCATTCTATGTATGTTGTCTAAATTAAATGACATATTAACAGTGTAAAGACGGGAGATCATTTCAAATGAATTTCTGTGTGATGTAGCGCGATTTATGGTTCGTGTGTGTGTGTATGTCTAGAGTATTTTAGCCTTGTTGTCAAAAACTAATCGCAGTTTTCAAATAATTTTGCAATTGCAATATTGAAAAATGTTTGAAAAAAAACAAAAAAAGAAAACATTATTGCTCTACATTTTCTTGCTTAGGTTCCTCTAGATTGAAACTAGGTTTTTTCTTATATGTTTGTAAAAAATGGTTAGGGGACTACTCTGACTAGTATTCAACAGTTATCCTACTTGACAAATATTTTATACATTTTTTATATATATATATATATATAAAAAAATGTATAAAGTGGATTTGTTGCACAAACTAGCTCTTGTTTCTACCCTTTCCAGGCCTCATCACATATCAGAAGTAGCTTTATATTATATATTTATATTATTTATATCATGCTATACTGCTAGCCTGATCTGTAAAATATGTATTATACATACATATATATATATATATATATATGTGTGTGTGTGACTTTGTCTTTTTTCGGGTATCCTTTCTTGTGTGAAAATCTGATTAAAAAAAAGCTACAAGATTGAGTGATGACTCATTTTTTGGTACCTAATACTTGACTAGTATTTTTTCAAGAAATAGGTGAGTGATTAGTAAAATGTTGATTGCCCCTGCACCCCTAACAGGCTCTTCAGAATATGGCGTGATACCGTTAAGTTCAGAATGGTCTCAGTATTCTTAATGGCTGCCATGCTGTTACAGATTGGACCCAAAATCCTATGATATAAATCAAACTGACATTTTTACAATGAACTTAATAATTTTTCGTTACATTAATGATTCCTTCACCACATTTACATTTGGGTAATTCCATAAACTATGCCAATTTCCAATATTTACATACATGTGTAAATATATATATATGCAGTAAACCCTCAGCATAATGTATTTTGGCTTTAACGAACTTGTGGATTCATCTAAACTGACTCAAGATTTATCAAACAAAGTTCGATAAATACGAGAACCAACTACATTAGTATGAAGGTATACTGGCATGCACTTGTGTGGTTATGACACAGTCTTCTTCCGGCAATTGCAAGAGGAATGTATTATCTCTGAGGACAAAACTGGATGTTTTCGAGAAACATGAACGTGGCAAGATCTTGGCTGATCTTGCGGAAAAAAAAGTTTCAAAAAGACTACGATCCACAGCATTCTGAAGGCGATGAACAAGAACAGGAATCGCGTGAAGAAGCTGGAGTTAAGACCTAAGGGTGTGGAATTATTTAGGTTGAGGAAGCTACCCTAGTCTTTCAGTGGTACAAGTGAACTGAAGGAGTGCCAACTTATGGCTGGCTGTGGCATTCCCAGCGGCAACATGGCATTGTCAACAAAAGCCATACCTGGGGAGATACTGGAGTCCTGAATCCTTTTACTGATGAACTGTTACAGCTTATTGAAGATGAGGAGTTCCACCATTTTGAAATCTACATTGCTGATAAGTCCACCTTTGGATTTACTGAATGATGTGAGATAGGGTTGAAAATAGTATGAGAGGTGACTAAAGTGCTTTTGGATTTACCAAACAATGTTTGTTGAATGCAATTAACTACTGAACTTACTTTTTAATAACCTAATGAGGTATAAAAAATCTGAGTTTCCTTAGGGTAAATTTGAAATAATTAAACTTGAATGTAAAGCTAACTTCTGCGTGTGTAATTACCGTATATATATTATTGTAGATATTTATTGAACTCTAGTCTGTTACAGAAACACAGTAGTGATGTACCCCATGACAAATAGAAGTCTGTACTAACAATTGTTTGTGAGACTGGGTTTCTAATATAACAGTAGCCCTGTGGAGATATTTACAAAGCTCAATTTGTTGCAGGGTCTCAATAATGTGGCAACCCATAACGAAGTGAACTCTCTGCAAGAACCATGATCTGTGAAATCAGTTTGTCTATTGTTACTCTACACCTGGTTACGGGGTGGATAAATAGTTGTCAAAAAAAAAAAGTAGATTGAAATCAGATGGCGTTTAATTTAAATTGTTATTGAAAAGTGATGTTCTTCTCTTATGATCTCAGGAAAAGTTTGCCCGAATGAAAAATAATTTTAAACAGTGGATACAAAAAAATGCCTATTCTTGCTTGAATTTGCATTGTAAATTGACCCCCCCCCCCCCCCAAAAAAATTATTTTGCTGGGTGCACATTGGTACACACGAAAAAATTCAATTGTGTTGTGTTGTTTTTGTGACTATGAATTTTTGTTTTTTTTAACAATCTCAGAAAAGATCACTTCTCTCTCTCTCTCTCTCTCAAACCCTCTCTACTGTTAGCAAAATATCTACCTCTCACTCTCAGCAGCCCCTCTCTATTAATGATACAAAGTCTCCTCTAGCTTTGTGAATGTCAACAGGTTTGCAGCAGGCAGGCCTCTTACCTGAAAAGTGGGTACAAAAAAATTGCCTGAATTTACATTGTAAATCAGTCACCCGTCAAGAAAACATTGGGTTTAAGGATGTTGAAAAACTAACTTGCTAAAACCTGCTACAGAGTCTCAGTTGTACAGACAGAAAATTTCATTGGCTCATGTTGTGTGGTTTTTGCAGTAGGCTGTCATGTACTAATTGATGGATGAACTTTTGGTGAATTATAATCAGATATATATGTCTTTAGGGGTTTGGGGTGGCATTATAGTAATAGGCAAACCTAATTCAAATTTCAGTCTGGACCTCTTACATTCATTTCACTTTATTGCCCTTGGGAAAGACATGAATTGATCTCTCCTCTTGCTATGGATAAATAGAAGAGCAGTTAGAGCACTTCAGCCATGTAAAGGTAGTCCAGCTAAGAAAAGGTTACTCTGACAGAGAAAACTGGGTATCCGAGTCGCAGTAAAAGAAGTGTCTCACCCCATGAAAAAACAATAGTCGTAAAATGGCAAAAATGCTCAACATGGGTCCTACTTGAACCTATGATTATTTTTTATATATATATATATATATATATCATTCACTCACACTTTTTTGTGCTTATGCAAATACTTTCTTATGAATATTCTTTCTAATTTCTGGAAGACGTGTGTTAGTGTCAATTAGTGTGAAGAGGGAGAAAGAGTATTTCCTGTGAACATTTCAAGAGTCCATTTATACAATGGGAAATAATAATTTGTCTGCTTCCAAAAAGTGATTTTGATTGAAGACAAATTGAGACAAACAGGCTCGTGCACAAAATAAAATGGTAAAGAGGATAATTAACATTCCATAGTTTACAAACAGATGTGGGAAATGGAAGGAAGAAAGAAAGAAAAAAAGTTAGTTAATTGATATTGTAATCTTTATTTATTTGCTAGTTTACCCGTGTCATAAAAAAATGACGGCAGTATTTAAGTAATTTTGCAATTGCACTCGAAATGTAGAGCAGCATAATGTTTCTGATGTATTTTTTTTGTATATGTTCAGCCAGAATGAACTCAGATTTTTATGCATTTGCAATAGAATATGAATAAAGCTGACTAGCCTGTAATTAGCATTTAATAGTTCAATCTCTTGACAAATGTTACGTACAGACAATATATCAAACTATATTATGAGATTTTCTCTGTTATTCTTGAGCAGTGGTATTCAAACTGTGTTCTATAGTTTTGAACTTTGTCTGTGAGCATCTGTGCTTTATCTCAATTTATTTTGTGCGTCTGTTGGCAAAGAATCAGAAGAGCCTAAAGATCTTGTTAGAGTGTTGTGTTTTACAGAAAACTGGCAAAAATAGAAGGGTGTTGGGTTTTGGGGTTTTTTTCTAGGAATGCTTAAAAGATTTCCCCGAATAGTGGTAATTGTTTCTTTGCTTTATGAAAGGTTTTGTACGAATGCTCTTCTTTCAGATTGTGAGAGAAACATGTGCTTGACTGACTGCTTGCAAGAAGGCCCATTAATCCTTATTTAAATTCAGGATCGCTTTTCCTTTATGGCCAATGATTGATGATTAAGAAGTGTTATCTGGAGATAAAAGACTTGTAGTTGCACACTCTACAATGAAGCTTCCCCCCTCCTGATTTCAATTAGTCTAACCCTGTAAAATGCACCAGCAGACACCCCCCCCCTCCCCGACTTCCCGTCAGGGCTGAGGTTAGGATGGAGATCTGTCTGGCCTGCGGAAGTGGCAGCAAAAAGTTGACTCGGTGTATTTTGATGTGAATTATCTCTGTGAGTTGAAAATTGTTTGCTTTGCAAGGCGTTGCACACCTGCTGACTCCCTCAAATATGCCCGAGGTTGTAATAAAATGGAAATTCAATTAATGATCAGCAATCAACTTAAAAAATGTTATGCAGCTTCATTTCCCTGGAGTATTTATATAGACACGTGTACGCGTTGAGAGAAACATTTACCAAAAACTGATGGTTGACAGAGAAGTGAGTGAGTGAGTGAGCATTTGGGTAAACCACTCTCCCATAACTACCTTACTGCCCAGGCAGTAAAGCAGCAGTATCATTGTTGTTACACTTGGTGTCAACCATGGAAGTAGCCATTTTTCCTTTCTCTTCTCTGTTTCTCTTCTGTCACCAAAAATTTTTTTTTATATCCTTGATGATGGAAGATTTTGTAAGGCACATGAATCATGTCCTGTGCTCTCCTATCTTTCTTTTCTTTTTTTTTTCTTTTATTTATTTATTTTTTTTATTGCTTGTTGCAAGGATGACTTGCAGCAGGGTAGCTAGAGATTCGGGTACCCAGAGAGCTTTGCTACTTTAGGGTCCCCCTACAAGATTTTGATAGGCTTTGTCAGTAGAAATGCAGTGGGTAAACTATTATCTATTAAGCTTTTCGGCGCCTCCATCAATTAGGGACCTGAGAGGAGAGAGCATTTTCAAATATCCTACCCTTCCCCCTACCTCAGCCACTCTTCTGATTTTCTGTTTCTCTGTCTTCAAATATGATAAATGAATCTGGATCTACCTTGTTACTTAGTTACTACAAAACCAAACTTGGTTAAAAACATTATTTTTAGTAATATTTTTGCTTTCCACTCTCCAGCGATTAGGCCAATCTAGAAATCACTAATCGTTGTCCCCTTGCTCTCCTCAAAACAGACATTTTGCAGGCAGTCTATTGCTTCTCCTGATAAAGCTGACTTAACCTTAATTTCTTTTTCATTTCAATTGTCTTTTTGAAAATCTGTTCATTAATCAGGTGTGAATATAACTAATGGAAAAATTTTACACAACTCCTCCTCCTTATCCTTTTAAATCCTTTTTTTACTTTTCTATTCTGAGACAATCTCAAAACCTGTTCAACTGAAGAGAGAAACAAGCTTTCTGGCAGTTAATTTTATCTCTTCCATTTTTAACATAGAAAATCTGCATCTCAGGATCAATTTGTTCCAAGGGTACTGCATCTCCAAATAAGGGAAAATGGAGATGTAGGAAGTGTGCGTTGCAACCTTCAATATTTTTGTAAGGCAAATAGGTTTGCACTTAGGAGGTTGGTGCAACACAAACTTCCTACCTCTCCATTTTCCTTCATATGGGCCTGTGATGGGCCCAGCTGATCTCAGTATGTTGTGTATATTAATTATTTCTACAGTGAGTCTATTTGTATTTTTTTTGTTGTTGGTTTTGTATTTTAACTAGACTTTTTTTTTTCTCTTTTTAGGTAAGTTGACACTTTTTAAAGCTGGTTGGTAAGAAATCTTTACTTTACATCTGATTTCTTTCAATTTTGTTTTCTTTTTCTGATCTTGAAGAAACATAATCCACCTGCTATAATTATCAAGGTATGAGCGCACACATGTGCCACCTGTCCACTAGGTGAACTTGGGTGGTCACGTTGGGCACAAAGGCCCTATGGGTGCTCTCAAAACTGAGAAAAAAAATAATAATTGGAGTACAACTGGAAGCAGGTTGGGGTGGGCTTAAATTTCGCTTAAGATGCATGATACCCTGCATACATACATACATACATACATACACTTCTTTTCCTCATTTAGAAACATAATTTGTTCGAGAAGGGATTTCACAGAATCGGAAATATTTATCAATATTAGTCCAGAATAATCGGATTAGTTCACCGTCCTCCTCTGAGAGGATGTTGAAGTGATCCCTTTCAACATGTTTCAAGCTGTCATTCTTCCTCTGCTTGTGGAGGACATTTGCCAGAAATTTGTGATGTGGCTAATTTGGCAATGATACATTTAAAAATTGATGTATTCAAGTAAGTGAAGATTATCTTCTACTTCGTCGATAAAATGAAGCATTTAAAAGTTGGTGCATTCATCGGGATGAATGAAATTGATTCCTATGTCTTCCTTATTCTGTTTTACTTTCCCTAAATGGTTTACAATTATACATCCTCCCCCTTGAACTGCTTTTTTGGGAGACAATGTTCAATTGACAAATCCTAATGGGGATGGTCTTTAAATGAACCTTCATGGGTAAGGATGTTATAGTGATCTAAATAATCATTTCTTTTGAATGGGGAACACATTATTACATTTACTACTTGATTGCTTGAGAGCAAAAACAAAGAATATTGAGAAATATTTCACTTCTCGCATGAATGAATTTAAAATTATATAAATCAAATTATAGATATGAATGTATGCAAAAGGAAACAAATTAATCCCCACTTTAAAAAGAAAAAAATTATGGCATTTCCCTCCATCATTATTTATTCAAAATATTGTTTATATCATGAAAGAAAAAATGTTATGAAAAAAAATCAAATTCTTTGCTTTGTAATTAATGTATGTATGCCTCTAAGCAAATACATAACATTCTATACATGAATCTTTAAGGCCTCAAATATCAAATATGGAAGCGTATGCGTAAACATGATATATATAGACACAAACACATACGTTATTTTGTTGTTGTCAAAGGCGAATATTTTCAGCATAACGTATGACATTTTTTTGACACCTCAGTTTGGGAAAGAATTAAATTCTTTGTCTCCATGAAAAGAATGTTTAACATTTTTGTAGGGTTTTTCTATGCCAGTGATTTTGAACTTCAGGTACATGCCCCTCAAGGGGGTTATTTGGGTGTGAAGAGCAAAAAAGTGTTCCTCAGCTCAAAACTGAGACGTGTTAAGGCTTAACTGATTAATTCCTAATTGTACAATACTATTAATTCCTAATTATGCGATATTATTAATTCCTAATTATGCGATATTATTAATTCCCAATTACACAATATAATTAATTACTCATTTTACTATGGATTCCATAGTAATTCATTAACTTTGTGAATTATAAAAGCAATGAGGTAAGTGCATTGTTGTTACTAAATTTCACACAATAAATAAAATTCAATAAGTGTCTTGAAATTCAGAAATCAATTTTTTTTTTTTTTTTAACAAAGAATTTGTTTTTTTACAAATATTAATCCATTTAAGACGAGTAGGATTAACAGAAGGAAGTTTTGCCAGTCTTCAGGGATACCATATGTGCTTCTTTTTGCTACATGATATATAATTGTTTTACTTTTATTCTTATTGTGAGGGGGAAAACCAACTTGGAGGTGGTGCATAGAATGAGAAAGGTTAAGAACCACTGTTTCAGGCACTTTATTTCTCTTGATTTATTTTCTCCCCACCTTTACAGTATTGTTCATTTACCGGATAGCCACCAAAAACAAGAGGAATTGAATATTTTTTCAAAATTTTGATGAGATTCTTTACTTTTTATAATGATCTTATATAGCCAATATTCGTGCTGACTTTCTGAGATTAAGAATAATCATTATCATAGACTGATTTGCACAGACTAGTGTCTACATCATCTTGTTTGTTATAGTCACAATGATGCAAGCAAATGTAACGTCTAATCTTCAAGTGTCTACCATAATCGGTAACCTTCCGTGAATTTTTAACTAAACCCTTTATTTAATCTATGAGGTTAGATCTCATTCTGCTGTTCATGTCAGTGGATATCTTCCTTGTAATGTGACTTTTCTGCCTCTTCCACTGAACCAGAGTGTAAGGCCTTTCTGTACTACCCTGCCAAGGGATTGAACTTATCACTCACCAGGCAGGTTACCAGGTATTAGTGTCTACTAAGCCATTTGTTAATTACAACCACTTATTCATTATTAAAGCATTAGTTGATCCCTGTAAAAGAAAAAATTCATGGATATATCTGAATTTTTTATGCGATGGAAGGGTGAAGTGAGTGACACCATTTTGGGTCCTTGTCACCTTAGAGTCTTTCATATATTGCAAACTAGAGCCGAGACTAAGAAATTTGTGATAGATGAACACAGGCAGGGACGGCTGTAGCCATAGCCAGTGTAAGGGCATTAATTCGGTGATGATCTTTTTGGAAGAGAAACTGAGACCATTTCCAGTGAATGAGTACATGGTTCCTATGGTCAGTAGAAGAATTTTATCAGCAAAATGATAACCTTAAGTAGAAGAGTCCATTGTTACAGATAAAGAAACAAGAGAATTACATTGTTCTTCGTATAAGTTAATTGATGGTGAATCATGAGATTGAAATGGGGGACCTTAAAATCTTTATTCTAATTATCTATCAATCAAATTATTGTAGCTTACAAGCACTTCAGCTGTTAGTCTTTGATATTAGAACAGAAGGAATTAGGTCAATATTTTCACAAGGACTGCTAAATATACTTGAAGTCTTGATGTTCTTGATGTGTTAGAAGTAAATTTATTTAATATTTGTAGACAATTTTTGACGTCACTTTTTTTGTTGTCTATAACATAACCCTTTCAAACATCATTCGTTGAATTTCATCTTATGTGTTGGTATCTGCTTGGTGGGTCATTTTTAATACCACCTTTTTATCTTCACATAACTAGGAGCACTCAGTTTGATTTTTTTTCCAACCATTTTGTTCAGTATCCAGGCTGATCAACAGATGGTGGAATAGTTTATAGCAGAAGAAAAAGTTGCGCTCCAAGATTCAAGCCAGTAAAGATGCACTCTATGACCAGACTGTCCATTCATGATTCCAGGACAGATGAAAGAAACACGAATGTTTCTTTATTTTACCATTTTTAATCTAAAAAGCCAAAGCATCTTTGGAATGTCTGCATGGTCAGTTTTGCTCCTAAGTGACTGTAAAATGCTGTTTAGTGTTGGGAGATAAAAGTCTTCACACGCAGAACCATTTTATGGGATCAAATGAATCTGTTTCATGTTAGTAAGTACTAGAAGTACCTAACTCACTTTTTTAAAAACCAAGTTCTCTCCTTACTTGCATCAAAGTAATATATGTAGAAACCAAAAGAAAGTCTTTGTGTTTGGAGGGTGGAGGGGGCTCTTTGCTTTTATGCATCTTGATCTTGTCCTTGTGTCTGTCCTGATTTGTCTTTTTGTGGTCATGAAATATTCTATAAACCCTACAAGTTCAAACAATAGTGAGGAAGAGGAAAATAACCGAAAGGAAGAATGGAAAATATAATCCTTTTTTTTTTCTTTTTTTTTTTTTTTATTATCTCAATTTCATGCCATATTCATCACCCTTGTTCCAATATCCAGGGTTTTGTATCAAAGTTATTTACCTCTGCAATCAGAGTTGGAGAAAGTATACGTATTAACTTGTCTATCTGTCTATATATGAAGTGATTTCGATTTTCTGGCTGTGGCAGAGGTAAACACTGGGCACTTTTTCTTAGTTGAGCCGTACTCTAATTTTGAACTCTTGTTATGACTTGGGTGAGTGTTTGGGGAAAAATGGCAAGATGTTGGAGTTGCTGTATAGTTTAAAATCATAAATAAGTCATTTAGGTCTATTATTCTTGTACAAGGCATGTACTTAACTAAAAAAGCTATTACCCTCAAAACAGACATGGTCATTTACATATGAACATATAAGAAAAAAAAAGGCAGTGTTGGAATTCATATCTAGAGGAAGATAGCTCGGAATTGCACATCTTGGCACATGATCCTATCGGAAGTCTGTTTTATTTTGTTATAAAGAATTAGTCAGTATTATGCACTTTCTACCTCAATGTTTCCCTAGCAATTCATAAATAACTGCTATATCTTTTATAATTCATGACAGAACTAGCTTCTGAATAATTCATTTTCCTCAATTTTTTTTCCCCTCTTTTATACTTTTTTTTACTTATTTATTCCCCCCCTTACCCCTTTGTACCACCCGTACATTTTTTTTTTCTGATTTCATTATTTTCTTTTTATCGTTCTTTTTTTCCATCATACTTTTTCTTGTTCTTTTTTTTTCTCATTTGTTCTTATGCTTTTTCTTTACTCTCATATTTCCTTCTTTTTTTCTCCTGGTCTTTTACAGATCTTTCTTCATAGTTTGTATAAATTCTCTCGACTTCTGCTCTTTAGAATTATCTAAATTCAGTTATAGATATCTAAATTGGCAACACTGAAGAGAAGAAAACAAAATACTTTGAAACATTAGTTCCAGAAGATGGATAGAAAATTATTTTACTTGACAATGGTGGCTGGCTGCTCTGCACACCAAAAAGTCTGACCCCTTTCAAACATTCATCTTCAGTACCAGTACTACCATAGGGTGTTGAAAACGTTACTCTGGAATAGGTAAATAGTTGTGAAGAAAGCATCTACAAATGTACGGAAACTCTTGATATACACCTGTCTGTTCATGTCCAATACTTGTCCTTGGTGATTAAATAGTAAAATTTATTGGATAAAGCTAAATGAAAAAACATGCAAATAGTTTCTACCTTGACTACCTAGTCAAAAAAAATTCTACCTTGGTTTAGCTAATTTTATAACGGGAGAGCTGCCATCAGTATTCTGTTGATGAGATCCTAACCAGAAGGTGAAATTAATTACTTATGTATTTATTATTCTTTATCAGATTCCTGGTTTCATTGTGAGGCAAGCCTCGAGGTCTGCATTGAGCAAAAAGACATTCGTCTTCAACGAGATAGGGTTGGTGTCACTAGTTAATCCAAGGAGAAGGGTATTTCTCTTAATGGTTAGCTGGACCCACTTTTTTAAAGGGGGTGAGTCAGGATATACACAAGCTCCTCTCATTTGTAGGGAGGAAAGTGGTGATTCAAGAGGAAGGGTGTTGTCTCGAATTTTGTTCTGGCCTCTGGGACAAGTTATGAATCAAAGAAGAAAATAATATATTGTTTGCTTGAGGATATAATTATTTGTGTGAGTAGATGTATGTGTACTTGATACACACACACCTAGACACTCACGCAGAAGGTTAGTCTAGTGATTGTCTAACGGGGGGCACTTGGTTCCTAGAGAGGAATTTTAACCAGGGGAGGAATGCAGAATGGAAATTATAATGAAGAAGAAATTACTACATGACATTTCAAAATGGGGGCAAACATGAGGAAAGCTGGAATCAAAAGGGGATGAATGTGATCTGGGACTCTGAGAACCATTGGTCTAGCACAAGGTTTCAATGGTGGAGAACTTAATAAAAATCCGACTCGGTACACTCAGTGAATTGTTTGCAAGATCAGATTGCTAAGCAATGCATTATGGTAGACTCAATCCATATATGTCGAAATATATCTTGTTTATGTATCTAATGCATGTATAGTCCTATGAAATATATTGATGTGACTGTGCGTGTTTTCATCTTTTGTTGCTCCAAGCAAAACATTACCCTACCCGAATTTGCCCCTGGGTGGTCTCCATTTCTTTCCTCTTCACTTCCTGTTCTTTCGTATCTTTTCTCATTTCCTCAATCTTTTCAGCCTCTCTTTGATTAACACTGGCTGCCTATTTTTCCATTAACAATTAGTTCCATAAATTCTGATACCAAAATGTAAAAAAATCTTTCTGTATTTTCTCAGACAAAATATTTTTAGTATTCCATATCTTTTCAGACTATAATCTTTATCTTGGTTGTTTTTCGTGCAATATTTTGAATAATGTATTCTTTCACTTTCCTGAATTTTTTCAAGTTCTGAGATGAAGTATTTTTAAATCATTAGTATTAATTTCTTGCTACTATTTACTTTCATCTTAATTGTCATTGCTTTTTATCACAATTAAAATGAGTAATAATGACTTGCTATACTTCATCTAATAAAATTAATTTGAAAAGCGTACGTATTTTTAGTTTTCTATGCATTTAACTTTTTTGTTTTTAGCATAATATATTCTTGGCTTTCTTGTATTTTCTGAGAAATCCGAGATTTTATTATTCCAAATATTTCTTAGACTATTATCTTCATCTTGATTTTTTTTCGATGTTTTGTCTAGTATATTCTCTGGCCTTCCTTATATATAAGTGGCATATAGTGGTTACTCATGACTCTTATCTATTTTTTTCTTTCTTATCTCCTCAATCAGAACAATACAGTCTAACTAAGCCACGGGACTGATTGTGAAAGTTTCATGTGAGAGACATTTTGAAAAATTGTATTAGTACTATGAACTTGATTATGCCTCCCCTACAGGACTCAAAAGAAAGGCAATTTAATTCTAAAAATAGGCTGTGCTATTGCAAACACGTCGCTTCTTACATTTACTCGCCAAACATGAGACCTCAGCACAAAGTGGTTGAAGAGGCTCCACTCCTTGGTTTGAAAGCAAAATTGTCCATCTCCAGGACTGGTCGCCAGCCAAGGCTTGAGAACCTGGTCTGCCCAGCTATTTACCCATTGTTGAAGAACGCAAGTACAAAGTGAACGCAAACTGTCTCTGCCAGGGTTTGAACTCTGTTTGCCAATTCCATTCTCCATCCTGCTAATGATCAGTCCTTCTGCACTTCTATGTAAGAAGCATTTTAAGATCAAGAAATGAGGCTATCCAGATTATTCTTTTTTTATATAGGCTTCATTACACGTATATTTGGATTTATACTTTTTTGATTCCAACCATTGTAAAATGGAGTGATAAAGTGTGATTTCCATATAATTATATTCCAAGTGTTCTATCCATTATCTATTGATTATACATTAGTCCCTTGAATTTTGCGGGGGGTCAGGGTACGGACCCCTCACAGAATACCTATTTTTTAACCCCCCCCCCACATACACTTTGCCATACAGTTATGAAACTTGCACAAAATCAGACACGAACAAATGATTTATGTAACTGTATGGGATGATGATCATTTTAACATTTATTTTGTGGATTGAGAAAAAAGGAGGAACAAATTTGAACAATGAGTAGGCATCTACAAGGACTTTGCTGATCACATTTACTGCACAATACAAACTCCCTTACAAAATGAAAAAAAATGTCCAAAATCATATAAAACCTGATTTCATCTTCAGAATCTTTGTTCCATTAGTAAGAAAAAAGTTTGACAAAAAATGAGATAAAAATCATCTTTGTACATCTCAAAGAACTGGGGATATTTTTCAATATAGGTAGCATAAAATGTTGCAACATATGTAAACAAAACATTTCCAGCAGAAATTTGCACTCGAAAATTTTCTAATATTTCTAGTCCACAAAATCACTTGGATTCGTAAAAAATTTCAAGAAAATAAAGTGCCATATTCTATGGCGTGTAAGATGATCCCCCCCCCCAAGACCCTGCATGAGAAGTTGCGATCTCTCATAGGCTAATGAATCAACCTGAATAAAAATATTATTCAATTGAATATTTTTTTCACTACTATTTCTAATTACTCGTTAATTTTTATGACTGCTTTTTACTTTCATCTTAACTTAGTTGCTTTTTTATTTTTAATCGTCCTGAATAAAAATCGATAAAAAAAGCAACTGAAACATTAAGATGAAATTTCTTCCCTAATGGATTACTTTACTTTTTGTTCCCTTCATTTATTGTTCATTGGTTTAAATACTTTTTGTAAGTAAATAAATCCATAAGATAGGGAAAAATATTCGAATCAATGAACAAGTCAATGGAATAAAAAATTATTACATCTGTAGGGGAAGAAAAAATATTATCGATATTTAAATCTACAAATAACTAGTCACAGGAACAAGATCTTATTAGATCCATAAGGGAAGAAATTTCATCTTGATTTTTTTGTTACCTTTATTCTGGGCGGTTAAAATGATATAAAATAACCTCTACCAGGTGGAGCAAACATGTTTTGTATGATATCCCAAAATTGTACATTGATTCTTTTCAACGATTTTTTCCCCCTGATAAATGTGCGATCATTTTAATTTACTTTCCTCCTGCAGAATATAGTTAAAAAAAAAAAAAAAAAAAAAATTGGGTTTTGGGTGCCAATAAACAGTCAACACCCATTATTGATGCTTTGCTGTTAGCATTTTCAAGTACAATAACACTGAATTAAAAGAGCCAAATTCTATGGTATTATCAAAAATTGCTTTTCTTCCTTTTTTTTTTTTAAAAAAACAAACAGATGTTTGGACTTTTTTCTTTCTCAAAAGTCTGTGAGAGTAGGTCCCCTTTATTGATGGAAAAATCCCGCAAATAATCTCATCCGTGAAATTGAAGGGACTTCTGTAAATGTTTTATGATAAAATCTGCTAGAAGTAACAAATGAACACAGTACGAGTGTGGATCAATGAGTCCATAATCTGACACAATTATTAGCTGCATTTTAATCTGAAATTTTCAACGTATGATGTTCAATCTACACAAATATTCATTGCGTCAAATTAATACTTTTTTGTTTTTTAGTCTATGGTTTTATTGATTTACCAATATATTTGTAAGCATTTGAGTAAATGAAAATTTTGAATCAAGTGATTTGCTTGATAAATCCGACCAGTGATATACTGTTTAGGGTTCAACTTTTTGAGACCAGTTTTTTTCGCCTATGATTAGTGGCTGAACATTGCATGAAGTATACTTTTGAAACGGTGAAGCCCTAGATTTTTACTCTTTGAAAAGTATACTTCATGTAACATTCGACCCTCTAATTGTAGGATTAAAAATTGGTCTCAAAAAGTCAAACATTACACGAGTAATATATATATATATATATATATATATATATATATATATATATATATATATATAGTAATTGGTCTTATGAACAGCTCATTGTTGTATAAGCCATCAAAATTCTAACCCTTTACTCTTGGTCCTCTGATATTTTTAAACCTAAAGTTTAAGAGACTATTATACCACTTTCCAGCAGAGTTAACTAATATGCATGTGATAGTGTTTCTAATGTCTCAAGCAGTTTGTTAAAAGAAGATTTACTGGGTCAAAAGCTTTCAGTAACCTTGGTGTAGAAGAATGAAATATGAGGCTGTACCCCAAATTTTGCCTGTGAGAAGCCAACATCTGGTGTCCCTGTCAGCAGTGCAATGATTTAAAGTTGATCAGGTTGCCTTGTTAATCTCGGTTCTTGATATTTTTGTTTTCCAGCAACCCATTGCAAGCCTTAGGTATCAAATTATCAACTAGAGAGCACTGAGGGAGCATATATCTCTCTGCCAATGCTATCGTTACTGAAAAAACTGAATGAAAATCAGTTCATATAAAGCTACAATGCAGAGAAGGTAACTGTAAAAAAAATGCCTGGAATAACACCAAAATTTGATTAATTCTTCCATAGTCCAATGCCCACTCTTTCATAAAATGTTGTTGGAATTCGAGAACTCTTGGAGATATTGTGGACAAAGCAGATAGACACATGGATGAATACATATACCAATTTCTGTCTGGTTATATTCTCTCAAAAGCGATAATATTAATATAAGTATGTGTGTGTATACTGAGATGACTGCAAACGGGGACCATGCCAAAATTTCTGAATTGTTGAACATGGTTACGAATACTATCAAGGGCTCGTGACGCTATCTTGCAGAAAATTGTATGATGATTGCTCTCTCTGCTCTGCGAGTATGTGTATGTGTAGTAAATATATATAGACATGCAAACGTTGAAATTCAGCCTTTGTGTGTGTAATAAGTACATGGATGATTATTTTTGTACTTTGAGAATTGCATGTCTTTTAAAAATCCTATTGTTTTTGTTTCTTTAATTTCTATTCAAGCTTATTTGTGCAAAATTCCAGGTTAATCGCATATTTTGGATGTGTAATTTTTTTTTTCCAATATATTTGAATAAAAAAGTGGCTAGGGCTAACTGAATGGTTGGTAGGAGGCCATCAATTCCTCTATATTGAGCTATCTGTTGTCAGGAATATTGAAAAATGTCAGGGAATTTCCAACAGGCAAGTTGGTAAGAACTCTGGATTGTAGTTGTTCAGATCTGTCTATTTGGTATGTTCGTCAGGTAAATTTTTTTTCCTGTTATTTCAATTGGATCATTTTTTTTAATAACTAGAATATCTATCAGAATAAACCTTGATATTACCGTATGTATTTTTTGATGGGGTAGAGGGCTGTTTTGTTTATCGGTTTTCTTAAATAAATGATTAAAAGAAAAAGGATCTTGTCTGCTGAAGGTTAGATTAAAGCATGTGAGTCAATATGGCATTCATGTGTGCATATATTTATGTACATGTCTTTGTAAGTAGATGTGTCTGAATAGTTATGCACATATATGAATGTATATGCATTCACCATGTATGAGTAAGTGTGCATACGCTCATATCTATACATATATACATGATTGTTTATCTTATATATATATATATATATATATATATTTGTTAACATATAGTTATTTACTGAGCTCAGTTTAGCTCTACCCAGACCACAAGTATTGGGCACCCAGTAAGGATTGAACTCACTATTGTGAGAATTATCTGTGAGATCAGCTTGCTACTCACTACTCCACTCCAAGACTCTTGTTTCTATATACATGTATTTGTGTGCACACACACACATATATATATATATATATATATATAATATATATATGAGAGAGAGAGTTCATAATTATACATGCATAGTAGTCATTGGTTAGAACCATTAGGTTCTCTGAAACCTTCAAACCTGATTGGTTAATTACAGAATACGTAATTCAAATGTAAATGGGCTGTTTATTTTTGTAATCCACAGAAAACAATATATTGCTGGTTGCTGATGAGTGCAATGGGCACGAAATGTTAACATTCTCTGGGTATATGACCTTATAATTTCTATTGTTCCATATATATATATATATATATGCACAGACACATGTGCGTCTTCGCCTAGCCATCCCATCACAAAGACTCTTTCACATATTTTTCCTAGTCAGTGTTATCCTATTTACTTTAGTGGATGTAACATGTCTGCTTTTTTATCTCTCTGTTCCCCCACTCTCTTCTCTCTCTCTGTCTTTATTCCTCCATTCCTGTCCACCCCCACCCTTTAGTGCAAAGCATCCCGTGAAATGCGTCTCTACCATTCTCTGTCTACTCAGCCTCCCTGCCACTGCTGCTGGCTTCTTGTTACTTGCATCTTTGGCTGAAGGATTTCTCATAAGCCTCTTTCTTTTACCCTGTCTCTTCCTTTCTCTGCCTCTTACAGAATTCCCTCTTAATGGAAAAGAACCGAGTAAAGAAAAAGAACAACATTAACAGGCCTTGTTGTGGCTAATGGTCTCACAAGAGCTCTTGCAAAAACAAATCTTGCTTAAAGAAGAAATATTGAGAAGTATTTATTTAAATTCTCTATATTTATTAGATGAGCATACCCCAACCATAAGCTTAAAATCAGAGACATTATATTTTTTGTCTTTTTAACTATTCTAAATCTGCCTGTATATCTTTTTATAGTCATATTGTGTTGCTATAACTGTTAGGTTATAAGCGCTCAGAAAGCAGGGTCTTGTAAGTGGTTTGTCTCTGTCTGAGAGGCTGGAAGATAACTCAAGAATAGTCTCATGTATTGCAACAAAATTAAACTGAAAAATTATGAATTTTTGAGTCAAATCAGGTATAATCAGATTTCTGTATATATATATATATATATATATATATATATATATATATATATAATAATTTTTTCTCTAAATGTTACCAGTAAATCAGTTTCAAGCATTCTATAGATAGGAAAGTGAAAATTACCAACTTTCTCATACAGCAGTAAGTAGGGTTTGCATTTTCTAGTTGGACATTTTTAACAGAAAACAATATGTCTGAATTAGTCAAAGATTTAGGTTTCTATGCATTAGGAAAATGTTAAAATTCGAATTATGATGCTAAAAGAAAAACATTTTCTCTCAAAATTTCTTACTTATTGACTCTCTGCTGCTGATCCCAAATCAGGGGGTGGGAGAGATATTGATTTTAACCTGTTTTTTTTATTTATAATAAAAATTGTTGACATAATGATTTCAATTCCCTGGAAGACTGCAAAAGGCACTTACAGCTGTTTTTTTGCTGAGAAAAAAAAAAGAATGAAAAAAAACAAATCCTGGAAGGAATCAAGTTGTCTAAATGTACCCAGATCCTCCCTGAGTAACATGAGACAGATGGTACTGGATTATTAGGCCCCACTATAAGCATACCCGCTTGCTTTTCCCTCAGCTATGTTGGTGATGAAATACTTGTGGAGATGTCTCGTAATAGGATAAAGTGCAGGGAAAGGTTGAATCAGTGCCTTTCTGAAGCTTCGTCTTGAACTTGGTCATTTCAGTTTTTCCCACCAATAACTGTATACAAACTTTGAATATTTATGGGGGGAAAAAAATCTTATCTCCTGCAATGGCACGTTAATAACCTTCAAAGAATTCCCCTTTGGCTTCGCACACTTTCAAACAATATGGAAAGTCCTCCTCCAGGATCGCCATAAGCTACCTTGTAGCCTTTTCCATGATTTTGTCCAGTCTTAAATCTTTTCAATTGCAATTTTCACTTTTGGAAAAGCCTGAAGCTGCAGGGAGCCAAATCTGGACTGTAACAAAAGATTCTGTTCACACATGTGCAATGAGGTCTCCTGTGATAGTTCATCAAGTTGGATAAAGGCTTCAAAAACCGTTCTGGAGATATTCGAAATGACTGAATACTTTCTGGACACACCTTGTAAAAGAAGCGATATGAAAAATGTCCATATTTTCTGGAGGAATTTTAGTTATACTTGCAATTTATTTCCTTCCCTATTAATTCTGAGGCTTAACTAGGGATTCAGAGTTGGAGAGGTATATCATTTTTAAATGTATCTGGAATCGTCTTTCTGCTGTCTGTCCAGTGTGTGGCTTTGTTCTTGGCTACAACCCTGTCTACGGGGGTAGAAATAGTGAGACCACTAAGTGAAACTGACTCTATTGTCCATTGTGATCATCTCCACCACCTTCTACCTTGACCACTTACTGTGTATTGGGGTACATTTAGGACGGGGTTTTCCTCCCCCTCTCTGTTCCCACATTGTTTCTCTCTTTTCTATTCCTTTTTTTTCTATCTATTGCTTCTATCTTTCTTTTCTTCAATTTTTAGTTTCTTTTGGTTTTCCCCTCTCTTTTTTTTTGGCCTTTTAATGCCAAGAAATAATGTCTTACCCACTGAGAAGGAACAGGATTTAATTATTTAATTTGGGTATTAGCGTTTCATTTTAAAAATGTCTGCTTATGTACTTTGTTGTGGAGAGGAAGTGGCTTTGTTTCTCTGTCTCTTCTTTTATTTATTTATTTATATATATATATATATATATATATATATATATATATATATATGTATATACTCTCTAGTTTACATTCCACCTTTCTATTGTTTTGTTGAGCATTTCTTTGTATGTGATACATAAGTTCTAATTGTTTATTTTTCCTTGGATCATGTTTTCTTTAATGGCTTTGTATGAAGGTTTTGAGTGTATTTAATTAGTGCTTTAATTTCTCTATTCCTTTGCTTGTTGCATCCGTGTTATATTTTCATTAGAATGACTGTTCCACTAACTTGGCTTTCTTCAGTTTGCCAAGAGATCATTAACAGTGGATAAGATCAGCTTCAGAAGGTCATGCTTTTAACCATACACTGGGTTTAACCCTTAATTCCAATGGGAGCAGGTCAGTTGCCATATTCTGTATGCAGCGCTAACTCTGATTATACAGAATGACACAAAATGAGTTGAACAATTTTACTCTGTAAACAATGGATCCTTCCATTTGAAGTTACTGGTAGTGGAACATAGAAAGAAGCCGAAAAAGTCTGTAACTTTAGTTGGAAGGGTCCATTGTGTGACTGATGGAAATTTCCATCATTCGCAGTTGAGCCATAGAACTGCAGTGACTGAAATATCAGTCATCAGCAGTTGTTGCTTTAAAGAGCAACACTTTGCTTTTCATGCCTTGTAGATAATCAGACGTTGTCAAGAGTGACTAAAGGGGTAATAGCTTTTTGTGTTTACTGTTATCACAGGGAAGGCTGTTATGAGAGTGTGTTGAACATCTGCATTACAAATACTCGACGCTAATCTTGCTTTTCATATTTTTCATAAAAGCGAAAAAGTTGCATAAACGAACTTTCGAGAAGCAGGGTCAACTGTCTGCTGTTCTGTCTCTTCTCATCTTCACCCTTGGCCTGCAGCAGTGGTTCTCTGAGTTTATTGTATAATATAAAAAACATATTTGACTTATGCTGCACACCAACAGTAGAAATGAAATGAATTGGATTGAAACATTTCAAAAATCAATAAACAAAATTTTCATATCAGCTTACTGACAAATGTATTAATCACCCGTTTCTCCTTCTATCTGTTGCCAAAAAGATTGGAAACTCACACAATTTAGTGATAAAACCACTTGATCAGCAACTCTGAATCGGGAATGGAACATACATTATACCTGCATTTGACTCTTTCAAGGCTTGAAAAACATGTTTGTGTATTTCAAAATATTTCCACAACTCACTTGAGATAGGTGGGTTACATTATTTTTCCGCAGCTTACAGTTTGAGAACCACTGTACTACAGCCTTAAAAAAGAAGGAAAGTGTGTGAGGGGAGGGGGGTCTGAATGTGTATATGATCCATTTTCATAAACTACTCAAAATCATTCATTGACAACCTTGACAGAGGCCTTTCTGCTGATAATATCTCGGTGAGTGTGCAGGCAAAATGTACATTGTGCTTGTCTTCGAAATACTTAAATGGACACTAACCAAAGTTTTCTCTGCTTTTATTCATTGTTTTAAGGTTCCTGATAAGCAGCTTACAAAAGATCGAATTACTTCTAATAGGAAAGAATGATGTAAGATTCTTATTGGATTTGAACCATCTACCTAGACTTGAGATATAAAGGAAAATTCACCTTGATAAAATCCAATACAGTATCTTAACCTACATGCATTGGAGATCACCCTGACATTTTATGCTTCACTATTTGCTTAATAAACAGAGAGAAGAGAAGAAAAAAAATTCTCCTAAAAATACTTATGATTTTTAAAAGCACCATCTTTCTACCAATGTTTGTAAGCATTCAATGTGAATATTACTTAGATCAGTTGCCTCTTTGGAGGACTATGAATCACCAGGAAATTTTTCTGAAGGTCATTTTTAGACATTTTCTCTTCATTTTTAATGCATTGTCTAGGGCTTTTTTCTTTTGAAATGACCGAACAATGGTCAGTTGACTTTTTTTATGGGTTCCGAGAATTTATGAAGTTTTATTTCTGTTTACTTCTGACAATTGAGTTGGAGGAAGTATATCTATTCATTCATGTTTGTTTGTCTACTCAGTATCTCTAGAAGTTCTCAATGAATTTCAATAAAATTTTCTGCAAGGACGGGTTATGGGCTATGGGAGAATTGGTTAAATTTTGATTTGAACCATATTTTAGCTGTTCATACTGACTCATTGAACTTGATATGTAAAAACACAACTGTGGTTCGAAATTGCATCAAACAACTCTAAACTTTTGATTCCTAATGTAGCTCAAAATTGGACATTTTATAAGTTGTTTTTAATACTGTACAATGAATTGAAAGACAAAAGCAAACACATATAATTTTCATTTACTATATGATTTTTATTGAATAAATTCTACTAAAAATGCTTCATTTTACTTGACTCACGATTAGAAAAATTGTTAAAAATGGATATTTTAACTCAGGAGTTCACTAATGGGTCAATTCCTCTCTTCTGGCGTTGACCAGGTCCCAAAGTTGCCAGACTTTCCTGAAAAAGAAGTCTCAAAATACTTTGTTCGGACTTTTTGTAAATTTTACTGATAACCAGTTTCTTATAAACCTTTCAAGAGCCTTTCCAATTGCCATTTTCCTAGGCAACGCCAGGTTGGATACTAGTCATTATCTAACTGTACTAGCCAAGGACTTGCTTTCTTCTGAGTTCTTGGCTTTGTAATCATAGGTTAGAAGAGGTGGGTGGAGAAAATTGTCCCCAAGTTATTTCTATCTTCTAAAAGGTGGTGCAATTCTCACACTATTCGGCCATATGTTGGCGATTTTCTAACATTGGTAATCTTACATACTCATTTGGTGTCCACGTCTTGTTTTTTGGAATAGAGTGAGCATGATCGGTATGACTTTGCGGAGAGAGTCGTAAGTGGCTAAACTTTTGACTTGGAATAAATATAAATTGAAAATATATGACTTGTAGATATTAGAAATAAGATAGTGATTCAAATATGTATTTTGAAATGACTAATCCAAGGTATGAAAGCCCTTTATGAGTTCAGACATCCCCCATTATAATGTGGGTGTTAAGGTCCGACAAAGACAGCCGTGTTGTAACCAAGCTGTGATAACTGCTTGATGGGTATGGGCAATATCAGAGGGCGGACAATAGATGAAAGGCTGCAAACATTGTCCATCGCATAAAAGCTAAGTGAGTTGTAAACAAATGAACATTTAATGTTTATTTTCTATAAAATAATATTGCCAAAATAACCACAATATGTTACAAAGCATCTCAAATTTCAGTATTTAAAAACAAAATATTAAATATTGACATCAACGATTTAACCCTTTGAACCCTTAGTCCCTGCACCTTTAGATACTCTGAGGGTGAAAAGATGGGGGAGGGATTTCTTTCTGAAAGTTTAATTCATTCACTACTGAGATGTTTTTTTCTGTTTCATTTTTACTGTAGGTTTGCCAGTGTTAGATATATTTCTTAGTGGGATGGGACTTGTCACCTTTGTCAGCGATTATACTTATGAGTTCAAAGGGAAATTCTGCTCTTAGTCATTGATAATATTGGTAAAATGTTGTGGTCCACCAACCACCTGCCTTATATTGCCAACTATACTACAATCGGGAATGCCTGTAGTAGCATTTATAGTCATGAATTTAATAGTCAACTGTTACTTAACCTTTCAAGATGCCTAATGCCTTAATTTGAAAGTCTCCATTGCCTTCTAAAAAAGATCTACAGGACGTGTATTACCTAACAGTCAAAGAAACCTCAGGATATATATGTCAAAAGGATTAATATGTTGATAATGGTTTATATAGAAGAAAAAATATCACAACGGTCACAGATTATTTTCTAGTTCAGTCAGATTTTGGTTGTTATAATCAGTGATAGTTAGCAAGCTTGTCTCATGGACCAATTCACTAGAAAAGTTTGAAAAGTTTGAGCCACATGGTTGCCCTGCTATTTTGGCTTTGTGTCTGACTGAGAAAAGTTTTATAAATACCCAAATGTGATTTAGTGAGATTTGAATGCTTAACTCAGAACAATGGCTAGCAAGCTTGTCCCGTGAACCAATTCACTAGTTCAAAATTATTTTAGAAATAAGTATTTTGTATAACATGTTCTGATTTGACTGTTTTATAGATCCTCTTATTACGCTGGATTGAATTTCCAAATATAAGCATCCACTTTTGTCCTTTGTCGGGTAAACATATCTGAACTAAAACATTTTATATTCTGCAATATTCTACTAATATACAATTGTTAAAAATTGAATTTTGAAAAAGTATCCTGTAGAGTCTGCTTAAGCAGAAGACATCAATACCGCAAATTTTGCCCTCTTTAAACTGTCTTTCGTTTTGAACAGATTTGCTTAACCTGTTTGTAGCCAAATATATTCTTTAATGCATCTCCTCTGCTGGATATGTCTCCTAAAAAAATGGATGAAAATAGAAAATCTTCATTGCAAGTTTGAAACAATTCTATTTTCATACACCTTACATTCAGTACATCTTTATCTACTCTCTGGCCATTTTTTTCATTTTGTAGACATGGTTTACAATTTCTTGTAGGGTTTTGCCATCTTGCTAAAAAAATTAACATCCTACCGAATGACAAGTTATCTTGTTTGCGGCACTGGACTGACGACTTACTAAAACATCTCGTCTGGCTGTGAACAGGTTAAAACAGACCAAATAGCCATTCAACTTCAGGTTCTCAATGTCACCATATAAATAACTGCTGCAGTGAGTTTCAGGGGTATCTTGCCAGACTTTTCTCTCTCTCTCTCTCTCTCCTACTACAAAATGCAGTTAATGCTGTCAAATGTTTTGATGTCTGTCAGTAGTATGAAATTATTCATGTATTAACTTGGCACTTCTTATATAAATGCAAACTCCTAACCCATCCCAACAGCTGTTACAGAGCACCTGTGGCCAATGAGCTCATCTCAAACTTTCAATGATGGGAAACACAAAGAGAAAAAAAAAAATTGATTAAATAAAATGTAATGTTGAAAATATTTATTGATATTTTTTTATGTGCATTCATTTTGGTCATGTTGTGGTGGTATTTTCATAAAGACTTCGTTATGCTTCATCTCTTATTTGGAACAGGCCTTTCAAAAGATATTGGTTATAGTTTGACTATTAACTTCCTTCCTTAAGGTTAATACTATGGGTTATTTCATGTAAGTTTCAATGTGGGCTAAGAGATCTATGTTATTTTAATACTTGAATTTCTGAGTGCATTGTGTTGAATATAGAAGAGTTAAGAACTGAAAAGTACAGTAATGGAAAAAGGTTAAGTTGGTCGGAAATGCCATGCATATATCATATTGAAATATTATGGCTTTTCATTTTGATTCAGAAAAATTGAGAGCGAGACCTGTTCATTTGAAATCATAAAGGCAACACAATTCTCATTTTTTGTCAGCTTTTCATCTCTAACTTCCTCCGAATGTAGCAGCTGAAATTTTCATTTCAATACAGGGCAGCATTCTTTCTCGTGTTGAACACATGAAAATGAAGGAAAATGATCAATTTTTGATAAAATGCTTCTCCAAGTCTACTTGAATTTCATGAAAAATTACAACCATTTGTGCAACTGTTTTCTTAAAGATCATTTTAGATGAAAATATATTTGTCTTCCATATAGTGTTCCCAGATTGATGTCTTCTGCCATATAAGATCAAATTTGTATGGTCTTGAAACCTAATTAAATAGCTCCAATACCAAAATAACCAAATAACTTGAAATCCATAATCAGACTAAGTTTGCAGGAAAAATGGATTAATTTCGTATTTCTTAAATCTATTGTATATGTATATTTATTTCATATCACATCATATTGTTTTTAAGGCTGGGTTTTGCAAACAGGGTTCCCTGGATTCCTTTGATTCCATGGCTGATTTTGAGTAATATACCGTTTGATTTCAAATGAAATACGTGATATTGATACTAAAAATCAAAATCAAAATGTATCCATTGAACCACACTTCAGTTGTGGGTTTTCATTAAAAAAGCCATGTAAAATTAATCTTAACTTTATATCTTTAACCATAGTCATATTTTTTTGGAAATTTCATACTTGAAAATTATCCTATATTATGTTTGTAAAAATGTATCTAGTCTGCAGTCTGCATCCACTTAATGGCTACTGCACCCCACTATATCATGTATGTTGACTTTGACTTATATATATATATATATATATATATATATATATATATATATATATATATGGTTCCAAAATTCTTTTGCTCAGTTTCTGGTTCTGTCAGTGAGAAAAGATGGACTGAAGGACTGTTAAATTTTGTAAATATTTCTCAGCAGGTACCAAATTTTTTAGAACCAAATAGCTTTGTTCGGAACCATATTTGCCCAATTTTGGTCTTGAAAATACCAAATAACAAACCCTACTTTCACCTACGTAGAATTGCCCACAACTTTTTGGGTAGTCTTTGTATAATGAATCTGCCATAAAATGTCTGTAGGAAAGCCTGACCTCTGTGTGTATATTGACACAGTGTACATCTGTTTGATTCTGTGGCCTGTGTAGGAGTACAAAGAAAACAAGTGTGCAATCCTTGTATGCTTTGTAAGGAGGGAGTTTGTTTTATAGGTGCGTCTTGTGGCTTAACTTCTGTGGTTTGCTTACTCTGAGGGCAACCGTCAGCAGATCATGATTTTTTTTTGTCTTATTTATTTGTGCCAAGATAGGCGTTTATTCCTGTGCCTGTACATATGTGCGCATATATATATATATATATATATATATATATATATATATATATATATATAATGTGTGTGTGTGTGTCTATAAATATATGTATATATATGTGAACGTATGGGCCTAGTGATTCCTGCATGTTTAGTTATATAGTGAAAGTAGAAAATGAATTATTCCTATAATTTCTCTCATATGGTCGTAGAGCGATGTTTATTTATCTCTCGTATGTATGGAGGGAGCCTGTATGTTAAATTTCAGAGACTTACTTGCTGGAAATTTTTCAAATTTTGCAGTTAGCCTCTGATTGGATTGTGGTCAGTAATGTTTTTATAAGTATAGGCATACACTCACTCACTACAATAATATCACAGAATTTCATTCATTTTTAAACAATGTTTCTTAATTCCAAATGAGAAATGTGAGTTTTATTGTCATTATTTATCACTGTTAGGCTGACAGTGACATACCAAAAAACTCTTACCACCTCTCGTTTCCTCCCACTCCTTCTATTTATGTCTGAAATTACAAAGGTGAGAACGTGTGTATCTATGGTCAGGCTTGTTTTATCATTCTTTTCTTGAGAAGTTTTAAAAGTGTTTTTAAACACTGGATTTTTTTCTCAATCTATCTATGACCATTTACATCATTTCAGATAAATTACAAATTAGTTCTTGATATGCTATCTCCACATTTCAAACGTAACATATGCAGTAACAATATAGATTATAGATGTCCACATGCACTACACGCGCATATATATATATTATAAAGAAATGGATATGTAATACAAAAGGAATATTTATAAATGTGTTTTATTACTTTGAAATGATCCCCTGTTATTAAACAATGAATGTATCATTGGACCTAGATAACATAAATAGAATAAACAATTGAAGAAAATGGGGATGCTGCAGAAATTGAACCTATGACCAATAAGGTAACTACTTCAAAAGAGGTGTTGCTATTGCCATTTTGCAAAATAGCTGCCTGTAATTCAAAGGCCCAAATAACTGCTTTAACTTGAATTTTAACGAGAATTTGGAGTTGAAACAGTTATTTGGGCCTTGCATTACTGCTTTTTAGCTTAGTGGTTAGGGCAATGCTACGTTAAAGCATGATAGGGTGACCGTTCGATTCCTGCAGCCGCCCCATCTTCTTTAATTGTTTATTCTACTTAGGCTGTCTTGGCTAAATGATACGTTCACCTAGTTGTAACAGTATATTATTTCAAATAGTAACAGAATAATAAAATGCAAATATATATTTACCCCCATACATACACGTATACCTTGATTAGTGCTGTCAGTCTATTCCAAATACTGTTCAAAACTACTCCATTCAAAGTCTTAGTATGATTTAATGCCCCATTCTCCACTGATCTTGAGTTGTATTAATTTGTACTGCAATACCTTAAGTGTAGTACATCAAAACCTATCGTTAACCTCTGTATCTATTTGGACATCTGTCCTGCGTTGATACAAGTTTGGTTAAAGACCCTAGATGAGGAAGGTTTCATTCATTTTTTTTTTAGTCATCTCTTCTGGCTTACATACAAGAAAATGTATGTCTGGATTAAATAAGTATAAAGAGCTTCTAATTGTTTTGTATCAAGTGCTTTTGATCATACTCTTGGCCATTATCCAGATGCACTCAACTTTATGCACACAAGCACGCACATTCACTGAATTTATACACTCCTTGTTGAAATGATAATGGTAAAGTCTCCATCAGATGATAACCATAAGACACCCCAGCAATATATCACAATATCACCAGACTATGTTTGTTCCCAGTCATAATATGAAAATGCCAAATATTTGTAGATGCAGTTTCTAGCATGTCAAGAACCAGTTGATGGAAAATTCTCGATTCCATTCCGATCAAATCAAAATCAAATTATCTGATGAGCTAGGAGATCATCAGAATATCATGCTGAATCCTTCATACTATTTCTTGGGGAAATGGGGATTACCTGGTGATACCCATTTCCTATCCAAGTAATGTGAGGCAAGTTGTATTCTTGGTACCAGCAGCATAGAGTAATCCCTGAGTAATCCTTTTTTGGGAAAGCTGACATTACTGTGAAGTGAACGCAAGCTACCTCTTGTGGAATTTGAACTCTATTTGCAGATTTCATTTTCTATGCTGTCTACTATTGAACCGACTCTACACACCAAAGTGAAGAAAGCTAACTTTCCTTTCATTTTGTAGAAATGTATTTTAATTGCTTGACATGACTTGTGTATTTTGCTTGCAACTCTTTTTATATTTTTCTAACTAAGGTTCTCATGGATCGTCACCATATAGTTTTAAAAAGAACTCTGACAGGTCTTCTCTAAGGAGGGATAGCGACTGCTCCAAGATATCTAGTAAAGATGGGATTCTCAGTGATATTTTTAAAATATTTCCTAAAGAATAGTTGGGTTTTTTTTTTTAGTTTTTTTTTCCCCCACTTTTTTTTAATAATGATGTATTTTTTCTGGTGCTTATTGTAAAATGGTTCAATGCTATTCACTGTCTTTTAAAAAAAAAAAAAAAGATTGTTTTTATTGCATTGTAGTAATTTATTCAAGTGAAACTTGGCTATTGATCAAAGCCTATACTTTTATGTATGATTTTGATGTCCGTTAAAAGTATATGCCCACCTAAGCTGCAGAACAGAATTAGACAAATCTATGTCAGCATGTATAACATGACCCTAGGGATGTTATAGGCCACTTAAAAACTAAGATTCCACCCCCAACCCCCAGGGATGGGTGACCATTGGGGAATATCAAGTGCCATAAACTGAACAAAACTTGTTCAGGCCTGGTAAGATGGGTCTTACCATCACTTGTTCGCGTGTACCTAACTCCATGACACCCTCCAGGAGTGTACAAGCAGAGAATGCTGATACATGCAAATATCATGTTAGGAATCTCATTTATAAATTTTTGAACTGATCAATGTACAGTTACCTCTCCTACATTGTCTACACGACACAAGGTCTCCAGAAGTTGAGGATTAATTCCAATAAAATCTCATTGAATGATGGGCTATGGGCTACAAAAGGAATGATCACATTTGGGGGCAGATCCAGGAATCGTTTTTTTTGATTGAGAGATAGTTTTCATTTAGAATGGCCATGGAGTAAGAGAGTGGTGTTCAAATTTTGGGGCAGATCCATGCACAGTTACTTCCCTACCATCATAACTATATGTCCACCCCTGCGCAATATCTCTAAAAGTTATCTATGAATTCAAAGTTTTCACTGAAGGATAGGAAATAGGCTACAGAAAAAGTAGTCGAATTTGGGGACAGATCTATGTAATCTTTACAGTTACCTCCCTCTCCCTACCTTCGCTGCATTGTAGCATATGTCCTAAAAATATCCCGAAAAGTTATCAGTGAATTAGAAAAAGAAAAAGAATTTAGAAAAAGTAGACCAATGCTATATTCTATATTCTATATTTTTCATCTGATCCTCACGAAAAATAACTAAGGAAATGTTCCATATTCTTTTGTGCTATTTCCACATTGTGAAATTCCATCGTATTAAAAAGTTTTTCATTAATAGATGGATGAAAGTATATTGTATTACTTGAAAATATATCTTGACATTAAATAAAGAGTAATCCATTCCTAGATATTTTGTAAACTGAGGTGGGAATATGCCGTTGATTCAATGGCATGTCTACTCAATTTTGTAAAAATAATTCATTTTTTCTCATAATACACCATAAAACTTAATATGAATTCGCCAGCAGTCAATAATTGAACAACCATAGCATCAAAATTGAAAGTCGCGTAATAAAATTCCATCAAAGAATAAATATGGTCAGAATAAATTCTATTTATGATATCACTTGGCATTTTCCACTCGAAATCATCTGAAATATAGTTAAAAAAAAAGAAACGTTTAGATTCTCCAGAGTATTAGGAGTCTATTGGAAACCCTATGCCAATTTTCAAGTCTGCAGACAAAACAGTATGGGCAGGAGCGATGGAACACTCAAACTCATAAACAAACACACACATATATAAAAAGGGAAAAACGGTTTGCCATCTGTGATGGCTATGGTTGTTCAATCATAGACACATTGCAATTTTTGCTAATTCATTGGTACTAATGGTTCATAGGTTCTACTTATGTATTGTCTTAGTACCCATTGCTTTTATAACAGTTGAAAAGGTGTCATGAATAAAAATTGTTGGTGAAGCTGTACTCTATAATATAGACCTCTTTGAATCAACCAGTCAGATGATTATTTCAGGATACTTAAGAGTTAATGATCCCAGCTGGAAAAAGGATGTGATATTTCAAATTCACTAACTTTTCAATCTTGGTGAACATCAAACAGCAAGATTTTGTCTCTCTTTTTACTGGAAGTACCTCTCAGAAACTTTCCCTCCTACAAAAAAATCTATATTCACTCTTGTGGTAACCAATTTTATTAGTAGTTTTAGTATGTTTGTGCATAATCTTGGCAAGGACCTCCAACACTTGGTTGTGTTTCAATACACACCCACTCAGTGTACACCAAAACGTCACTAGGGCATAAAATAAAATGAAAGGCTGGGATCATGTTTTCTTAATGTCCTTGTTCAGTTGTAGTTCAAATATAAACAATGTTATAATTTTTAGTTGAGTATGAATAGAAGATCGTATTTCTCGGTCAGCATAAGGAAAAGACACAAACCAGAATTGGAGATTTAATTTTTGAATGAAATAAGGACCTGAGTTGATCACTCCTCCATAAATTTCTCACCTGCTTGGTCAGGAGAAAAAATGCTGATGCCCCTCCTCTGTCAGATTAGTTAAGGACCAATCAGGAGAAAAAAAAAAAAAAAAAAATCCTCTTTCTATTTTCCAAGTTACTAGAGTCTACCCATTTGTAACGAGAAAGTTTGAAGCTCTTCCAAGTGGCATCTTAATTTCAAATGAATTCCAAAGAGTTTCAGAGCAAAAAAAAAATTTTTTTTTCTTCTCGTCTTACACAAGAACTCACTATGAAAGTCTGTCCTTAATGGCAACTGATTCATATGATGAAGTTGCGTTGAAAATTATTCAAAATATTTATCAGTTGAAAATTACTCAATCTGGAAACTCTGTAAAGAGAAATGCATGATCCAAGTCTATCTTATCTTGTGTTTTTCAGTGCATTAATATAAATTCCACCCCCCTCTTTCTTTTTCTTTTTTTTTAAAGCTCTATTAATATTATTACCATCTTCAACTCCCCTTCCAAGCCTGTTACTTCTTCACCACCCCCCTGTATGTTTTTCCTTTCCTTTCTATTCAGTGGTAGCAAGATAAGATAGGTTATAACCATTCTATGTAATCAATACTACCAGTAACCACACACACACACACACACATACCGACTGATAGTCTAAATATATTTCTCATAAATGCCACTTGCTGTTTTACTCTTTTGAATATCCTTTACGTGGCTGGAAACGAGGGAGAAAATAGTTATTTCAGATGTGTTCTTTGTCTGGTTTTCATCTTACAAAGTTGAGTGTCAGTAAAATTGATGCAGACAATGTTAATGTCTGTTGATGATTTAAAAAGGAATTGACAAGCCGTGCAATGAAATGTTGTGTCTCAGCCTGACATTTTGAAATGGCTGAATTGATTTTGTTATTGAAATATAGGGACCACCTCCCTAACTGGTGATTATCAAAACTAGCTAAATCTGTGGAAATTCTGTGGCTAAAATTATTCATTATCTGCTGTCTTGGCTCTTCTTACGCCTTTTGTCTGTATCTTCTCATTCTCACTATCTCTGTTGCTCATCCATGGTTTTTATCTATGTATTATACAATCATGGATTAATTTCTGAAGTGAAAATCTTCCTACTGTCTCAGTAAACTACCTAACTTTATTTTCTGCCCTCTCTCTTCCTACTCTTCTTGAATTACCTTACTTTTTCTGTCTGTTATCGCTGAAAGTGAACATTTTGAATGCAAGTAGGAACAAGCTGAATATTATTATGGATATTCCAATATGAAGATTTTGATGAAATAAAACAATTCTCATAATTCATTATCTTTTGTCAATTCATTTTGTGTTAAATCAATAGTGTAAGAATTTAGGTATCTACTTCAATAATGAATCCTGTGATCTTTCTTTTTCTCATTCTCTCTGTAACAATGGACTTTTCCTCTTAAAGTGCAATCTTAAAACAATATATCCTACCGATTGTGTGAAATGATAGACACTAGTTTTCGTTGTTTTTTTTGTTTGTTTGTTTGTTTTTTTTGCTAAAAAAAAGAACCATCTCAGAAATTAAAATGTATCTCTAAATATTATCATGGAATAACTAGTTTCAAAATATATTTTGTATGTAAATCTTGAATTAGAGCCGCATATTTCTGCCAGTGTCTAAGGTTCAAGCCACGATTTCAAACATTGATGTTCAAAATAGGTGTGCGGTCACCACTTGGGAGACAGCTTCAACACAATCTTCTCTCGATTTTCTGGATTGTCTTATTTGAAAAATTACATGAATAAATGCATTGATTTTAAGAGGAGGAAAACTAAATTTACAATATCATACACAAAATCGAATTTAAGCATTTGAGTAGTTAGAATCGATTTGCTGACAAATATTACTGTTATGTTTGTGCAACTTCAAAGAGAAGAATTTCAAGTGATTTGCTTTTACAACTGATGTTTCCAATTTTCCAATCAGCACTCCTGATGGCCAAAACAACGAAGAGTTAGAAAAATAGATCTGGATCTACTTTGAGCTGTAAGCTTACTTGTACATCATTCTTCATCTATCCCGTCTGACTGACTGTCTTCTCTGTCTGTCTATTCCATCTCACTGTCCGTCTAACCAGTCTGCCCCCCAACCTGTCTGTTCATTCCATCTCCCCCCCCTCCGTCTGTGCGTCCCGTCTCCCCCCCTCCGTCTGTGCGTCCCATCTCCCTAACCCTAACCCTTACCCTAGAGCACCTAATCTTGCACCGTGTTAATCCCTGGGTCCAGTAAACTTTATGGGCAAATTTTTTGACCCTAGGGTGCAGCTATTTTTGAGTTTTTAAGACCAATACGTATTCATTGTCTTTATGGTGTTAGATACATACACACACACACTCACAC
>OY735209.1:20247250-20249750 GCA_963457665.1 Thysanoteuthis rhombus
ATACGATGAATGTATATATATATATATAAATATATATACATGTTTGTATAGGATGAGTGTATATATATATATACATGTTCGTATAGGCTGAGTGTATATATATATATATGTATATACATGTTTGTATAGGCTGAGTGTATATATATATATATATATACATGTTTGTATAGGCTGAGTGTATATATATATATATACATGTTTGTATAGGCTGAGTGTATATATATATATATATATATATATATATACATGTTTGTATAGGCTGAGTGTATATATATGTATATACATGTTTGTTTAGGCTGAGTGTATATATATATATATATATATATATATATATATGTTCGTATACGATGAGTGTATATATATATATATATATATGTTCGTATACGATGAGTGTATATATATATATATATATATGTTCGTATACGATGAGTGTATATATATATATATATATATATACGTTTGTATACGATGAGTGTATATATATATATATATATATATATATATATATATATATACATACATGTTTGTATACGATGAGTGTATATATATATACATGTTTGTATACGATGGGTGTATATATGTATATATATATATACATGTTTGTATACACTGAGTATTTATATATATAAATATACATATATATATATGTGTATACACTGAGTATTTATATATATAAATATACATATATATATATGTGTATACGCTGAGTATATATATATATATAAATATAAATATACATATATATATATGTTTGTATACGCTGAGTATATATGTATTTATATATGTTTGTATACGCTGAGTATATATGTATATATATATGTTTGTATACTCTGAGTATATATGTATATATATATGTTTGTATACGCTGAGTATATATGTATATGTATATGTTTGTATACGCTGAGTATATATGTATATATATATGTGTGTGTGCACACGATGAGTATATATATATATGTGTGTGTGTGTATACGATGAGTATATATATATATATATATGTGTGTGTGT
Organism: Thysanoteuthis rhombus; assembly: GCA_963457665.1. Classification (NCBI taxonomy): domain Eukaryota; kingdom Metazoa; phylum Mollusca; class Cephalopoda; order Oegopsida; family Thysanoteuthidae; genus Thysanoteuthis; species Thysanoteuthis major. Next base: position 20,248,259 of record OY735209.1, read on the forward strand.
ACATGATGAGTATATATATATATATATATGTGTGTGTGTATACACTGAGTATATGTGCGTGTGTGTATATGCTGAGTATATATACATGTGTGTGTGTATATGCTGAGTATATATACATGTGTGTGTGTATATGCTGAGTATATATACATGTGTGTGTGTATACGCTGAGTATATATACATGTGTGTGTATACGCTGAGTATATATACATGTGTGTGTATACGCTGAGTATATATATGTGTGTGTGTATACGCTGAGTATATATATGTGTGTGTGTATACGCTGAGTATATATATGTGTGTGTGTATACGCTGAGTATATATATGTGTGTGTGTATACGCTGAGTATATATATGTGTGTGTATACGCTGAGTATATATATGTGTGTGTGTGTATACGCTGAGTATATATATGTATGTGTGTATACGCTGAGTATATATATGTGTGTGTGTATACGCTGAGTATATATATGTGTGTGTGTATACGCTGAGTATGTATATGTGTGTGTTTATACGCTGAGTATATATATATGTGTGTGTGTGTATACGCTGAGTATATATGTGTGTGTATACGCTGAGTATATATGTGTGTGTATACGCTGAGTATATATATGTGTGTGTATACGCTGAGTATATATATGTGTGTGTATACGCTGAGTATATATATGTGGGTATGTATACGCTGAGTATATATATGTGTGTGTGTATACGCTGATTATATATGTGTGTGTGTGTGTGTGTATACGCTGAGTATATAAATGTGTGCGTATACACTGAGTATATAAGTGTGTGTGTATATGCTGGGTATATATATACATGTGTTCATGTATACGCTGGGTATATATATACATGTGTGTGTGTATACGCTGTTTATATATATATACATGTGTGTGTGTGTTCGCTGAGTATATATATACATGTGTGTGTGTATACACTGGGTATATATATATGTGTGTGTGTATACGCTGTGTATATATATATGTGTGTATACACTTAGTATATATATATATATATATATATATATATATATATATATATATATATGAATACACATATATATATGTGTATACGCTTGGTATATATATATGGATATAGATATACATATATGTATATGTTTGTATATGCACAGTATATATATGTATATATATATATATATATATATATATATATGTGTGTGTGTATATATTCATACATACATAGTACATATAAATATGTATATATTTATACATACAAAGTACATTTAGATATGTATATATTCATACCTACACAGTACATATAAATATGTATATATTCATACCTACACAGTACATATAAATATGTATATATTTATACCTACACAGTACATATAAATATGTATATATTTATACATACACAGTACATATAGATATGTATATATATATATATATATATTCAGTACATATAAATATGTATATATATACAATATTTATAAATGAATATGTATATATTCAAACATACACGGTACATATAAATATGTA
>OY735209.1:20252250-20265189 GCA_963457665.1 Thysanoteuthis rhombus
AGTTACATGTGACATATGGCTCAATTGCTGGCTCAGTTTTCCATTATTGTGTGTACTTGTGGCATTATTCATCTCATCATCTGATAGAATACATTCATTCATTATATATATATATATATATATATATATATATATATATATATATATATATAAGCACACACGTATGTTACATTTAGATTGTTAAATCCCTTGGGATTATGTGAACTCCTTGACCATTTCTGTAATTTCGTTGAATCATTATTCTCACAATCAGTGATGGTTAACAAGCTTGTGCTGCTGACCAATTACTACTGTCATGAGTTTGATCCTCCCTGGGCGGTACACCGTGGTCTTGCATTAAAATATGTTAAACCATAAATATCAAGTATATTCAGCTCCAGTGTTTACAGTGTATGTGCTACACAGTTTGACACAAGGCCAAAGTAGTGGAGTTCTCGTTGAGGATCAAAATGGCCAGCATCACAAAGTTGTTAACATTTATTGCTCCAGAATGAATGTAAATCTGAAAAAACATGCATGTAAATAATCAATACTTATTTAATGAAAAATCCTTCAATTTTATTGATATATGAATTATCATCATGCATAGCTTTATCTATAAGTCTGTGGACTAATTATGAAGGAAGCATTTTTTTGATGCAGCATTTTCTTTTTTCAACATAACCTTGTTCCCTGTCAATGCAATTAATCCAACACTTGTCCATCAATCGCATAGATTAAATATTATACTGTCGAAACTTTATATCAATATTCAGTCTATAACTGTCAGGCTATGGACTCTTTGATCCACTTTCAAGTTCTTCGGGAAATTTTTTATCAGTTGTTCGTTGAAATATAGTAAATAAAGATAGTGTTACATTTCAGAAGTACTAGGAGCTTGAATGTTAATCCTTTGAAAATGGTATTTATGTAATCGAGCTGTTGATTCCAACAAATTTCTTTAAAAAAATAAAGAGATGTTGAACATTATGGTAATTCTATTTTAGCTGCATGCTTCAGTGAAACATTGATTTTACAAGCTCTCCATTTCAATTGAAATAGCGATTGAAAAAAAATTCATGTCATTAACGTTCCTAATTCCAGCCTTCAAAAACGTTGTGTATCTGATGAATGGAAAAATGTTGTCTCTTTCATTCCAAGGACTGATGAATGCTTTGCGAAATGCACTATTTCAATCAGGTCAACAATTGACCTTCTCGAGTCATTGAGTACAGTGGACATTAGCATAATTAACTATTCGATAGATATCATCGGGTTGAAGTTTTCGGAGATGTGGAGTAACTCGGTACCATATATGCCAGTAGATAAGACAGACATTTGATTTTTTTTTTTTTAATTCATGATACAAATATTTCACTGCATTGAACGTGCTGAGTTAATGACTTAGTGTCTATCTACTCAAGTCCATTTACACATGAATGTAGCATATGATTTTTTTAATATAAAATGATTAAAACTAAAAAATGACATCAGCAGAAAATATTGATCCTCTCTTGGAGGAAAGAGAAAAATGTGAAGCAAATAACACACACACACACTCATATATATATATATATATATATATATATATATATATACACACATATCTGACTGTAACAACTGGTTTACTACAGGTATTTGGAGAACTATCACCAACTGCTACTGGTTCATGCCCCATAACTGTCCTTATCAACCCCAGATAAAAAATTTGTTCAATTAAATGTCCATATTTTGTACTGGCGTAAGTGCATGAGGTATTTGGAAAATTACTGAATATTCGAGTAAATGTAGGGTATTAAACAAGAAAGAAATCAAGAACCCAGAAAACAAAGAAACCCTGTTTGCTTAATTAGTAATGTAGGGCATTTTCCTTCATGCAGATTAGTAACAAGGAACAATATAATCTTTCATGAGTGCAATTGCCCCCCCCCCTTATTTTTTGTCTGATTTTCAAATTAAAAGCCTATTAAGAAATTAATAATGGTTATTTGTACACAAGACTGCTCATCCATTTTAGTCTGGAAACTTCTATTATAGATCCCATCCTTTTATGAAGGAATTCCGAGGAGTGAATTTCCCCCATTAATCAATTGATACATTCTTTATTATTTGAACCACATTTGTCTCACCAGCTTTCTCTTTGCCCATCAAATATACTACGCCTGATATCATGCCTGGTGTTGGTCAACACCAGGCAACAATGACGGGGGTTTGATTTACACCTGGCGACAATGACGGGGGTTTGATTTACACCTGGCGACAATGACGGGGGTTTGATTTACACATGGCGACGATGACGGGGGTTTGATTTACGCCTGGCGACGATGACGGGGGTTTGATTTACGCCTGGCGACGATGACGGGGGTTTGATTTACGCCTGGCGACGATGACGGGGGTTTGATTTACGCCTGGCGACGATGACGGGGGTTTGATTTACGCCTGGCGACGATGACGGGGGTTTGATTTACGCCTGGCGACGATGACGGGGGTTTGATTTACGCCTGGCGACGATGACGGGGGTTTGATTTACGCCTGGCGACGATGACGGGGGTTTGATTTACGCCTGGCGACGATGACGGGGGTTTGATTTACGCCTGGCGACGATGACGGGGGTTTGATTTACGCCAGGCGACGATGACGGGGGTTTGAAATTCACACAAAATTTCATTATTCAAAAAATTCCATAAATGCATATGTGATTGGAATTTCAGCGCAGCCTGTACTCTGAATTTTTCCACCAAAGCAATATTTTAGTTTTTGTCTATGAGGATATAGCCAAATAGATACATCATGAGAGCTGATACCAGGACATGCTTATTGCTACTTCATTGAACATCTGTTATGTCTCAGAAAACTAAATGATATATAAAACTCGTATCATGTTATTGTTGTCATTCATTATTGAAACACATCTTTTTGGTTTTAGGACTCAATATTGTAACACCGAATTGTAGGAGGGGGGAAAAAAATCCTGTTTCTACAGGAAGTGAGGATGGCTTTACAGTTAACAGAACAGCTCTAGAAATGGAGTCGAGAATATTTTTCATTCATTCAACGCTAATGCCCTTGGTAAAGGCGTGAATCCACCTCTTTTCCCTCCAGCTATGTGTAAATCAAGAAGACTGCTCCTCTGCCTTAGCTGGCAACCAGTCTAAGAGACGTCTGAAATAGACCTGATTAATATAACTCTTTGTCCGAAAGTATGGTTACAGACAGTGTAGGGAATGTGTTCCCAAAATTGATAGTTGATGAGGCTCTACTAATAGTTCAATGACCCATGGGCTTAGCAAACGAAACTATGATAGGATGCATTGTGTCATTAGAAATTCATCCCGGGACAGATAAAAACATCGAATTAGAAAGTTATTTCACCTACGCATCTTTCTTGTTCAGTCACGCAATGCAAACTAATTTGTTTCATACTATGATGATGTCATTATCAAAGCCCGTAAAACCTCATTTACTTCATTTTGTAGTGACACATGGTTTCCAGTAGACTTGTAAAAGAGATCTACAGGACTTATAAGTCCTCAGAGTGCAGTAAAGATGAGCTGTCTGATCAGTTCCCAGGGTTTTCTACTTTATTACTTGGCCACATACAAGTTTAAGTAGTTAGGGGAGAGTTTTAAAAATGAATGAATTAACTATTAAAAATACTTTTCATGACGATACAGGAATACCTTGAATAATGCGATTTTAATTAGTACAGGTTTTGATGTTGTTTGGTTAAGGTATTGCTGACCAAATTAATGTAACTAGATACAAGTTGAAAAAAAAAGCATTGAATTGTAACAAGACCTATGTATACTTGTACTTGAAAAATAAATTTTCTCTCCATTCTTTTGTGTGGAAAGAAAGAAAAATGTTTCTCAGACCTGAATATCTGACTTCCAAATTTGGTTCAGAGTTAGGTAACAAGATCACAAAAGAGCTGAGCATATATTTGCCAATAAATATTTCATATTTAGATATCATGAAAATTTGCCAACATTTTTTTGATATTTATCATCTGTTATCTTCAACCTCAAAAGGATTCTCTCTCTTTTTATCAGAAATAATTCTGAAACTTTTTTCAGTAGTGGTAGGCAACTTTTTTAAAACCCGATTCCAGTTTAGTGGAGGTAGAAGGGGGGATAATAGCATTTTTCTCCATTTACCGTATTTATGAAGCATTTAATGGTTTTTCTACTTGGAGAATTTCTTTTTGGTTCATACAGACGAAGTCGCTTGTGATAACTTCGGGTCAGGGTCTTTAAGATAACAATAACTGGTTGATAAGATTAAGAAAAGGATGTAAACATTGGAACAATTTATATCCATTGTTATTAAATTCACATCTCATTATAATTCACCATATGTCTCTGTATGTGACAGCATACTGCAGAATAGGACCCAGGTGCAGTTTTTTTGCAATTACTTTCAGAAAATTACACCCAAAAATGTTTTTTTAATGATGTAAATTCATGCTAAAAGAAACATTTCTTTGTGCCCTCTCTCCAAATCCACTGGGTGCTGATGAAGAAATGCCCAACCGCAAACTTACACTGTATATCATTCATTGCTGATTAGAAACACTTTATCTCAATAATAATTGGTACTCCGGATTCGTTCATGGTGAAAGGCTGAGAGTTGAAGGGAGAACGCCTGTCATCCACTATCAGTCAAGTGGTGTGCGTGTGAACATTTAACATTTAAAGTAAACTGAAAAAAAACAAAAAAAACTCTAGAAGTAACAAGTATCACTTTTTAAAAACAAATAAAATACTGATTTCTATCTATTTTTCTTTTTAACAATAATTCAGCCCATTCGTTAGGACGGGGGATTTCAACTTGTTATAAAAATTTATTATGAAATTCATTCACTTTTTGAATGAATTATTTAAATCATTTCAAATAGTTAGAGAGTAACTGATTTTGATAATGATAAACATCTGTGATTATAATATACAGCTTCCTCTGTGATACTCGATGACTTTTATGTAATTGAACCTTTGTGGATGAAAAAAAAAAAACGGTTAACCTCAAACTGTTTCTACAATGGCTGAAAATAGTTGTGCCTGCATTCAAATATCAGCAGCAGTTCCATTTAAATATACTTACTTTAGCTCCATTATAATGAAGAAGGAATTCTCTTGCAACTTTCTTTCATAAAAAAGGGAAGTTCAAATGAGAATTTTTTTAAAAAACTTGTTGAAATTTGTCAAATTTTTAGTGATTTATTTTTCTTTTTTTCCTCCTCCTGACCTGGAATAACACTTTGTTTTGTCTAGACTTTCTTTGAACTGCCATGCATCAATAAGATTGCACTGGTTATCCCCTTTGTGTTGGGCTGGGGGGGGATGACCCAAAACACTTTATACATATACAGGTACCCCTTCCTTTTCTAAAGTTTGCTTCACACCACTTTTTCATGTACAAAAAAAAATGAAAAGCAAAAATACTGTTCAATGTTTGTTTTGCAGTAATCCATTATAGAGGCAGCACATACCCTCTCCCTCTTTCCTACGCTCAAGTTTCCTGTACTTCCCATAATGCCAACTTCTGACTAGTCTGCCTAACATACCATCATCACCAATTTTTATGTTTGAGAATGCTAGGGAAAAAAATTTACCATATAAATTAATAGTTATTACGTCTTAACTTCTTGCTGTTTCTACTTGTTTACCACTTGTGGTATTTCAGTGTGAAGTGATATAAGTTTCAACAAAAATATTGTATGTTCCCTTTTGACTATTTATTCAGGTGAATTGAGATATATTTTCATGATCGGGCCATTTTTTTCTTTCTTCTAAATAATGAATGATTTTTGTGTCAGAAGCAAGGAATAAGTTGCTCCTTGCCCTTCTGAATATGTTCCATATAAAGTATGTACACCAAACTTTTTGCTAAAGAATTTAGTCTTTAAGGCTCAACCAATACTGGAATATTCAAAGCTGACTGTGTGACATGGTGCAATAATGTCCTGCAGTCATCTCCCAAGTGTGCGATGTGAATTTTTCCAATTGTAGGAAAACTTATTTCAAGCTTTGAATGTATACAGTACAGGTATTATGTCTCTCTTCCAACATATAGTTGCCAATATAATCGTTTCATCACCAGATTTTGTAAGATCTCAATCTTTTTGTAATAAATGAAAGAAGGAAGACTTGATAAGTATACATATGGGTATGCTGATATAAAAGTTTTGTTCATTGACTACTGAAATGTTGAAATTTAATTCATTCCACAATTTACTGTTGGTGTGCTGCAACACAGATATATTTCTTAATGTGCTATCATAGAATGAATTTTTAAAACTACTGGGTTACTGGGTAGAAAGGCAAAAAAATATGGAACCCTGTTCAAATACCCCTGTCCATTTTTCATCTCCCCTCTTGAAAGTTGTTTTTCTTTAGATATCATCGAATGTGTATATATACACGCAAACACACACACACACACATATATATATATATATATATACACATACACACACAATACAAATCAGGAATGCAATATGATATAATATAAGAACCAATGTATGATGGGTTTATTTCATACTGTTTGATGCATTAAACATAACGTTGATCTTGAGTAGTGCTTAAAATATAATGGAGTAAGGATTCGTCATTTGTCTGAAGAAGCTTGAACAGGGCAGAAATGTAAACATGTTTGTGTCGCAAATCCTTACTTCATTATATATATATATATATATATAAGGATATCCCAGTACCAAAGACGCATGGATTTCCGACATACGCTCTAGCTAAATTTTGTAAAAAATGAGTATCAAAGTGCTTTCTCTATAATCAAGCAATGGCCAATGAGAAATGGAATATTCAGTCTCAAAAAATGTAGTCACTAGTAAGATTTCCCACATCAAATTCACCCCAGTGTCACATTTTGCCTTAGTGGGGAGGCAAATAAATCTCTCTACAATAATTTTTAATGACCACTTTCAATGTATTTTTTGTTTGTTGTCAACGAGGACATATTTCGATATAACTCCCCCACCACCACCTGATACCTCATTTTAATGAAATTCTTTCAAGTGAAATAATCAGATGTCACCAGTTATTATCACATCTAATGTTTAGAGCTGCTATTTTCTTGAGTTGAGGGCCGCCTTGGCCTGCAGCTGTCGGGGTCTGGTTTTGTTTCATCACATTCCAAATTTAATATTATTGCTTTTTGTACCTTAAGATTTTACCATTTATTCCCAATTTTTCTTTTCTCTCTTCTTCTCTCTTTTAATCTTTTTGCTGATGTCTTTCATTTCCTTTTTACTCTCTACTTCTGCCTTCTCCACGCTCCCTGCTTCTGCTCACTTTCTTCTCCACCACTCTCTGCGGTTCTGCATTCTCTCTCACCCACCGCCCTCTCTGCTCTCTCTCTCTTTCTCTTCTCCACCCTCTCTGCTCTCTTTCTCTTCTCCACCCTCTCTTCTCTCTCTCTCTTTCTCTTCTCCACCCTCTCTTCTCTCTCTCTTTCTCTTCTCCACCCTCTCTTCTCTCGCCCTTTCTCTTCTCCACCCTCTCTTCTCTCGCCCTTTCTCTTCTCCACCCTCTCTTCTCTCGCTCTTTCTCTTCTCCACCCTCTCTTCTCTCACTCTTTCTCTTCTCCACCCTCTCTTCTCTCGCTCTTTCTCTTCTCCACCCTCTCTTCTCTCGCTCTTTCTCTTCTCCACCCTCTCTTCTCTCGCTCTTTCTCTTCTCCACCCTCTCTTCTCTCGCTCTTTCTCTTCTCCACCCTCTCTTCTCTCGCTCTTTCTCTTCTCCACCCTCTCTGCTCTCTCTCTCGCTCTTTCTCTTCTCCACCCTCTCTTCTCTCGCTCTTTCTCTTCTCCACCCTCTCTGCTCTCTCTCTCGCTCTTTCTCTTCTCCACCCTCTCTGCTCTCTCGCTCTTTCTCTTCTCCACCCTCTCTGCTCTCTCGCTCTTTCTCTTCTCCACCCTCTCTTCTCTCGCTCTTTCTCTTCTCCACCCTCTCTTCTCTCGCTCTTTCTCTTCTCCACCCTCTCTTCTCTCGCTCTTTCTCTTCTCCACCCTCTCTGCTCTCTCGCTCTTTCTCTTCTCCACCCTCTCTTCTCTCGCTCTTTCTCTTCTCCACCCTCTCTTCTCTCGCTCTTTCTCTTCTCCACCCTCTCTTCTCTCGCTCTTTCTCTTCTCCACCCTCTCTTCTCTCGCTCTTTCTCTTCTCCACCCTCTCTGCTCTCTCTCTCGCTCTTTCTCTTCTCCACCCTCTCTTCTCTCGCTCTTTCTCTTCTCCACCCTCTCTGCTCTCTCTCTCGCTCTTTCTCTTCTCCACCCTCTCTGCTCTCTCGCTCTTTCTCTTCTCCACCCTCTCTGCTCTCTCGCTCTTTCTCTTCTCCACCCTCTCTGCTCTCTCGCTCTTTCTCTTCTCCACCCTCTCTTCTCTCGCTCTTTCTCTTCTCCACCCTCTCTTCTCTCGCTCTTTCTCTTCTCCACCCTCTCTTCTCTCTCGCTCTTTCTCTTCTCCACCCTCTCTTCTCTCGCTCTTTCTCTTCTCCACCCTCTCTTCTCTCGCTCTTTCTCTTCTCCACCCTCTCTTCTCTCGCTCTTTCTCTTCTCCACCCTCTCTGCTCTCTCTCTCGCTCTTTCTCTTCTCCACCCTCTCTGCTCTCTCGCTCTTTCTCTTCTCCACCCTCTCTGCTCTCTCGCTCTTTCTCTTCTCCACCCTCTCTGCTCTCTCGCTCTTTCTCTTCTCCACCCTCTCTGCTCTCTCTCTCTCTCTTTCTCTTCTCCACCCTCTCTGCTCTCTCTCTCTCTTTCTCTTCTCCACCCTCTCTGCTCTCTCTTTCTCTCGCTCTTTCTTTTCTCCACCCTCTTTGCTCTCTCTTTCTCTCACTCTTTCTCTTCTCCACCCTCTCTGCTCTCTCCATGAAAGGAAAAGTCCCCTTTACCTCTTCGTTTTGTTTTGTTTTGTTCTGTTTCTTTATCACTCCACTACCCCCCCTTGGGACTAGCACCCCTTTCCCCCAGGATTGTCACCCCATTGTCATAAGATTAAAAAAGCATTGGACATGTGGTAGTGTTGAATGTATCGACTCAAATAGGAACTTGCATCCCAAGTAACTAATTCTAATTTGGGATTGTTAATTCCATGAACCTCACTTAGCCCGTCTTTGAACTGCTACAAGTTTCTGATTTCAGAAACCACATTCATCCGGGGGTGAGAGCAGTTGGAAACAGCGTCTCTCTCGATCAATCAGTTTGGAGCTTATGATGAAAATGGAATGAACAGCACACACACACACACACACACACACACACACACTCACATTTCAAAGCAATATGTACACACCTACTGACACAGCCTTGCGTGCACCAGGGTTTGCTCTGAATTACCCGTGCCTGCTTACTCATGGCCACAACTCCTTCTATGCACACACATTGGCGTGCGCATAATGCATACAATGTTGCTTAAATACATATGCGCACACCCCATCAGTATACACACATACATCCACTGTCTGGTCTGCGTTTAAGCACACTAATCTCTGTATGCCTGCCTGTATGCATGCGCATACACAATGCTGAAGTCATATTCTTGCTGATAAACTTGTTTTCATGCAAACACACACAGACTCACATATATATATAAATAGTACTGATCATAAGTATTTGAACAAACAGCCATTTTGCTTCTAATTGTTTGGTTTTGAAAGTAAAAAACAGGAACATTATGCAAGAACCATCAATTTTTCTTACAATCAGCACAACCAGGCATGCATTTAGTCATGTTTTCTGATTCTGGATGCTAAATTTCCAGAAAATGTTGGGTTTTTTTTTTCTCAATAGAATTAAATCATTGAATGAAAAAAAAAAGTGAAGTTTTTGTTTCTACCCTTCTAAAATCCTGTCAGGAATTGATCAAGTTGATTATAAAATTGAATTTATATCGTTGTATAGAAGAGTTACCAAACCAGTAAGTTAATTTCAATCCTCCTGCAATTTTAGGAAATGAAAACAGATTTTGTGTTCATTCAAATATCTTAAGCAGTACTTTTTTATCGATAATGTCCAGGCAAAAAAAAAAAAAGTATTGCTCATAAATATTTGAACAACCACAGGAAATTCCCTGAGATTGAAGTGGCCATTATGGATTTAGAGCAGCGGGAAGGGGATCAAATTAACTTACCAGTTTGGGAACTCTTCCATATAGCAATGTGAGTTCTCTTTTTCAATCTCCTTGATCAATTTTGAACAAGATTTTACAAGGATAAAAACAGAACTTGCTTCTTTTTTCCTTTTTTTAATTTGACCATTTGATCTTATTAAAAGAAAAAGATTCCCACAAATTTAGTACTAAGAACTACAAAACATGACTAAATGCATGCTTTCTGATGGTTAAAAAAAGATGTTCCTGCTTTTAACTTTCAAAACCAAGCGATTAGAAGGAAAATGTCTTTTCAAAATACTTATGACAGGTACTGTATGCACACGTACACACACTTTCAACAATTTTTATACATACGATTTTCTTGAGCATTTATACATGTTTGTGCGTGAAACTTTTCTATTGTCTACTGAAACATACATGTATACACACTTTTTTTACTCTCAGATTGACCTGCAAAGGTTCTTATTGCTCTTAGACACATGGCAGAGTCTCTGTGTGTGTATGTTGCAGGGAGTTGTTTTTCTCATACACTCATATCCTGTTACAGTGTTCTGGTTAGTAAGCTCATCTCACAAGCTATGGATAGTGAGTCTGATTCTCACTTAGAGCACCATTTTTATGACCTTGAGTCAGACTAATCTAATTTTAATGAATATCTGTACGAGAACTCTATATCTCTGTAGAATAATGCATGCAACCCCCCTCCCCAGATTCTGCATGCATTTTCGTATAAACTTCATAGCTTTCTCTCTCTCTCTCCTTTACTTTCCTTTCCTTTTCCATATGTGTGCATGCACACGCACGCACACATGAATGAATGCATGTATGTGGCGGAGGGAGGGAGGGGGGATATGAAGAGATCCATTTACTACTGCAGTAGCAGTGGGTTAGTGAGTGCCTTTCTGTTTTCCCTTATTCCTAGTCCTCCACCACCAACAACACCCTCCTCCTCCACCACCACCACCACCATCACCACCACCACCACTACCAACAACACCAACCTACCCTCGATCCCTCCCCCCCTCCTTTCTCTCTCTTTCCTTCTTTTCCACACAAGACTTTGCTGCTGCTGCTGCTGTTGCGATGTTGTGGCAGCGGTGGTCTGTGTTGCACACACACGTGCACACACACGCACAAACTATCCGACCAGGCCTATGGAGGAGGAGGGATTGATGGCTTTGTTTCAGTACTAATGAATATAGTTATGGACAGGTGAGACACACACACTCACACTAATAAGAATAACTGATTCTTCTTCCTTGGTTCACGAGGAATTTTATTAGTATTATTATTGCTACTCTTACCACCGTCATTATTTAGTATAAGTAGGTATGTCCGTCTGTGTCGTGCTGGTTTGTGCTTTGTACTCTTTTTTTTTTTTTTTTTAATCTTTTTTTTTGTATTAATGTAAATAGTCTGTTGTTGCATTTAGTCAGTTATTATTCAGTTATATTAAACTTATAGCTGCTATATTAATAAGACTGTGGAAAGCAGACTTGCTCAACCTTTTTTGGCCACGGCCCTCTTATGAGCCCACTCTGTTGAGCAGGGATACAACACTAACAGATAAACTGAAATTCATTTATTATTATTTCAATCTATGGCCCCCTTCAAATGTGCCATGGCCCTCATAGAGAATGACTGGTATAGAGTCGGGTCATATCGGTTAGCCAATATAACATTCTGTGTTGGTTACAATGATTACTCTTACAGACTTGAAAATTAGCAGCATCGTTGCAAAAAAAATTTGTACGTTTTTGTAGTTTTTCATGTATTTTTTTTGTTTTGTTTTTTTTTTTAGTATATTTGTGCACTATTGAGATGTAAGCACTCGCACATCATCGTTTTGCCTGTGATCATGTAAAAAGCAATGAAATAGCTTTTCGTTCTTTCTTTTTTTTGTTATAGATGACATTGTTCAGAAAATACAGTCTCGTAATGCACAGACTTTATAAATGTTCTCATGCCAAAAAAAAAAAATATTCGTCTTTGTTGCTCGGCTGAATTTTCATGCTACGATTGTTATATCAAATCATGTTTGTATGTGCACACACATACCATAGAAAAATTGGTAGTACTTATTAATATGCCTTCTTTTTCTTCGCTCTCTCATTAAACTTATTCTTGTTCGGTCACTGTTGTGTTGTTGACTGTATATCGGGAGATTCTGCCGATGGATTATAAGTTACTCTGCATTCTCCAGACGATACACCCTTGCGTCTACTTTGGATCCTCACAAAGTTTCGGATTATGTCTATTCTTTGTAAATCAATATGGGGGCAGGGATCCCCCCCACTCCTCTCTTTAATTCCTACAAAATGTTCATTATTATTATTATTATTTGTGCTCGTCGAGTATTCACACCAGAAGTGACTTGTGCCTTTCACTGGAAATCTAGTGACAGCAAGTCTCCTTTATACTTTGGGACTCTCCTCAAGATTCTAGCTGATTTTAGTAGTGCTGTTGTCTGGATGTTCTCAATTCTTCCACGGATTTCCAGTTCTTCCAACTTCTTTGCTAGGTTCTTCGGGACTGTTCCAAGGGCTCCAACCACGATTGATACTACTATCACCTTCATCTTTCATAATTTTTTCAGTTTTCTGACAAGGTCAAGATAATTATTATTATTATTTTCGTTTAGTTCTACTCTGTCGTCTGAAAGAGTAGCGAAAAATCCACTATTTGGCATGTTCTTTTCTTGCTCACGACTACTAGATCTGTTTTTCCTTCTCATTCATGACCACTAGATTATTATTATGTTATTATTGACTTCATCATTTTTATCATCTGTGATCTTGCAACAAAAGTTGAAAAAAAAGAATATTCATATTTTGAATGC
>OY735209.1:20265389-20522889 GCA_963457665.1 Thysanoteuthis rhombus
TATATATATATATATATATATATATATATATATATATGCCATGTGTGTGTGTGTGTGTGTGTGCGTAAATATATACATGTATATACAAACATACACACACACATCATATAGTGTTTTTTTCCACATCAAAGACATTATTTTTATTCTGAAATAAGTCTTAAAAATTCATCCAGCATCCTACTGGTCAAAGGTTGTTTTTTTTTCATAGGCCTATCTTATTATCATTTTTTTTTCCATCTAGGTTGCTTCTTTTTTGGGCAGTGTCTTCGGACACCGAGATATATATATATATATATATATATATATATATATATATATATATATATATATATATATATATATATATATTCTTTATATGTTGTCTAAGCCAAATGGTATATTCACGGTGTAATAATGGGAAATCATTACAAATATAATTTCAATATATTATAACTCCATTTATAAACTTGTGTGCATGCGTATATATATATATATATATATATATATATATATAAATATATATATAATATGCACAAGTTTATAAATGACAACTCAAGGACAATGTTTGCACTGATGAAATCTCTCATGCAGAACTGTTATATTCACTGACATATCAGACTCATGTAATAGTTAATGTGTCAAATGATTGAGTACATTCTCATTAGGTACTTGTGGCGGTAGAAAAAGAGACATATGTTGTTTTGAATAGGATGCGACTAGAAACAATTTTATTTGTAATAAAATCCTTCACTTCAATTTTCTTTTATCTTAATTGCTAGAAGGAAACTAAGATTCTTTGATTGTGCTACGTGACCCATGTATATGACAGTATACCATAAACTTCTGTTAATAATATTCTCTCTATAACATTGCTCCTGTTGTTGTTCTAACCCTAACACTTTCACAGAACTAGTAAAAAAGCTTTTTCATATATGGTGCATAGATTTATAAAAAGGCAGAGAAAGGAGTCTTGTTATCAATGAAATCATAATTGAATTTTCATTGCTAAAGGAATCAACATACATGTCTCATATAGTTTATGCAGAAAGTTATTTTCTTTATAGTGTTACTAGTTTACCGTAACTGTTAATGAATACAGTATTTGGATTATTTCCTCTGCCAACTAAGTTGAATAGGTTTATGTAACACTCCATGTCTTTCCATTGGTCCACACGATATCTCAAAAAGTTCTCAATGAATTTTTGTAGGTGGCCAAGAGGGTAGATCCAGAAATTTCGTTTTCACATTCATGTATTTGCTCATGGTTTTCTATACAATATCTCCAAAAGTTATCACTTAATTTCAATGAAATTCTCTGGAAGGGTGGACCATTGGCTAAGGAAGATGTGATTAAATTTTGGAGTGGATCTTGGAATACTTTTATATTGAGTTACAGCGCACATACCTTTGCTGATTCTTTACACAGGGTGCTCTATAGTTGTACCATTGCACTGTACTCGGAAAATATCAAATCATTGTTGCTCTATATTTTCTTACATGTTCAACCAGAATGGGCCCAGATTTTTTTATATATTTGCCAGAAAAATAAATAAGACTTTAATGTAATTAAAATTCAAAAGGTAACTCCATTGATAAATGAACCAAAGAATAAAGACATACCCGTGGAGTATTATATTTGTAGATTTCCTTTGACTTTTCATTTCTTCTCTTTTATTGAAAAAAATTTGAAAAGAAAACTTTTTTTTCTTTTTGGATGAATGAGTATCTATAAGATTTGTCTGACCCACTCTAATGCTGTTTACAACTTAACAAGGTCATTTGAATTCTGTATAGCTAAAGAAAGCTGTGAGCAGGTTGGAGGAGGGTCATGTTGACCCCAAACAAAAGAAGACCTATTTTGGAGATTGAATGAGATGCACCAGTCCAATTAAAAAGTTATTTCACTATATTGGCAGCAGGTTCTTTTGGAAACGGGTTTCTTTGAATGCGATAGTTGTATTTATGCATTTTAGCAATCCTT
This sequence comes from Thysanoteuthis rhombus, assembly GCA_963457665.1. Lineage (NCBI taxonomy): Eukaryota > Metazoa > Mollusca > Cephalopoda > Oegopsida > Thysanoteuthidae > Thysanoteuthis > Thysanoteuthis major. Next base: position 20,267,350 of record OY735209.1, read on the forward strand.
TTTTTTCTCATATTTTCTGACAACTCTTCTTGAGTTGGGGCAAAATGGTAATGCTCTTATGAGTAAATCATGAATTGTACTTATATGAAGTGATAACTCTTAATTCTTTGAAATTGATCACCATCCAAGCTATGACCTTCAAAGAACTGTCCAAAATTATGGAAGTAGATAGTTATTTATAAATCCTGATTTGTCATATTTAATGCATATTCTGTGTGCCAAGTTTATTTTCAACAAAAACTCAACAATTACTAAATCATTTTTTGGCAAATTTTACGTGTTGAATTTATAGCATTATTCATGAGAAATAAGTTTATTTGGAATGATAGATGAAATAACTAGACAAATTTCTCTTGAATGCCCCACCCTCATTTTATTTTATGAAATATCTATTTGCTTTCCGGTGCTGTTATATTTTGATGTTTTTTTGTTTTTTCTCCTCTTGTCAATGCTGGGTACTCAAGCTGGTAAAGTTCCCCAATCTGAAAATAGAGGGTGAGGCTCTTGAAGAGCTTCATGAATACATCTACTTAGGACAGATAATGAAGCTGGTGAAAAACCATGAAAGTGAAATAACACAACACATAATGGTCAGTTGGAAATCATTTGGTATAAATTGAGATGTATTGAATTCTACTGTGCCAATATGTTTGAAGCGTAAACTATGCAATGGATGCATAATACCAGTTCTGACTTGTAGATGCAAAGTCTGGAATTGAATGAAATGAACTGAAAACCAACTTGGAATGGTTTACTGGTGAGATATGACATGAATTAAAATCATCATGGAAGGAGATGGGAAAGTCCTTTTTCAGTTGTGAACTTATATAAAATCAGCAGCGTTTTTATATATATATATATATATATATATATATATATATATAATCTACAAGACTATCTATGAGGAATTAGGTTGCTGCAAAGTGCTGATACTATTCTCTCTAGCCATTTACATTACCAACATTATCGAAACCTCTGAAGGGAAGGTCAATTCATAACGGAAATCTTTATATGACATTGACTGTTGATTTTTTTGATTTTATTTTAAGAGCTCTTCATGTTAGTCATTTGTATCTCATTGTGTACTTGCCACCTGAAGAAAGGATCGTCAGTCAAGATTTGTGTCATTTGAAAAATAGGAACGAAATTTGATCCTCTGCTTTTTTTTCTTTCTCATTAACCCAAGTGTGGTTTCTGTTTTAGTTATCAAGAGAATGCATTTGACGGAATTGAAATCCTTTATTACTTATAAAATTCTAAAAGCACACCAACAAAAACAAACATTGTATATGCCAGACTATGATGGTTTACGGGAATATTTCAAGGTCTCCTGCTCACTGCCCACACATTCAAGCCACTTAGACGTCCACATCAAGCTTAGTTAGATGACCCCCCCACCGCATAATACCAGCACATTGGACACAGTGAAATATTGGTGTAATTAGTTGTTTTTTTTTGTTTTTGTTTTTTCATTGAATATCCATCTTTTGTACGGTCTTACAGTATTATTTATCTTAGTGGGATAAATTTTTTTCTCTAGTTGTGTATTTGAAGAGAACAGACCAAATATGTTTTATCAATTTTGATAGAAGCTGTGTAAAATACGTTACTTTTTCCTCTCACATCAAAGTGTATTATCAGTTCTTTCCAGTCAAATATTATTCAGATTTTATAACTTGGAAACAAATCTTGATTGATTTCTTTTCAAACAATCACTAATTCTCTGTATTAAAGCATAGTCGAAATGAAAAATAAAAAATTTCCTGATCCTTTAACATAAGATGTGAAAGAATATAGATTTTAATATAGATATATGTAAGTAAGTGCATATTTGAAAGCAGACACTGGCAGGATATTAAGTTTTGCTTTGCATTCTATACATTTCATGTCACAATGAGTAATGACTCAATTATTTGATGTTTCAGATCCTATTGTCAGGGTCACTGCAATCTAGTCTCGGCTGTCGATAGAGCTTTGTTTGGACTTATACAAAGATTTTAAAAGAGGTTTTATTTATTGTTGCATTTGGTTGGATAAATGTTAAGAGCAGTAATACAGTAGTTGAAGTTTTTCTGGCTTGTATGTGTATATATATATATATATATATATATATATATATATATATATATATATATAGTGTGTACACAAACCATAATGTGTGCTCACACACATCATGCCTGTAGTGAATGTCCTCTGTTCTGTTTCTATAAACAATGGAATGTTCCTTCCAGGGTGCATGCTTGGATGAAGTGTTTAGAGATCCTGGAATCTCCAGGGTGCACGCCCAATCATCTTAATCCCTCCCTCTCGGCTTTGCTGATGTAGTCCAGAGAGCAATATGTTTGGCATCAGCTTAGCTGCAGGAGCTGCCAGGAGGATATCAAATTAGGTGCTGAATCACCTTAAGGGGTGCTCCCTTACTTTGTTTGGAATCAGAGTTTTCCTCATAGACTGGTTGCCTTCCCAAGGCTAAAGAGTGGATTTGTGCCTCTTCCAAGGATAGTGCAAAGTGAACTCGAGACACTGATTCCATTGTCTGTACCATTACCAACTACTCCAATCAAACCTCCCATAGTAAAACACCTAATATGAGATGCAATGGTAATCTCAAGCCTTAGACTTCATATAATTTAATTAATGCTAATTAATTCTTGCTCACCTTGTTAATGATATTAAAGATTAACAGCCTTGTGAAATCTTTAAAGCTGATAAGGTTGAGTTTTCCAAGGAGTTATACCTTGGGCCTGATCCAATTAGATTTGAAATAATTTTGAATTTGAAAAAAAGATGAGCACACTTGTCCAAGTTGATATACATATAGTAATATAATAGTAGTATGGAAAATACAGGAAATAAGTTTGATAGTTCAACCTATTCTATTTCTAATCATCTTGCTCAGTTTTGTGAAATGCTTCTGGGGTTTGGTGCATCGAATAGGAGAAATCGATCAATCAGTTTAGAGCGCAATTTTTATTTAATCAAAATATAGGATCTGTTTAAAAATGAAATATACATTTGACAACTCTGGACTTTTTTTATACAAGATACAACCTTCCAGTTCCAAGTTAAACTGTTCAAGTTCTTATCTATTTGAAGTTCTGGGATGTTGTCATTAGTCACTGAATCATTTGGGTTAGTATTTTCACCTATGTTGTTTTGTTTACTACATTTTTTAGGTATTTTACATCTAGAAAGAAAAAAAATTCAAATTCTTGCTCCTTACTGAACCAAGTGAATCATATGGCAAGTGTTCTTTCCAATATGAAATGAAATGAAATTTTCTTCAACGATACTTACTGGTGTACAACCCATTTAGATGTCAACATGCCAAAGAAGTCATTAATGTATTAAACTCACTGAAAATACTGATTAGTGACTAGGGGTGTACTGCTGAAAAAGAAGTGAGGGAATGTAAGGCTGCCTGCTATAGTAAGTGTGGCAAGCGTTTACAGCTGGGTGGTTATGGAATGGGGGCATATTTTAGGGATATCTTGATTCGATATATATATATATATATATACAGCTACAATGCACTGTTATGGCTAATTCATGGGTGTAAACAAATAAACAAGGAAAATTTTAGTAGTACATAGTGAAAGAAGGCCGTTCCCCTTCTAATAGAGTAAGAAATGCCATTCCCACAGCATTACATCACTGTAGAAGACACAATTAGAAACATGAGTTTCTTTCTTCCTTTTTTAACAATTTCCGGAATCTCCCCCATTGCGTAGAACAGAGACGCAAAGGAAAGCTTTAAATGACCAAACCTCTCCATTCTTTATTTCAAGTAGATGGAAACAAAGAACAGTCTGTTCAGAATTACGTATCAACCAATTACCCATCCCGTACATTTCTTTATTCTTTTAAACTGATCCTTTCTATTATCACCAGGAACAAGTCGGGAGAGAAGGTAAACTGAAAATTACACGTAACATTTTCAATTTTATTGTAGGAGTATCTTGAATTGGTCTGTCATATCTCATTGTGTACTTATCACTTGAAAAAAAAACTGTCAGTTAAGATTTTAATAAAGTTTGGCTGTATTTAAATCAACTAGCTGAAAATTATTTCCTATCGGCGGAATTTCTGCAAAACACTGCAGAAGGTTTAAATGGGGCTTCTGGTCTAATAATAGATTTCAATTATGTATTTTCTGAATCCTACCTTATTTGAAAATCAGTTCCATCATGAACTCTTGGATCTCATTTACTATAAATGTCTCTCGGGATTTCACCAAATATGGATGGAAATCAGATCATTATAATCAGTGTGATTGTTAAATGCAGCCCCACAAGATTTTTTTTTTCTTTTTCCAAACATTGATATGGTCAAGGTGTGTGTGTGTGGGGAGGGCATTGAAAATTTGGTGGCCAAAGCTCTAGCCTTCTTATAGTTAAACACGGACAGATGGACATTTGGTGAATTGTTAAGTTGTCCATTTCAGTGGTCAGCCCTGTAGCTGAAAGAATTAGGTAATTTCTACTGGTGCCAGATAGAGAGGGTATTTCCAATTTGCCGGGTGGGGGGGATAATATTGCAAACTGCAAGTGGGGATTTGGGCAGATTGACCCTCTCTGACTTGTTGACATTGTGACAGTGTTGCTCATCAGCAGGATTGATTGACAGCCGCAACTACTTAAAATAAAAATGTTGATAGTTGCTGTAACTTTCAGTTCCCAGTTTTATATATATATATATATATATATATATATATATGGATATGTTGCCAATAAGTTGAATCTATTCAATTAAAAATGAATTGTTTGATACACATGACCATTGTATAGAAATCCATGTTCTGAAAAGCTATAGTTATATATAGAAGCATTAGCATGTGGTTCAAATTGCATATCTTCTGTTCATCAAACAAAAAAAAAAAGGACAAACTATTTCAGTCTTTATCAATGATACAGAAGGCAGAAATAGTTTCTTCCTCTCTTTTGGGACGACAAATGAATGACTTTTGTGTCACTATTTCGGGAGGTCATTTGTCAAATGTGGACAAACAGATATGCATTCATAAATATGCGCACTTGTACGTATGTATGTATGCAGGTATGTATCTCTGTGCATATTCAGGTATATGCTAGCACAGTAACCATGAAAAATAACAGAATTATCTGCAAATGGATCAGCACTTCCGCTTAGAATGGAAGTGTCCTTCCCTAACCCATGATCAAAGTGTAATATCTGTACACGCATGCCTCGGATCAGAGTGTTGTTCACAGCACTTCTGCCAAGTATAGTATCTGCGCTTGCTGAAAAGTGTTAGACACATAAAGTATATCTGTAAGGATACACATTATACTTTGTCTGTGTGCGTGTATACACTCATAACCTAAATAATATAATCACATTTCAACTTTGCTTGTGAAAGGGTTAAGCTGTTCGGCCTCTCGAATAATGATGACATTTGTAAAGGCATTTTGCTCTTCTCCTACTATCCCATTTGTCAAAGTCTCACCATTTGAAACAAACTCGTAAAAATCTTTTCAAAAAAGCAGTAGAGTAATGCCCTCACACTGGCCACAGGTTCAGCCATTACTGCCTGGGCTCCACTTATCAAGGTTTTCTGTTTCAGCTCTGGTTTGTGATTTGTGAAATAGACTTAGAAGAGACAAAGACACAAACAGGTGTCACTCACTTCACCCTGCCCTTTTTTTTAACCTCAACCAGGGGGAATAGATTGATTCATGCCTTTTCCAAAGGTAGCCGAGTCTGTTCTCCATGCCTTTTGCCATTTGGCCCACCCCACACCCCCTTTGAACCTACCTGCTTATTAAAATTCATTTAGACACCAGCTTAACCTGTGGGCTACATAGCTTGGTTAGTAAACCATCAATCAAGCAAACCGATTTTATAAGTAAATTCGCTTTGAAGTCTACTTGAAAGAGCCATGTAATCTTTTCATCTCCTTCAAGTTCTTGTTTTATCTGACAACTTGAAATTCTACAGACATCTGTAGACAAAGAATGAACACAGTCTTTTCGTTGTTTCGACATGAGCTTTGAAAGCCGTTTCTGCATTGTAATTTGAAGGCCCAACATTTGTTGTGGAAATCTTTGTACATTGAAAGAGAGTGATAGTCTAGTTCTAATTGAGCTTCACCCTGTAGCAAATATGTTTTTTTTTTCCTCCTTGGCACCCAATCAGCATTGAACAGTGGGTCAGGCATTAGTATATATCAGGGATCCTCTCAGTAGAGGATCAGAACTCCCTCAAGGGTGGAGTTAGTTGAGGTTTCCATAAGGATTATTGGGGATTGCATTTGATAATGTCTTTTCAAAGAATAGTTACGTGACTTTTTCTTTGTGGATGGGTGGGCTGTGGGCTAGGGAAAAATTTTGGTGTGTTTTCATGAATTTCTCTTTCAATGGTATTGGAACAAGAGTCCGAAATATAGAAAGAAATAATTATGACAATTGGTTTAACCAAGTCCAACAGAAATGCATACAGAATGCAATTACCTGCTCAGTCTTTATGGCTGTTATTGTTTTTTATTCGTTGAAGACAGAAGAACGGCATCTTTTTGATCAATATTTTGAATTACTTTTTGTGACTAAACATTTTCTACAGTCAACCTGTTTTTGTGTGTGTGTGTGTACATATATATTTATATATATGCATGCGTGTGTGTGTGTGTGTGTTAACACTTTAGACTAGATAAACATCACTCAGCACAGATAATGCATCTTGTAACATCAGCAATAAGGGCATAAACATGAAACAACCTTTCTCCTTTCCCAGGTTTTAGGTTCTGGGTTTTACAGTCTTGTGTTCAATTCATAGACAACCTTTTTGAAGAATTAATGCGTTGTTGACTTGGTTTTCCATGGACCACATGACGAAAGTGTCATAGGCTGACTGTGTTGGTGGTACGTCATTCGGCAAAAAGACAGACTAGAGAATTCCTAATGACTCACGCATTAAAAGCTAGAACGTTCATGCGGAAATTAAGATTAATATTATTCTGACCATCTTTTCGATGATCTCAAATACCAACGTATCACAACCATCCTGGCAACTGGTCCAGTCTTCAAGCTCTGTCTTCGCATATCAGTCTGGCCACAGAAGTAATAAATTAATTTCTTTTCAAAACCTGATTCAGTCTGCCACCTGTAACCACGCGCTAACTTTTCTAAATATGATTTGACCTGCCCATACCCAACCACTAACTTTCAAAATCCTGATTTGACCCACCCACAAGACTAATGTCTGGTAGAGTTGACACAATTATACTATACTCCAAAATCCCACCCCCAAGCCACTGCTCTATTCTTATTCCGCAAAAACATTATACAGAAAAATTTCTTTTAAACATTTCTGTAGCCCCTGTAATCTTCATGGTACCCTCAGAAGGGGATGTGTGTGTGTTTTGGCTGCTATTATTACTACTACATTATTTGAAAAAGTGATTTGCTTCTTTTTTTCTTTCTGCAAAAAAAGTATTTTCTCAAAAAAATAATTTTTCTTAATGTATGGAAGGTGTGTCTGGTAGCACTGACACCAGAACTACCAAGTGAAAAGGGGAGAATATCTTGTCACTTTCCTTGTTGTTTGGTCAAGTTGGTGATCATGACTACAGTTATTCAATAACTATTCTGATAATTATAAGCATAATAACAATATCATGATTATACTTATGGGAAATAATCTCTAAGGTAACTGTTTAACTAGTTTGTTTTGTTGTTTTTTTCAAATACGTCATTTGTACATCACTAATTTTTTGAAACAAGTTTACATTTGCACAAGTATTCAATGTGTACATACTTTTGTCGCAGGAAAAAAATTTGCACATCATGAGATTTTTGTGCACACTGACTACTACAAATTAGGGGGAACATAGGTTGCAAATATATGCCATTAGCAATAGGCAAGACCATTTTAAAACAGCGCTGGAGAAAGTCAGATTTGAATTAAAACCTGTTTATCTACCTACCAGATAAGAATAATGAGTTTTAATCATATAAGTCCCAAAAGAGAAATAATTTATTTTTCCCTGAAGGAAATAGTTTCAAAATGTTTCCACAACAAGAATAGATTTCTGTAATCAAGAACCAGTCATTTTCAGGTGCAAAAATTAATCTGAGCAAAACAAAAGAAAGTATTTCAGAATAAATTATTTTAATTGCTCTGAAGCAAAAAAACTTCAGCAAAATATATGGCACCTTGGTTTAAAGTAACTCCGTGCCTACAGATGATTTAACTGTTATTTTTGAAAATGACCTCAACAAACTTATTATGCACTGATTTACTTGTTTTAGACAATGGCTTAGTGGATAAAATCGTTGGTTAAGGACATCTAGTGATCTAGCGGCTTTGAGTTTGGTAATGCCAATATGTATTTTAGTTCAGTGGAAGAGATAGACAAGCAACATCACAAGGATAAATTGACTAGAAAGAAATGACTGATTCAAGATATCCTCTAGGATGGTTGATGAAATTTGGAACAATCTACTCTGATGGATTGAATAAAGGGTTAGATTCAAAATTCTCAAAAGGTTACCAGCTATGACAGACATCTGGAAATACCCGGAGGGTACAATGGCCAATATATTGTTACTAAAATAACTAAGATGAGGACAATAGTCTGGGTAAATCAGTATATAATAATTCCTTATCTCAGGAATTCAGACCACCTCTAAATATTGATCACTTTGTTCTTTGTATCTTTAGAGTTATTTTTGGTTATTAACTCAATTTTTTTCTCTTTCAGGGAGATTCCTGTGAATACTCGAACTGTGATGAGTTCTAAGAATGGATCTAAAGCTCCACTATGCAAAGTCTGTGGAGATGAGTCTTCGGGCTTCCACTATGGAGTTGATTCCTGCGAAGGATGTAAGGTAAGAAAGACTCTATTGCTTTCACAATGTTACATGAGAATTTACATCTAATACTTGAGACAATTACTTGTCTGTCACACCCAGAAACAAACCTTCAAAATAACCCCAGGAAATGAATTGAAAAATATCGAATGCAATTTTATATTAATCATTACATGAAGGAAAGACCATTTCAATTTTCAAACATAAAATTTGCTAATATTCTGTATGTTCGAGTTTATTCAAAGGTTCTGAGCTGGAATCCATTACGCTCTCTGACTGAGAAACCTACATGATAATTTCCTTAGTGGGAAAGAAATGAGGAAAATTCAGAAGAAGCAAGAAGAGTAAAAGAGGCATTAAGGGAGAAAATTACATGCTAAGAATATATATATATATATATATATATATATATATATATATATATATATATATATATAACACACATTGAAAGGGGCAAGGGATGGTGACGAAAGATTTTGAGTGCTGGCTGGATATCAAGAGACAATGAGCGAAAAATCATGAGGTAGGGATGGATAGGCATGAAAATTGCGTCACATTAAATCCTGTGTAGCAAAAGTAAGAAAGAAAAGAGAGGCTGTAGAAGAAAATATTTGCATATTCCTTATTCCTTTTTTGCATGTGAAACTAATCCATGTCCGTATAACCGTGAGATGAAAAACATGGATGGGCCACAAAGATTGGAAGAGATGAAGGAGAGAATTACTTACTTACAAGCAAAGGGTGAGAGAAGAGCACAAGCATGAGATAATGGATAATCTTAGTTGTCAAACTCCTGGGATTTCCATGGGTCAATTAGTACAGTTAAATAGGATCAGACTGAATGAAACAATTTTTATTTTATTTATTTATTTATTCATTTTTATTTTCATTTTTTTTTTTTCACACTAGTGTCTTCATTTTTGTTGCTTTGGATCATTTTTTTGGCTAATATATTCTTCAGCCATGGAATTAAATTTCAGGAATTCGGAACTATCAAATAACTTCTGGCCAGGCTTGAACTGACATCCATACCATGGTAGCTTCATGTACCATTTTGGTCGTTGAAGCTAATATAGTCAGTTCTCTTTTTACTGATCTTCTACTCCAACTAACTTTGCTCTCACTTTACTCCACACCTTTTTATTGACTACCTAATTGTAGTTACGTATCAAGCATTGCTTAGTTTTGGCACAAGGCCATTAGTATGGAGCATCCAGTAAGGATCAAACTCGCTTATAATCATGTGAGGAACAAGCTTGCTAAACATTACACCGTGACTAAGCGCTCTTGATTACCTAATTGTATTAGTAGTAGTATTACTCTGATTTACCTCAGATTAAGTCTTTTCAACACGTCTTCCTCTCTGTGCTCGTGTGTCAGAATGAAAATATTACAGACCTAAGATAGCTATGAAGCATTTTTCAATTGGAGTTCAAGACAATGTGAGCTGCGTTTTTCAATTTCTTGGCTAACATTCTGCTGACCCTTTTCACAAAACAGGAATTCTGTAGCCATCCACTGACCTGGCTTTGGGAGAGCTATCTATATATGGGCTACATGATGGGCCATATTTTCCGTCTGTAACATTTGTCAAGGGAGAGAACTATTGAATGCTGATTATTTTTTTTGCTAATGCATAAAAAATGTCTGGGTTCATTCTTATCGAACATAAACTAGAAAATGCCAAGTAACATGATATTCTTTTCTAAATGCAGTATTTTTCTAAGTGCAAAATTATTCAAATACTGCTGACATTTTGTTGACGGTTTAGGTAAACAAGTATGTTGAGATTGTGCATTGCTGAGATTTAGGGACAAACATAGGTTTCTCTTGTATTGTTATGCATTGGTGTGGAAGATTTCCCCATCCTCAAAGTAGTGGATATGTTGGAAGTATTAAATGAAGCATCAACAAGCGGGTGGGTACATGCAGTTGCTGTCAATGGAATTAAGCATCTGCGTCTCTATAACCTGTGAATGCATGGCTTTTGTGCTGGGGTATTTTTTGTCCTCTGTTTTTTTTGTCTGCCTCTGCCAACGAAGTTGGTCGATATATATATATATATATTTCTCATGCTTGTCTGCTGACCAGTTTGTCCATCCAATATCTCTAAAAATTCTTCAAGAGTTTCAATGAAATTTTGTGGGAGAAATGTCCACATGCTATTGAAGAGTTATTCACGTTTTGAAGTCGATCCGGGAATTTTGTGTTACCTCCACTGCATTGTAACTATACATTTACACAATATCTCCGAAAGTTCTGAAGTAAACTGGATGAAAATTTCTGGAAGGGCGGATTATGGGATAAGGAAGAATCAATAACATTTTGGGCCGGATCAAGGGATTTTTCTTTTTGTAGTTGATTGAAAGATTCTCCTTTTTATTTCCATACATTTATATATTCATCATATTTGTTCACACAATATCTCCAGAAGTTCTACTGGATTATGGGCTTAGGGGGGAATATATCAAATTTGGGGGTGAATCCAGGACTTTTTCCAGTCACCTCCCCTGCATCGCATCTACATATAAACTGATTTTCATCTAGTTTTCAGTGACTATGTTACGAAGGTATTCACTTTCTGAGTGCTTTCTAGTTGTCTTTTCCTCAACGTTTCATCCTTATTGAATTGTCCTGATTGCAATTTCCCTTATGGCTGCAAACAGCAGGTATTACATTATGTTTTTCTTCAAAGTCGTCTCTGATGATACAAGCTGTTCTGTTTCTATTCTTTCTCAGCCTCTATTGAGTCAGGTGAAAGCTTTCTCTTTCTCCCTTCCATTGAAATGCATAGTCAAGTCAGGTGCATTGACAAGGAATGATAAATTGAAAAAATAGACCCCCTTTTTTTTTTTTTATTGATACTAGTCCATGACTTGTCACTTCACTGAATGGTTACCATAAGTGTATAACTGGCTCAGCTGATGGCTGCTACTGATACTATGTGTGATGGACATTGTAAGGAGAGAAATGAACAGTCAAATGATTTATTGGGAGGGAGGGAAAAGAAAGGTTGTTGAGTGAGAGGGTTAGAAGACAGGAAAGAAGGTAGTTCAATGAGAGGGTACAAAGGGAGGAAAAAAGGTAATTTGATGAGAGAGTATGAAGGGGGATGTGAGAAGAGAAAGTTAGGTTGTAATGTGATGGACAAGGGTCACCCAAGCTACTTGAAAATCGAAAGAAAGGAATGAAAACAGCCTCGGCTGAAACTGAAACCTAGTTTGCCGATTCCTGTTTCTTTTTTTCCTTGTGCTGGTAACCCTTATACCACTCTGTGCCTCCTGAATGGTGTGGTTTACTACAGTGTAATTATTAAATGGATGTGATTTTTTTTTTAGTCAAAAAAGAATTGAATTTAAAAAAAAAAAAACCCTTCTGGAAAGAAAAATTCAATTGAACTGACTTGAATTTCGTGCTCTAAAAGATATTGATTAGCATACATTTTCTCCTGGATCACCTAAAACTGAAATTGAACATCTGACTTTTTTGTCATTCAATTTGCTCTTGCTGGAGTCAGAAGGTAGGGAGAAAGATTTATTTTCATCTTTTTTTTTTCTAATTTTTGCAGAATAATGAGAAGTAAAAAACCCAATATCTTTCTGTTTTTTATCGATCAATTTCAATATTACAGTTTTTAATCACTTTATATTAATCTATTTTGTTTTACCTGATGATTCCGATCTGCCCTCTGATTGTCTTTACCTGTTTATTGATCTGAATGTTTCATCTCTATCTCATATTTATTTGACTTGTCTTACTCTGTCTCTCGCCCTCTTTGCTTATCTTCCTCTCTCTCTCTCTCTCTGTCACTCTCTCTCTCTCTCTCTGTCACTCTCTCTCTCTCTCTCTGTCACTCTCTCTCTCTGTCACTCTCTCTCTCTGTCACTCTCTCTCTCTGTCACTCTCTCTCTCTGTCACTCTCTCTCTCTGTCACTCTCTCTCTCTGTCACTCTCTCTTTCTCTGTCACTCTCTCTCTCTCTGTCACTCTCTCTCTTTCTCTCTGTCACTCTCTCTCTCTCTCTGTCACTCTCTCTCTCTGTCACTCTCTCTCTCTCTGTCACTCTCTCTCTCTCTCTCTCTGTCACTCTCTCTCTCTGTCACTCTCTCTCTCTGTCACTCTCTCTCTCTCTGTCACTCTCTCTCTGTCACTCTCTCTCTCTGTCACTCTCTCTCTCTGTCACTCTCTCTCTCTCTGTCACTCTCTCTCTCTCTGTCACTCTCTCTCTCTCTGTCACTCTCTCTCTCTCTGTCACTCTCTCTCTCTCTGTCACTCTCTCTCTCTCTGTCACTCTCTCTCTGTCTCTCTCTCTGTCACTCTGTCTCTGTCACTCTCTCTCTGTCACTCTCTCTCTGTCACTCTCTCTCTCTCTGTCACTCTCTCTCTCTCTGTCACTCTCTCTCTCTCTGTCACTCTCTCTCTCTCTGTCACTCTCTCTCTCTGTGTCACTCTCTGTCACTCTCTCTCTCTGTCATTCTCTCTCTCTATCACTCTCTCTCTCTCTCTGTCATTCTCTCTCTCTGTCACTCTCTCTCTCTCTCTGTCATTCTCTCTCTCTGTCACTCTGTCTCTCTCTCTCTGTCACTCTGTCTCTCTCTCTCTCTGTCACTCTGTCTCTCTCTCTCTCTGTCACTCTGTCTCTCTCTCTCTGTCACTCTGTCTCTCTCTCTCTGTCACTCTGTCTCTCTCTCTCTCTGTCACTCTGTCTCTGTCACTCTGTCTCTCTCTCTCTGTCACTCTGTCTCTCTCTCTCTGTCACTCTGTCTCTCTCTCTCTGTCACTCTGTCTCTCTGTCTGTCACTCTCTCTCTCTGTCTGTCACTCTCTCTCTCTGTCTGTCACTCTCTCTCTCTGTCTGTCACTCTCTCTCTCTCTGTCTGTCACTCTCTCTCTCTGTCTGTCACTCTCTCTCTCTCTCTGTCACTCTCTCTCTCTGTCTGTCACTCTCTCTCTCTCTCTCTGTGTCTGTCACTCTGTCTCTCTCTCTCTCTCTTGCTTTCTCTCTCTCTCTTGCTTTCTCTCTCTCTCTTGCTTTCTCTCTCTCTCTTGCTTTCTCTCTCTCTCTTGCTTTCTCTCTCTCTCTTGCTTTCTCTCTCTCTCTGTCTGTCACTCTCTCTCTTGCTTTCTCTCTCTCTCTTGCTTTCTCTCTCTCTCTTGCTTTCTCTCTCTCTCTTGCTTTCTCTCTCTCTTGCTTTCTCTCTCTCTCTTGTTTTCTCTCTCTCTTGCTTTCTCTCTCTCTCTTGCTTTCTCTCTCTCTCTTGCTTTCTCTCTCTCTATTGCTTTCTCTCTCTCTCTTGCTTTCTCTCTCTCTCTTGCTTTCTCTCTCTCTCTTGCTTTCTCTCTCTCTCTTGCTTTCTCTCTCTCTCTTGCTTTCTCTCTCTCTCTTGCTTTCTCCTTCTCTCTTGCTTTCTCCTTCTCTCTTGCTTTCTCCTTCTCTCTTGCTTTCTCCTTCTCTCTCGCTCATATATATATATAAACACACACTGCATGCGTTACCCCAGTTATTTGAAAGTAGATCATTCATTTGGTAAGCTGAAATGACACAGAGCAAAGAAGAAATTACCATTAATAGGAAATGTCTTTGAGCAATCCCAGACACAAAAAATTGATGGTTTGTTTGACTAAGTCAGTTGGTTGTGGTGGAAGGTACAGGAAACTGGGGTATAAAATAGAGAGGAAGATGGTGCATAATGCTCTGCCTCAAAAATTGCTTAGTGTGAACTCAGTTCACTGATTCTATGCTAACTGTTTTGCCACCTGCAACTTCAATTTTTTAACAAATTATAAATCCATATTCCTTTACCCAGAGACTCACACAAACATATGTGTGTTGAATTTTATGTGTGTTTTTCTTTGTCCGAAAGCTGTTTATAAAAAAAACATGGATGGTTTTTTTCTTTTTCTTTTTTTTTTTTTTTAGCTTTTATTCTTGATCAGTTCAGAGGAAAGCATCTTCATATCAGACTTAGTTGTCAATTGTAATTGACTAATTCAATTTCATATCTGGAGGAAAAGAAGAAAATTATTTTCCTTTTCTTTCTCTTTCTTTTTATATCTCTTTCCTTTTCTATCTCTTTCCTTTTCTATCTCTTTCCTTTTCTATCTCTTTCCTTTTCTATCTCTTTCCTTTTCTATCTCTTTCCTTTTCTATCTCTTTCCTTTTCTATCTCCTTCTTTTTATATCTCCTTCTTTTTATATCTCTTTCTTTTTCTATCTCTTTCTTTTTCTATCTCTTTCTTTTTCTATCTCTTTCTTTTTCTATCTCTTTCTTTTTCTATCTCTTTCTTTTTCTATCTCTTTCTTTTTCTATCTCTTTTTTTTTCTATCTCTTTTTTTTTTCTATCTCTTTTTTTTTTCTATCTCTTTCTTTTTCTATCTCTTTCTTTTTCTATCTCTTGTTCTTTTTGTCTTTCTTTGTCTTTCCTCTTTTTTCTCTCTCCTCTTTCCTTGTTCTTTTTGTCTTTCTTTCTCTTTCCTCGTTCTCTAAATTTTTTCTTCTCTCAAATGAACAAAGCTTAAGAGAAATATGCAGCAGCAGCAGAAGGGAGAAAAGAAAGAATCAATATTATTCATCAACAACATTGTCTTTCTCTCCCCTCCCCTGCTGTTTTCTCCTGCCCTTTAATACTAGCCCCACTCCCCCTCTAGCATCCTTCACACCACCTATCTCCCCCCCTCCTTTCTGCTCACAATTGGTTGTAAGAATTTTTATTAATATGATCGGTGCATGTTTCCATTTTTGTCTTCTGCCTGCCTGCCTGCCTTTCAACATTGATCACATTTCCCATGTCAGTCGTGTTTTGATTTTCCTTCCGAGTCCTCGGACATTTTTCAGTCTCATTCAATCCAGCTGTTTTCTCATTTCTCTGCATCATTTGCTAAATTTCTCTCTCTCTCATCAAATTCTTTTTCACTCTGTCACAGACTCCCTCCTCCCTCTTGTATAGTCAAGTGCAAAATAAAAGAATTAAATGAAATCATCAGGATTGAAATTTTATTTCCTATGTGAATTTTCTTGAGGTTTGATTTAGCTTTACAGAAAATATATACTTTGCACCCAGATACCCATTCTGATGCAGCATTTTTTTTTCCTTCTGTCTCATTTAATTTATTTATTCCTTTTTAATTCTGACTGGCTGAGTGTCCTAATTGAATATATATATATATATATATATATATATATATATATATATATATATATAAATGTGTGTATGTTTAATTAAGACAGAGGGGAAAGATGTTCACTTTTAGCACAAAATGCCTGATGCATTAGTGATAAATATCATGTGAAAGTTGAATTTACTTATTTCAACCATAAACTAATAATGATATATATATATATATATATATATATTACCTCTGCCAACTAAGTTGGGAGAGGTATATGTATCCTCTTATGCCCATCCGTCCAATAACGGCAGGGATTAGCTTGAAGAGATTTGTTATACTTATGTTGAGCAATAGATTTGATTCTATGAGAGCAATGCTGATTAAACTAAACATTCTATAGGAGAATACTGCAAAAGGTATTAAATATTAAGACCTAAGGAACAAAGGAACCTTGATAAAACTACTCTTGAAGAAATTCATGGATTTATTTGAATTTCTCTGATATGATTTCTATTTGGAGAACAGTGTGTGCTTACACTCACTCACAGGAAGTCATAATTTGGTGAAAAGTTTCTAATGAAATTTTTATGTCTATAATAAATTTCATCCAAGGTTTAATTAGAAAGTATCTGAACTTGTCTAAGTGGAGGAGTCCATTGTTAGGAATGGTGGGTTGGAAATCTGAGAGTTGGTAGGGTGAGGAGGATATGTCTTTGATGTATGGTATGTGTACTTGATTGTGAAAATGGTATTACCATTGTATATATAAGTATTGTATATTTGTGTGCATATGTGAGCATTGTATGCATCCTGTATTCATGTAAGTATTGCATGTCTGTTAGCTTAGTTTGGGATCAAGTGCCATGTATCCTGGTGCTTATACTTATATACGAGGCTGGATCAATAAGTCCATAGCCTGACACATAGTTATTTACTGAATCTTAGCCCAAAATTTTCACGGTATAATTTTCAATCTATGGGATAGATATTTGCTATTGAATTAAGTACATTGACAAGGAAGGAAGTTATGTTGAAAACTGAATATTTGTGTAAAATATTTGCTTTTTTCATCATTAGAATGTGAACTTATTGTTGTATGTGTCTGTATAGAAAGATTTGATTATGAGTATAATGTATATCATAGTGTGTGTATATGTGATAAGCACATATGTATACATATTGTGTGTGGATGTGATGCTCCCTAAGTGTGTTTATGCATGTATTGAAGTTTGGGGCACATGGAGAGTGTGTGTGTGTGTATGTGAGCATTTCTAAGTTGGCTTCAATGTAGCAAATTAGTCCCCCCCCTCCTTTCCCTTTTATCCTTCTTCCTTCCCTCATCCTCACCCCCCCCCCATTCCCTTAAACCCCCCCGTACACACTCACCTCCATTTGTGAAGTGCCTCTCTATCACAAATTAGTCAGGGAAAGTGAAATCTGGGTAATTTAGTATTTCATTCTTAACAATGTCCCGAAATGAAAATCAATATCAAGAAATTCTTTTCCCTTGTTTTCCTTCTATGTTGTTATACTATCACTACTACCATCAGACGTCAGCAAGAATAGTGGGATAAAAAAAGATTTAGCCAAAAATTTGCTCATTGAAATATATATATATATATATATATATACACATATATATCCAGCTCTTGGATATTACTGTCCTACAGATAATATCCTATCTACTTTGTATCATTTGCTTACCACCCAATTTAATATCCAACACCACTTGTTGAGAACTTTTCTTCTGAGCTAATGACTCTCTCTCATCTCTACATAATCTTTCTTTTTCTTACTTTGCTAAAATACGGGCAAAACCTGTTAGTGGTGTGAAAAGATCTGAACAGAAACAATATTTCCTTTTTTTTTTTTCTAAATGATTGAATAAGCTTGACGATTCATGTTCCGTGCAGAACTGCAGTTAATGTAGCAGTTATGATAATGACCGATGAGAGACAGACGGGGAAATCTTGTATTTGATGACAATTTCCGGGTTAGGAGAATGTTTGGTTTATCTCATGACACAAACTTCTGCTCTCTAATCCTAATGGTTATTATCAACCCTGAAAGGATGAAAATCATTTCTTTCATCTGCAACATCAATGATCATCCACAAACTGAAATGCTAGATCGGAAAAATAATAGCAGCATTCAACCTGCTGAGTAAAGAAGGAACAGAAAGAAATTTTCCCTTAGAACCAAATCGAGGTTCTATAATTCTAATGCAATATCAATGATGCTCTATTCCTGTGAAACGTTGCAACTTACGTCCACCCTGATGAAGAAATGCGATGCCTGCATGGAATCCTGGCCGTCAAATGGACTGTGTCAATTAAGAAGATCAGAAACATATCGCTACAGCTCCCCATATCAACCACCATTTGTAGAAAGTGCCTCCACTGGTTAAGACATGTCTTCAGACTCGTCACAGCAAGATCTGTAAATCGAGCCATCAAATGGACGCTAGTAGGCCAGAAAAAAAGATGAGCTGGCAACTGACAATAGATAAGGACCCCCGACTGGTCAACAGAGGGCAGAACAATACCAGCAGACTGACTGAGGACTGTACGTGGTGATATGCCTTGACTGCTTCATGTGAGCAACCGAGTCAGTCTGATGCATCTTTTATCGTTGTGGTACGATCAAAGCTGTAAGTTACAGATAACAACAAAAATTTGCTGTTTGTAGCCCAAGGCATTGAAGTCAAAGATGAACTGCTAAATGTAGGTTCAGGCCTATCGTCTTGACTACAATAATTACTAACTGTATGTGAACTCCACACCTCTTGGCTGCTAGCCATCTTTCCTACCATTGAACCACACTTGCAGATCTAACTATTAAGTGGCAGTAAAGTAGAAGTAAAGCATGCCTTACCATATTGACGCTTTCCTTCCCCCACCCTGACAACTTTTATCAGCTGCATGTAGAACTGTCAGTTAGTATTGACTTTTTCATGGTTTACCATTTCCTAAGAATCACTTTAGCTGCCATGGAAAAAATCTACTTGCAGTCTAAGAGCTCTTTACAAAAATAACTGTTTTTGGTTGTCTTTGAGGGGGAAAAAAAACTTATTCTCTCTTCATTCTCATCTCTTAATCCACTCTCTCTATCTTTCTATCTCAAGCTGCATAAAAAAACCATTCTATCAATTCAGTGATTTAGTTGATGGAACAGGATTTCAAAGGGCAGGTTGACCTGAAGAAGGCCAATTCAGGAACTGATTCCTTGTGTTGGTTCATGGAAAGACGTAGGGCAATGTAAGGTTTAAGTTGTATCCAAGTCCTCTGGAGAATGATATCTTGATGATGACCTGGGTCACATTTTTAAATAAGATTCGAGTTGTGTATAAAAGGCTCAAGTCAGACATCAATGTCCTCTGAAGGCAAAATATTCCCTTGGCATGATTTAATCTTTATCCAAATTCCATGTTAAATCTCCGTTGAGATATCAGCAAGATTATTTCATTTTGTCTTGTCAGTGAATTCAACTCCGATAGCGGAAGCTTTGTTCTGAAACCTGCATCATATAAATCTATAAGTCATCATATATTTTGTAGGGTTTTTATTATTATTATTTTGAATGAAGGATTGCTTGCTACTCTAAATTGCTTTCTTTTTTATATGATGATGTAGGGAAAAATCCTATGCCAAAAAAAAAATCCTGCAGATATTCTTCACTTTTCAAAGTTCACTTCATGCCACTTCTTCAAGAAAAAGGCAAAAATAGCATGCAACATTTATTTTGTTACAAACCCTTATTGAGGCAGTTCGTGCACTTGGTCTCTCCTTGCTACACATCAACGTCTTATGCCTCCCACTACCCCAAACTCAATGACCCAGCCTAACATACCATCATCACCATTTTGGGTCTTTGGAAGTTCTCCAAAAATTTTGCTGTATAAATTAATGGTAATTGTTTCTTCGCTTTATGCCGTTTCAACTAATGAAAGGTTTTTATGGGAATGTTCTATTTTTGGGTAGTAGGGAAACCTCCTACATGACACATTTCAGTGTCAGGGTACGAGGAACTTCATCTAAAAGTAATTTTTCTTTTTAAATTAAGGGATGAAGAATTTTCTCTAGTTTATGTACATCTTTTGTAATGATGATTTGAATTTCTGGAATGTTTTAACAAGAAATGTTGGAATAGGCGTTATTTTTATTTATTTTTTTACTCCGATATTCTGTCATCTTTTCTGATTTTGTGTTTAATTAGCCTTTGAAATATTTCAATGGTCTGCTGTTATATAAATTTCCCGCAGCCTTTGTCCCATATTTTGCATTAAAGATGGGTGTAATGCAAACATTTTCCATGAATTTCTTCTTCTGCATTCTAACTCTTGGGGGCAGGATTATAGTCTTAAAAATTCATCAAATGTTAAGTACACTTCGTATTATATTTGCTTAATTGATAATTCGTTATCTAAAAATCCATATGTAAAAAAACGCAATGTGTATCTATCTCTCTCTCATAAACATAGTCTATGAAGCTTTACAGCTTTAAACACTAAGGATTAAAGCACTATTTCAATAAATATTTTTGTATCACTTCAGTCACCCTTTTCCCAATATCTGTCAATGCAATTTATGTAGTTTTTCGAAGAGATTTTTTCCCTGGTTTCTTCTATATTTTTTTTAGCTCACACCGTATAAATTAACTCTTGTTGGGATCATCAGTTGTTTATCATGTGATTGTATCGAGGATTTTAGGGATAAAATAGTTACATTAACATAGAACTCTAGCAGTGTTTGTATATATATATATATATATATATATATATATATATATATATATAACATTCTGATCTCAGGCAGATGTGCTGATCCATATGTAAATAATCCCATCATATTTCACAGATACTATGTTAGTAAATTAATATTGAATTAATGTTTTTACTGTGAAGAAAAGAATTTTGAAATTTTTTAATTTTTTTTTTTACTTTATCTCAGAAGAATTTTTTTCATTTCAAACAAAAAATTGAAAATATTCATTGTGCTCATCACAGTTCCAGGCGTGAAGTAAGCATTACAAAATTTCTATAGAAGAATAATGGATATTTATTTATAATCATCATCATCATCTGGATCAGTTAACACTGCTTATTTTTTTTCTTTCATTATTTCATCTTTCTGATTGGATTGTGAGTCTTATTAAATCATTTACCTGTCCTTTTTTTCTTCTCAGTTTGGATATGGAGACGAAAAAGGTTTACTATTAAGATTCAATGAGAAAATATAATTTTCAAAATACTGCAGCTGTAATAGCCTCTCTTGTCTATCCCTGCCTTATATCATCCTATTTTAGAAATAAATTTCTCAACGTAGCGCAATTCTTAGCAGACTAACTCAGCAGATCAGTTACCTAGTGGAGGGATGCTCAAACTTTGTCTTTTCGTGTACCCTTTAGTCCTGTCTGACAATTTTTGCATAACTCTTGTGGAGAATAAAGCATAAAATGTATGGATTCTGTAGAACAAGCAATAGGCATATAGTATTTGATTGTAATGTAATTTTATTTAATTTGAGGTTATATTTTTAAAAAGATAGATTAACTCTTTCCTACAAGTAACTCAATACTGGGCATAGTTTCAGAGAGACGCATTC
Source organism: Thysanoteuthis rhombus (assembly GCA_963457665.1). NCBI lineage: Eukaryota > Metazoa > Mollusca > Cephalopoda > Oegopsida > Thysanoteuthidae > Thysanoteuthis > Thysanoteuthis major. The sequence goes on from OY735209.1 coordinate 20,288,887, forward strand.
ATATGATTTACAGTTGACAGTTTTGCACTGAGTTTGTTTTATTCTTTGTCATAAAACAAAAGCACATCAATAACATGGAAAGAAGTTGAATGAACAGATATATGTGCAAACCAGTCACGTTTGATTTTATAGAATTATTCTTTTCATTTACACCGAGTTGCCAACTGTATGTCAAGTTTACAGCGCACATAGGTTGTGCTTAGTTAGTTGTGGGTATTACAAAGGTTTCTCTGTTCTTGGAAAACTTGAATACCCTCATAATTTTCTCAAATACTCCTTGGGGTATGTATACCCTGGTTCAAGAACCCTTGAGCTAGTGTATTATTTTAACAGACTAACCTAATGTTAACACAAGTGTGGTATTCTGCTGACTTTCAGACGAACTTGTGGTTGTCTATAATTTTGAGAGGAGTCATTTACATTCAGAGTTTTTGGACAACCTAACTCACTCTTTTTGTTTATTGTTTATTTTTTTAAACTTTTATTTGCAACTGTTACTTGATACTTCTTAAAAAAAGAGAGTGCCCTTCATTACATACAGATAGTATACCTGAGGAAGGGCAGAGAATGGATCAGGCTAAACATAATATTAACAATAAAAAAGACAAGAAGAATGAGATCGTTTGTCTGAAAAACTCTTCAGAAACTTGTGGTGTATTATGAATTTTTATTCTGTGTTCTGAGAACATGTTTACCAGACTCTTGGGCCAGTAAACAGTTTGGATGTTTGAAAGAATCTATTTCAAAAAATAAAAATAAAAAGTGTCTTGACTGATAGAAACTCGATAATTGAAATGCAGAGGTGAGGCCTGTTTATTTGAAGCTTATGATTGCTGATTTCTGTGGTGCAATGGAAGATAGATTTCAGTTTTGGCTTCAAGGCTGTAAAATCCTTACTTTGAAAAAAAAATCCCAATTTTCAACTCTTGTATTCATATAGAGTAATTTAAATGTCAAATCAAGGGGGATCACTTCTGGTCAAAATTTCTCCCCTTGCAATTCAGGATGAATTTGAAAAAAAAAAAAAATTTTTTTTTTTCCAATTCACAGAAGAGTTCATTTTTCAAAATTCTATTCATTGAAGAGTTCCAATGTTTAAGAGCTGTTTCAAGTGGTTCATGACTTAGAGTTGGAGAAACTGGGGAAATATATATTTATTTGAATTTTTCTTTTTTTTTTTTTTCTTAGGTTATTTTCTTTTCTTTTTTTTTTCTTAGGTTATAAGGCATTTGATATCTACTTGTTATTGTGGAATTTGTGCAGTTTCTTCACATTCTCTGTGTAAACAGATGTTTGCATCTTATCAATTTTATCTAAGGTCTAATTGAAAAAGTATGGAAATTTGAGTGAGAGAGTCCATTGTTTCAAATGATGGGTAGGAGATATCCACACCACTTTTACTTTCCACTAAAGAGGAAGTCACTCTTCATTATAGAGATACATATATCTGCTTGTAAAAGTCACCCTGCAGAAACACTAACACATACATGTACACTTATAGAAATACCATTTTAAATTAGATGATACCAAAATGAAAAAAATTTTTTTTTTTCTCCGAAAAATATTTCTGACTAAGCAAACTGTATTATGGAAGGCGTAGTATGTAGGCTTTAATGTGGCCTCATCTCTTTTTTGTTCTCATTCTTTGGAAGTTATCACTGCTTTCTTCGTTTGATGGGTCGATTTTTTATTAATTTAATTTTTTTGATTTTCAGGGTTTCTTTCGTCGTTGCATCACCCAAGGTATGTCACACAAGTGTGCAAATGAAGAGAAATGCGAAATTACTCCTTTCACCAGAAATAGCTGCCAGTATTGTCGTCTTAAGAAATGCTTTGCAGTTGGCATGTCAAGAGAAGGTAAGCCAAACGGAGCAAATTTGCTCCAACTATAATCTGGGTGTTCCCCTTCCCTTCTCCATGAGTTTTGATCAAGTGATAGTCCCTGACTTACGCTAGGATACTGCGAATGAGATTGTATGTTGAAAAAAAACACATTAGATGAATGCATTTTTAAATGTATTTTAGGGACTTAATTTCCTATTCTTTATTATTTACATTCTTAAGATTAAGTTGAAAAAAGCCCACTAAATTACCACAATTGTTTTATCAATTGAAAGGAAAACATAGTTTTCAGTATGTGATTAAACTAAATTAGTCAATTACCGTTCATATAATGGCATAAACAATTTCACTAATCGCTGTCAGATGAAACGCATTTTCACGGGGCCATCAATGTCGATTCCTTTGCGGCATGAAATAAAGAACTGCTATTCATTTATTTGCAATTCTAATTGAAAAAAATATCTGATTCAAAGAATCTGGAGACTACCTGTAAAAATAAATATATATATATATATATATTTATATATATATTTTCTTTTTTTGATCGAATGATATCTTAAAGCAAGGAGATGATGTTTGCTTACATGTGTTGTTTCCTCTTTTACATTAATGCCCTAGGACATCTATTCTTTTCTGAAATAGAGAACAGAATTCTGCCCTGTAAAACTATTCCCTTATGATCTAAAAACTTTTTGAGCTTTTTATAGTTGATAAACCAGCCAAAAGTTATGAAGCATTGTCAACTTATTGACGATAGTGTGCAATACTTCATCAAATGAAACAATTAGGATAATTTCGCAACTACCAATACAGTTCGTGTACATGATGGAAAAGAAGCAAATATGGCGCTGAGCATTCGGGTGGGAGGGATGAAGGCTTAAGTTTAGGTTTGATTTGATCTTCTGCCAACCATAAAAACTCTGTTAATTCAATCAATGTAAAAGGGGATACCAGTTTGAATCTTGCCCAGAGCTTATTTTTTTATTTTCAATTTACGCTGTTTATTTACTGCTGTTGACTGACGGTCTTGGTCATTGCAATGAAAAGCAACTAAAATCACGATGAAAGAAATACTATTAAAAATTGTTAATTGTTGATTTTGAGCACTATTACCTTGAACATCACAAACCAAGTATTTAAGAGGTCAGATATGAGGGGGGGGGGAGAAAACCTGTTTGAGATTTTGACAAGGGGATAATTTCAGAGACATTTTTTTAAAAAAATTTTGTGCTTCCAATCAATTAGACCCACATCTACCTTTGGTAAAGTGTCAGTTTGAAAGAGAAAAAAAATCAGTTTGTTTTTTGGGGGGGGCGGGTGCATTGGTGGTAGTCGAGGGAGGATCTATTTACAATATAACTATAATGCTGAACTGGACCCTCCATTCTGTCTGATGTACAAAACTACGGCTTCAAAGTATTTCGGTTACTTCTCTTTTTAGAAAGAAATTTCATTTTTAATTCCATTCCGATGAACTTTTTATGTTTTGCAAAAATTGTTTCTCGAAAAAGTGATGTGAAATTCGGTTGGTAATGTTCAGATAATTTTTTGCATTCTCGGAAAGTAGAAAAAGAAATTTGTTCGCCCTTCTATCAGATTCTTAACCCCAAATTTTCAAACCTCTTGACCGTCATCCTACTACTCTAACCATTGGGCAGAACTGGCAAGTTATTCTGGATAGCTTCACTTTGTGCTGAAGGATGGATGCCAGCTTTTGCTTTCCAATAAGAAGTTTACACCAGCGTTAAGTTTTTGGCACTTAGCCATTATTGGCAACACTCCAGTCTTTTATGCAGCTGTCAGCTTTGCTACAGTTGTTGTTGCTGCTGCCGTTGCTGTTGTCATCATCGAGTATTTGACATTCTGCCTGACATTAACTCTTTGCAGCTGCACTTAACATCAAGTGCAGTTCTACTAAAGCTTTCTCTCTACTTAATAAACCTAACCTTAACCTTGGATGAATTGCACACATTTAACTACAGGCATCTTGGATATAGCACAGTTTGTCATATAAGACTGTTGATTGGTGGATTATTATTGCCCACTCGTCAAAAAGAAGAGAGATTTTCATCAAAAGACTTGCATTATATTACTAAAAAATTAAATTTCTTTAATCAATCGACAAATAATTACAGTGTTTTGCGCATTATTTCTTGGATTTTGTGATGAAAACACCACCTTTGTTCATTGATGTATTTGACTTCTGATTATCGTTTGGGGAATATATGTTTAAATGAAGGCATCTTCAGTTAACATAAGTGTGACAAGACATGGCTCTGTCTTCCTACGCTCAGCATCCATCGGTTGTTGTTGCTGGTGATGATTATGGCTGGTGTTGCTACTGATACTATAAGTGTGAGAGACGGCTCTTGTATATTTAATTTACGCAGCTCAAAGTGGGTAAATGAGAGTGAGAAGATCGTGTAGCAGCAATGTTCGGAGGAGTTGCTAGCTGGAATGCTTGCATTGGAAATTTGCATTCAAAATTTGAACCCTATTCACTGACATGGGTGGGAAATATGCTTCTCTCTCTCAATAGCCAAACTGGCCCTGTATGTAATTCTATTAATGTAATCGAGAAGGTTGCCTTTTTTTTTTCTTTTTTCAAGACTAGTTCCAGATGTGGGTTGCGTTGTGGTCTAATATGTTGATACCCACCTCCCCACTTTATATTCAGCTTTGTTTTTTTGTTTTTTTTTTCTTTTCCTCTTCTTCCAAGTTCGGTTATGGTGAGGAAGACTTGCATGGCTTAACCACTATTGAACTTGCTTCCTCGATTCTCTTTTCCCTAGTTGCTACCAATGGCATCGAATCGAATCACGTCTCTTTGTTTCGGGTTTTTTTTTGTTTTTGTTTTTCTTCCTCTCAGTATGAGACAACAAAAGAACAGTCCCGTTCCCATAATCCATTGTCATAGCAAAGAGTAAGTCTGGTTTGGGAAGTAGAGGTTCGTTATATGTGACCCATATGAATGTTTAAATTGCCAAAAACTGTTTACATCATTGATGTTGAAGTTGCAGCTTCTGGTCCATTTCTCTAACCATTGTGCCATCACCACGGGAACACTTCAGTTACTTATGAATATATAATTAGCAACTTATACCAACTATACAAGTAATATGATATTTTTCTTCCAGCCCCACCCTCTCTCTCTCTCTCTCTCTCTTTGTGTGTGTGTATGCTCGCTGCTGGGCCTCTGTTAAAATATACGTTGCATGTGGATGTATTGACATTTAAGATATTGGATAAACTTGGATTTCTGACTTGTGCATTGTTTGTATTTAGCCAGGGGCAAGTTTTGATTATCCTTTATATTTCATTTCATGCCTGGTCATTTTTTTTTTTTTTTTTTTCTGAGGCTAGTTCTCAATGGAGGGAGGAACCCATGGGTTATAGTCAGAGTTGAGTTGATCAGCATTATCCCCCACCCTTCCCCCTTTTTTTTCTCCATTTGTCTCAAATGTCAACTTTATCCCTCCTAGTTTCTTGAAACATTTTCAGTCTCAGCCTTAAAGTATTTGATGATATCAATTTACTTGGAACTTGTATCTTTCTCATACTTCGTATTTATTTACCATATATTTCTATTACCATAAGATGCCGGTTTTTGATTGTCCTCTGCTACCCATCCAAGCCCCTGTCCATATCAAGCTTTGGTAGATGGCCCCTCTAGTTATAATACCATTGCGTTTGATACAGTGTAATGATGGCATAGAGTTGGGGGTTTTTTTCTTCTTTTTTATAATAGCAATTTTGACTTGTATACTGAATGTACAGTATTTTCTTTTAAAAAATGAAACTGGCAGCACTTTGTAAACACATTCCTTACTCTGTCTGTTGTCAGCCTCTCACATAATAGGCTGCACTTTGAACTTGGCTGGCTAATTCCATATTCCATGCTGCCAACCATTAAGCCACTTTCACTTCTACAAGACTTTAATGATACAGTTCCAGACCCTACATCCAGCAAGCTTGAGACCGCTGGTGACCCAGATTTCTGGATTTTCCAGATTTCCAGACCAATATATGCTTGAAATATGGAATGAACAATGCTATTGTATTTAAAAAATGCAAGTTAATACATTCTGAAACCAGGGTCTCTTTGATCTTTATTAATCTATTTAAAATATAGAATATATGATGAAAATAGAGAAAAAGTAATGAACAAAACTTATTTATAACGTATGCAAATTAGTCCATTTCAATTATTCTGTTTGATCAGTATTAAAAGCAGAAAACAATTCAAGTATGCCACAAAAATTGAAACAAAAGAGTTGAGAGCCAAACCATCTAAAACTCTACCAGATTCAAAATTTACCAGTTTTCTGGTAAATCTGATTTTCTGGAAGCCAGATAAATGGCCTGCTACCATACAATCCATTTTCTCAATTGTGGGAAACCTTTTTAGCTGTTTTTGCTTTATTCAGCAGAGGTATTGAATTTTCTACTTGGTTTGCTTGTACAGTTTTTTATCTGCATATCTGTGAGAGGAAAAAAAACCCTCTCAGATGAATTATATGCCTAAGACAGGCTAAGTACTGCATCAGTCAAAACCACAAGGATTAGGATACCCATCCTGATAACTTGTAGAATGATGATAATGACTCATGTCAGAATCTTGTTCTATGCTAGAAAGGCCAAAACAATATATGTGTAATAAAAACAGTAAGAATGAAGATACTAGTCTGAATGACTTATTGAATAATGACAATGACTCGTATCAGAATCTTAGACCATACTAAGAAGACCAAAGAACACATAGGCCAAAACCCAGTGCTAGAAGCAATGAAGAGGGGAATACTGGTGTGAATAACTCGTATAGAATAATTATGACTCACTTCGGAATTTCTGACAATATTTACAAAAATCTTTTGGTGTGAGAGATTCACTTATTTATTCCTGACATTAGCAACTTAACATTATTATTTATTCGTTATTGTTACCTAATCAGATCAGATGGCATAACTGTTTTGTTTTACATGTGTTTCTTGCCATATGGTAAAGTTTGAAGCCTTGTATTAACTCCCTTGAGAGTCCTGAGATATATATTATGTATATATTGAGGTTTCTATGGCTACTGAGATATGTCCCATAGATCTTTTAGAAGTCAGTTTGGACATTTTAGTTCAGGCGTTAGGCACCTTCAGTGTCAGTCTTGAAAATGTTAATTGCTACTTACACAATACAGAGTTGATAATTTTTTTTTTTTGTTCTATTTATGCTTCTGCTTCTCAACTTTGCTATCAGTTGTACTCCTTATCTGTGCCTTATATATATATATATGTATGTATATATATATATATATATATATATATATATATATATATATATATATATATATATATATATATATATATATAGTCCTACTGACCATCCAGTTCTGCGTAGGGCAGGGGTAAAATGTCAGCTTCTGAAGCAAAGGTTTCAGTCCTACCTTGTGGTACTGGAAGGAATACTTGATAGTCTATAGCCACACTGAATTGTTGTAATAGAACAAAACAGAAACAGCTGTCTGTAGATGACACAATAAATTATATATATATATCTGGGAATACCAGATGTTTGCAGCTGGAGATCATATAGAGAGCCTCTTGTGATGATCCCACTAATCTTCCTAGTAAGGAGACTGATCTCTACACTATGATCAATAACACAAGCCCAAAGACGCCCCACCCCACTCAAACCCTCCGAATGGCCTGGCTGAGAGCAACTAGAGATGAATGAATGCTTCTATACAGGAAGAATAGCCCAAACCAGCTTCCTTTTGAAAGAGAAGAACCTGTGATAGCTGGGATCATTGATTGATTCAAGATGTTTATTCATTATTTATTGTAAGCTCTGCCCGTCTTTAGCAGATGTCTGTTCAACTATATTAAATATAATTTTTATGATCTAATCTATTTACTATAAGTAGCTGGATAATTCAAGTTATTGGAATTAGATATTAAGAGATTAACTTGTGCTTACTGTTTGCAAAAAGGCTACCTACTTAAGAGTAATTGGGATTGAGGTCACGGCTCATCTGGTAAAAGTAGAAAATGTTTTCTCTTATAAATCAGCCCAGTTTGTGTGGTGTTTGAGCCCAGGTAAAGGCATCTAACAAGACTGTTTTTGAGTTGGATTTGCACCTGCTTGGCTGGTATTCATGTTTTGGAGAAACCAAGATAGCATAAGGGAATATACATTCATACAAACGCTTGTAAATTACTGTATGTGACATTTATATAAAGCAAGTACATATTTACACTATCTGCATGTAGTGAAATTTAAAAGGTAGTTGTAGTGAATGTAAGCGTGAAAGAATTACCCAGGTTCAAGATTACTTCCTAAAATGAAACCTGTGGTGCAAGAGAGATGACTGTTCTGATTTTTCAAATTTTGGACTATTGTTTTGGTATATGAAAAAATCTCTCAATCGGAAAAAAAAAATTTCCTGGATCAACCTTAGAAGTTGCTCAGTTCTCCCATGGCATACCTTTCCAGGGTTGACAGATTGACATAATTGAATACATGAACTTCTTCCAACTATTCAATGCCTCAGTTCAAAAAAAAAGTTTCTTTCAGAATTAAAGACTTGAATATTCAGAAAGAATAACTGGGGAGACCCTGCTTGTTCTAAAACTGAATAATTTTTTTCAATGAGATGTTTTTTTTTTGTTTTTTTTTGGAGGGGAGAAACAGATTATGGTTAATATTCAGCTACAGGATATACTAGGGAAAGTGTAGTCCTGAATAAAAAAAAGCTTCCCAAAGAATGTTTTGGCTGGGAAGTAGCATACATGAATGGCTTGTTCTACACAGGACGTTTACTCTAGCTACTAACCCGAGGAAAAAAAAAAATGGTTGACATCAATGTCAACCAATGAGATCTCTCGTTTTATTTCCCCTATAGACAAGACAGACATCATGGCTGTGGGATTTGATAAAAACAGGTGGCAGGCTTACTAGCCACTGCCACCACCAAACAACAAAAAAAAAAGGGTACAAACAAAATTATAAGAAATAAATGACAATGACAAGTTTGAGGCTGCGGGGCGGGCTTGGGAATTGACAAAATACAAGTTGGACTGGTTTGAATTACAGGACTAACGGTGTATGGCGGCTAACAGAAACAAGTTGCCATACGCGCATCTATCAAGGAGCTTGTTTTTGGTCTGATTTAATTAAAACTCTTGGGGAATTTTTTTTTGTTTTGTCTCATTTTTGAATTTACAAATTGTCATTTCCTTTTTCCATCTGGAGCTATAGGTTGGTGCAGAGAATGAACTGTGTAAGCCAAGTTCAAACCCTAGCTGGGATAGTTTGTGTTCTCTTCTCACTGATCCATCTCGTCTCCCCAAGCTACGTGTAAAATAGCATTTCCGATGCCTGTTTCCTTTAATTCTATTTCACATATCGCGAACTGGCCAAATCGGTATTAATGTGATATGTGGAGTCCAAACCAGGACAGCCGAAACCGTAGCCAGCTCAAGGGTTCTACTTACTTTCCTCGATCTGTTTGAACTATAGTTTTTTTCTTACTGTGAACACAATCGTTGTTGAACTTTGTATGACGGCATACTTGAAAATACTTCAATACATCAACTGTAAAAATGAAATGAATTAGATGAAAATAAAGCAATGAACTTAGCATACTGATATACGTACTCATCACCATTGTCCATCCATCTATCATTGAAAAGGTCAAGAATCCACAAAATCTAATGGTAAAACCATTAGATTGGCAACTCTGTGGTGGAAGCAGGACACGAATAATACCTGTACTGAATACATTCAAGGCTTGAAATACATGTTGGCTGATTTGGAGAGATTTACGCGGCACCCAGTTTGAGAACTGCTGCTCTACTCAGTCATCTTTGGCTCAGTATTTCTCTGTTCATATTGGTATTCCTAACAAAGTATCCAAATATCGCAGCCATATGTCCCCTTTGCTGGTCTCATAAACAGGAAGGCCAACTCCAGATGCTCGAACTGTACAGCAAGGAAATTAAGATCAGTTGCAGGGGGCATTATTTTGAAAGATACCCATGATAAACATATGTTGGTAAATACTGTATTTATCTTCACATACTGTTCCTTGTATCTTTCATCATCAATTTGTCTTTCTATTGTCATTACCAGTGCTACTTTAACAATTTTAGTGTCATTCACTCTTGGGGTCTTCATCAAAATATTCAATTCACCCACAACTAAATTTCCTTGTAATTTTCATAATTTCCATCTTTACCTCCCTCGTTTATTATTTTAAACAGAAATAATTCTGTTTCACCAGCTGGTCCTACCCTAAATACTTATATCATAGTATATTTGGAAAATACCCTGTTGATTTGAAACAAAAGCATAGGTAGAGAGAAAAAAAGTCCCACTGCCATTAAGAAGTAACTGACCTCTTCAATGGAAATACCCTTTTGTGTATTGAAAAAAGGGGGTCATCCCCTATGTTTTGTTCAGCCCTCTAGTTCAATTCAGCTTTGGATGAATCCTTCACCATTTTAAGTAGTACTGACATATGCTTTTGTCTCATGGCTAATTGTTGAATCAAAGAGTAAACAATCCTGACGAATGAAAAAGAAACATTTTGTTATTCTTTGATGCAATCTTTTCATGAGAAGAAGGGAAGAATTCTTAATTGCCTTATTAATTACTATTCACTGGTATAATTGAATAATGGACAGTTAAAAGAAACGGTTTCTTTTAAACACATTTCTTCAATGCATTTTCAATGTATTTATTAATTCAGAAGAAAAAAAATCTCTGTCTTATTATTACAGCTGCCAATGATTGTGACCCAAGTATCAGTGACAGTCCTCAGGAAATATCTTGGAATTTTATAAAGAACCATGTGTATCGGTAGATAACTTATATCCGATAGAATATGATAATCATACAGACATTTTAGTAGGCACTTGCCATTGTATCACCCAGTAGCAAATTGAGCTGTCCCTGATTGTGTAGATGAATAGAGAAATGAGTATTGTGTAGGATTGAACCCATGTTCACCCAGAAGCAGCCTATACATAGCTCTGCTCTTACCAACTGAGCTAATGACACACTGGCAAGGCAAGGGGTCAAGAAGCGTACTTATAGTACTCATTTCTCTATTCTATGATCATACCAGCGCACACACACATATATATATATATATATATATATATATATATATGTGTGTGTGTGTGTTCCCAATGCTGACAGTACATGCATCAATAGATGGACAATTTATATCTGACAGTGTGATAATTATATAGTTCCTACTAAAATGTCTGTATAATTATCATATGAAGAACTATATATCTAATATATATTAATCTCTTGTTTCAAATTGTGGGTCGGAGATATTCTTATCAGTTAAATTTGAAGCTCCGAATGGAAGAGTACATTTTTATGAACAGGGGAACAAACAAACAAAAAAAAATCATATATATATATATGTGTGTGTGTGTATGAGTGTGTTCTTTAATGTAGATGATATGATTTGGGCTTTTTCGGTTTCTGAAAAATTTGAAGTGCAGCCTGTATCTGTATCAATCTGTGAACTATCATGAGTTGAACTGCCATGAGTACTTATCTCTATTCCTTTTATCCTATTATGTATTTTCTGATAATCGATGATTGTCATGCTTAATGACCAATGTCCAATCGTATTCTGTGCATGTCGCTGTTTGCTCCCCTCCCCCTATAAAATCTGAAACTTATACCATGCATTGTGGTCAAGGCATGAGGTTCTCTGAGTTTGTCTCCAAAAACACTGAACAGCGATTTTACTTGATGATGAACACTGTGTTGAGAACTCATGCCAAGTTTTAAAGTATGTCAACAAATGAAAAACAAACGACATTCAGTTTTTTCCCGATTTTGATGATAGCCAGAAGTATGGCTGAAATGGCTAGATCACTATTGGACTATTCGTATATTCATTGGGTCTAGACATATGTTCTCTAATTAAAACGAGAAAAGTTTACTTAGAGATTTTTTCAATTCTTTGTCCATCATCTTCCGTCAATCTTGTATATTATATTGAGCGTGTGTGTGTGTGTATGTATATATATATATACATATATATATATATATATATATATATATATATATATATATATATATACATACACACACACACTCACTCTGCAGTTAAGATAGTTATTTATTTCTCACTAGTGTTCCATTCCAGGTAATAAAAAAAAAACAAGAATGTTGGTTTTCAAGATAAGTAGGCCCTTCCTCTTGGGGTGATTGGTGTAACATGATCTTCCTATCTCCCCCTCCCACATTCCTGCATTATTGCTTTGCACTGGACTCAGCTAAGTTTAGTAAAGTTTCATTTTCTCAGGTGGATCGATGTATCTGTTGATTTCTGAACAGTAATTAGCAAATGTTGGTCTGAAATTTCTATTGTATAATGTTATATCTTTTTGATTGATAGTTATCCCCAAATTGAGTTCCTTGACTAAGAAGGAAATTATGCTGACAATTAAATGTATAAAATGAAAGCTTTTTTTCATCATCAGGCTAATTATAGTTCTGTTATAACAAAATTTGAATAACTTGAACAGATAGGTTCAATGAATCAGGTCAGCAATAGCCTTTGGCAAAAGGAGGGATCATCTCATATTTTATTGTAGGATGATGGAAACTTGATAATCTACTAAGGAAATAGTCATAAATTCAGTTGACTACACTGGCATTTTGGTTTTTTTTATCATTTTGTGTTTTCATGGAATTTTTTTTTTGTTTTTGTTTTTTTTTTTCTAGAGGAGTGTCTTGTCAGAAAATGTTTATGGAAGGGGAGGCATGTCCTCACACCAACCTTCCCTTTTTTCCTACCTGATGATTCGATAACACATGTCTATATTGGATTGGCAAAAACATAAATTATTTTAGACCTACTTCATAGAAGGGTGTCCAAATAACACAGAGAAAATACATGGCAAGCCAAGTTCAAAGGCCAGCCTGGGCAGTTCATGTTCATTTTGCACAAATGCCTCAAGCTGTAGGTAAAATGAATGCCGCCATTACAGGTGCTTATCGCTTTCAAGTCTGATTCACATTTCACTGACCGAGTAAGTAAAATGTGATATGTGGAGCTCAAGCAGGGACAGCTGAATCTGTAGCCAGTGTAATGGCATTATTTACTTACTCAACTATCAACATCTTTTTATCTTCTTAGGTTTCCAAATTCTAAACCTTAGGGTGTCATTGCCCGTCCTAAGCTCGAGAAACTTATTTACAGATATTTTCCTTTTTTCCTTCCTAGTTATTTACAGATTGAGTTAATGACCCCCACATATTCAACTGTTACTGTTCAGGGGAGGGGGGGCTTTTTTTGTTTGTACCCATCAAAAACTACCATTTATGATTTTAAAAGGAGCCTTAACAGGAAAATAAAAAAAAAAATTAAAAAAGAAACGATGCATTTTCTTTTTCTCTATGACTAAAATTTAAGATCATGCCGCTAGTTTGGGGTCAAATTTTAACCGCAATTTGATCTTGGAAAATCAAAACATCATAACCTTTCTCCTGAAGGTTCAGTCTGGTATATCTTTTTAGTTTGGGTATCAGATTAGTTAAGTAGTCAGATTTTTGCAGTTTTGCCCTAAAGAAGAGGCTTATGTTAACAATATAGGACATAGCAATTAAGGGCTTGCTAGTTAGTCTCAACAAGACCAAATGTCTGATAACCCATCGGAACTGATGTGTCAATTCTATTTTTGTTAGTCTATAATCAGGGAATTTAGAAAGGAATATTTCATTTACAGTTTTCCGGAACTGTCGAAATATGTTTTTTCAGTTTTCAAGTTGGTCCAGCTGGCTGTGTATGTATCACACATACAGGTTATATCAATGAAACTAGAGGGTTGAATGAAATTTCATGCTTACTCTTAATCATATCCTTCAAACTCCCCTCTAAATCGTTTTTTAGTGTGGGGAAAGGGTGCTTCAAATGCTAAATGCACCTCCACCCTATTTCAGGATGTCATCCCCCCCTTTCCAAGATGGTCTGGCTCAAAAATCCATTCCAGTATTGTAATTTGTAGAAGGATCGATATTACAACTGTTTGAATCTGCTGATCTTCAGTACCAATTCCTGCCTGAAAACCAAGAATTCCCCTGACATCTGCTCTATTTACACACACCCACACTATGAACTATGTAACTGTTCTGTTTGTTTCTTTATTTCTCTGTCTGTAAATTCCACTTCAGCTCACAAATACTACCCTCTGATCGTAGGTGGTGGGCTTGAGAGTGACACCTAAGCAAAGTGCACAGGTACTCTGATCCTTGGCAGAAGTGACCATCTATAAGCAAATAATCTTGAAATCTCTCTCATTGCTTGCGTGTGTATGTATGTATGTGTATGTATATATATATATATATATATATATATATATATATATATATATATATATGTATGTATGTATGTAATGTGTGTGTGTGCATGTGCACACGCATTCTTCATGCTCTGTTCCTACCCAAGGCCATGCTGTATGTCAAAATGCTCAAATGACTACACGGAATTAATATCCTGTACCAAAACTCTTTTATTGAGACTCCTGTCGTTGGATCTATTCATTGGTACAACTGCATAAATATAAGCAGCTGGGAAAGAGGGAAGTGGTCGGATACGGGGAAGGGGGGGAGGCATTAATATTTTCATTTCCCTGCCTTCAGAGTAATTTCAGGCAATTAATTGGATTATTGGAATTCACTTAACTGACACAACAACAACAACAACGGTATCATTCCATTATTAGTCATATCAGTTTCATCATCATCATCATCATTGCTAGTGATACCAATATTCCTATTAATATCTTGACTGTTAATATTTTTTTTTGTTATTTCTATGAATACTGTTGTTATACTAAAAAAACCCAATACAATTTTCTATTGTTATTACCTCTCCTATTATTTATTATTACTGCTTTTGATTTCTTTATTACTCATCATCAACAACAACCATTTCAGGTCCATTGCTGGACGAAGGCCTTTCCCAACTCTTCCCAAGAAGACTGTATAGTCATGTTGGCCTTGGGAAGGTAGAAGCTAATTAAGTTCACCCATTGCGTCTATTTTCTGGTGGGCTTGTTTTGAATTCAGAGTTGTCTTTCTCCTAGACTGGTTGCTTCACGAAAATAGAGAGCCCAGGCTGATCTGCTATTCATACTCATAGCTGAGAGGGAAAAAAGATGGATTCATACCTTTTCCAAGTCTCAGGTGGAGTTTGAACTTGGCTCACTGATCATTTACTCACCTATTCTTTATTAATGGCATTAATACTAATATAGCTACAGTTTTCTCTCTTAATTTTGTGGCTATGTTCTTTCCACTACTTGGGATATGCAATCTCATTTCCAAGTGTGCCTACGATTATTGGCAAGATCGTAACCTTCATATTCCACACCCTTCTCAGCTCCTGGGTAAGGTCCTGGTATTTTTCCAATTTCTACTTCAACTCCTCCTTTCTATTGGTCATATTAGATTCCCTTGACTTGGATTATTTATTGTTGGATTTATTAAGCTGGCACAAGGCCAATATAGTGGGGCACTGATTGAGGATTGAACTTACCACATTAGAAATAGCTGTTTGTTAACCATTGGTCTATGGCAGGCATTTTTAATATTATTTTTATAATCACTTTGATTATTGAGTTTTTACACTAGTGAGCGACAACAAATCTTCACAATACTGCAGGACTCTCCTCAGTAATCTAGCAGATTTCAGCAGTACCATCATCTAGGTGGTCTCTTTTCTCGTCTTTACCCCTGCAAAATTAAAGAGGTACTTTATATGTATTTGGTTGCATCTCTCCGGCTGTCTTTTCATCTATCTGTCCACATGATTTCTCTGAAAGCACTGGATGGATTTTGATGAAGTTTTGTGGAATGATGAGTGATAGAGCAAGGAAGTACTGGTCAAATTTGAGGACAGGTCCTGGAATTTTCTTCCTGATAGTGAGATTTTTCCCCCTTTCCTTTATTTTTTTTTTATTTTTTATTTTTTTTCCCCCCTCATACATTTATGTCTATCAACATAATATCTCCAAAAGTTCTCAATGGATTTCTATGAACATTTGTGAGAGGGTGGATAATAGGCTTGAGAGGGTGTAATTGAATTTTGAGTCTGATATATACACAATCAACTCCTCTATGTCATAGTTATGACATATGGTCAAGATTTCATGTCTGTCCACACAATGTCTCCAAAAGTTTGCAATGAATTTCTGTGGAATTTTCTGGATGGATGGTTTGTAGGCTATGTAAGAATTTTTGATGCACAATTAACTCCTTTGTGTCTTACTGATATGTCCATACTACATGATATCACCAATGGTTCATGTCTGTTCACACAATATTACAAAAAGTTCCGTACTTATTTTATGAAATTTTTTGAAAGAGAAATGCTGTGAGCTACAGAAGAAAGGATTAATGTTTTGGTCAGATTCATGCACAATTATTTCCATTGATAATGGCGTTGATAGAGGTATGCGAGATATGTGCTCTCTGAGTGCTAACTTGTTATTGTTATCTTGAAAAATAACAGCTACTTAAATTTTTCTAATTTTCGATTAATATTTCTCTTTTATGATTAAATCTGATATAATTTTTTTTGTTTGTATGGTCTCTGTTTTCCTCTCATTATTAGTCTAATTGTTAATTTATGATTGTCATTATTATGAAGAATTGTTATGACTCCTACTATTGTTATATTACATTTACTGTGATTATTAAAGCTAAATTTTTCATTCTCATAATTGCTATTACTACTTCTGGTGGCTCCTACCATTTCTGTTAGCGTTATAATTATTCTTATTATATTTGCTTCCTTTCTCATTGTTTATTATTCACCACTGCAAGCCGTCCTGTTTCCTCATTGTTATTAATACTGATGCGCCGTATTTGTGTCAACTATTTCCTTTCTAATTATATCAAGATAGCAACAATATGGGACATGCAACTGTATTATGTAGTCTTCTGATTCTATTGTTGGGCTTTCAAATAAACTTTATTGTACACTGATTAACTCTGACTAAAGTCCTTATCTTGGTTGTTGTAGTCAGAACGTTTCGGCCATTGTAGTCTCTGGACTTCTTCTGTACCAGTGACAGACAATTACTACATACTAAGACAAACATTTGATTAACCGACAATAAATGAGAACCGTTTGTACCTGTTCTGACTTGCGTACTAATTTGACTTGAAAACAGATTTAGAAAGGATCCTGTTCATAACCCGAGGACTGCCTGAAAAGTGCTCTGTTCAAGGAGGGTACATTGCCCCCAAACATCTATAAACGATATTTGATAATAATTTTTTGCGGCTGAATGTTTCACTCTGAAAGGGGCATGCTTGATATTCTTGATTAAATCTGACAGTCTTGAACTGGCATAGACCAAGGATAACCCCAGATGGGCCAGTTGGTATTTTTTTTAATTATGGGGGGGGGTATGGAGGTGTCCAATCTTCGTGGTAGTGGCAATGGGAAGAACCTTTGGTAAAAAATATTGATGAAAGTCACAACAGTATTCGATGCACATGATTCACTATTTAGGGGGTAATTAGAAGATGAACAATGAATGTTCAGAAACCTCTTTTGCTCATATATGACTAGGTTGAATTTCGTGAAGGGTCTTAGTACAAAAAATAAATGAAAAAAAATATTGTTAGTGTGTTGTTTCAAATGTTGCTTGCAAAAAAGTCAAGGTTTTATCATGAGATATCCTTTACAGTACTGAGAGGATACACTTATCTCTTTGGCTTACATCTGCTAAGTCATTCGTCAGTTTCAAATTTCTTTGGATGTTGTCGCACCCGTTAACAAAGCTTCATGTTAGGCCTCTTGAAATCTTATATCATGTATCAGGTTGGTTAGATATGTTGTTTTGTGATTATCGAAAAGAGAAAGAAAAAAATTTGGTGTACAGGAAAGGGCAATTTCCAAGTAGGACGTGTAACACAGTGGTAAAAAATAATTCTGATTTTCAAGATATGTTTTTTTAAAAAGTTAGTTTTAATAAAAAGGCGAGTGAGATTTGTTAGCGCATTCTCACCACAAAGAAAACATATGCTGCCTAAGACCAGTTCTAATCGAATCTTAATTTTTTCTTGAAATACAAAGTCTGTCTGGAAAATATCCAGCTATTTGATGTTAACGAAAAAAATAATCCACCTGTTAGGGCAGAAACTTACTAACTTGAAGCAGTGATGGAAGCTTGGGTCAAGTCAATTGGCAGCAGTGGAAAAAAAAAAATTTGATTAGTAGAAAAATAGTAACCTTGCCAAAGTTATACCATGTTCAAATGCAGTTTCCACTAAAATATAAGCATTACAGTTTCTTTTATTTCTAGTTGCTAGAATTTGCTGTCACTGTGTGTGTAATCATTAGAGTGAAGAGCAGACCTTTGACAAATTTTCGTTTTCAACTTCCCCTTTTTCTATTGGTTTAATGTATGGTAACGAGCTCACGAATAGCAGAGATTAATGTCTGATTGCTTTGGCCAGAAAATATTAGTCAAAGGGCATGTAACTCTCAATCTCATTTTCTTTTTTGCCTTAAATGGCAATGCAAGGGAAATAACTCAAAGACTTTTATGTTGATTATAGAGTCACACGGGTGGTTAATATTTGGTGTTCGTTTACATATTCATCTGCCTAAAAATAATTTTTTAATTCCAAGAATATTTTTTTTTCTACATTAGTTGCTCATGGTGGACGGATTATTGGTCCTGGGCTTTTTTTGGAACTATTAAAAAGAATTAGAAATATTCCTTTGCAGATATTTATTGAATATTTGTTCCCTTTTCATTTAGTGCTTATTTTTCATTTTTAAAAGTCTCTACTCAAACATCAGTATCGGGTTTTTGGACCATCTGTTTGTGGATTGGTAACATTGAAAAACATAACATTTGAATATTAAAAAAAAGAAAATCTTTTCATCTCAATTTCTCTGTACATGTGTATGTATGATGTATATGTATGTATGTGTGTATGTATATATATATATATATATATATATATATATATATATATATATATATATATACACACACACACACACACACTTGCTATTGTAATGGTGTCATATAAAATGACAACAGTTTTAATTTTTTCAAATTCTGCCCTTCTAGATTTTTTTGATATTTGTCCCCTTCCCCAATGTGCACAATCTGACTGACTTGATTCTTTTCAACACCAAATCATTGGTGCACCCTTGGCCTATTGACTCGTCATCCAACTGCTATGGTCCGATTCAGAGTTCAAATCGTGGCAGTTCTACCTAATTCTATATATCAGTTTCCTTTAGTGTGCCAGAACAAATAAATGAATTTAAAAAAAAAACACATCAGTA
This sequence comes from Thysanoteuthis rhombus, assembly GCA_963457665.1. NCBI lineage: Eukaryota > Metazoa > Mollusca > Cephalopoda > Oegopsida > Thysanoteuthidae > Thysanoteuthis > Thysanoteuthis major. Next base: position 20,308,070 of record OY735209.1, read on the forward strand.
ATTATGTGTTTTGATATATAAGAAAAAAAAGGCGGGCTTTGTTTTTTTTTCCTTCTCAAAGCAAATGCTATGACTGTGTAACGGGTAGATTGTGTTACATTATGTCAGTCAGCTCTATGCACCCTTCCCATTCTCTCTGCAGTAAACATCTTGACCCCCTTCTGCTTGAATTACTCTCAAGGCATCTGAGGTCATGTTATTCTGTAATCCAATCGAATTCATGCCAGGGAAATTAATATCATTTTTCAGTAACTTTCTTTGACAAATCCAGACACATTTCATGTGCATAATCTTTACATACATAAACTGCAATATTGTTTTGTTCCCTCCTCTCCTCTTTCCCTTATTCTCTTTTTATTTAACCTATTGTTCCCCTAGAAGTGCTTGAAGCCTTGAATTGAGCTCATTAAATTACTTATTTTTTTTCAATTATAATTAATCGAATGAATTCTAAATAATCCAAGAAATTCATTCCAGTTCTACTTCATTTGATTAATGATTTCAAATGGAGGTGTGTGTGTGTGTAAATTTTTTTTAAAATTCAATTTTAACATAACTGAGATGTGCATCTTAACATATTCCAGCACACATGGAATCGTGTTCAAATAATCATTCTTTTCGTACACATCATATCCTGTCATCAACACTATATATTTTATACTCATCATTCTTGAGTGCAAACACACACACACACACACACACACACACACACACACACACACACACACACTTCTCTTTCACTTTTTCATATTTTCTGATCCAAACTAACTTTTGGCTAACACTCTCCTCATTTCTATGATATATAATCATTCTTGCCTTAACATATTCTTTGGTTTATTTATGTTTAACATATGTATAAAGACTCATACATTTTTTTCATACACACCATGCCTGTGATTCCCTAAGTGAGTGCTGTGGCTCCCTGCAAGTTTATTGAGAATGAGAGAGGAAAAGGTTTGGGAACCATTGCCCTATGCTAAAACATACATACACTAACATATATATATATATTGTTTTTACATAACTTATATAGAAACACTTCAAATACGCAAGTTTACATTCCTTTATTTCTGGCTGAGTTACCAACACATACAAAGAAGAGAAAAAAAACACCATTAAATCCTAGTAAGAAGCTGACACCAGACACCATTTCTCTGATGAATAAATTCTCCTGTCTAGACAAAAATGGTTCCTAGGCAATTCTTCATTATAAAACTTCAGTAAAGATTGTGGCTCATGCAGAACTTAACCAAATCATTTTTGGCTCGGTTCAGTAAGATAAACTTATCAATCCCTTTTTTGTGGCAACTTACAACTAATGTTACAGACAGTTATTCTCACCCACACGTATGCATACTCTCTCCAGTATAAAAAATGTATATAAATCCTATTGTAACTAGAACAATCCTCACCAAAATTAGGGGTATAAACTGATTTGTAAAATTCACATTCTCAGTGATTTGAACTCATTGCCAGGAGGATGTATTACTGACTGAGCTTATAAGTTTGAGATATTATCAAAAGTTTATAATACAGATACACACGGGCTTATTTCACTCTTATAAATAAATAAATTAATGCAATAAATATTATCGGGTGGATAATATGGAATATTTAGTAATAGTTATATTTCAATCAAGTTTATCATAATATGTTTGGCCTTTCTGTTTTGTCAAAGCAGTGATTTTTAGATGGAAGAATATTGAAAGGTTCGGAAATAATGCCATATAATATCATGCATGAGTGTAAACACCATGTATATTAGACAGAATTTGCAAAGAAGAACGCAAAATGAATCCATATATTCGAGAAAAAAGGAGGGGCTATAAACAAAATTTTTTTTTTGATTTTCAAGGTTGTTTTTGTGCAATGAAATGGTCAGTTAATGTGTGTGGTTATTTTTGAATGATAGAATTAGATATTTAGTCTATTTCAAATTGATTATAATTGCCGACTGTTATTTCATGTTTCTGAATTAATTCGGATAGGTGAGGGGAAATGTTGAAAAATCCTGGTCTTGGTTCAATTTTTTTTTTTTCAAATTTATTTGAAAAATTGCAGTAACTATCACCCGTTGGAATAAATGATGTTTTTTGACTGAGCAGCCAGGCTTGTTAATAATGCTAAAACGACGTCTAGATCTTTGAAATGATGTACAGAATTTTGCTAAGTGTTCAGTTTTTAAGAAAATGGTTTCCAGTTAATTATTAGCAAATCACGAGGCGAGACAACAAGTGATAATTTGAATGTTTATAGCGTGTAGAAAAAGTTTGTTTATGTTCCTCTAACTATTTACTACGACCAAGATGGATGGATCAAATTGACTGTTGACCTTATTCAATATTAATCTGAACTTTGACATTACATAGTTGTGGTTAGGAGACAATACACACACACACACACACACTCTCTCTCCCTCTCTCTAACACATGTAGCTACATTTTCTTTCTCACATACACAATTTTTTTTCTTTTCTTTCTGTACTCACTCTTCTCTTCTTTTCTCCAATAAACTTTTACTCTCACACACATTTTTACCTACTCTCTCTACACAAATATCCCTTCATTCTCTCGCATTGAATCACTCATCTCTTTACTTTCCTCCCTCCCTCCTTCCTTCTTTTCTTCTTTTCTCACAGTACAAAACTATTGAAGCAACCAAAGCAGCAGCAGCAGCTTTTGGATCTGTAACATTTTCCAACTAATGAGATTCACAATCACCTGATTTTCAGCCAATCAAAACCCAGTAACAAGTTACTCTTGTTAGGTCTCTTTTTTTTTCTTGAGAGAAAAACTGACGGGGGGGGGGGGTTGGAGAAGGGGGAGGAGTCAAAGGTTCCACCCCTATCAGAGGAGTGACACAAACTGCACTTATGGATTCTCTTCTCAGTATAGACAAGCACCTCACACCCCCCAGGATTTAAAAAAAAAAACAACAAAAAAAAAACAACAACAAAAAAAACACCCACCCGATTAATTATCCCGACCCCTACACTCTATTTGACCAGTAAAATGAAGAGGGTAGAAACATAACAAGAAGTTTAGTTTCATGAGAACTAATAAAACTTGATTCTTCCTCTCATTATCTTTACTGACAAATGTCTAAGATTTGTTTTTGTTTTTGTTTATTATTTTAGTCCACTGTATTCCCCCCATCAGTAGTCCTTGCATTTGAAATATTGGTTCACCTTGGCCCCCTTTCAAGAGTGGCCATTTATATTTTGGCAATTAAAAATCCTCCCTCCCATAAGTAGTCTAAGAAAGAAATTTTTATTGACAAAAGTTGAAAAAGATATTATTCACTCATATCAATACTTTAATTTGTCAGCCATGAGATCTACCTAACTTTGGTCTTGGCAATTAAACATCCTCCTAACTAAACCAGTCCGGGTGTGGGGAAGATGTTAAAAGTGATCCAAAGTATTTTTTTTCCTCTTCAAGTATTCTCCACCCTCGGGGTTGAAGTGGGGGGGGATCCCTGTCAACCTCATCCAATCAAAATCATTTTGTCTACAAATATTAATTTTTCATTTAATAATTAGTGCAGCACTTTCTTCGATGAAAAAGAAAGAAGTAATTTTACATTTTTAGTTGATGGAAGGAAATTAAAAATAACTGAAGCTTGTTGTCCCCCCACACACACACACACGCACACTTTCCTTTTCCATCTACAGATTTATCTATTAATTCATCTGACAGATACAAGTTGTTAATTCTATGTACTGCATATCTAATATTTATATCTACTCGTATACCTGGTAACTACCTAAATGTATATTTCACACATGTATATATACTTGAAATATGCTCATACACACTTGTGGGTCTATGTCTGTATTTGTGTGTGTAATATATATATATATATATATATATATATATATATATATATATATATATATATATATAATTTGGAATTGAGACTTTTTTGAGCCTTTGCATTACCGGTGGCTGTTTAGCTCAGTGGTGAGAGCAACCATACATTGAAGTGGCTACCCTATTGATGGCAGGTTCAAGTCCTACAGCACCCCATTTTCTTCAATTGTTTATTCTATTTACATCGTGTATGCCAAATGATACATTCACCATGTAATAACGGAAGACCGCTTCAAGTAAGAGTTCCGATATAATATAACTCCATTTATAATCATTCAGTCAGATCATATATCCATTTCTTAATACATACATGCATATTTATCTGCAGTCATAGAACATGTTGCCTGATCTGTATAGTTAATAAACCCAATCAGTTTTTTTCATTTAATGCATTTATCTCGAATGATTTGATTAAAATTCAAATAGAATGCAACTGAAAGGTAACCTGCTGCCAAATATATATATTCTACTCGAAATATTACATAAATAAACAGAGTAACAATTCCATATATTCATGTGACCATGTCATTTCGCACACATCTATACAGATTGTATGTTTGTATATACTCACGCCTGCACCAAGGGGTAACCAGAACCAAGTGCAGCTGGGGGTTTCAAATGAACTAGCATCACGGGACTTGAATTCCTTGCATTTTAGTCGTCTTGAGCTGTACAACTCCCTCCTCCTCCCACTTGTTGTGGGCCTGATATATATGTGTGGATATATATGTGTGTGTGTGTGTGTGTGTATATATATATATATATATATATATATATATATATATATATATACACCCACACACTCAAAAATACGCAAGGTCTTTCTGGAATCTATCCAGCCGTTTGATATTAGTAGGAGGTGGGCATTTCTTTGAGTAAAGGTGTCTTAGTCCCTTCAAATTACTCCCCTTTGGACCTTGCACATTTATTCCAACTACCCTTCCACTTTTCAAAGAAGTCTGCAAAGTTTTTTTTCCAGGGTTGCTATTAGCTGCTTTGTCTAATTCTCCTTAATCCACAGTCTGATATCTCCTCCCAAAGCCAGAAGTCGCAAGGCACAAAATCTGGATTGTAGAGAGGGCTGACAGACGTGGGTGATGCGATGGTTTGCCAAGAAGACTCTGCATGAGAAAAAATAGGAAGGCTTGGTCATCGTGAATGTAGCGCACAGTACACAAGCTCACTCAATGGCATCTCACTTCTCTCTGAGTAGCCCCTCTGGAGAGTATCACTTCATTTTGCATAATCACCCTTGAAAAAGTCATGTTTACTTTTAACTCTGCCCTATTGCCAGTGAGTAAACAATTATACAAATCATTCACGTATAACTACTTTATACATTGCAGTGTATTTATTTCCTCCCATTGACTGGATCTAATCAAATTGTGTGTGTGAGTGAGATGGGGAGTTGAGACGGACACTGTCATTAAGGGAGATCAGCAGTCCTTAATTTTTGCCAAGGCTTGCACCACTTCCAGATTTCAACAGTTTCCCCTCAATCTTGAGGCTGAAAAATTAAATTTATAAGATGTCAAAATTAAGTCTGCTTCAGGATTTTACTAATAAAACCAGAAGGAAAAAAACAAAAAATTTTAACCTCAGCAATAAAATGGGGAGAAAAAAATTTATGTTTGCAAACCTTTTTTTGATGCTCGCACCCTTTCAAAATATGCACCAATTAGGGCTGCGTGCACCTCAGGTTAAGAACCACTGATTTAGACACCCGTCCCAAGCCATATCAGTTTCCTCTTTAAACTCATTGTATTCTATCTGAGTAATCAGCAATGCCATGATCATTGCCTTTCTCCTGAGATTTCTCCTCACAGGAAACTCATAGGCAGTTATGATTCCAAAATGTTGCTGTTAACATATATGCTTATTCTTCTAAGTTCTGTTAGTTGTTCATCATCATCATCATCATCATCATCATCATCATCATCATCATCATCATCATCATCCTGTTTCCCTTGTTCCCCTACTCCTAGATATCCACCTAATTTCTCCCTTAAATTTACGAACAAACCTACCTGTAATATTCCCAGTCATGAATATATTAACCGACTTTACCTTTTTGCTTTGGAACCCTAAAACAAGCTGGTTCTCACCACAGTCGATTTTTGTTGTTGTTGTTATTCCCTCTCACTCATAATTTTACCATATAAAGCGTGTGAGAAGCTTGTGTTGAAAAACAGTTTACTGTTTTTTTTGTATTGTTATTTTTAATGTACTGAAGGAACTGTTGAGTGTTTTGCCTTTGATAGACAGCTGGCCTTTATATAACACATGCTTGCATACCTGGGCCCATATCACACCATCTTCCAGACAATAGAAAAAGAAAAGCTACCCAATAACTCTGCATGAGAATCTGCTGGGGAAGGGGGCAAACAAGGCATTTGACCTTTCTCCCAAGGATCAGGCTTTCTCATCTAGGGCCAGGGGTTTGAAAGTTGAATCCTTACAGAGGTCGGGGGGATAAAGAGGACTAAATGAACAGTCTCTGCTTAAGCACTCCCGGATCCCTTACCTGACAATCAACTTCTGGACGTATTCGATTTTTCCATCAGTTATCTCATCAGGATTATCCAAACAAGGTTTCAATGTCCTGTGATTGTGTTCAGTATGGAGGGGCTTCCTTTTGTATGATTGGATCCAGCAAGTGTCCAGTTTGACATTATAGTCACATTGTGAATAGAACTGCCCTCCAAAATCTCTTCAAGAAATGATTTCCCTAAACTTATTACTTCAAGACCTTCTCCATAGCTCCATTGAGTATGCATGAGAAATTTGTTCGAGATGCACCCATGTTTAGATGTTTTTGAGAGCATAACAGACGATGTGACACCTTGTGTATACAGATTGATAGTTTTTGAATCCTTGCTATACCAATTGTAAAAATCACAAGAATTGGACAAAAACGTGTCGGTAGACGATGAACAAAATTTTTATATCAGCATACTGATATAGTACTCCTCACCTCTTTCTCCTTTCCTTTCACATGTTACAGACAGAAAAAGATATAGTGAGTGATGTGGTGTATCATCGATAAATATGAAACTTTTCTAGGCTCAGCGTGTATGATCGATTAGAATAAAACCTGTGTAGTGAGTTGCATATTTGTCACCATTGTGCACATCATCTCATGTAGAAAATCAGAATTTTGATTGCTGATTTTCAGTATAAGCCTAAAAGCTTGATGCAGCATAATCTTCCTCTCCCTTTATATCACCTTTTGCCAGACTGAGCTATGCTTGAAAAATATCTTTATATCTGATCAAAATGAAAAGTAAATTTTTAATTAGATTTTTTCTTTCAAAACTTTTCCTTGAATCGTCACCCATACTGTTGCTTAACTTTATTGCTAAACCAATTGACTGCTCATGTTAGCAGAATGTTAAACTTTTGTATGCATACATGTCTGTATTGATATACTCATTCTTGAACAGGAAAAAATATTTCTTTTACGACCGGCAACATATGTAGACCAGTGGTTCTCAAACTTTATTGTACACAGCCTCACTGAGAAATATATTTGATTCATGTGGCACTTTTAAGTGTAAAAATGGAATGAATCAGATGATATTTCAGTTGTCAATGAACAAAACTTTTTATATCAACATACTGATGAACAAATTCATCACACCTTCCCTCCTTTCATCTATTGCTAAGATCAGATCTTACAAAATCTAGTGATAGAGCCATTAGATTAACAATTCTGTCCTACTCCAGGGACTGCCATAATACCCATACTTGGATACGTTCAAGACTCAAAATACGAGTCTGTTTTTTGGAAAAGAAGAAATATGCAGCACACTTGGGAGATAGTTGTAGCACACAGTTTGAGAACCGCTGCTGTAAACGTTTTCATAGATTCTCCAATTCTTTGTTTAGCCTCAAAACTTTTTTTTCGTATTTTGAATGTAAAAAAGAAACTAATGGTTTGGGGCTTTTTATCTCTCCTCTTTTTTCCCCAAATCACTCTAAGTCCCAAGATTGATGCTGTGGGGGTGGGGGGCTTGTTTGGACCGTTGAAATCCTGTGTGTGTGTGTATTCATTAAGCGTAAATGTATATGAATCTTGAGAGACATCGTTTCATTTCCTGTCTCTATATTTAAACCTGCTGACTTATGCAGATATGCTTATCTTTTTTCTGTTTTGGGTACAATTGACCACAGACTGGAAATTGGAATCTTGAAGCCATTTTTGTTGTCTGGGTTATTTTGACTCAAGGCCCCTGAACTCTCCTTCTCTTTCTCCCTTGGGGAATTTCTCATCTGAGAAGACCTGTTGGTTTTTTAATTTCTTTTTTCGTGCGCAACCCCTAAAGGACAAGTGTTAACTCATTGTACCCAACAACTTGAATCATTCCATAAAAATGAAGAAGCTTGCCTCCACCCCAATCCCGCATCCACACAGACTTTATCTGGCAACAGCAATTTCTGGAGTCTTAATAACAGCATTCCTTCTCCCGAGACTTTTCATTAGAAAAAAAATAATCATTTCCTCCTTAATCAACTGGTTCTCAACCTGTATGATGGGTGTTACACTGAGGTGCTGAGTGGTGTAATCTGTTAAGGGCACTGAAATCTGAATCGTCAAACAGTTTGAATTTAGGTCATGGCTGCTCACGTTCACTTAGCACTAATGCCCTTGGGAAAAGCATGAATGTTACGAAACTGTTGATGGATTTGAAAATTTCAATTTAGATTGATTTAAAGATAAATTTGCAAGGTTTTTTTTGTTTGTTTTTCCCACTCTGAATAAATCCAATTATTGTGGATCACAACTGTTTTGTTTTATGGATCTTCATACCTCAGGCTTGAGGCAAAACTTGATAAATCGTTCCCTTGCCTTGCACCCATGTGAACTCTTTATTGAATCTCTTTAATCTGAACAGAACAACATCTGTTCAATAAATTAGCTGTTATCTTTTCTTTAAATCATTTACCAGCCGTTATCAGTGTTTGAATTTCCACAACAGTTTCTTTTTTACCTCTGCCATCAAAGCTTGAAGAGGTATCTGTATTCACTCATGTCTATCTGTCCACACAGTATCTCCAAAAGTTCTCAGTGAATTTCTATGACATTTGTGTGTGTGAGGAAAAATTGGTTGAACTTTTGAACAAATCCAAGAATCTTCTTTCGATTGTGAGGTATTTTGACAATTTTCCCAATGCATTTACGCATCTGTTTATGTTTGTCCACACAATATCTCAGAAGTTTCCAATGAATTTCAATGGCATTTTGTAGAAAAGCAATCCATGGGCTAGAGAGGGGGGGGGTATTGATTCAATTTGGGGTCAGATCCAGGTTTTTTCCCCCTTTTTTTTTTTTTTTCAATTTTTGATTTTGAGTTATTTTCATATATTATGACAATAGTCTAAAATAAGAAAAATCGAAACTCCTTCAGTTACCTCCCTTGTCCCCGATGATGTGAAGGAATTGATTTTCAGTCGGTTTTTAGTTAGCATATGGCATTGGCAGATATATGCTCTCTCCAAGTGTGTTCTAATTATGTTCCAGATAATGTCATTTTAAAGATTGGGATGCTTTAACTTTTTCAAGTTTTTGGTAAGATCTTCATGCCTTTGGGTACACTTGCCCTAGAAGAGCAATCCAACAATAAACTGCCAGGGTGTTAAAAGTATTTATATTATTACATATGTGTGTATTTTTTTAATGGAGGGTGTGGTAATTTATCCTGGAAGAAAAAAAAAAAGAAAAATCTAATCCGCCTTTGGGCGGAGTTGGGGTTTACACTCTGAGAAGAATCATCTTTTTTGTCCCTCATCAAGAAGTTCCATGAACCATTGATAAGTTAAGTCTTATTCAGTACAATCTTCAATAGAAAAGATAAATTATTCAACGCAATTAAAATCATTGTTAGCGGGTCTGCTGTAAGCCTTTTATCTCAAGTACAAAGTCCTTACCTTGTTGTCCCCCCCCCCCTGCCTGCTTAATTGTACCTATTGGCCAGACTGATTCAACTCCCTGTATCATGGAATGAAACTTCTTTTCTTTTTTTTTTTTTTCTTCTTCTTAACCATGGCGGGGATCTCTAATTATATATCTCCGACCAAGTTTCTTATTGGGGCTTTTTTGTCTTATCAGTGAATGCATGTTTTGTTAAATGACTGTTTGCTTGTTACTGTGGGGCATTTTCACTACCTCATGGCTGTATTGCAACCATTGTTTGATGTCAGTTTCTGGTTACTGCCCAGACTAACCTCTCTCTCTCTCCTTCAATATAAATAAAGAGACACGTAATTGACTTTTGTCTGCAATTATTAACTAACTACAAACGAATCATTCCCTACCTCCTCCTTCCCAACCCCAATGAGTCTTGACGGCGCCAATGTTCTGTTTTGAACACAGGACGCTCATTCCTCAGCTGTGTATAAGTTTTTGTTTTTTGTTAGCTTTTTTTTTTTTTTTTTTGAATAATACAAAAAAAAAACTTCTTTCATTGTTGTTGGCAAAAGCAAATTCAGCATTTTCACTGGTGCTGAAGCGTGTTAACAAGCTGCAACGTAGGCATGTGAGAATAAGGGGTTAAATATGATGAGCACATGTCTGTAGTGTTGTGGATACTGTTTCTCTTGAAGTCCATTAATGAATTCAATCCCCACTTGTTGCTATAAACACGCATACTTGAAGAAGCTGTGTGTGTGTGTGTGTGTGTATGTGTATGAGGTACGATTAATGTCTGTAGCCTGACAGAGTTAGGTGCACTTCTGGATGACCAAAGTTTGGATTGTTGAAGGTTGGAGAAGCATTGGGCAGTACATTGACAAGGAAAGAGATTATGTTGAAAAATGAATATTCATTGTGTAAATAAATGCTTTTTCATCATTAGGATACATTTGATATATTACACTTACCCAATATTATATATATATATATATATATATATATATATATATATATATATATATATATATAATGTGTGTGTGTATGTATTTATTCCCTAAAAAGAAGTACAGTCCCTTCTAGACTTATTGTATTATTGTTTTATTTTTGCATCTTTTTATTAGTCCCGAATGAACTGCACCTACCGTCTTACAACAGGAAAGGTTGAGTTTGAGATACGAAAAAGAAACTATTCTACTAGCTCTTTTTAGGGACCACACTACTTGACCTGTACCTATTTCTTATTTGTTACTTTCGCCCATTTGCGAGAAAAAAAACCTTCGTTGTTACATATTTTGAAAAAGTTTTCCATTTTTTTTTTTTTTTTTTTTCGCATTGTATCGCTTGTGTGAGTGTGTGTGTGCGGTGTCTGGCTACATTGGCATTCCAGTCTGTCTGACCTAATTGTTACATCAAGCCTGGGTCCTTGGGAAGAAAATGGAAGGCTGTTGTTACCTACATCCCCTGTCCCTGGGGGATCTAGTCAGTCTTGCTGTTGCCCCGTTCTTGCCCGCACGTGAGGCGGGGGGGAGTATGGGGGGGGTTGAAAGCACCTTTGTCGGATTCCTGCTGCTTGCCTTCTAAGTCACCCAGTGATCTACTTCGAGCCAATCGCAATTGAGGAAACCCACGTTTGCATCATCCTACTAACGACCTCTCTATCAAATCTGGCAGAAAATTGTGAAGGCCTTATCTCCTTTATTACACGCTTATTATTCAACAGATTTTGTCAACCTCGTCCCGTTTTCCTAACCCCTAATACAGGGGCGTAGCTAGTGTTTAAAGGGACCGGAGTTGGAGGGGTTTGCTCCATCAGCCTCCCACCCCATCCAACATTTAATGCAGTGGTTCTCAAGTTGGGTGCCATGGACTCCTGAGAGTTCATTTGAAGGTATAACGAGGGGGTCCGTGGCAGACCTTCCATAAGCCTTGGGTCCATAGGAACATTCACTTTCATAAAAAGGGACTTGGTAATGAAAAAGTTTGAAACCACTGATTTAGTATTGTATAATGTTAAAATGCATTTGTGATCTACTCTTCATTAAGCTTTTGGGAGCGGGTGGGGTGGGGGGTAAAACCCCACCCCATCCATATTATTCGACAGATTTTGTCAACCTTGTTCCTTCTTCTTGGGGGATGTTTTGAAATGAAACTTTTCAGGAAAATAATTTTTAAGGATTTCAGAAGGGAGTTTATTTTTACACTCTAACTATAATGCTAAACTGAGCCCTTACTTTCCATTCAATATACATAAAAGGTAGATGGAAACCACCTGATAGTCTCCCAACCGTTCTTTGGTGGGGAAAATAGTTTCTTTGTTCAAAAATCTCAAGGGAAATAAATTGTGTGTTGGAAATTTTTTTTTTATAAACTCACTTATATTTAGTATCTGTGATATTTTGAGTCAAATAAATGTGTATCTCTTGGTGTTTCAAGTTTGTATGTCTGTGTACACGTTAACAAAGTTATTTTTTCTGTATGTTTGCAAAGTCTTCATGTGTAATTTCGCCCAGCTGTCTGGGTTAATTCATTTTAATGTAATTTTAGAACTGTGAGAAACTTAGAAAGATGGCCAAAATTCTGGCTACTTAAATTCCCTCCTTCCGTATCGTACCACTTATTTCCCCTCCCCGGAAGTTCAAGCACTCAAAAACATTCACCTTGAGTTTTTATTTGCAGTATTTGGTATTTTTTTTAGATTTTGTCTCTGTGCAACTTCTGCCTTAGCCTGAACTTTTTCCTCGTGAGAACATTCAAAGATCAATACTACCTTTTCATGCTTATCTCTCTTCCAAAACACTCTAACTGGGCTGCCTAAGAGACCACCAATGTCTCCTCCAATGAAATTCTTGTGCTAGAAAAGTACTCAACTTGCAGGACTTGTAGAAATTTCATGGTGTTCCTTTTGCTGTTTAGGAGAAGGATGCAAAAATAATTTTAATACAGGTATCCTTTGCTTTTTGAAAGTTTGCTCTACACCTCTTCGCTTTTACGATAGACCTTCATTGGAATAAGTTTGCCCTGCTATCTGAAATGGCATAAATTTCTTCATCTTTTCGTCACTGATGAAAGGATAAAAGGGTGATATGTATTCAAATCAGTGCACTGATATGAAAGTTTCCTTCAGTGATCACTGGAATGTTCTCATTGAATGCATCTCATTTTTACAGTTGGTATTCTGTGTAAGTCAAACATATTTCTTGGAGCACTGTCATACAATGAATTTCGAGAACCACCGAACTACACTGAAAATATTTCCTGAATATTCCCTGCTGAAATAAAGTAAAGGGTCTTATATGCCTGTGTGTCCTAAGGCCTTCCTGTTCTATCTACTAACTAATACAGGAAATGACAATTTGCTTCTCCAATGTTGGAGTCTAAGGTTACTTTTTCCGAGACATAAACAGAAGCAATAGAGTTGAGGGCACAAAATTACAATTTAGTTCATTAAAAATTGGGACTCTTCCCAAGACAGACAAGCAAATAATTATGTAGATTCTTAATGAATGATAGCATTCGTCTGCATCCACAAAAGCTACGATTTTTGCGAGTAGGTAGACATCAAAGCTAAAAAAAAATGTGCCGAATCTACTTGAATAATTTGCCTTGTGGTTGACTATATTTTCTGTCTGTAGCTTTTGTCAAGAAAGATAACTATGAAATGCTGATAAAGAATTATCTCCCTTTTTCAACATGATGAAAAAAAATCAGTGTTCATTCCGGTTTCAATATAAACAAAGTAGAGCAATATAATGTTTTGGGGTTTTTTTTAAAGTACAATGCAATCACAAAATTATTTAAATACCGTCTTCATTTTTTGATGGTATGGGTAAACTAATTCAAGAAAAGTTTTCAACCTTGTTCAATGAAGATGATTAGAAACCACCAGAGGGCTCTGTTCTATGTAGGGCTTATGCTGCCCTGACAAACGGGACACTTTCCCATGTCATTATCTTAAGCCATCACTACTGCTGCATCCACACTGATAGTGGTGATGGTGGGGCACTGACGGGCCTGGTGATGTAGGGAAAATAACAGCTGAGTAGATTCCCACACTAGAAGTGATTGTTACATGTGGGAAATTGAGTGTAATCCATTTTTTAAGGATTCTCTTTCTTTTTTTTTTTCTCTTTTCATGTTGCTACATTTTCTTCCTTAGTCTGTTCGTCAGTTGTCAAGGTGAGACCGATAACTGTCAGCTGATTCAAAGTTGGGCTTTTAATAAAAGCCTTTTGATTTGTATATGGTAGAACTTTTTTGAAATTTACTTTTTCTTTTGGTCTTAGGTGCCATTTCATCTGGGCAGGGCGGGTGGTTTCCTGATTCTTGCATGAAGCAAAGGGTCAGAGGTCACCAAACAAACAAGTTCCCACGGATTTCTACTTGCCCCCCCCCCGTCAAGATTTATTAACCTCCTCTCTGTCTTTCCGATTTCATTTCCTCTTCATTTGCTTTTATTCACATTCGACTCAAAACTTACTCCATCAACAAAAAATAAACTAATTTAGAAGTTTCTCACTTGAAAATACAATTGATTACACAAATAGTCTAAGGGTGTCCGCCGCCACCTTTTCATGGGGGTGGGGAGGATATATTTTGAGGTGGAGTTGGATAATTTCTCTCTCTCTAAGAAAAAAAATTCTTAGGAAAATTACATAAATTAACATTGGGAAGTAAGTGACTGAAGTGTCACGAACAAATTTTGAAATTTTTTAGTGTTCAGTGTTCAAAGCTGTAAAGCCTTCTCCACACACACACACACACACACATATAATATATATATATATATATATATATATATATATATATACCCTTCTATAGGTTCATTTGGAATAGAACATCTAATCTATCAGCTTTCTGTCCACTGAATCACTGGTTAATACACTCTTGAGTATTACATTGACTGCTACATTTTCAAGTATTTTCAATGCTGAATTAAAATTACTAGCCTCTGGGTGGCTTTTCATCTAGATATCAAAATGAATAATTTTTAGTTATAATAAATTTTTTCTTCAAATTATTTATAATTTTTCCAATGGAGGTAATATCTCAAAGTTGTCTCATCCTTTTTGGGACATATGTAATATTGTGAAGATGACTCAGTTTTTAATTTTACATATGATAAACTCCCAAATGGCTGCATCCTGTTGGCTGCCTCCTTGTATACATGGATAATTTGACTCAAAAATGAATATAGGATAGATGGTGCCAACCTCTGGGGACCTGTAATGTTCAATTTTGGGTTGGTCAATTTTGACATTTTCAAATCTTACAGAGCGTGTTATATTTCAAGTTGTTTTTGTGTATGTGTGCCAGTCAAATGGAAATATATAATTTTTAAAGAATCAATATAAGACATTTGCTCTCCTGCTTCGTGGTTGTTTTTTTATGGGCAGCACTGGAAACCCCAGTTAGTATAAGATCTACATTATAATAAGGATTGCAGATTTTAGGAGGGGATTATAATTGATTAAAAATTTACACACATGTACCCTCCCCAATACCCCTGGTTTTTGGATTCTGTTGTCGTCTGTCCTTCAGGTTGGCTGTAGTGTGACCTTTTTTTCCCCCTTTTTTTTTCCTTTCATCATTGTGTACGAACCATGCACGTAGTACACCCTCGGATAATTATCTCCATCAGTGTCAGGATGAGAAGCAATCCAATGTCTCTCTGCGTAGATGGAGCAAAAATTCCTGATGGTATCCTGCAAATGTACATCGTTTGAAACTGTACTCTGGTGTGAGGGTTTGGGTTGGTCAGTTGAAGGGAGTTGTTAAGGGTTTACAATTACAATTCGGTTTTCTTCATGGGAACTTCACATTTAACTTTGGTTTTTGCAGGAAAGATATAGAGGTGAAGATCTTTGAAGCTAGGCAACAAAGATACATCTATTGTGTTAGTAAAGACACAAAGGGGACATTGTTTTGCCCGTATATCTTGCTCACTATTATGAGTGCAGAAAGAGATGCTTGATCTTCTAGGACCTATGTAGATATTTAAGAGTCAAACAAAATTGTTGAAAGAAAATTGAATATCAACAATCTCACTAAAAAAAAAAAAAAACCAACTATTTTTTACGCATATGTTGTGATTGCAATGAACCTTTGTTCTTGTCATCTGATTCGAAAGTTCTTTTTTGATTTCCTTTTCTTTCTTTTTTTTTTTTTTGTTGTCTGTATGCACGAGACTATTCCTCCAATGCATATTGTTGCAAATTCCATTGGTCTCTTATCACTGACAGGTGCTTGCTTGGTGGTCTAGTGGGGAGTGGGGCAAGGGCATCAAAGATCCACTCAGAATTTCTGTTCTTATCAGTATTTACCATATCATGGAAACTTATTTATCCATCACAACCTCTTTCAAATGTTAGAAAAAACACTCAGTCAGAGTAAGCTAAATTCTGGTAAAATATCGGCTTGGAGATACTGTATATCAACTTCAATCATTTCAGATAACATGACAATGTCTTTTCAGGATTTGTTTGTTTTTTTTAAACTTCTGTTTGCCTTTTGATGTAGTTAGTTTGAGCCTTTTGCCCCATGAGGAGCATATCTTGCTGGTGCATTCAACTGCATTCAGCAATCTTCTGTAGATCCCTCCAGGAGTTGTCTTTTTTTTCTGCATTTCTACTTTTGTGCCTCAGCACCATGTGTCACTTTTACTTTGAACTTTTTGTGAGAGATTTTTCCCTAAATCATCTCTCACGGAGAAAACTAATCAAGTTGAGGGGGTGATATTAAGGGTCAAGTAAAGATTAGCATCACTTTTCCTTTCGATGTATACTAATTTTCAGTTGGTTCGATTTGATGGTAAAATCTATACTTGGTTAGGCTCTTTCAAAGAGGTCTTGGGTACAATCACGCCAAGACACCCCCACCCTGTTTAAAATGGCATAAGCCACATGATGTTTCAAAAAATACATTGAGTTTAATAAATAAATGTAGAACTTTTTTTTCTTCTTCTTTCCTCCCTTTTAGCTTTGATTCTTACTCTGGTGGCACCTCATTAGGTGGTACTAATCTTTACTTGGTTATATTGAGTGGCACTGATCTTGACTTCATCCGATTTCAATTGTACTTTGAGAAATGATTATTGACTGTGGAAATGATTGGCCAAAAACTGTATCACTAATATGCAACTGGAGAAAAACAATTTGTGCAACCTTGAAGTGGCCAACGAACAGGGAGAGAGAGAGAGAGGAAAGATTTTAGAGAACCCTTTGGCATCTTCCTCCAACCCTCACTTTCTTTTTTCTTCCTTTTTCTTCCCTACCTACCTACCCATTGTATTTGTTATCTCTTGTTTACAGCTTTTTTCTCTTCATCTCTTAATTTTGTGACACCTCCCCCCCCTCTTAAGAACTCGTTTTTATCGTCGTCTTTTTTTTTTCAAACTAAATCCTCCTCTTCTGCCTCTCTCTCTCTCTCTCTCTCTCTCTCTCTGTCCAAATAAAATTAACTTGTCTCATTCAAACTGGGTGTTTGGTGGGAAGGGTGGCGGAGAAAATTACTACAGGAAAAGTACAAAGTATCTCTGATGTCAGTTTTATTTTTACCCCTCCTTCCTTTTTTTTTTTAGCTTGGGGTTTTGGGTCGGAGAGTTTTGTATTAATTATTCTGTGGGTAGGGTTGGTGGTCTTGTTAGTCCCTTTAGACCCTTCTCCTCACCCTAGCGAGCTGTTGTCACTATAAAAAGCAAGGGGACAGGTTTTCCAGTTGCTGTCTGGGCCCGGAGGTTCGAGGAGTCTGCACTGGCTGTAAGAACACACACAAACATTCTGTGGTTTAAAAAAAATAATAATAATAAAAATCTCATAACATCAGACTCTTTTGAATACAAATAGGCAATTTATTCTCGTCAACAATTTTCCAGAAAATCCCTAAATTATTGACAGAAAATTTTTCTCCCTTTTGTTTCTCTTTCATCTAATTCGATAAGGGAGAATCCAGACCCCACGTTTGTTTGTGTGTGTTTCACCTCTGCTGCTTGCAATTTCATCGTAAAAAAATCTTTTCAAGAAAAACCAAAGAAAATTAAAAATCCTCCTAAGACCAAAGAACATCTTCCTAGGAGATTCTTGAAGAGAGGCTCCACCTGTTTCTGCAGCTCATTTTGCTTTTTGTCTTCTCTTAGGTATGACACAATCCTTTTGTTTCAAGCGAACATTTTTTTTCCCAATACCCCTCGACTTTTTTTCACTTTCATTTTATTTTAATTGATGGTAATTCGTTCTGTCTTCTCGTTGGATTTGTTAAGACTTGGGGGGAAAAAAGAGACCCTTATTTTGCTTAATGTTTGCTTGATTACTACTATTCGTCTCTTTTATAATGTTTGTCTATTGAGGACTATGACAGTTCCTGCTACGTGGATGAGAACAAATTAAGTAGTGCAGACCCTATGAAGAAGTGCTTTGGTTGATTTTTGCATTTTATGCTCCATTGACCGTGGTCCCAGTTTACTCAAACATAATTTAACCGTGGTGCAAAAAGAATGTTGACAGTTTTGCCGTATGACATGTAAAAATAAAGCAACACTACTATTTCTTGTTGCACATTTCGCAACGGTATTTGACACTTTTTATTGTATTGAAATAAATCAATAAATACTGCTTGAAATTCATTCTCGTTGCAACACCTTGAATTGTCTTAAAATTAACTGATAATTGCTGTTTGCAGTTTTGGCCCCGTCATTGGAGTATGTTATGTCGAAATGAAGCAATACTACTAGCTCTGTAGGAGAGATTGCACACACTTCTTCTACCCTTGGATGTGAAACATTTCGATATATCCATCGATTGTTATTTACGCAGATCAGTCGGGAAAAGGGTCACATGTGTAGGTCATTTGGGGTATTGAATACACTACAGTAGTAATGGTCTGAGAGACTAACTTTGTAACCATTTATCTATGGCAGGGTACTCCTCATTTAATCAGGGACACCTATTGATTTTTAGTCTGCTTATATTGCATTCAAAATTTGGGGTCGATTTTTAATCTCTGCTGCCCTCAATAGAATAGTTTAAACACTGTTGCTGGGTTATGGTTATGTGTTTTCTGAAATTTATATGTATCCATGTATCCAAACTTTTCCTGGCTCTAACCGTTCAGTGAAAGCTTGAAATTTTGTACACCCTCACTTCAATGAGTAGGGAAAATGGTTCTTTGTTTTGTTTTTAAACCCCCCCAAGTTTTTAGTGGATGGTTCGATTTGCAATGCAAGTTTATACTAAATTGATCTTAGTTTGTGCCCGGCAGCATTTACCTGTTATTTTAAAATTCTGACCCTTTTTTTTTTAGCGATCATTGCCTCAAAAAATGTGAGAGAAGTAACTGATTCACTAATAATCTCTTTTCCCAATTTTTGATTGATCACCCCCCCTCCCCAACACAATCCTGCTTAAAGACATTGATCATATGATGGGTTTTATTGAGTGACTAATTACAAACTTTTCTTTTTTTTTTTTTTTTCTTGAAACTATGAATTTATGGTTCAAAACCATATTAGTAGTATTTTCATCTAGGTAACTTAATTTTACCACCATCACCACTTAACAAGGTGAAAAAAAGCATATCTGGATGGCAGTCATTCATAATTTCTCCTTGGAATGCTAATTCATTATATATTGGTAATTCAAAACATGGAAATAAGGGGAAGCTACTCCACTTGGTGCGTTACAACTGATTGCTTGCCATCTATCTCTATCCATCAATATATCAAATTCAAAAGATAAGGGTTGTGCATCAAGTGGGAGTAGCTTCCCCTTATTTAACCACGTTATGTTTTCCTTATTCTTTTGTTAGTAAATTGTCTTCCATTACATGAGTGGAATAAAATTGTTTATATAAATTGAAAGAGTTATCTTTGATTGAATAAAGTACCAAAGGATGTGAAAAGTTGAAATACAATTACTTAATTTTTTTAAACTAAAAGGAAAAAGTAAAAAGATTGTCCTGCCAGTAATAAAAAGCTTCATTTGGCATTCATAAAGGAACACTTAGTTATTTTGCTCATAATGAAACACACGTACACAAAACCCTCTTTGAACCTATAGAAGATTTTCCCTTCTACAACGCTGAATAATCCTATCCTTCCTTTGAGTTGAATGGTTGCTATTCTTACGAAACCACATGACCACTTGTTCATGAGAAAAGTATTCTTTGCTCATAGCTAACATTACAACTGATAATTTTTGTTGTGACTTTTCTTTTACATATCTTGTTATGGTGGGTGACCTTTTCATAAATATGAAATTAGCTATACCCGAGTAACTCCTTGGTTTTCTCTCCCTCTCTATTTTGCCTTCCTGTCCATTCCCTTACTCTTTCCAATGAATATACACATACACACAATTTTATATTGTGAACTGATATTGCTGTAGACCCCCTCCCCCGCCTTTTGAACTCTATGGAATAAAAAGTTCGGGGTTAATATATATCTGGGTTTCTCAACGTTTTCTTCCCTAATTGCCCCCTTTTGGTCATTTTTTAAAGCCATCGTTCCGCCAACATTTTTTAATGTAACAAAACAACATTTTACTCCCATTGTTTTTTGGGGGTTTTTCAATGCAAGCCATATGTTTGATGCTTATTGTTATTTCATAAGTGGTTTACCACAGATAACAGGATGACCTACTCATGCTAGCATGATGTATTTACATGAGAACAAAAATAAATAATTTGAACAATTTTTTTTTTAAATACATATTTTTTGATTCACTCAGTGGAAGTAGCCACCCTTTATTAGTTTTTCTGCCGTAGAAACAAATTTCTTTCTTTTCTTTTTTTTTCTCCCCCCCCCCCCCGAAAAAAAAACATTCATATGTGACAATCTATGTTATCGCCTGCTTGGTGTAATATTGCCCCTATTGAGAATGGATGATATATCCAAATATCTTTTATTAACCCTTGCACATGCTTATATTATTATTTCAATTTGTATAATGAGCAGTGACTTTTTCTGTTTCTCTGTTCGTAACAAGACTTTCCAATTGAAGGTGATAATTCTGCTAAGTACATCTGCTAACCACCATTTGGGGAAAAATGAATAAATTTTAAATGAATTCTTTTACCGAAACGAGTTCAGTAGATTAAGAAGTGTATAGTATGGATGCACCCAGTGTTTGTCAGAAGTGGCATGGTTTACTGATCAATGTGCATGTCTTCAGGAGGACCCATAATTCTGCTGTTGATGTTTACCAAAGATTTTCTGTGCAGATCTTGGAGGTTTTTTTTTTTCCTATCTCACTGGTTCTGCATTAACAGAGGCTGATCTCTACACCCTCCTTTCTCTGAAAAGGGATGGTGCTTTGCGAGAGAATTTCTGGAGGCTTATGAAATGCTGAGACTTCGGAGAAGAACCATCCTCATAGTTTGTATCCTGTTGGAATGCACCTCTGATGGAGGTAAATCCCTGTGGAGATGTAAGTCAGCCTCTATGTGGATGAGTTAGGTCACAGAAAAAAGATAATTTGGGTTTGGGAAATAGAACAGTAAATTGAATTACCCTGCTTTGTACAAAACCACATTTTTCATGAGCAACATGTTGCCACCCGTCTGTCTCCATCATGCATATTGGTTGTTAAAGTACTTCAACACTGTGTGACCATTAAGCAAGAGTTGATTTGCCATTAACCATAATGATAATTTATTGGAAGTTTTATTAAATAAAACATTACAATGGCATTGAGATAGCTTTTAAATTGTTGAATATATTGTCTACATCGAAATCCACCACCCTTTGATGACACAATTTTGCATGAAGGTCCATTGGAGAAAATACATTTACTTTCATGAAGGCTCTGAGCCAAAACTGAAAGTTTTGAAATTAAACCAATTTCATGACATTTTAAGGCCATATGGGATGATCATTTGGACATATTTTGGCTATTCTTTATCAGTTAATCATTCAAATGAAGAATTTTAGTAGTATATAGATTGTGAAGGAACACTGTTCACCCTTCTCACCCTGAAGTAAGCAAACACTGTTCTCACATCATTACACCACTGCCTATGAGTAATTCTAACAGTAATGCTTACATGTTGATTTATCCACATTCGAGTGAATTTGTAGTGAGGATCAAACTCATTACTAAAACTTGTGCAACAAGTTCACTAATCACTGCACTATGTGTAAATTCTCAGTCATAATAACTTCCATTTTTGTTTCTTTCTTTTTGTTTAGCGTCCCGACTTGGTCGCCGTCCCAAGCGTCTGAAAGAGGCTGGTGGAGAATCCAAGTCGCACACCACCAACGTTCCTATTGCACCATACCCATCACCCTTGGGTGCAAATCGCCGGAGCATGGCTGATCTACAGAAGCTCATTCAAAGCAATGGCACCTTCAAGTCCGATCTGATGCAAGCTTTTCTTGCCGCAGCACAGGCCAGCTTCAAGGAGCATGCCCATAACTCAAACTCCCATAAGCAGCCAGAAACAGTTGCCGTTGCAGCTGCAGCAACCACTGCTACAGCCACCACAACCACTACCACCCCAAACACTAGCAACAGCATTCCGAATGGGGTGGAGTCTGGGTACTCAAGCCTGAACAGTCCAGCAAGCAGCAGTAGCCAGTCCCCTGTTCACCTTCAGCCTCACCCCAACACAAACAACACAAATAACAGTACCCCCAACAGCACTACTAATGGCAGCATTGCCGCAGCCAGCAGCGCCAATAGCAACAACACTGCCAGTGTTCCCCCTCCCCCAGTGGCCACCAGCTCTAGCAATACCATTCAAGTGAATGGCATCAGAATGAAAACTGAACCGGTTGAGAACAATATAGCCAATGGCGCGCAGCCAAATGCAATCATGGATGGCATTGGAGCTAACAACATGATGGCACCAAATGGTATTTCAAATGGTATCATTGCCAATGGTATTGCCAGCAGTGGTGTTGTCAGCAGTGCGGCCGATATCATCCCTGCGAACATGCTCAACACAACTGCCAATGGGCTCCCAAATGGAATCCACGAGGGCTGTACTGAAAGGATCTCTACTGGCACGAGTAGCAACAAGGACACGAGCCCCTCGTCCTTTGTAATGCCCGAGACGCCTAATTCTACCTCATCCGCGGCCCCTACTCCTCAGACACCATCACACATTGATGAATCACAGTCAGTCATCAAGGCTGAACCCAAGTTTTCCTCTTGTCAGATTGGAAATCAGAACATGCCTAAGTTCTTGATTGATAAGATCATTGAGGAAGGACGACAAGAGCCATCAGAACCTCGAAAGAAGCTGATTGAGCAAGTCACTGTAACTATTGTTGATGCTCACATGATGACATGTCGAGTGACACATGATGCAGTCTTGGAGGCCTACCAGAGATGGGAAGAGAATAAGAGTAAAATCACTGCGGTAAGGCTTCTTCTATATAATTCTCTCTCACACACCTCTCTTAGCTTTGGAAAAGGTATCCATAGGACCAATTTCCAATATGAAGTCTTGCTAATACTCCGTAGATTTTTTTTTTTTTTATGCAATATTTTGGCCAGTACATTCTCTAACCTTTACCAGGTGGAATTTTTGAGAATGACTGTCAAAATATTGCTGGATGGAGAAACAATAATAAAGATTGGAACAGACAAAAAAAATTGTTATAAGGTTTATGAAGAGTAATAAATCAGCATATATTATCAGTGCATTCATGAATTAATGAAAGGGCTTGGTTAGGGTTCAAATCCTGTTGCCAGCATGTCAGTTGGTAACATTTACTTGCCCATGTTATTTTTCAATTTTAGAAACTACAAAAATATTGAGCAAATTCATAAATCTAAGAATTTCTACACAAGAAAACTTTGACTTTTTTTTTTATAATCTCTTTGATTTTCATTCTTGAAAAATTTTTAGAAAAGGTTTTAAAGATCTTTTGTTTTTATTTTACAGTCTTTACAGACTCAAGAGAGTGCCTCTGAACACATGTGGGGCCAGTTTCTCTCTAATATGGTGCCTGAAATCACAAATGTTGTCAAATTTTGTAAACGTCTCCCAGGTAAGAATCATCTCAACTTGAAACACATTTAATACCTTCAAGTAACAGATATCAATACTGACATTTACAAATAAATAAATACACAGTTGAATCTATATAGAGAGTGGGGGGGGGAGAATACCACATTGATTACCTTCCTTTACTAAGTTACAAATGTGATTAAACTCTGGATCAAGTGTTTTTATTAACATTTTGGAAATCAGACAAACTTTTTTTTAAAATTTCCACCTATACTAAAGATGTTATGGGAAGATAGAATTGGTGTTCACATTCCATCAATTCTCTTTCACTCATTTTTATTTTTTTTGATTAATCTATCTCAATCCATTACTGGCTTGCAAGGCTTGACGTAGTGTAGGACATGGGCCTCCCTTCCCCAAGTAAGGAGACTTGGGGGATGATGGGGCTTACCCTGACTCTGACATATTGGTAAGAGGGGGGAAAAATGTATGCATGCTTTTATCAATATGATTAACATTACAAAAGAACCGAGGCCAGTATTTTTGTATAAATGGTGCTTCATTGAAGATAAAAAATGAAAATCATATGACAATTTTGATTGCTGTCAGAACTATTAAGATGAATCATTGTTATGATTTTGTGAGCTGTTTGGACATGCTTTCTTGGTCAGTTGCCAAAATTTTGCATTGAGCCACTTCTTGATCTAGACCATCCACTTTTGGGTAATTCTCCAACATATGTAAATAACTTGACCAATTGGCAACCATCTTTTCCTCACAAATGGTATACATAGAGGTGATGAACCTACTCACAGATTCAGACGAGATCACGTGGCCTTGTTAAAAATACGGGATGAATTGAAAAAGGATACATTTTTAGGTGGACTCGTGATGATTCTTATATATACACACACACACATGCACGTGATGATGCTTATATACACAGACACATATATATGCTGATGCATGTATACACAGACACATACACGTGCTGATGCATGTATATACAGACACATACACGTGCTGAAGCACACATACACGTGCTGAAGCATACATACACGTGCTGAAGCATACATACACAGACTCACGCACACGTGCTGAAGCATACATACACAGACTCACGCACACGTGCTGAAGCATACATACACAGACTCACGCACACGTGCTGAAGCATACATACACAGACTCACGCACACGTGCTGAAGCATACATACACAGACTCACGCACACGTGCTGAAGCATACATACACAGACTCACGCACACGTGCTGAAGCATACATACACAGACTCACGCACACGTGCTGAAGCATACATACACACACACTCACGCACATGTGAGGACACATAGATATTTGCATGTGACAAAATATACACATACGATGATATATATATATATTCACGCACACACAATGATTCGCATCCATTGTTAGATTTAGTGATCCCTTATTGTTAAATATGTATTTTTGGTCTACTATTCAAGCGAGACCTTAGTTTCAAAAAATTAAATGATGTGTACTATAAAAATAACATTCATATCCAATACATTATGATTATGTCCCATATGAAATAAAACTACTTGTTTTATGGAAGCCTCAAAGATAATATCACAAGCTAAATATCAAAATAATAGCTTATGGGGAAATGTTTGATCAACACTGCTGAGAAGCCAGGTTAATATAACTGTTTTGTTTTTATATCACCAAAATAGTTACTTGGTAAACATCTGATGATCCCAACAAGAAACACATAGTACTATACTATATAATTCTGTGTAAAGCATAAAACCCTTTGAAAATTTTACATTGATTGCATCAGCAGATATTTGGACATAATTGACAGAAATATTTTGAAAAGTTCTTTTATTTCTTCTGCATTTAAAGCTGCTAATTTTACTGAACTAATATATATATATATGTATATATTAGTCCAGTAAAATTAACAGCTAATATATATATATTAAGTCCAGTGAACACACACACACACACACACAAATACATGTGTGAAGGCTTCGGATCATTTAGTCAAAAACAACTGACTCCCCCCCTGAGAAATGGTATCATCAATGTCTCATACATGGACTGGAAAATCAGTGTTTTTGTTGCTTGATTTTTTTAGACTGACTTGTACATGACAGTTTTATGCAGGAATCATTGTGAAAATTTTAAAAATTAAAAAAAAAAAATTATCATATGAATTATATACAACCTGGGGAAAGCCAAAACATTACATCATCTGCAAAATGATCATGGAATTAGTAAATATGAGATTAGTCCAAACTGGTTGTCAAAAAGATTATCCTATCTGCATAGCCCTGGAAAGGAATGACTTTTAAAACTCAAACACTGGCATAACTGACTGGATCAAATCATTTTTCTGAATAGAATACAATTGTCAGGCTGAAAGAAAAATGCAGTTGTATTATTATTGTTATATTTTTGTTGATTTTGGTTTCTTTTCTTGCAGGTTTTTCAGAGATTGATCAAGAGGACCAAATCAAATTAATCAAGCAGGGGACGTTTGAGGTCATGCTGGCAAGGTTCTGCATGTTGGTCAACCATGACAACTACACTATGTTTGATCCAGACATGAAAATGCAATGCCCCAGGTAAATTAAATCTCTTAAGTCTCCTGTTAGAACAACAAACAATCCTTGTTCTGAAAAGAAAATCAATTGTTTTGGTGGAGGGGATGCTTGCTCCATTGTCAGGCACCCTCAAATATTTGGTAATATTCATCAGTAGAAACCCAGTGGGTGAACTACTATTTATAAAGCTTTGGAGAGAACGGTGGACATTTTCAAATAGCTATCCCCACTCACGCCCCTCAATCCTTGCCTATCAGTTTTGTAAATCTTTTTTTAAATAATCATTATTACATAATCAGTCTTGCTTTTACTATTGAATCTAATTGAAATTCCATGTCATCAAACAAGCTTGGCTATGCCAGTGTTATTCTTTGTCTACATGAGTGGCTGTGATTTTTTTATCCAATTTAAAGAAGCAAATGAAACTAGTGATGAAACTCTTTGGCATCAATCTTGTTTTTGTAAGTTCTTTTTTTGGGGGGTTCTGTTTTTTATTCACCTTTATTTCATGATCAATTTATTACAATCCATTTCTGGAATGCTGCTAGGCCATTGAGTCAAATTGCTGTACATCTCTGGAACACATTGCCTACTCTGTTTTCCTACCTTTTATGATACTCACTCAGCTGATTATATTTTCCGGACTGTTGTCTGTTAGGCTACCTGCACCTCTATAAATCAAATAATTCTCTGACATTCCACTCGTTGTCTAATATCCACAACTACTTGTTGGTGCAGCTAGGTTTTTGAAAACTTTTTAACTAGCCCAGTTATACTGTTGCAATTTACAGTTCGTTGGGTATTGAAAACATTTGAGCATTTATCTTTAAGTATATTCATACCATCCATGGATTTCTTCAATATCTACAGTCTTAATTAATTCTGGGGTGTATCAATATTTATTCTTCCTTTTTGGTTTCTTTCAGAGAAATAATCCGAGCCATGCCACTGGGGAAGTTCCTTGAAGAGTTCTTTTCAATGGCAGAAACCTTCAACCCTTTGAAGCTTACAGATGGCGAAATTGGGCTCTTCACATCAGTCTTGATCATATGTCCAGGTAAGAACAACATACTGAAATTTATCAAGTTGTACTTATTTATATAGTAATCATTTATACCAAACTTGATATATTTGCTAATGGGGAACTTTTTTAACACTAGTAAAATGATGAAATATCCTACAACAAAGATTCCACACATTGAATAGCCATTGAAGTTTCCCTGATCTTTATATATCCCACAGATGACTGAAAATGCTTTTGGCAATTTTGATATTTGCCAAAATAATAAGTAACCGGCAGAAACAAATGCTGCTCATACTATTAAATAATATTTAGACATGATGATTGCTTACAAAAAACAAGTACTTTTGTGGGAAAGTGTAATATCATCAGCAGACTTTCAGTTCCAAGCACAAATTTTCTACTTCTGTTTCTGCATTGTTTTTTAGTTATTTCAGCTGCAATTTTGCCCAGTTGGTCAGTATAGGAGGGACAGTTTTACTGAATAAAATTACTTGCAACTCTCATCAACTTTTGACAATGGAGCAACAAATGTTGATAAATTCCTGAAACTAGTAATGTCAATTCTATTGTAACAATCTTTGTTATTGATTAGAAAAAAGATTGAAGAGATGATGTATTTATATTGAAAACATACAAATCTATTAAAAATGGGAGCAACTTCATTTTGATAAAATGTCTAAAACTAATGAAAATTTCTCATTTAGTACAAACTGGCAGCCCTATAGTGAAATTACAGTCAGAATAATCAATGAAAAAAGAAACAAGATTTCCACAGTGGTGGAAAATTAATGCTTGGAACTGAACGTTGGTTGATAGCCTCAGCACTTTGTCATTCTATTTATATGACACAATTGAAGCAAATTACTCTTCATTTGTTCTTTATTATTTGAAAAAAATAATAAAGAGACTGAACAATATTGGAACTGAATATCAGTTAAGTGTGCTGACAGAACTTATGACATATAATGTGAGAGTGGGACATGTTGTCCTCAATTATTTGCTGAGAGAACCCCAGAGTATTTTTTGGTAAAAATAATGAAATTAAGGCTTGACTAACTAACAGTGATTCTCCAAGTACTTGATTATGTTTCCCCTCTTGAGATCTTAAGTATCCTCACACACACACACACAAACACACCCCATTTTGAATCATCTTTCAGTAATTTTATCACCATTTCACTTTCCTCCTGTGGAAATCACTGATTTAAAAGGAATTGGATTTAGGCAACTGCCATTTTATATATTGCAAACCATGCTATCTTTCAGTCCTATATTTTACCATAAACTATCCCAGCAAGAATATCTGTCATATATCATCATGTAATTCCTCCCTTACCACACAAATAAGAATTGACTAGAAATCTTTGTCACCAGAATTATTGCTCGAGTCAAAACCCATCTCTATATCATCAACTAATATTATTCAAAACAGGGTCTGTATGAATGAAGTTTGTCTAAAATCTTTCTCTCCCTTTTTTTTTTTTTTCTTTTTTAACCATTCTAAATGAATCTGGGTATATTTGCCATGACATTGGTTTTTTATGGCATTTATGGTTCCTCAATCTCACCATTTTAACAAGAAGTCAAATATATGAAGTCTGTAAAGCACCAAGAGTAGCGTAATGTTTACGGACACGAAATGATCTCTGCAAACCTCGCATTATTTGCTTTGGGAAATGCATGGATCCACATCTCACTCCATCCATGGGTTTACAGCTGGGTAGTTAGAGCCCTTTGACCCTGTAAAGCAATATGTCTAAAAAAAAGTTTCTGTAACAGAAAAAAAATATACAGTTTCAACGTCGGGCTGACAATTCCACTCTACAAAGCCTACTTTTTACTGAAACTATAAAGTAATCTATAAGGAATCAACACCTCTGCTAGACTTACCATGTTGTATCATTATGCTTCATGGAAAAATGGAACCTTTCTTTGGTGCCTTTTTTAGGGTTAAATACAAGCAAAATGGATTCTAAAAATTCCTTAAAATCGAAAGATTGTTGATCTGTAGTTGCTTTTTGAACTGTGAACATTCCAAGTGCCTGCTTGGAATTTTGTTCAGCTCAAAGGAAGTATCCAAAGATTAATTGCTAAAATATTGACCTATCTGTAGTTTTTATTCTCCAGTCCTGGATCTATTTTCAGAAAGATTTATCATTCAATGAATATGAATGACTATCAAGACTAGAAAAAAAATGATACTTGTCACTAAATAACCAAAGTCAAGGAAAAATTAGCTCTCCTTTTTTTTATACAAGGCAGAAGTTTGAGTATTCAAAGCAGCTATTGGATATGAAATAGACTACGATTATTCATTTATTCACCAACGCAATGTAATTCAGATTCAGTAAACTGAGAATGATTAAGCTGAAACTGGTGAAGGCAAGAGTTGCAAAAATGTAATTTTTCAAAATTTTGATAGGTTTCAAAATTTTTGTCCATTTGGAAGGCCTTTAATTACAATAATGACTGAAAAAAAAATTCTTACTAATTTTAATGTCTTTTTCTTACATTTTCCAATTTTCAATTTATACTGGCATCTTGAG
Organism: Thysanoteuthis rhombus; assembly: GCA_963457665.1. Taxonomy (NCBI): domain Eukaryota; kingdom Metazoa; phylum Mollusca; class Cephalopoda; order Oegopsida; family Thysanoteuthidae; genus Thysanoteuthis; species Thysanoteuthis major. The sequence continues at coordinate 20,337,954 of OY735209.1, forward strand.
ATATTTCATTGTTTTGTCTTTTTTAGGTGGGAGGGGTGGTGATCTTTCAAGAGAACCTATGAATGAAATTGTGAAATTTTGGTTTGGTTTTCTATCAATATTATGTATTATATTTATTCTCATATTCTCTTGAAAATGGTTTCTGATCGAAGTGTTCTCCTTTTTGTCCCTTTTTCAGAGATTTAAATGAATGTTAAAAACAAAAACAAGTGCTAGAATATATTGTCAGGAAAAAGTACCCCCCCCCCTCTCTCTCTCTAGAAAATCTATAAATTGAAAGGGTATTTGGAGGTTAAGTACAGCTACTTGGCAATCATGAGAAGGAGGCATTTTTTGACTTTTGAAAAAGTGTATTGTAGCTTTGGTCTTTTATTTAAGCAAATTTTGCAGAAAACAGGTTGATGACATTTTTGATGTATTATTTTTTCAAAAATATATTAGAATATAAAATTGGCTAAGAAGCCGCAATTATCCTTATGTTGAGTTATCTATTGTCAGGTAAATTTTGGAAATGCCGGAGAATTTTGAATTGACAACTTGACGAAAACCCTGAACACACATGAATGTCAATGTTTGATTTAACAGATTTTCATACTACTTATCCTTTACTGATATCAACTGTTTAATAATTTATTTGATTTACTTTGCAGATCGTCAAAATCTTTCTGGAGTAAAAGCTATTTCTAAAATACAAGGACTCTTTTTACAAGCCTTGTACAATGAAATAAAACACACCCATGAGGGTAAGTGAAATTTAAACATACAACAATAGTTCTTACATTAACAACTATTTTATTACATATGTAAATGTGTTCTACATTAATGCTGTTATTTGGCAAGAGATTTTGATTTTTGATTTATTGGTAACTGAACAGTCTGAAAATATTTTTAAAAGTAGATATAATTCAATCACTGGAGCAATGAAAAATTGGAAATTTTTTTTTATGATGAAAATCTCAATGTTTTGAAATCTTTTTGATATTTTTTTCCAATTTCTTTTTGATTATTTTATATTCTGTTCAATCCTACAAAAAAAGCTGAGAAAATCTGAAAAGAATTTTTAAAGCTCCTTTTTATCTATTAGATTAATATTTAAAAATTTTATTCCCTCTCCTAATGGAAGTTTAAACTGAAGTGAATAATCTTGTACCATTGTGGATTTTTGTTTTTATTTTCCAGACTATGATACTTTGTTTGAAAGCCTTATCCGAACAATTCCAATGTTCCGTGAATTCAACCATCAGCACTCGGTGTCACTCAACAACATCCGCATGAAGTCAACAAAGAGTCGATTTGATTTTCCTGATCTGCACAAAGAAGTGTTTGATTTCAGAATGTAATAATCCCAGAAAGATATAAAGAACAATTCATAACAGAACAAGAATTTTTTTGTTTTGAAAGGAAGAAAAAAAATGAAGAAAAAGCTAAAAGGGGGGAAAAGAAACATTTCAACAAAATCAAAGAAACAAAAATTAATAACAAAAAATTAAATAAACTTTAAAAACTGCCAAAAACTTGTGCACCCTGTCTGTGACCTCCCTCTCCTACTCCTAAGAATGGCCAAGGGGTCAAATGAGAAGGAATCAGGAGAAATAAGGCTCATTAAGACTAATATGATCGAGTGAAAATTTAGACAGACGTACAGATTCAAACTTGACCAGCAAGCTGGCTTCATCGCTGGAAAAAAAAGAAAAAAATACAAAACAAAAAACAGAAAAAATACATAACTTTTTTTTTTTTTTTTCCTTTAAAATTTTTTTTTAACCTTGTCACCCTTTGTTTATTTCTTAATTTCAATATTTTTTTAATGAGTAATCATTTTTACATGTATAGAAGACATAATTAAAAATGCAACACTAGAAGATCACACACATCCACGTTTATATAGGCATTACACTCCATATCTGAAACATGATTGATGCATAAGTGTTATACGAAAAAAACTGTGCATGTAACATCAATGTGTTTGGATGGATGGATAAGTGACAAAGTTGATTTTTGAAATAACTATTGAAGTGATTATTGTGGGGGAAGAGAGAAGAGGTTCCACGCTTTTATTTATGTTGTTTTTTTTTCCTTCTTTAATGAAAGGAAAGCTGAAAAGAAGGAAAAAAGAAAACAATAATAATTCTAGGATGATATCAGTGATTTCTTGTGTGAATGTTGTTGACATTTAATGACTGAATAATTAAATCAGAAACAGACCTTGGAAACTGTAAGCAAGAAAAAGAAAAGCTGCAAATAGGATTTTTTCACCTGCAAAAAGGTGCAATGTCCATAATTAGCTCTGTTCATATGAAATTTGTTTAGGTTAGTTCTTGCCTACAGATGAGCATCTAGACTCAACAGTAGCAATGACCAGATTCAAGGATTAGTTTACATTTCTGAAAACTATTTTGAGTGCATATAAAGATTATGTATGTATGTGTTATTTTTCCATAAATGTGTGTGCAGGATATGCTTCTGCATTGATGTATATATGGCTCATGTCATCTCATGTGTGTGTGGGCGCGCGCGCGCTTGGATAGGAGTCTGTGTGTGCATACGTATATATACATATATATGCACACACATACAGGATTCTTTATTAGTGTGTGGTATATACCTCTTCATATATATATATATATATATATATATATATATATAAAATTACTGGCGGTCCTGTGGCAGGCTTGGAGTTTCCTCCAAAATCCTTGTTTGCAAGACCAAGCCATGACATATAATGTGCATGTGTACGTGGATAGTATGTATATTTACATATCCACCCACACCTCTTCCTATTTTTGATTGTGTGCAAGTATAAATGTATTTTTGTACTTTTTGTACTTGGTTTGCTTACCAAATCAGCTCAACTGACATCACTCGGTGAGAGAGAGAGAGAGATGAATCTGGGGACACTGGAACATTTTTCAATAATTTTCATTTCTCAAACGAAACAAAGATGTTTTCAGCCAAATCTCCAGTCCTCATGGATCATCAGTAAACCCAAAATTTTCAGAAACTCCAGAAATTTTTTCCTATCAAAACCCAACAACAGCCTCAATTCCAAGAACCATGTAAAACAATTTCTAAAGCGAAATTATTTTGCTGCTGGTTTTGTTCTTCATTTCTTTTTGCTGTCTATTTTTTTTTTTTTTGTTTACTATTGAAACTTTCTTTGTGTTAAAATTTGTAGCCTTTAAATTTCAACAAAAATACTCTTCTGCACTTACCTACCTACATACACTGTGTATGTAAGGTTGTGATATAACAAAAAGATGATTTTTTTTCTCCTTGTTCTTCCAACAAATATTGATCAACATTTGTGAAGTAAAACTTATTAACGATTTAGGGTGTTGGGAGGTAATGCTATATTTTTCTGATTTAAATCTAAGTTCACTGTATGTGGTTTAGTCGGACTATTTTCCTTGTTTTTGTTGTTCATTTTTTTCACAACGTTTCAGCCGTGTACTTTCTGGCCTTCCTCGGGTGTCTGTTTGTTCCAGAAACATTCCAGAACCAACAGACTAAGACAAGGAGAAGTCTGACCAAACCACATAGAATGATTAAAACCACCCGTCTAACAAAATTTAAGTTCATTGTTACTATTAGGACTCCATCTACACAGCTAACATTTTTAGTTCTCAAAAACAGATTTTTCCCTTCCTTTCTTTCTTCTGTGATTCCTTCAGAAAAACATGATATTTTCTAATAGAGAAAGAAAGAACATCAAAGAAAAAGAGGACTTCTCTTCCTTTTTTTTCTCCTACCCCTTCTCATTCAGATACTAAAAAAATCACATTGCTGCTCTCATTAGTCTTGTCTAATAGGGTTTTTTATTCGACAAATGCTATTGATGCATAGACAGCAGTGCGTGTGTGCATGTATATATATATATATATATATATATATATATCAACAAGACTACATTCTCTTTTTGTCTCATTGCAAGAGCCTTACACAAATTATTACTACCACTATTATTATTATATTATTGTTATTTTTTGTTTATTTGCTGGCATTGATCAGCCATGTTTTTTAATTTTTTTTTTTTTAGAATAATAAAAAAATCATTTTTGTGTTTTTTTAAAAAAATTTCAGTTGTTATTTTTATTTCTAATCATTTTTTTCTAGATGCCATGAAAACTAGTTTTGATGTTTTTAAAAAAGATATCCTGGTTACTTTATTCACCATTTCATTTTCTGTATCTACACAGATCCTTTTTAATATTTGCTCAATTAACATACTATTTTTTGTCATATTTATTTTGCCTGACATGTTTTAGATATTCCTTGATCACCATTGATAGTTATTTTGCAAGGTCATGAGAAAATGAGGAAATGAATGACCTTCAGTAAGGTCAGGTGATTTAATACAACTCTTCCCCTCATTGAGAATAATATTACCTATTGCAGACAATATGGATTATTTATTCATTCATCATAAGTTATTCCTGTATTTAGTGTTCAGTTAGAAGAAAAAGTCTTGTAATTCTGGCTTTTTTTGTATTATTTTTCTTTGACCATGAAAAAAAACTATTGTTAGATGTTCTTGAAAGAATTGTTGCAAAATTCCCCAAATCACAAATTTTTCAAGTTTTACTGATTTTTAAGTTTTTTTTATTAATGGAAGTTGAATTTCCAATTTTTTTTAAATATGTGGGGAGGGTTATGTAGAAAAATTTTAAACAATGGAAATAAATTTATGATAAAAAGGTCTATTAAGGTCAGAAGTTGAGGTTTTGCTTGTCTCATCAGCTTCTGCTTTAATGTTGATAGCTTTGACATTTCTAAACTTTTGAATCACTGATATATTAAGTTTTTATTGACTAAGTGTTACTAAGTGGTTTCCAAACCTTACTATATCTTTTGATGAAATAATCTTTTTGTGAATATCCCAATTTGAATACCTGATCTTTTTTCAAATACAATCAAATAGATAATTCTAATGGTCTATTTTACATTGAATTCTATTGATAATAGATGTTGGCTCAACAATTATTTCAAATACAATTTTATAAAATTTTGGTACTTCTTTGTTATTTGTGAATCACTCTCCATTTTGTAATCCCCACATCCATTCTGGTTTTTGTGTGTTATACGGTAATAGACCAATGATGAATAAACAAGGTCCTGGAGACTTATACTGTCACTTAATCCCTAGTGACGACCACAAGCTTTCAAAAAATGTGTAAAATAGATGAAAAATAAATGGTACTATTAACAAGAGTCAAGAGAGAAAAGGCATAATGGATGTGGAGCTCTCCAAAATGTAGAGTGGTGTATGGATTACTGAGAAGTAGATAACCTTTTGTTGAGCCATAGATATCAAATCGTCTCTGAATTTTAAGTGGTCAGTATCAATTGATCAATGGTTTACTTATTCTATTCTATGCTTTACGCAAACAGGAAAATTACCATCTGAGATTGTCATTCAGTTCCCAACAGATTATTTCCCTTCATAAAGGAGGACCCTCATCAGTTTTATTGAGGTGTTCGCTTATGTTCTGTCTAAAACTTGTTGGAATATATTCAAGTAAATCTTCATCTTCAAAATTTAGTATATTAAGGGTATCTTCTTGTGATAGTAATATCATCCTGATTTATTTTCTATTAGATGAAGCATCATTACTCATTAATAGTCTTTTCTTATGTCTTATTTTTTAAATTTTTTTTTTAATCAACTTACTAAAACTCAGTCTATGGCAGTAAGTAAATAGCACGGATTGAAATTAGAGAATAAGCTCTGAGCAAGATTCAACCTTACTCCCTCTTTACCTCGGAAAGCTGCCTATGTGCAGTACTGGTTTACCCCCTGAGCAATTTGAGTTTCATCTTACCTAGGGTTTATTCTTTATTTCCAATCTGTGCTATTTACTCACAAAAAAAGATTGAAGAAAATACTCGTAAAGAATCAGTAATGGATAAGAACATCTTATTTCCCACATTTTTGAGGACATCTAAAAATGACCATTCCTCCTCCTTCCAAACTCTACACATTTTTCTTTCTCTTCTACATTCTTCTATCAAATCATCTTCATTTTTATTCATTCTTGCCAAGAAGTAATTTATAAGGTTTAAAATAAACTGCTGAAGCAATGTTCAGATGTTATAGCAAAAGAGCCTCAGACTTTTTGAAATTGTAGAAAGCATTTGTAAGATGTCCAAATTAAAGTCTGTATTTAAAATTAATGATAGAAAATAGAATGACCGATTTTTTTTTTTTTTTTTTTTTTTTTTTTAATTTTTTATACTATCAAATGTAAATGAGATTAGGTGTGTCAATAAAAAAAAAAATTTCTAATTTAAGAATAACTGCTTTATGCTTCTGGAAATTGTTGAACTAAAATTTTGCTCTTCGAGTTGATTCCACATTTATTGTATTTACAACATAGAGTACTGTTTACTGCTAATAAGTGAGTTGAATTTTTTTATTTTAATACAACCAAAATGTGAGTGGGAACACTGAATTCATTTATTCTATTTTTGTATATTGTTTGGAAAGGCAATATCAATGGTGATGACAAATTTCAGGGTTTTCAAAGTAACTTATTGGTTCTGAAAACCAATATATTTTAGAAATGAATACTGAATTGAATATTTATTCAATAAATTATTCTCTCAAAATGTTTTTGCTGGAGTTATACAACCAAACCGATTAGAATTCAAAAAAAGTTATTACAAATTATTGTTCAGAAGCCTGTGGCAAATCTTGGATCCTAAACTCATAGATTCTTAAACATTTTTAATGGCTTATTATAATTTCATTTAACTTTCTGATGTCAACTGTACGGAAAAGGATTTATTTTAGATCTAAGCTTGAATAATAAGTTTACTAGAGGTCAATCTAAAGATTGGTTGTGCAGATGGAGATCATATATCTAACCACACTCCAATCATAATTTTTGTGCATCTTTGTTTATATCCATTCTTAAACAACTAAAACATAATTTTCAAAAATAATTGAATGATGAGTACACTTTTATTTTTTCATGAGATTTAACTGTATCCTGGTTATAATTGTTCAGGATTCTTTAGCTAAGTAAATCTGATCTTTTGCATTACATGAAAACGTTCATTTAACACTTGATATTATAGATTTTTATCAAATTATAATTGGGCTACTCTCTATTTTCTATCAAATATGTTTTTTCCATTCTGGTATTAAGTATTTTTCTTCTTTTTTTTTTCTTTTTTTTTTTTTTTTTCAAAAATTGATTTACCTCATAATATCTTATAGCAATTGTGAAATAATTGAAAGGAAATTAGGCTGGTCATTTTTTTTTCTTTAACAATAAATTTTAACTTTAATATGTAAGTTACATGAGCAGATTGTTTATATATATATATATATATATATATATATATATGTATATATAGAAAAAAATTTGCTGAAGTTCATGTTTTTGGGGACCTATCATTTTTCTTTTTAATAGAAAACTCTGCAACCACGTATATTATGACTGAGGATGATGTAGTTGTTAGTCTTTATACGTGTGTAAACATGTATACCCAGATGTGATGTGAAAACTGCGAAGTTGTATTATTAGTGATACTGTTACAGTTTCTTTTCAAATGTATATCTTTTTTTTTTATATGTTTAATTGGGGTTTTATTATTATTTTTTTACCTATCTCTGCTCACACCTGGTCCTTTATCCAGGCAATAATTTTTAAAAAAATATTAAAAAATTTGAATTTACCTGGCATGTAAATTTCATTGCCAGCTGAAAATTGTACTGATAACCAAGAGTTGCCTCCCTTCCTTTGTTATGTTATATTGACCTGCAATGTCAATGTAATGAATAATTGTTTCATTTGAAAAAAAAAGAAATTCCGAGCAGATATGATGAAAAAAAATAAGCATTTGAAAATACATTTTGACATCAATAAATATCTAAATATAATTATTTTGTGACAACTTGATTTTTTTTTTTTTTTTTTTTTTTTAATGTATTTCTTTATATGTGATGTGAAAGGCCATTGTGCAGAGTAACTTTGATCAGTTGCCCAGTTACGTTCCATTTCTATCAGTGTATTGGTTGATTACTGCATCACTCACAGTTCGAATGTAACCATATTGAGAATCTTTGTGTGTGTGTGTACATCATTCATAGACTTCAAGACTTGATGATTCATTAGTAATGCAAATAATCATATGAAACAAAAGCACTACAATTTCAATTCTTTTTCTTTTATAAGACACTAAAAGGATTAATTAAGAAATGTTCATCTCAGGTGTACCTATAGTGTTTAAACTTAGTTTTCAACTTTTGTGTCTGGCTGGTTAGGGCTTTCAACAGCAGCAAAAATACATAAAAATTTCATGGAAAAAACATTGGAAAGGGGATTTTCATAACATGGCAACATTTGAATTAACAACCTTTTTCATTTCTTTTCTTTTCTCTTTCTTAGTAACAGCAATTGTGAACAGCACAAAACTTTTGCCCACTAAGTTATTATATTTGCTCAATCATGTTTCTTGAAATTAAATGATCTCTTACTATTTATCTTGTGTTTAGAGTCCCAATGTATGGATTATTTTGCAATAATTTTAGGTGCATTACTTATATTCAAAATTGATTTCACAATTTCTGTTATCTATATCATTTTTGCTTCTCATATCTTGGGACTTGAAAGAGCTCTATCTATTAATCTCTCTTTTTGAGAACAGATACAGCCTTACCTCTTTTTTTGAGGTCCATCTTGAACAACATAGGTGTTTTCCTCTACCTCCTGATTTTTGGTTTCTTGTGCCTCTTTCTCTAAGCTTTTTTAAGAGACTAGTCTTGAGCTATTTATTGTACAAAGGAAAGCTTACGTGTACTGTTTATTCAACCTTAACAAAAAAAAACTTAGTACTCAACAAAATAATTCTTCTTGAAAGCAATTATGAAATATTTTCCATTGCTATCTTTGTACATTGAAGAGTGATAATTCTTCTTGTGCATAAATGGTAGCCCTATTGTATCCTTGATTAGATTTTAGTTGTATGGAGAAAGTATGAGATAAATATAATTCTATTACCCAGATTTCAGTTTCAGAAAGTGACTTCATAATGCTTGTGCAGTGAAAATGTTCAGCTTATTCAGCCTCTGGTTGAGAGTTGTCAAATGACACAATGAGTTTAAATCTGATCAACAACAGATTGATAAATTCATTTTTATTAGCAAAACCCCTAGCAAGTACCGTCATCCCATTTTGAAGGATTAATTGCTAATCCCTCTGTAGATGATAGGCAAAATTTTGCCTTAAGTTCTTTGTTTATGTTCATTCAGTTTCCTTCCCCAATGGAGAACAGATTTAGTATATACCGATTGAAATATGAAAGTTTACAGCCTAAATAAAATCATCTGAATTGAAAGTTCTCTTAGAATGGGTCAAATTGTCAGATCACAGAAAATGCATTAATGAACCAAGTCTAAATTCTAGACACTACCCTTACATTAACATCTTTGGGAACGGTATGAATAAGATCCTCTAAGTGTTTTGTCTTATCATCATAAAAGTAGATAGGAGAGAGTTGCCTCTCTCAATAATAACTTACTCAGGGAAGAGTAGTAAAATGTTTTGTTTTTCTGCAAACATACTTCGACTTAATTTTCAAAAAGTGAAACCTTGAGTTGTCATGAAATAATTATATTCATGCATTTTTCAAAAGGAAAGACAAGCCTGACAACCCACTTTCTCAATCATCTCAACCTGCATGGTTTTGGGGAGTTTTTTTTTTAATTTGTTTTACAAATTCATTTTTCCTTTTCTTCCACCCTCCAATGATAGCCAAGGGGCTTTCTAGCATCTTGAACTGATTCAGAATTGCAGCATTTCAGTTCCATACTGATTTGACAAGTGATATGTTCTCTATTGATGAAGAGAAATTCATAATTAAATGAGTGGTACTTTTTATACCAGCCATAACTATCATTTTTATCACCCTGCCTATGAACTTTTGATGAAAAAGTGATATGTGACGAGATGCGTTCTAAAATTTTAAGAGAATAGTTTACTGAAAGAAGTACTTATCCTGTCATAAGGATAATAAATGGAGATTTCTTTCATTTCAAGTTATTTGTTTTTCTTTTAGTTTATTAGAACCAGAAATTTTGGTCTTTGAAAAAGATAAACATCTTAATTTTTTTATCAATAATTGTTCTATAAAAAATTCACGTATTAATTTTTTGGCAATTGACTTCAGGCTATTTCTAGTATTTAGATAAGAGTAAAATTTTTAAGATTTTCACATTTTTCACCACATATCACTTTCTCAGGAATACCTATCTTTACAATATTATTAAACTTCTGAATTTTTGCCAAAAGGTTCAATAAATTGAGAAATCTGGCTCCAAATTAATAAAAATAATTAAATATATTGCTAGGAAATTATATCATATTCAAATGACACTTTTATTTGTAAACTGAAAGTGAGACAGTCTTCGCTTGGCTTTTCTTCTTGCAACCGGACTCTCTTTTATATTCAAACACATTTATATTTTTGATTATTGAATCTTTTATTAAAGATTCAGAAGTTTATTATCATTATGAAGATATTTACTCCCGAGAAAGTGATGTGTGACATAATATAAATATCTTCTTCAAAGTTTTAACTATGGAATTAAATACGAGAAATAGCTTCAAGTCAGTTGTAAGAGATAAATACTTCTGTGCAATTAAAACACATTTTAGATGTTTTTGTTGTTTTGTTTTTTTTTTTAGTTTTTTTTAAAACAAAAATCTCTGGTTCAAAAAAAACTAAAAAGAAAACAAATTTTCCTTGATAATTGGATGAATACTTCTCACAATAAGCATAATTCTGTTATATGTTTTGAATGATATTTTTCATCACAAACCACTTTTTCTTCGGAAGTTTACTGACAGAAACGATGGATTTGGCTGGCATAATTTCTGAGATTGAGAATTATCATTAATATACACTTATTTACTCTGACCATCTTTCAGGTATCTGTCATAGTTGGTAACCTGGTAATTTAGGATCAAACCCTCTATTCAGGCCATACTGGTTGATTGTTTTCATTCCACTGACCATACCAGAGGTTATCGCACATCAGTTAATTCTTCCTTGCGATGTTGTTTGTCTACATCTTTCACCAAACCCGCATGTATGATTTCTTTGAAATACCTAATCTATGGGCTACATGGTCTAGTGGTTAAAAGTGTTGGTTGAGCATAACTTATAACCTGCCTGGCAGTCGTGAATTCATTCCCTTACATGGAAAAAAAATTCCATTATATTTCTTTTGATTCAGGATTTAAACAAGGAAAAATAAAATGTTAAGATGTTTTCCCTTTACATAAGTCGTGTACCTTAGACCATACAGCTGACAGATTTGTTACTTACTAGATTAGATTAAAATATGAGTGACAGACATGCTTCAAATAATTATGTAGATTTATATTCAGAGTATAAATCCCAGGTTTCTTTTTAGAAAATTTTGAAAAAACCAAGTTAATTTGTATCTTTGCTTGGGTGCTATATAAATTTGAAAGGAAACAGAAAATCATTCACCTGAAGAAATTAAGATTTCTATTGAACTTTATGAACAAATAAATGGAAGATCAGGTTGGTTAGTATTCAAATGAAAGAAAAGGAAAGTATTCAAATCACTTGTACAAGTAAAAATATCTAACAACCAATCTGCAGATAAAGTTCTCATCCCCATAAAAAACCTTAGATGATCAAATTATTATCCTAATATGTTCTACAAATTAAACTTGAATCTCAGAAACCATACTAACGTACTCTTCCCATGATTAAATTGAATGTATCATTAACAGGAAAAAAATCAAATGAATTATTTGTTGGTTGGACCGAAAAAATTAGTTTAGATCTAACGCCAGGCTTGAACTTGATCACAAACATTTTTAATTTTGAAAAATTTTCATTTCCCGCTCCCATCCCAAATTTTTTTGAATTGATTACACTCATATGTGACAAGCTTTTTTTTAGTCAGACAAGCATGTTTGCAAATATATATATATATACACACACACACACACACACACAGAATACACACAAGCAGATACTCAATTTGTTGATTTGTGTCTACTCAGTTCTGATTTATTGTTTCCTAATGGTTTTGTTTTCTTATTTTGATTCATGTTTTGAATTAGAATTACTCTCTCTCCCCAAGATTTCATACAATACTTCACCATTGCTCATTTCCTATGCTTCTCTTAACTTTTTGAAAATAGATCATTTATAGAGAATATATATGAACTACTAACCTGATATGCATTCAGGATCATCCAGTCATCTACTTGACTTTTTTTATTTATTACTTACATATTTAAAATTTTTAATAATGCATGAAATCAGTCAAATGATTATTATGCGATTGAAATGCAGTAAACCTTTAGTTCAATGGACTAATACGGGCGGACAGTCATCTATTAATTGCGAATATCCATTAAATCAAATGGACATTTTTTTTCTTTTTTTATCATTCTTTTCAAATTGGAATATTTTAATGCAGAAATTGCTTTATTTTGGAGATCATATGAAGAATAAACACCCCCAATTTGATTGAGCTTATAAGTTATCAGCTGCTGAAATATATATATATATAGAAATAAATAAATAGATAAAATGTGCCTCATTATTGTTTCTCTATACTAATAGACTTGTAGTTTTTTATCAAGTTTCATACATTTTTGTAGCTTAAATTAATGTACATCTTAATTTTGAATACATATTTCTAATGTAAATTGTTTACAGAGATGCCTATAGGAGCATTTCATTCGATAAATAGAAAAAATAAATAATAATGAAATCTCAAGTTGACATAAATGGTCAGCATTCTTACTAAAAAGTAAACAGTATCCACATGAAATTTACTTGAATCTTTTATTTGAATAAAAAATGAATGAAAGGGTTTTAATTTTATTATAACAATGATATTCACATCAAAACACTTTTTCTTTGCAAAACTTCAGAAACAGTATATGATGTCGAATATTCAATTTGAAAAAAAAAAAAAAATGAAAAATCTTTTGCAAGTAATTTTTTGTTTCACCAATCCAATCCTTGAGGCTCATTTACCACCGCAAATTTGTCAGTTAAAAAAAAATCAATTCAATCAGTTGTATTTTGAATTATAATTATTTAATTGGCAATCTAACAAATAACACTAAAACTGTCAATGCATTTAAACAGATTAAGAGGGAGAGAAATAGATAAAACACTTATTTTAAAAGTTTTACTGATATACATTTATGAGCAAATTTCACACAGATTGTAAATTCTAAGACAAATTATAAATCTGTAATGTATTTCATATATAAAGAAAGTATTCACTTTAAAAACACTGTGATGACGCTGTTCCAAACAAAGTGAAAGCTAGTCTATTGCACAGTGTTGCTAACTAAAATTTGATTTTTTTTTTCTTCTAAGACTGCTTTTTAAAAAATGGCTAAAATTGGCTAAATCTTTCCCACTTCTAACAAATCTATGGCTAAAAATGTTGGCTACTATAAACTAAGACTCAAGAACAAATAATTAATAAAAATTGTTCACTTTTACCGAATGTGATTTGTAGTTTATTTGCAAAAAATTTCATTCCAATAATATTCTTAAAGCTTCAATTAAAATTCACTTTATTTAAAGCAAAAAAAAAAATATGAAAATTTTGAAAAAATGTTTTTCTGATTTACTTCTACTGACCTTCAATAAATGGCCAAAAATTGGATAATTTTTCCCCCACTTTCAGCTAAATTTATTGCTAATATTTCTTTTGAGTAAAATGAATCCTCTAATGAATTTTCTTTTTCTGAAAGGTGTCCACTAGCATTGATTTTTTGATTGGTTAAATAGAGAAAATTTGCTAAATCTAGCCGAAAAATGGCTGATTTGATATCACTGATTGTGCACCTGTGCATTGCATTCAAGTGTCCTCTAAATCCCAAAACCGTTATATCAGAGTCTGTTAAACCAAGAGTTTACTGTATTTGATATTATTAGTAAATGACTGTCATTTGTGAAAGTGAGTTTTCACAATTTTTAAAAATGTTTTGGATTTTTTGGTTTTTGGTCATTTTTTAGTTTTTCAAATAAGACATTGCAAATCTGGTCATTACTTGAAATATAGGTTACTTGAAAAGTCAGGTTGATAAAACTTCTCATTTGAGACCAGACAGACCCAAGTTCAGAATTATGGTTAGGCAGTTCATAGTTCCTTATTTGACAGAGTGTATGTTAGTTTTCAGAAAAAAATGATTGAAAAAGGATCACATAATTATTTTAAATGGATTTTTCATCTAGAATAAAAATTGTGAAATAATCTGAAACACTTTATTCACTTGTACCCAATAAGTAACTATATCAAGGACACATTGATTTACACTTAGATACAATCCTAAACAATCTTTGATGGAATGGGAGTCTGGTTGAAGGCGACCAAATCACTGGGGTCCATTTAAAAATGAATTATCTTGCTTAATTTGTAGCCTCTGAAATATATTCCATTGAAGCCAAAAGAAATCAACTTTTTTTTCTAAAATTAAAGTTCCTAGAATTAATTTGTTTTTTTTTCGATAAATATTATTGTTGTGCAAGGCTTAATCTGTGTTACATTCAATTGCTTACAAAAGTATGTTAGTTTATAATTACAAAAAATCTTTGATTTAGTTCTTTTTTGCCCATACCAATCCGCACTAAACCAAATCAAGAAAACTAAGTCATCCTTACGATCAAATTATCCCCCAATATATCTCTTAATCACAGGTTGAGGCCACTTGAACACGAGCGAGTTGAAACCCATTTGAATTAATTTTATAAAAAATACTCGAGAGGTAAGTTGAGAGGGTCTTCAAATTCAAAGTATCTCGCCAACTGTACCTTATATGTCTCAAATTAAAGCATTAATCAGTTAATTTATGAATTAATCAATTACCCGATATTGATTTGAGAATGGTATTCATATATTGGTGATAATTATTCAAATATGCTTAGATGTTCATACGGCCATCAAATTCTTTCCATCAAGAACTTGGGTAACATTTTTTTTTCAAGTTTCAAAAGATTTTGGTTCACAAAATAGAATGAAACTAACATCAACTTGTTAGAAACAAATTAAATTTTAGAAGAATTCAACATGAAAAGTTATGAGTCAATATAATTTAATAAGACATGTTTCCTGCGATATCTGAAACTAGAGCATTCCTATAAAAACCTTTTATGAGCCAAAATGGCGTAAAGCAAAAAGCAATTACCATTAATATATGTGGGGGGAGATTTATAACATTCCTCGCACTAAAAAATGTCAAGATTGATGTGGAAGAGAGTGTTTGCTGCTTCTATAATGACTTGCTGCAAAACCTGCTGAATGCTATTTTCACTTATTGCTTTATTTCGTAAAATGAACTTTCGGAAAGCAGGGGATCCCTGTTGAGAGAAAGAAATCTTTCTTCTTGCTCTTTATCCTTTGCTTTTTAGGATTGAAGATTTATTTCCACATCAAGTTATAAGATGGCATCATGTGAAGAATAGAACTAGTGTTCTATATCTTCCAACTGGATTGTTTGTTTGTGTGTGTGTGTGTATATATATATATATATATATATATATATATAGGTTGTTTGTTGAGTAAATGAGAATTTGCATTTTTTGATGGTCAAGTATCAAATAGATGCACAAAGAGCTGGAGTAAAAAAGAATTCAGATTAACTGAGGCATATATGATAATTGCGGGTAATTTTATCACAAATTCCTATTGTATAAATATTTGATAGAATTTTATCTGAAGAGTTGAAAAATGGGAAAACTACCAAAGCTTTTTTGAGTAGAACTGACCAATAAGTTGAAATACAAATATTTCAAGTACAAATCCAAATAAATCATATGAATAAAGTTTGGAATAATACTACTCTTTGACCTTTAAAAAAGTGATGATCAAATCAAAAAGTTGATTTGACCTAATTTGTTTTGTTTTCTCCAGTTTGTTTCTACCTGTAGACTATTTGTGGAGCATAGGTCTGCAACTGCTGCTACTGTTTCACTAGCAAGTTGGTTTTTTTTTACAGGGTGGAGTTGCTAACCCTGTTTCCTGCTCTCCTCCTTTACCAAGACTTGGAACCTGCAGGTTTACTTTCTGTCAGAGTAACATTCTCTTAGATCGATTGCCTTACAAAGCTAAAGCACTCCAACACCTGTGCTATTTATTTATAGCTGGAGAAAGAAGTGAATTCATGCTTTCCCTAAGGGTATTAATGTAAAGTGAACTGTAAAGGGCCACCAAATTCCATTTTCCATACCAGTAAATTTTGCCTCTTCTCACTTTGGTCACTAAAGAGTAACAATCAATAATACGCATTTTTACAAATCTTGATCAATTTCATTCAATTCCTAAGGGTGTCTAGTTTTATTTTAATTTTTTTTTTGAATAGATAAATTTTGTTCTTGTAAGTAGTCTGATTCTCAAGGGTGAAAATGATAGGAGCAATTTCTGGTGCTGGTGTTTTGATTTTTAGTGGAGCTGTGACCCACCATATCCCTAAATGGTACGGATATTTTTTCAGTTAAATGCGTCAAAGAATTTGGTGCGGGGTCCCCCAAATTTAAAAAAAAAAAAAAACGAAAATTCAGCACCCATCTGGAATAGCATTTACAAATTATCTTTCTTAAAATTTATTATTGAATTTCTATTTAGGGTGTGTGTGTGTGTGTGAGAGAGAAAGAGAGAGAGAGATGGGGTCGGCTAGAGAGGTGGGGTGATATTTGAAGTTAAACTCAGTCATAGTATTAATCACCGATTTGTCCTAGAATATCACAATGTCCTCATGCATATCTTCATCTGCTTCTTTTTCACCTGTCTTCAGACATGATACCTAAAAGGGTTACTGGATAACATAAGTGTTGTATTCTCTTGAAATATTTCAAATTGAATTAGCTTATCTGGGAAGGTTTGAAGGCGTAAACTATGTGAGAGCTACATGAGTTTCCCTTATCAAACACTGATTATACTGAAAAAAAATTTAACTGAAAATCCTGCCGAATGTGCACCTTGTAGCATTTTTCAGGTAAGGTTGGTTAATTTCTCAAAGTATGAATGGGGAACTATTTTATGAACAAGTTTCCCCCACCCCAACCAGAATATTTTACCTCGTCTTACTTTTTTTTTCCCCCCCTTAAAATAAAACCAGCTCAGGACAAATATGTTGGTGCTTATTTTGTTGTTTTTTTTTTTGGTTTTTTTTTTTTTGTCTACCTCTGCCATGTCTACAACACTGCCCAACTGACCACTGTTTCCCTAATAACAAAGGAAACAAGAAAATGGTGGTCAGTACTTCAACCATCCAATCGAGTCTCCACACCCATATGCAAAGCATGTGATCACCATTTGGCCTCCTGGCAACAATATCACCCCCCTTGCTTTTAAAAAATTTTTTAAATGACCAGTTCCAATTGGTGGGTTTGGGGAAATCTCAGGTTGTGAAGTCTTGCTACATCCACAAACATACATACTCCTTTTGCTTTGAGCAGAGGATGACACAGCCATGGTTTGAATTAGAAGTCTACTGCTGTCAGCAATCTCAACTGCCAATAATGACAAGCACATCCAGTGTAACATCATCAGTTTTCACTCTACTACCGTTATTATCATGGCCTCTTTTGCCAAGAGTTATTAGCTTGCAAGCCCTGCATCAAGTCTTCTTCTGGGAAGTATATTTTACCTAGACTTTATTTATAAAGACATTATTCTTCATTCATGAACACCCTCTTGAAATCTAGAACTCAGTTTCTATCAAATTCAGCAGGCTGTAAAATAGGCTTTCAATTGTGTTTTTTTGTTTGGATCTTGTTTCAAAAAGGCACAGAAAGAAAGACAAGGTTTTACTGCAGAGAAGAAAAAAATCCCACTAAGAAAATTCTCTGGTCATGATGCAAATTGAAATAAAGCATGCTATGGAAATATCAGATTGAAAGCATATAATAAAGAAATCAAACAAAGAAGAAAAACAATATTTAGCTGAAACCTAATATCTAACCCTGGGATTTCTGATTCTAGCTCTCAGCTAGATGACCATAGTAAAGAACCATAAGATTCGGCAAGTCTTTATTGGCTCTTGACTCTTTCAAAACCAACGTATTAAGGTACTTAATGCCTGAATTAAATTGTCTCAGTAGACTTCTAAAAGAGATCTAATGGAAATATATATCCCAGCAGTCATAGAAACCCCAAGACATATATGTCCCAGGGATCTCAAAAGGGTTAAAGTATGTTACTCTGTGATTCACCTTCTGCATGCTGATGTGTTCCATGGTAATATATTATTTTATATATTGAATCTTGTTAGAAACAGTCAGCAATTTTTGTTTCATCTCCACTTAACTTGTATAGAGGGCATTGCTGTATAAGTCTGACTTGAAAGGCATGGCTCATCATAAAAAGATGTTGGTCCTTCACTCAGGCTTGACAATTCAAACAAGGTTGACTTTGGTTCAAATCAATGAATGACCACACAAACCCTTGGCAAGTCTTTTCCTCCTCTGTTGACTGTTATCAAATCATTTATGTACCTATTTGCAATACATTTTATATGAACAGCTATGAGACAGGGTGGGTATAAGGCTCTTCTGGTTAAGATGTTTGCACCTTGCTCCATTCAGTTTTTAGCCTAGGTGCAACCATCTAGACATGCAAATGGTATGGACATAGAATATTTTAAATGGTAGGAAGGTCCAGGATGGTAGACTCATCAGGGGGTCATTATTTAAAAGACTATTCTTGCCATTGATGAAAGAATCACATTCATCTGTTTCCCTTTATATGAAGCCCAAACCCTCTTTTTGTTTTTTCTGCATGTATTCATTTTTTTTCTCCAAATAACCACATGGAAAGAATTTCGCTGGTCTCTTTATCTATACATGTAGGTATACAGATGTTTTATGCAAACAGCATTTAGGGCAACTCATATTTGAAAAAGAAAATCATTCTTTCAAAGCAAATAAAAAGTGTCCAAGCTCTGATGTTTTTAATACTTTTTCACAAGACAAATGGATGCTTATCTACATATTTTCCCTTACATTTTTTGTTTTGTTTGCACCTCTGTGTGTGTGTATGTGTGTGTGTATATGTGTGTATTGGTTATTTTTGTTTGGTGTTATATATACATACACACACACAAACACACACTCTTCTGTACCTTTTTGTTAGTTTATTTTTCAATTTTCTATATATATAACCTTTGGAAACATTTTGAAATCATTCTGTAGAGACCAATGTGCACTGAAAACTTTAAAAAGTGATGATTTCAAAAGGTTTTTTTTTCTCATCATTTTATCCTTTTTGTACCCTTATTTTTTCTTAATCTTTTTTTCCTTTCCTTTCTCTCTCATTTTTTAACTAACTCAAATTTGAAAAATTTGAATTGAATGAAAAAAGAACTTTTTTTCATTTAAATCGTGTCAAATAATTTGCCAAACAAAATTTTTTCAAAGTTTTGCTTTTGTTTTCATTATTGTTAACATTTTAAATATTCATTCTTGTTTATAAATTTTGAAGAAAAAAAAAAAAAACATTTCCGTCAGTTTGGTAGCTGTATGATTGTACATTTTATACACCTACACAAATAACTCGACACAGACCACTGAAAAAAATATGCTGTATTTATTTGCATTTAGAACACACTTTTCTTAATGCAAAAGACTAATTTTTAAAAACTCTTTGAAAGTTGAGTAAAACAACATTATTATTTTCATAAGAAAATCACACCCAACTAAATAATAATGAAAGGTTTAACTTGACTTTCATCAGAACTGATGTTTTGATTTACTTGGAAAGAAACAGGTCTGGCATAAGGCCACACATAAAGTACCTAATCAGAATTAAATTAACTCTGAATAGTTTGTGGAAACCGGCCAGCTTTTTGCAGTAAATTAAAAATTAATTTATCCGTTACTGAATTTCTAGAGAAATTTGATTACTTTTGGGAGTGGTCAAACTTGAGGTTCAATTTTTGTTAATATATCCATAAGGAGATTTAATATTGCATTTGGGTAAATTCTATGTTATATAAAATGGTATTGTGCCACATCAGTTCCACGCAAAAAAAAAAAAAATTATCAAAGGTTTTGAATTGTAACCCTTGGTATGCCAGAGGAGATTCAAAAACTATCAAAATACTTTAAATGTAATATTATAACAGAAACAATTCCATGGTGTGTAAAAACATCTGGGATTTTCGAGAAATGTAATTGTGGTCTTATATATCCAGCTTTCTTATAGAAATTATGAAAAATACTTGAGTGTGTCTTATGTACTAGCAAATGGCATATTTTCTGTTGATATATGCAAACCTTTGAAACCGTGATCTTCCTTAACACTCTTAATTTTTTTAAAGATTTTACTCTGGTATACTACCTAAAAGATCAAAAATAATATTTTGAATTTTATGAAACCCTCTAATTTAGGAGAACAAAATAAGAAAAGCTATAGCTGCTATATAAGATTTCTACTTCTGTATGTATTTGAGTATATGTCCCTATTCATTTACATCTAATTACTGACCATACATATTTTTATTTTCCCTTATCCTTTTTGGAGGCCTGTGCAACAGCCTTCTGTGTTTTTTTTTGTATCATTGTATGCATAATGCTATTTCATGTGTGATTCTTTTTTTAAAAAAATATGCATGCATATTTACTGTCATCACTATGTACAGACATTATAAATTGTTGCTTGCAAAAAAAACAACAAAAAAGACAAAAAGTATCTCTTTTTTTTCCTTTTCTTTTTTTATATATTGAAAAAGAAGTTTGTATTGTGATATCCTGAGACTTCATACCACAATGTTTTTGGTACATTGAAATTGTTAAATCTCATAACAAGGGCATTTCCTCTTTCATCTCTTTCCTGACCCTCTACTTCTGTATAGATATGCTTATGGCAATGGGTCAGTAGAAAAGCAGGTATCAGATGCCAGGAACAATTTGACTCATTACCATAAGGTGCTCTTCTCCACAACAGATGAAAAACATTCTTATAAAGCCTGAGACACTAAAATTCCAAATTATATTTACACATCAAAATACCATTTAGATACAAGTTCCACACTTTTTTTTGTTTTATTCATGAGCTAGAATTTGAATTTCAACTAAGACCCTCTTATTCTACCTAGTTTTGTTTATGATGTTCTTCAATTTTGAATCCATTGACTGGTTATCCTCCATATCATATTATACTATGAATTATAGTGATCTTAAATTAGATCAATGAATTAACCAGGATGCTTCAGTTAACTGACCAGGGAGTGACTCACATTTTTTTTTTCACAATTAAGGATAGATTATGAATAACAAAGGCTGGGAACTGTTCATGAATGTCATGTGGGTAAAGCTTCACATCAGTGTCTATTTGTGACTTTTCCAAATCCTTGTCACATATTTTAGCTTCTACCATTTTCTGAGTAATGCAAAAAATTACAAAGCATTGAATTTAATATTTGAATTATTTCTCTGCAATTCACTTGTTTTATTAGTAGAAACTTTTATCAGATTGGGTAAACACCAAAAGACCATTACCAAGGATTTAATTACTTTTTTAAAATTACAAATGCTCAATGAAGATGGTGGATATAGACAACTGAGTTACCATAGCAGAAACATAAAACCACATTGATTTAAGACTATGTAAGGGATAGCCAGTCTGGCATTGAGTCCAAATTCCACCCCCGTCTATTGTTTGTTTTTATGCGGAATGAATATTTTGTTAAAATACTTGCTGTTTCATGTCTCTTAACAATACATGACCGAAAATTTATTTGAATAAATAATTACTAGCACTATGAATGATTTCACTCTCACAGGTGGATACTTTTTGAGATAAGCCAAGTTTGGTAAAAGTCTAAATTTGAAGTGCACCAGTGAGTTTGCGGGGAGCAATATGCAAACCACTTCTCTATATGAGATCCTTCATGATTTTATGTATTAGTGACATAGCAGTTCCCGATAAATCTGCAAATTACTCTCCAAGCCTTAATGGTTAAATGTACATCTTAGGGACTCCCTGTAAAATGTTGGGCCAGTTTCTCACATGATTTGTACACTTGTAAAATTCACTCCAGCCAAGTATCTACATACATGTAGTGGATGTTATAGAGTACATATCAAAGTCTTGGTATAAACACCTCATGCCCACAGTGGTCAGTTTTTGTAACTGTAAAATCCACTCTATTGAAAAGTATCTAAATGCATCTTCCAGTATGGTGTGGGAATTGGTCATCTGATGAAGTTGGTTTTCAAGTAGTCATTTTGTTTGTGTGGTTTGCTAGTAAGCTTTGTTTAATGACATGATTTTTCAAGTAAAGTTATTTATTTGAATTAGCCCAGTCAGTATCAGAAGGGTGTGTGAGCCTCGAAGCAGAGATATAAACTTAGGGCAAGTATTCCACTCATATCCATTATTCATGTACTTTTCTAGCTACATTGTATATACTTTCCATGCAGTGACTAATTATATTTGATCTTTCCTCATTGTTTTTGTGTTTCTTATCTCATTTTGGTTAGGCAGCTTTGTTGTTAAAAAAATCCTGACTTGGTTTTACCAAATACTACAAAGCTAAAACCATTATCTTTTGTAAATCTCTTGAATTTTGTTTCATTTTTAATTTTCTCTTTTTGAGACGTGAAAGATAAAAAAAAGTAGTTGTCTGGCATCTGTTGATCAAAAGAGCATTTCAAGAATGCACCTGAGAATAGATTCATGACAAGTAAATGTACTAGCAGAAAATTACTTGCTTACTCAACAGACCCCATTTATCTACCTAAGAGGAGATATTATCATAAATACCTTGAGTGCTGGATCTTCTTTTATTTTTTAAAATCTGTTTCACTGAATGGAAGAGCAACTATCAAAGTGTGCCTGTAGTTTGTTCCTAGTGGAAATATATATTTCCATGAAAAATTTCAACAGGAAAGTAATTGCTGATTTTGGCTTGGTGGACCCCTTATCCAAAATTCTGAGAGGAAACAAACTGTACTCATTATTATCTGTTGTTTACCTTACCCTGTAAATGGTGATCTATTTTGAAAAACAAAGTATCTACATGAAATATAGTGCTAAAATGTGGTGTGAATTGATATCTATGAAAGAATATAACATTGGCAGAAAATTATTTGTTGGATAGGGTCTGGTAAGACCCCTGATTCCCCTTATCCCTGAATGGGTTAAAAAATGTTTTTATAAACTAATTTTTTTTAATTTTTTTTTTTTTTTGTTAAAATGCAAACACAAAATGTACTTTTGTATATACGTACAACATCTGGTGCTTTTTGAGGAGTGGAGGAGCAGCTCGTATGTGTCTCAGTTGCCCGTTTGATTAATTTTAATTGAATTTAGGGCCTGGCAACTTAGCTTGGTTGATTTATTTCATTTTCAAAAGTTTGATAATGCTTATGATTTTAACATGATGAAATACATAATTTGAAATCATAGAGCTTGTAAAATTTCAAATTCTGAAAAGAATACATTTTAAATTTTGTTTTAGAACATGACCAGCACTTCGGCTCTCCAGAAGAAGCACTACAAACTCAGAAATATGAATATATGAACTGTATATACATTTCTATCTCATGTAAAAAGTGTGTTGGCAAAAGCTGACTCTAAATTTGATGAAATGTGAATAGTGAACCTGAAATTTCAAACAGTAAAATACCTAGTTGGTCTTTGAAGTTTTGCAAATGCTAAAAGCAGACTTTGGAAGTCAATCCCACACCCTTCAAAAATTGTAAAGAGTGTAACATGTTGTACCATTCTCTTCTGTAAAATTACATACTACATGTAAACATATGATAAAGTATACAAGTTTAATTTCCTGGAATACTTTCGTGATAACCATATGTAATATTTGTGTGTATGTAAGTGCATGTATGTGGGTATGTACATATGGAATTTTTTTTCCTCCATGTTTAAGGCCAGATATTTTGGAAATGCCCTTTTGACACGGTCAGGTAGCAACAGCAGTAGTTTATTGGCTGTTCCCCTCCACAACTTTGTATTAATGTTGGTTATTTCAAGAAAAGAAACAAAAAAAAAAAATATATATATATATATATACACATATATATATACATATATATCTCTTGCCTTGATATAAGCAGTGTTTGTTGTGTAAAGCCTTAACTAAAATATCACAGCAACAATTGTTATTAATTCTACTGCAGCTCTCTCTCTTACATACATAAAACTATGATTTTTGGATTTAGGGGATCAGGGTTCAAATCAACCTTTGTTATTTGGGTAAGTTTCAAAGAGCTGAAGTTAAATTTCAAAAAGGAAAAATCATAAGGGAACAAAAAGGAAGAAAGGAAAGAGAGAGAAGGTGATTGTTTCTTTACTTTTTAATTTTATTTTGTTTATGTTGTTGTTATTGTTGAATCAATTTGGTGGTTGCTAAGCACATTCTGCCTTCCAGTTTATACCATTAACTCCACAGGTTCAACTGACAGGAAGATTTGGAGATCAATTTGTTTCTCATCCCTTTCTCACTCTCTCATTCATTCACACTCACACACACACACATGTATGTGTATATCTGGGTTTTTTTTTTCACCCCTCTCACCTATTCTGCTGGGCATTAAAGTTATTGAATCATTCCTAATTTTACTATTTCTAATGTTTTGGTTGATTTTATTATCTCTTTTGATAGAAAGTTAAGGAAGCTTCAGAGGTTACGTACAAAATTTCCGTTAAACTATTCAAGAAGCATATTTCAATTCAAGAATCTTATTTCATAGTAACGGTGACATGAGTTCTCTTGTTTGCTTTTTTTTCTTCAAGGTTATACCAAGAAGTTTCCATACTTCTTGTGCTAATCAACTTTATCTTCTATAGGGAAAAGAAAATACCATTTTTGTATATCACTATTGAATTCTTTCAGCAATGAGATGCTAATAACCCTCAAGAAACAATTGTATCAAATAAATCATTAGCAAGAAGTGAACATTTGAGTTTAATTTGAATGGTTCAGAAAAAGAGTTTTGTTTGCTATTAGGATATCAAAATCTAATGTAAGTACTCATCAACTGTTTTTTGTTTGTGTTTTAATATTCACTGATCCATTTCAGTATTAAATTAATTAGAACTCTTTGTCACTATTATTAAACCAGACCTCCTTACAGGTAGCGATACTCATAAACATTAAAAAAACACACCCATGCTTTTTTTCTAATGCTGGTGAGTAGATTGTAAATATTTAATCAAAAATAAATATTTTGTTTAGGAAATGGATTTAATCTTGATTGCAGTGAAATACATGAAGGTATATCAATAAAAGACATTCACCAGCTGAGGCCAAATTGATGGTAAAACTGGTTTGCGCCATACTCAGGGACTGATTTCTGGCCGTGTGCGCAATAATCAATTTAGATTTTTGAAAATGGTGGTAGGGTTGGTGTTATGGGCAGAAGTTAAGATTGCTTTGAGAAGCTTTCAGTCCAAGCAGACCAGAAGAAATAGAGGGAAAAATTGTATGAATTGTGGTTTCTTTTATTCTATTGGTTGCTCTTCAGGAAAATTGTCTGAACATTACTCAATTCACTCAGTCTTTCTCTAAATATTTCATCATAATCATTACTGTGATAAACCCTCTCCTTTCTTGCTTTTTGATCTCTAACAACTTATAAGTGTTTTACATTGATTCATACACAAATATTTATACCTTGATTCCTTATAAAGCTTATATGTTCAACAGCATTCTTAAATTTTTCATATGGTAAAGTAATTTGATGGCAACGATCTGTTATAGAAGTTTTATGTAACCTTATTCAAAAAATTGTTTTTAATAATTTTTATAATAATAGTATTTCATGCGTTATGGAAACTAATTTTAAATCAATTACTATTAAAATGGGTCAGTATTGTTTAAATTCAGAATAGTTTGTTACAGAATTCCAAGGTTACAGTCACTATGTAAAAATACCTGTATAATCTTTATGATATTCTTTATTGTTTCAGTATCGAACATCAGATAATCTTACGAGGTAAGATGAAAGCTGATAACAAAAATGTAACTTCTGAAGCAACTAGGCCTAAATTGTTGGTTTTATATAAAGTAACTCTCACAAACACAAAATCACTTATGTGTCATTCAATTTCACAAAACTATGTAGCATTCAGACAAGGTATAAACTCAATTTTTGCAGTTAACATGAATTTAGAGTCATTTTTATCTTCTTGAAAATAGCTTTTCTTTTGAAATGGGCATCTGATTCATTATTGGATTCAAAATCCATACAGAACAGTGATAAGGGCTAAGTTGCTCCTTCTGCAACTGCCAAGAATTAAGAAAATGTTTTCAGCGTCAAAGAATTTAATTTCTACTTTCAGTATACAAATCTTGTAATCACTGAGATATTTAGTCTGAAAAACACATTCCTAGGTGATCAGTTTAACTCTTCAATGCTTAAAATTGGTGAATGTTTAAGTATGACCACATAGTACAAAGCTTTTCATAATTATACATAATATATTCTAGATGATAATAGCAAAAAAACTATGAAGTACAAAGACCAACTGCAAAGATCAAGTTTATGTCAATGCATGTTGGCTTGCAATCCATGAATACATATATTTACCAAAAGACTAATAAGACTGGTGGGTTTTATAGAAACCAATGTAAGGACTATTTTTTGAACTACTGTAAGAAAAACTAATTCCATATGCAAAAGCACTTCAGCTTAATTTCAGCTGTTAACACATTCACTGCTAACTAGTATATTTGAACCCTTACATAATGCAATCAATGTTTTTGTTTGTTACTATTGGTAATTGCTATATAAGCCATTTTATTTTGTTAAATAAAATGAGTTTTATTAAACTATAAAGAATGATGCTAACGTGCATATTTGGCAGTGGCTTTGTTTTTCCTCCATAGTGCCATACGATGCATTTGTGTCATCATTGTGTTTTTAGCAAAAAATAGCATGATAAAACCAGGGCATGGATGTAAGTGGGTCAAAGGCAATACGCAACCTACCAGAAGACGTACATGTACGTTGTGTGGCAGTGAATGTGTCAACTTCAATTTTAGTTGGACTTTTTTATAACATTAAAAGATTATAAAGGTTTCCTTTTTTTTTTTTTATTGCAGTATGGGAAAATTTAGATCATTGATTTTCAATAATGCATTGTTATTTAGACTGTGATAATTTTCAGTTCCCATGTGAAAGATTGTTTATTTTCCATGCAATCTGTAGAGATTATCTGTGATGAGACAACCTTTTTAGTTCCAATTTAAAACATTTTTTAGACAACAAATATTTTCTATTTTTTGGTCATGCTACTAATAAAAAAATTGTTGATAGGTCAAATAATCTGAGGCAAATAACAAAAGAGAAAAAGGATATTATAACTGTTATAAGAAATATCCTCTTTTAAATCAAGGCAGGTTTTTTTCTGTAGCTGAGACCTAACCAGAAATGATGGCCGCCATATAGAAATAATCGAAGCTATCTACCTATCTATCTATCTTACAAGAAGCACGCTTCCATCTGTCACACTTTGAAAATGAAAATTGTACATTGGAAGAGGTAGGGCTAGAGGACAGGTTCTGAAAATGGAATCACAACACAAAGAAAGTGAAGATGTGGGGAGGGAAGTAGGGGAGGAATATGCAAAAGGGAAGGGGGTGAAACAAAGATATTTGCTAAAGGACAGCTGAATTCAGCTGTTGAGAAAAGGAAAATGCAAGAAAATAAAATGAGCTGGATTAAACTTGTTATCAAGTGTCATGAGATTTTTCAGATACTACAGTGCTTTAGATTTCCACCCCTAGGTATACCGATAGCAAAACAAAGGGTATTTTACTAGTACCTAAACAATTTGTGATATTTAAGAAAGGAAAAAAAAAAGTAGTGAATGTATATATCCAACAGCCCAGTTAAGACATAAATCTTATCTTTATTGTCAATATCCACGCATTACCTAAAAGATGTAAACTAAACAGATGAATTGGCTAAAATTTGAGGAGAAATTCATGTTCTGTGATACTGTAAAATTATTCTAAATCTCTGTTTGTGAATCTTAATTTTTCAAAACTTTTTGAATTATCAAAAGGAAAAACTCTTCACTTCATACATTATAACCTATAACCAGCTTACATAAACTCCAAAATAATTTTAAGCTCTTTCTTCTCATTCAAGTTCATTAACAGAAAATCTTAAGAAAGGAACCATTTTAAAATTTTGGATAAAAGAGCTTGTATGGTGGTGATCAGTTTAGTTTATTGAAAATCTGTGATAATGTTTGGTATGATTATCTGTAAACCAGAGCTTTCAAAACTGTGTTAAGACACTATGGTGTATTGCCAAGAATCTCTAGGTGTGTATAATTTGTACGTTTTGCAAAAGATTTTTCTTTTCCTGAGTCAGTTGAACTGCTGGGATGACATATATTTAGCTTGGCTAACAAAACTTGAGTATTGTGTTTCAAAAAATTCTATTTTGAATGTGTGTCACAAATGCAGAAGTTTGGAGTGCTCTGGTATAGACAAAATTCAAATTTCCAAGAGAGCAATGGCTTCAAGGTGTTTTTAGGGTATTTTTGCAACTTACTGATATTTTCATTTTGTATATCAGTCCTGCTATAAGAGGTAAAATACAGAAGAAATCTATCAAGACAGTTTTGAAAGTTTACTGCGAATAGTGTTTTCTCTTAAGTGAGTAATTCCAGAGATGGACCTTTAAATTGAACAAGAGTATTTCCAAGAACATTTTTAAAGATCTTCATCCTTATATCATAATTAATTCTACTACTGAAATTGTGTAAGTTTCACTGATGCATGGTATGGAAAACTAATACCTCTATCTACTGAGCTTAGTCTGGCTCAAAGTAATGGGGAATGCATTAAAATCAAACTGGTTTCTAAGACAAGATTGCTAACTTCAAACTGGAGGCTATATGGTTTGATGCGGATGTGACAGTGGCCATGCAGTTGGCAGGACGGAAAATGGTATCTGCAAGCCGATTTCAAACTTCGTCTAACATCTGTGCTCACTTTGCACAAATGCCCTCGGGAAAAGCATGGATCCTCATCTTCTCCCTCCACTCCAGCTATGGGTAAAATTGCATGAAGAAGATGAAGTGAGTGACGCCACTTTGGGTGTTGTCATCTTTTTTCACAAATTACATTTCTCAAAGGAGACTAGTCAAGACGGAAACTTGTGATAAATGAAATCCAGGCAGGGACAAACTGATGCTATAGCCAGCATAAGGGCACTACTTATAAGGTTTGATAGTTCATACCAATTTTCTCTTTTTACTCACAAGAGTTAAACCAAAACCACAGGGTATGAATGCAAACTTGAAAATTAAGCTAGAATAAATGAATAATAATTACGAAAACTTTTTACTCCTACTTGTCAGTTTTACTCTATTAAAATTCTTGGTCCTCAAAACAGTCAAAATATTTATGACTATTACTTTAGTGAATGGGCATATTTGTTGCTAAATGATATTTGCTTTTACCCATGAGACCTTTTAGTTTATAAATATGATTATATATCAGAGGGGTCACGCTGTTTGTCTGTCACTCTATAGAAACACGCTAAACATGGGCTCAGCCCAAACAAATTTGACATTCATATTCAATAGACCAAGGGGAAGGTTTTCTTAATTTTGAGACCCCTACCCCCCAATATGTTTTGAGGTGGGGGGTGGATTTTCAATGTAATTCTATTTTAAGTGGACATCTGTTCTAAGAACCCTCTTCAATGACATACTGTAACAATGAGAAGATTTTTCTTTTTTATTCAATGAAAAATATGTGAACTAAGAAGCATTCGTATTTTAAGAGGAATTAAAAGTTCTAAACAGTATTAAATTCATTTTTTTTCAATCTATTGGGACATGTTTTTTTTTTTTAACAACTCAAACAACTACAATATTTCAAAGTTACAATCATAGTTAACATGACCAATTTCAAGTGATAGTATATTTACAAATTCAACCTGATTAAACAGCGTCTAGTCTGGTCTGGTCTTGTCTTTATAGAGGTATCTCTGCTAATTGATCATCTTTTTTTTTGGTTCCTAGTCGTAGGATTCAAAAATTGCTATTGAATAGCAGTCAAAAGTGCTACTTTGGTCCTACATTCAACACGTATTTTAGCAATAGCCATTTCTTCTAAAACCAATGAGAATCTAAGTTCAATATAACTTCAAATTGAAGTTATATTGAAGTGATGGGATGCTTTTGGAGTGGAAGGGGCTTGGGTTGAAAGAATGAACATGGTTTTATAGCAATCATGGAGCACCAAATAAGTGTTCCAAAAGTTAATTGTCATAGTCATCCTGGATGACAGAGCCTAAAGATGGTGTAACACTCTGTCAGTGTTCAACATTTCAAAGAAAAATCAGATGCATGCATATATCCTTGCAAAAAAAATTAGTTATTCATAAGATTGGTCCACAGTTTATCTTGATTGGCAAATTATTTGTACAATTGTGAAAGTTGTGTACTCAGACTGAACATAAAACTGAGCTAGTGTTCTTACTTTTTCAAGTAATAGTTGTCTTTATACTATTTTCAATCAATATGTATCTCTTTTTTTGTTCCTGAAGACAAAATCTTTGTCTGTGTATATGAGAGGTTCTCACAACTGTTTAACCACAGTTTTATGGTAAAGCATTTTTAAAGTGCTCAAATTCCTAGGTCTACTTTGATCAATGTCTCATGATCTGTTATGCTAAGATTCTAAATTAGCAGAAATGTTTTTACAATAATTGATAAAGCTGAGGCATAATTAGTCATGACAAAGCTAAATTCTGTATCAATCCAGATTAATGAGCATCATGTTTAATCTTAGGAATGAAAAAAAAGGTATGTTTAGTTTCCTGTATAATTTCAAAAATGGTATCAACAGAATGGTTAGAGTGGTGTACTGATGATGCTCAATAATACAAACTTACTTCTAGAAAATTCCCTGATCCAATGTGTTTTTTTTTTTGTTTCTTTTTTGTCAAATGCCCCACCCCCAGTTTAGTCTATTGAACATCCTCCCCACTAAATCAGTCAAGGGAGGGAGATGTTCAATTGTAAACAATCATAATTTAGGGGAAGTTTAGGAAACTAGGAACGACATGAGCATTGATTTATTTTTATTAATTCAAAGAATAAATTGTTCATTCATATGAATGCATTAGCACCAAATCTGTCACACCACTTTAATTCTTGTAGGTAACCCTTTGAAAAGAGGTGATGAAAGGGATCACTTTGACATCCTGCCCCCCACACCCCTGAAAGGGATCACTTCAACAACCTCCCCACTAAACAAGTCTAGTGGAGAGGATGTTTAAGTGATCCTCTTTGTTTAATTTTCGATATCAGTACAGTCTGAAATTTGTAGGATATTTTTCCTCCAATTCTCGGAAGAAAAAAAAAATTCTCATTTGTACAGAATCTTAGTAATGCAGAAATTTCACTCACATAAAACCTGGCTCAGAAGTTTTATGAGAGTGAAACTGAAGGTGAAGCTGTGGGTAATTGTTGTTTTTGTTTGTTTTTTGTTCCATGACATTTTTTTTTCCTCTTGGTTTCTGTTTTTTCCTTGCCCCTATGTAAAAATGGTCTCTCAGAATGGGTAGGCTGGGAGAGAGGTACCCAACCTCTGGCTTCTGTTAAAAGAAAATGGCCTAGCATTCACTATTCACCACTGCCAGAACACTTCAGTGTTCACTCTTAACAGATTGAGAATCATAAGAGGAAATTGAAAAGTAAAAAGAGTGAAACGAGAAAGAAATTATATTAATGATGTGATAGACCAAACAATATTCCTTCTCTCCTTTCTTTCCTCCAAAAATATCCCAATTTATTGTGGTGGTACTCTTGTTTAGAAAAAAAAAAAAAATGGTCAGGTACTACACCTGACAATCTAAACTATTATTACTATTACTTCAACTACTATTAAAAGTTTCCAACTGTACAGTCTATTTCTCATTTCTGTAAAATTTCATGTGAAATAAA
Organism: Thysanoteuthis rhombus; assembly: GCA_963457665.1. Lineage (NCBI taxonomy): Eukaryota > Metazoa > Mollusca > Cephalopoda > Oegopsida > Thysanoteuthidae > Thysanoteuthis > Thysanoteuthis major. Next base: position 20,369,905 of record OY735209.1, read on the forward strand.
ATAAAAAAAATAAATAAATATTCAATCAGCATATCGTTGTCAGTTATTTTTTTTTTCTTTTGTTAAAATCACAGAGGTTAAGCAACATCGAGCTTAGTCATTACCTAGATGAGTGATCACCTGGGGATTCACAATGTTCAATATGGTACATTCAACAAAGGACAGAAGTCTGAAATGTTAGAAGATGGAAGATCCAGATTTCGAAGTCGTCCCAGCAAACATGAGTAGCACACCCAAGGGCACACAAGGATTCATAGAAGTATTAACCAGCCAAATTGGAAAGGATAGTGGCTTCACCAAGTATCATCCTATAGTCAGGAGATAGTAATCATTTACTATGTTGAGAGATATGGAAACTGAAGAAGATATAACATAGGGCCAGTAAATAAGCATTCGGTAAGTGATGAGTTGTGATTCTGGGACAATGGAGACTGCCTTATGAATGAAGTTAAAGGAAATGAAATTCAGACTAGATCAAGGGTCAGATTTTAATTATGGAAAAATACATACACACATTATTGAAAAGAAGTTACAGTAAAAGATTACTGAATGAATTGACCAGCAGCATATAGATCATGTATTACTTGTTCACAATGCCATGAAAAAAATGATGGTAATATATAAGTATTTGCAATCAAGTTATTCACTATTGATTAATTTTGTTGAACTTGATAAATAAATATCCATAACAGAAAATTCTATTTAGTTATTGTCATGTCCCAATTTTCCGGATAGAAAATGCTAGCTGGTCAAAAGTATAACTAATTTTGGTGTGAAATCGATATTATGTTGATGGTTGAATTTCTAGCAGTTCAAAAACTTTATATACTTCTTTCAAACTCTTAAATTCTAACATAAATGTACCATACTTCCCATCTCTCGAGATTTTGACCAGCTAAATGTTTTCAAGTATCAAAGCACTTCTTATTTAAGTAGGTGTAGACCTGTTGCAGACCACATTACACTATATAAATAATCATCTCTTCTAACAAGTGAGAATCTTGATAAATCTCCCTACTACACATCATTTACAGTTCTTCAAAATTTTTTTTTGCGACTACTTATTCTCATAAATAGGCAGAATTCAGCCTCATTTAATAGTTTGATTTTTTTTCAAGATTATTACACACATTTTGAACAATTTACTTGCTTTCTCATCTTTCTTTTTCAATGTTTCTAAATAGCCACTAAAATAGATATTCAACTTCCCAATTTTTTCCAGGTATTCACCTAAACACCATTGATCTTTTTTTCCAGATATCCAACTAAGCCCAATTAATCAGCCTTTACAGGTATCTTTGCCTGGTGATCAGGTTGTTGACCTCATCTTCATTCGTCTTTTCTACACTCCAATTTATACACTCATTTTTTGTATTAGTTAATGCAAAATTCTTTGACATAAGCAGTGGCCAACCAACTGGGAGGAAGCACCAAAGGAGTGCCTAGAAATTTTTCAGATAATTTCTTGGTAATTTTTCTTTCCTAATGAAACCAGTATCTGTCCATATGATATCACCAATATTTCTCTATGAATTTCTATTAAATTTTGTGGAAAGGTGGACAATGGGTTCAGTAAAAGTTGGTTGAATTGTGTGTTAGATCCAGGAATTTTTCTTTGATTGCGAGATATTCCTGTTTTTTTTTGTTTTTTTTCCTCCACCTATCTTTGTATATGCTCATGACTGTCCACATATCTCTAAAAGTTTTCAATGAATTACTATTGAAATTGGTAAAATGATGAACAATAGGCTATGGGGGAAGTGATTTGATTTTAGATAAAAACATTTTCATGGTACCCGTACTTATTTTCTTTATATTTCACAAAGTCAGAACTGAAAAATCAAAAACTTAAGATAAATAGAATTTTCTAGTAAATGTAGACTTATAATACCATCATATTGAAGAATATAGAAGAATTTTAATGCATAATGTATAACATATTAGTAAAAAAAGATCACCAAAGTAGTGGATATTCTGGAAGCGAGGGGTTGGTTGACCCAATGAGTTAAACCCCCCCCCCCAACCGGGTAACACCAACCATAGGCCTGCCACTAGATGTAAGCAGCATTCAAAAAACGAATATAACTGTCAGGTGAATATTTCCAATGATTACAAACATTTAAAAAAAAATTTTAACTATCAACTTGGTATTAGCGAATTAATTTTATCCTCATGAAGAAATACATTTATACTAAAAAATTTATATTTCTCTATAACTTATTCTATTTGGCATACATGCAATACAAAAGTTGCAATTATAATTTTCAGTCGGAACGGAGGTAGGAGCGGAGTATGACCTTGCTGCAGCCAGGCTTGTCTATAAAAATCTTGGTTGTAACCCACAGACCTACAGAATGGGTGGGCGCACAAAGGAGGTTATTCGGAGAGAATTACCTCCCTTAATTCAAAATTAAATTCTACGTCTATAATGTACACAATTCTGACTGATGTCAAAATGAATTTGATTAATATATTAAGATCTGATAGTTGATCTTTTTAAAATTTCAGGCTGAATTGTGGGTATACAGTGTTAGAATAAAAGTTTGACAACCAAGAAAGTTTTTTTTTTCCAAGTAAAAAATACTTGATATACCGGTTTAAAATCAAAATAGAAAAGCAATCCTTTTTACTCCACTCAATAATACGATCAATCTTATAATTTTACTGAAACGCCATTCCCCAAAAATTTGTTTTAATTCAAGTTTAGGCCTATATCTGCTGAATATGTCAGCTCCTTCGAAGCAGTAACATTTTAAATAATCACATACATTTTTTTCTATCTTTCCAAAAGAAATTAGATATCACAGAACGGAAAATGTTACCACAATCGCCACGTCTAAACTCAGTAATCATGTTCAGCGTTCTTTTTTGCAGCAATACGTTTGTTTGAATCGGTAACTTTTGCACGCACGGATGTAAAATCATAGCCGCCATAAATGGCAACTAGAGTAGCTCCCCTTATATTATCTGAAGATCATAATAAATCTTTCTAAGAAAAAATTAAGCATAAATAAATATTGGAGTTCTCATATGATTTTTCGAACCTATTTACAAACATTTCCGTAGTTTTATTGTCCAAGTGTTCACTTTATTATCGTGAATTCATCAGATCCCAGAATTTCAGACATCGAAATTCGAGAATTTTTAATCTAAAAAAAAAAAATGACTAAGAGAAAGAGGAGAACAGAAAAATGGTGTCATGAAGTTACCTTTGCGAGTTCTCGGTATTCTTTTGTAAACTTTTAATTTCTATTATGAGAAATATTTTCATGAAATAACTATAAATATTTTATTTGTTTTTTTGTTGTTTTTTTCGGTAAAAAATTAATACTAAGGGTGTCATTAAAACACCTAATATAATAACGGAACCATTAAACAATATAAAAACAGAAGAATTTCAAAAAGGTTCTACGTCCGTCCGACCAAGATATATTATTCATGATCACAAATGAATTCCAAATTTTTTCAGCGTGTCCATGGGTCAGTGGACTAGAACGTTTTACTAAGTATCATTTGATCTTGGGATCGAATTTAACCGGGAGCGACGCATTTTATTTTACTTTCGAGGTCAATGGCAGATTAACCATTAGGTCGAGGAAGCCCTCTCTTCCTTGCTTTCGAGGCTAATGGTGGACCAACCATTAAGCTGAGTAGGTCTTTTCCTTTGTCAAACTCCTACAATTGAGTTTCAACTTTGTTTTCGAATACAACAGCATTGACGGTCACCAGACCAATAAATAAATTTCAGGATTTGTCACTATAAAGTTAGCTCGAAATGGAAAATGAAAAAATCCAGCAACGCTCAGCCGTCTTTTAGGAACCTAGGGAGGCAATTCTTGTTGATATTGGAAGCAGCTGAATTACACCCGTGCGGGCAAAAATTACCTTCGAATTTAACACCAAAAAATATAAACTATGATTAGTGTTTTCAGTCAGTAATCATTTGGAATAGGTTCGCAAAGAAAAAAAGGGCTGTGATTGCTATAGATGCTGATATTGATAAAAGCATGAAACGTAAATTTTACGCAGGCGATTTAGAACGAATGAGGGACAGTTAACTCCTTTTTTACATGAGTTCGTGTGGAGAAACATGGTTATGATCAAGAAAATTCATTTAATCATTTGTTGATATTAATTAATGAGAAAAATATTCGATTTTTTGGTCATTTTTTTTTTTTCACGCACGTATGTCTGCCGTAAATGTCGACTAGAGTAGCTCCCCCTTCGCCTTCCTTGGTGGCTAAAAACGGCTATTTTCCCCATTTTCCATTTCTAGCTACTTTCAGCTATCTTTATAGCTAATATGTTAAATATGCTCGAAAACGTTGAATGCTACTCAACGTGTACAGATTGATTAATACGCTCAAAAAAACCATACAAAGACTCTAAAGAATGATGAAAATTGAAGTATAATCATTATGATCTTTAGATAATATATATTTCTATCAAATATTCGAGCATAAATGATATAATTATTAGAACCATCGTATTTTTTCGAGGGCACCTCCAAACACTTCAGGACCGTTATTCAAATATGATTTTGAATAGTATATTCATAGATTTCATGACCCAGAAAATTTGTAGCTATGAAGTCAACTGGAAATGAAAGAAAAAAAATGAACAAATCCAGCCACTTTTGGGCAATAAAATTAGCTGCAGAAAAAAAAAAAAAAAGATTAAACAGCAACTTCCAGCTGCATTCAGCCATCTTTGAGGAACTAAGGGAGGCGACTCTTGTTGATATTCAGGGCAGCCGATCTTTTTTTTTTGTTGTTTGTTAATTGTAATCCCATCCATAACTGTAACCTTTAAAATACATACCCCGTGGCTAAATTTGATAAAATACTGTTTTAAATGGCCAAGTTATTTTGCTTCAGTTTGTTCTATAGGAGATAGCCCCTTTTTTTTCTTTGCAGACCCCTGCTCAAACAATAACCTAGTGTTCTTGTTAGAGTTGGTATTGAGGTTTAATATCTTGATTTTAAACAATAATCCTTCGAATGGGCACCAGTTGTATCTCTAAAACCACATGATATTGGACGCTGGAGAGGATAGCTGAATTTAGCGCGGAAAAAGTAACAATTGCCATGAATACTTCGAAATGCAAGTACGAATTTTCTTTCAACTTTTACTCTTGTGTATAGAATTTGTAAATAACATTATTTTGGGTGCTAAACTTCGGTCTCCATTTTTATGAATTAAATTAAAATGTTTCATCAATGAATTACGTCTTTCTTTGAACGTTGCGATAAAATGGACAATATTTGCTCATTCTGAAACACTTTAAAAGCGAAATCTAAAGAGAAAAGTGCAAGACAACGAACTTTATCTTTGTAATAATTGTTTCAAGATTTTATCTCTACTGCTAAAAATAATGGGGTAATGTCAAGCATTTACCTTATTTCTGTGAAAACTAAAAGATAAATATAGCCATTTATTTATTTTAAGAAAAACTGCAAGAAAAACATGATATTTTTTTTTTTTTTTTTTTAAATAGAAAAAAAATGTTTCGTGAAGGTGTTATGCGTGAAACGAACCCCCAACCATTAAACCGTTTGGTAAAACTTTAATTTCTTTGATAATGAAATATTTTGAGTAGAAAAATGATGGTCGTATCCATTCAAAATAGCAAAATACATAAGAGAAATTAATACATTTTCTCAAAGAAACACAGAATTTTTCAGGTTACTAAATTTACATACACTCCAAAAAGATGCTGCAAAAGGAAATGATTTGTTTCTCTAATGGCAATTTGCATGAAATTTTTTTTTTAATTTGCAAAGCTAATCTTATCAAAAAAGATTCAAACACTTACGCAAAATCTTCATGACGATTTGAACCCAAACCAACATTGACCGTTTCACAAAATGGTCGCGTTCATCTAATTTGAAAGTTTATCGAAAGAATGTTAAACGCTGAGCTTCTTCGGACTTAAGGGGAGGTAACTCATCAGTTCTATAGACGCTTGTGATACTCAGTAACATCCCCTTGAACAAATTTGAGTTTTTGGGGGGGGTGATATGAAGTGATTTTTACATGCGACAAACGTTACAAGGTTTATGAGAGCCAAATTCGCCTTTTTTTTACTTGCAACATTCAAATTCACTTTCTTTCAGTTCGAAATTGTAAAGGTTGTAATCATTGAGAGAGACAGAGAGAGATGGAGATGAATCTGTGATCCCCGGTAGGTTTTTAACAAAGTAGTTTGTGATAATGGGGTAAGGGGTAGGGGTTGACAGATGATGCGAAAATGGTTAGGTATTCAGTGCCAGAATGGTCAGTGTCCCTAATCATTTCAATATGGATTTGGAATAGAATTAAAGGAGAGAGAGAGAGAGAGAGAATGGATGTGTTGGATTAGGATGGTCTTGTTAGGTGTTACCCCTTTGAATGTATAAATACCCAAACTTAAAAATTATTTGCATTCAGAATTAGCCATGAAATTAAAAAGGACAACTAAGAGACGATAAGAGTCATGTTAATACATAAAATATTTATTCAAAACAACAAATAAGCAAAAAGAGATAAGAGGTTACTGAGGAAGAAATTGTTAGACATAATTCATCTGTCTATGAAGACTGTAGAACATTTTAAAAGAAAAAACCTGTAATAGAATTCCAGGATTTTTTTTTATTTTTTTTTTAAGCCAATATTTTTTAAGGGGGAAATAGTTTGTTTTTTTTTTGTAAAAATTATTAGTTGAGTTTTCAAGTATTAAAAAGTAGTGACAATTTGTATGTGTCTCCATGAGACAATAAAGGCAAATGTTTTATGCTAGAGATGAAAGGAAAAATGTGTGTAAAAAAACAATACAATGGCCACTCTTACATCACAAGTGAAAAGAAAAAGTTAATTTTTCCACCGTGAGCCAGATTATTTTGCATTGAATTTGATCCTTTTTTTAGAGGTACATTTATATGAAGAGATGGGTGTTCCTTAGATGATGGCTGGTTGCTTTTATTTTTGCTCATTCTAGGGAACAGCTCTTGGCTGAGAAGAGCCACAAGCTAATTACTGCTACTTCTTGTAACAAAAGAGATAGATTTAGGTAGCCTTCAATTTTTTATCCAAGTTCTCCACCAAGCCCCCAAGCATTCAGAATCTGCAACAACAGAGATTATTCGGATTTAAGATCCAATATAAGTTCCCCTCAGAATGTTTGTGATAATAATTATTGCCATAAATCTATTGTATTGGAAAATTCTGAAGCTGATGGTTGTGAAATTCCAAAATTTAATATGGTGGTCGCTTGGTGGGAAGTCCAAAATTTCAATATGCATGAATGTTCAAAAAAAAAAAAACCAGCTTGTATAGCAAGATATTTTTTGAATATGTATAGTCATTCTTATGTCATAATTGTCAAGAGAGGTTAGTAACCTTAAAAGAGACAGCAATATAGAAGAATAAAAACTATACAAGGTTTATTTGTGGGGGAGAAATCTTTTTCACAAACGCTTAGTAAGTATTTTTGACTTGGGTGAACATCTGCCACCTGGTAGTTTTTCCAACTATGATGTCTTCAAAGATAGTGGCTACTTGATCACAAAACTTGTCATATCTCTGTTAATACTGGCCAATTTGCATGAAAATTGGGTTAGTATGTTTTACTTAATATTTATAAGATTAATAGCAATGCTTTGACTACTGTTTATAATTTTTTTATGATTTTTATTATTTCATACAAATATTTTTTAACATAAAAAGATTTCCTGATATTTTTCTGTGAATGAAGTGATATTATATTATATCATCATAGAAATATTCACAAAGAGTTTCATAAACATATTCAGATTTCATTGAAAAGGATTTTTGCAAGTTGTATCCGACTTCTTTAGACTTTGCACTCGCAAAATGAGCAACAAGCAACCTCTTTTTCTGTACAAGTACATGAGGATTTGGTACATTTTACGCAGGCCCATGTCTCAATGGAATCATCGGGATACTTCTTTAAGTTGGTTTCTTTCAATTCAATACTTAATTCACTAGTGAACGACAATGTCATCAATACAGTAATGTTAAAGGTAGGTATAGAAGTATATCTTCAATAATTGCTACTTTTACATCTACAATATCTGGATCATCTTCTTCATCATCATCATCATCATCATCATCAACGTCCATCGTTGGACATAGACATTCCCCAGAATCTACCACATTTCTCTATCATGGGCGTCATGGAGCCAGTATTTTCTGAATTTGTCTTGTTTATCTTTCCATCTTGTATTTTGTCGGCTTCGGTTTTGCATGTGGTCTCTGAGGATCCATGTTGTGAGTCCTGATGTCCATCGGTTGTCATTCATTCTTGCAACATGACAAGCCCATTGCTATTTGAGTTTTCTAAAGAATTTTATGATTCTATCTCTGACCCCCGTTTTCTTTCTGATCTATTGTGATGTCTTGTGATCTCTCCATGTGAAGTTGAGCATGATTCCCTCGTGCATACGCTGCATGCCTCTCAGTTTGCAGGCTTGTCTCTTTGTTAGGTTCCATGTTTCAGCTCCATCAGTGACTATCGGGAGGATGGATTGGCTGTATACACTTCTTTTTAGGATTATTGGGATCGTCTTGTTTTTGAAGGTTGAGCTTGTTTTGTCAAAAGCTTGCCATCCTAGGGTGATTCTCCACTTGATTTCTTCTTCTGTGGATTTCATAGAGATTCATTGTTCTAAGTAGATGTAGTGGTCCACTTCCCCCAGTTTTGCATCTTCAATTTTGACAGTTATATCCTTATTCTTGATGTGATTGTTGCACATGACTTTTGTTTCACTGAAGTTTGTGTGTAGGCCGACTCTTTTGCTCTCTTTGTTTAGTTCATCTACCATTAGTTGGAGGTCGTATAGGTTCTCTGCAAAAAGGACAATGTCATCTGCTAATTTGAAGTTGCTTAGATATTTGCCATCTATCGGGGTACTTTCCAAAATTGTACAGTCACAATCTGAGTTCATCTAGATTCACAAGATGACAGATTCTTGTTGTATGATTTGATTTACATCAATAAGCTGTGATGGTAAATTGATTAATTGATTGAGTTATAATTAATCCTCCCCATCATCTATATATGAATAGTTATATTTGTAACTGATTTTCTATCAAGTGATGTATTGATGCATGTTTATCCATTTTATTTCATGCACCCTACAATGCTAGATGATTAATAAAATTCTTTCCCTTCATGAACATTTCCTGTGCTAATGGGACTGTCTTGGACAGTCTCCCCAAGTCTTCTAGATATAAAGAAGACCATCAAAGGTAATTAACACAATCAAACACAGCAAATACTGGCTGAAGTTTCTTTACTTCATCCAAATGTAAATGCCAGGAACTTTGTCTATCAGAATGGATGAAATTTCTTAGAAGTCTGAGAAGTCTTGAAAAATTATCCCAGTTCAAAACTTGTTCCTATGTTTGCCTTCTGCAATCAACAAATTTCACAAAGTCAGTGAGGAGCTTCTCCACCTTGATGACCAGATCCATATGTTCTACTCTTTTTTCCCTTGCCAAAGAAATACTCTGCCAGATTTGAAGTAACTTTTCAAATTCTGATGTATGACTCCATGGTGTGCTCTTTCAGAAATGACTCCACCTAAAATCCGGAAATGGTTTCTTCCAACATAAGCATCTGCATTACTTTTCTCACATAGTTCTTCCAGACTCTACCATGTTTTTTCCAAACAATGAGCATTAAATAAACACATTTGATTCTTCACTTCTACGAACATATTTACCTAAACAACCAAGCAAAATTATAGCCATGTGGAATCCTCACAAAACAAGGACAATATTTTTGAACTTATGTAGATTGAGTAGCTGAATTTTATATGCAATAGTATATATGTCTCTGTTACAGGTTACTAGCTCTTTCTTCATGCAAATTGCACTGAAAGCATTCCACAGTAGTACAGGCTGATCGAGGTATACTCTTGGATTGGAAATCTCAGAACTATATTGAATGGTATTTGCAAGTCTTCAAACCCCCATAAATGAATTTCCATATTGCTTCTTCTTATCCTCATTCATAATGAATACATCTTAAGCAACTCTGTAATCATTTGGGAGATCAGAACGTTTTGCTGGTTTGAAATATAGCTATAACTCTTGGCATGGAAGAAGCTCTTGAATTGCTTTCATCCCTTGTACATTACCAGTATCCAAATAAGTGTGGTTTTACTGGTTTATCTTGTAGTTTATCTTGGAAGCATGCACATACAGTGTCATGAGAACCTCCTACATCTGATGAGAGAGCTTCTTTGAGATCAAAGTAGTCAATGGTGCCAATCGTTTATGAATCAGTCTTGAAATGACTCAGAATCAGAACTTCACAAAGCAACTGTTTAACAGCATACTGTGCAAGGTTATGTTGGTGACTAATAACATCAGGTAGCTAACACTTGAACTGACATGATTGAAGGTTGTTATCAAGGTTTTGCTTCTACAACTCTCTTATATTGTTTCCCTTATCATCATATGTAACAGTCTTTTCCTAGATCCACAATACATGGAGTACATTATTTGTAATCAAGATTGTACCTTAAGATTCTACTTTTGTGAACACTTCCATATTTCTAATTCTTCATCATCTTTATTTTCAAAGATATCACATTCTTCAGTGGAGTTTGGGTCCATGTGAAATAATACACTGGAAAATTTTATAAACACATCAGGTATTTTACTTCCAGCCTAAGAGCTTCTAAGTTCCTGAGCATCATTAGATTTATCTTTCATACCAAAGTCTAACTTATGCAATGCTTCTCTTAATAGAATGTTACATTTTTAAACAGGACTGCAACTTTTCATGATATCTGCTGCTTCTTCCATTTGAAGGGCTAAAGAAAAAACTGTGTGTGATTTGTTAGCCTCTGTAAGTTTTGGAATAATAAGGCTATTTCCAAAGTAATCACAAAACATTCATTTTAGTTCCTTTTTACTGACTGTGATCTCCTCATTTTATGTATTAAATAGGTGTATCCACTACCTTTATCTGGTCCAGACTTAATACCATGAGCCATGCAAGAAAATGCAACCAACTTTTCTGATATTTGAGGTGTTTTCCTATTTGATGGAACTTCCAGTTTATATCTCAGTAAATACTCATGAATACAATTGTTCTGACAGTAAATTGTCACCAAAAGCTCTTGACACATCTTGCAGGTCACAAGTTGAATGGAAACATCATCTTGGAAATATAAAGTGGCTTTCAAAAACCTTTCAGTTCTTGGTTGCTCACTTATTCTGCACTTCGGGAAAATATCCTCTAAGCTTAGATTAAGATAAACTCTTGCTTGAGGACTGTTTTATTTTGCACATTTCTTTGTAGAATTTCCATTCCATCTGCTTGAGAAGTACTTGCTTTATCCTAATTTTCTATCCTTGCCTTATCACTTCAATTCTTAAAAAAGGACTTTTAATGACTCTAAAGGCATCCACTGTTCCAACATGTGTGTTGGGGTCCAAGAAAGCCAACAGTATTATAAGCAAGCCACAATAAAATTTAGCTATTTTTGAGCTTGGTGTAGCTATTTTGGGATCTAAGATCCAGCTGTGTTATAATGCAAACCCCGTCATAACAAATCTCGCTATAACAGGAGAAGCCTGTATTGTTTGCAGAATGCATTACTAACATCATAGTAAAAAAAACTGCTGCATCAGTTAATAAGCTTAAATGGTTGGAAACAATGGTATTTTGTATGTTAGCTGCTGCCCTGACTTTTTCTTTACCATTTTCAGTAATTAACACATTATCATCATTTTTATCATATACAATGCACAGTTTTCATCTTATTTAAAGTCTGATACACCATCCAGTGGCATAGCAAGGGTTCTTAGCACCCAGTGGCAAAGACAGTGTACGGGGTTAGTTGCATAAGAATTAGGACTTTATCAAAACCAATCTAATTCTATCTTCTTGCCCAGTACTGCATCATTCAACACATCAAAATGAAGTTCTTGTGGCCAGCTTACCTACTCATATACCCTCGACCCTGACATGTGCAGCTATTATGAGACAGTAGCTTCCATTCTCACCACATATCACTGGTCATGATGTTTTGGCTCATCAGTGTGCATGTTTACAGACTGTTGTTTTATCCATTTTTTTAATATAGCATTTTGGTTAATACCATTTATAGCATTCCTTAGATGTATATTATATCTGGCATTTACAATTCACTTTTTTCACTTTTACTCATATTTTTAACTGAAACAGAATTAACACTCAATCCAATAATTCTATTGGGCTGATAAATTTTAATGGAGGAAATGAAAAGCGGGAAGAAGCATGGACATCCGCTGATACTTTTCTGAGGCAGGGGAGGGAGCAAAAGGATATATTCAGGGTGGGGAAACAAGAAGATATATATTCAGATATCGGTTGTCAGGTGAGGAACTAGAGAATGTTTTAGCTGTGACTGATCATAAGATGTCAATGTTTATAGTGACCCTTTGATATTTGGCCCTTATAGGTTTCCAACATTTAAACCCTTGCCCTTGGTGAGAAGACCTCATCCAGGGGGTGGGGAACCAAATGCTCTGATTTCCCCCTACCCCACCTGAAACCCATGTACTAAACAAATTCTAAAGATTGAATACAGCATTTATCTAGGAAAGGTCAAAAGAAAACTTTCTATACATAGACAATCTATAACCATTTTTGTGAATAAAAAAATCAGATTGAAAAAATGTTTTTTCTAAGTTAGAAAGACAGAAATTATTTAGGGTTTAGAGCAGGACCAAAACAGGTAAAAGGTAAGAGAAATCAGTGTGGAATGAGATTGGAGAACAGAATTATTAATTTTTGACGAGTTTTTCTTTCATCTAATTTGTGGCACCTTTTCATGCTTGAGTGCATAAAAATGGCTATGTCTCGTCTGATCTGTGGTTCAAGCTAGCTAGCTGGTACCAGTGCACGTTGGGTATCAACTTTTAGCTGCTAAATCTTTTTCTAATTGGTCTTACTTTTTCTCTCTCTCCCTCTTCCTGTCACTGTAGCAAGCCATAATGCGCACTCAGGAAAGGGAAAGCTTCCAGGACTTTTGTGTACTTGGCAGGTGGGTCAACATAGGTTACACACCTACAGAATAATCTACTATTCTATGCCCATTTATGGACAAGGGTGCCAGAAGCAATGTGAGGCATGGAATTGGGCAGTTTTTCAGATAGGCATTTTATGACATGTTTTTATTGTAAGGTTGAAAGGTTATGGCAAAAGAGCATGGAGTGGCTCCTGACCTCGGGAGGGGGTCAGACCCTAAGGATCCAAAAAGGTATTACAACCATAATAATGTTTAAAATTGAAAACAGGAGATTATTGCCATGTTTCGTTGATATGAGAAGAACAGATACTACACTTTGATCTATATATACTCACTTCCACATGTGAGCAAGATTTGACGCAAGATCGGTTTAATGAGGGGTTTCATACTGAAAGCTTGAAAAATTGCTCAAGTCCTTGCAACTGGTATTGTGAAAACGTCAGAGCAAGTCCAACCTTTGCCTTTTAGTGCAATGGGAAGGTGCTACTCTGGGGCTTACTGCTCACCTGAGATTGTGCTTAGCAATACCAAGCCTTGGTAGGCCATCATCAGCTACTGCATAACAACGGTGCAAAGCTACTAAGTTTTCCTATAAGCAGATACTACACTTCGTTCTTGAACAAAAGGTCACAAAAGGCTGGATCACAAAATAAGGATAATGTCCAAAAATTGAACTTTCAAAAAGGATGTTTAACTATTGCAATATGTTTTGATTGAGTGATGAAATATAGTGATGGATAAAATGAGAAAAGATTATGTCTTATCTTTTCTAGTTACCTTCAGTTTGAAGAACTCTTTCTATCAACTCAAAAGGCAGTTTCTCAAAAATATAGCAGTGAAAAATAGCTTATATTTGTCAATAAAATAATAACTTGAACGAACCAGAGCAGCAGGGCTATTGAAAGTCTCCGAAGACCACAAATTTCTCAAACTGTCCTTAAAAATGGCTGAAATTGGCAAAAGTCTCTAATTTTAATTTTATTGCTATATGCTCATTTAAAGTCAATTTATCAAATAGAATAACAAATCCAGAACAAATTAATAATGAGAATAGAGCGTTTACTTTTATCTTACTGTCTAATTATTTTTTAAATTTGCCAGATTTTTGGCTATTGTATATTTTCATCAGATGAATTGGAGAAAGCTGGATTCAGCTAAAAAATGGTCAATTTGTTAGCACTAGATTGTCTACAATGGGACAGGTGACTCTTTGTTTGAGTTCATACAATAACATTATATTATTCTATCGCTTCACTTGAAGACCAAATGGCACTTGTTCATTTCAAAACGTGAGAGGAAATGAATTTGACGAAACTCAGAAGTCTGCTAGTCTTCAGATTTAAGTAATAAAGTTCAAGTTTTAGGGGAATTTTTCCACCTATAAAGAAACTAAAGAGAAACTAAAAATATTCAGAGATTTTATTGCATAGTGAAAATGTTTTTACAGTTATGAGAAAAAATTCATTCAGTGATTAGAAATTAATATTTATTTCAGTATGTCTCACACTTTCCTTTTTTCATTGAGGGCACGCTGCTCCTCCACCCTCATACCAAAAAAGCAGGGGGGGGCTGCTCCCATGGTTCCGGTGCCCCTGTCTATAGTGATAAGTCATTCTAGCAAATTCGAGCCTTATTTCTTTTCTTACTTTTCTTTTCTCACATCTAAAAAATACCCACAAATTTCTAGAACCCTCAAATAAAAAATCCTTTTAAAAAATCTAGATACTCGTAACTACACTGACAATAGAAAAATTTTACTGAAGGAAAAGGGTTCTATCTTATCACAAATTTTTGTTGCTTTTTATCGCAGGTCATTTTTGCATTCTGCAATCATGATGAAAAAAAGAACAAAAATGAAATGTAAGAAAACTAGTCAAAAATTAATAATGACAATGTTTTACCAAGAAATTCAAACAACTGAGGAAAGATAATTGGAATAGAAACAAAATTATCATTATTTTTACTACAATTTACCTTCATCCTAATTTTTTTTTCCATCATGATAATGGTTCCAACTGGAAAATCAAAATGAAGGTAAATACTAATCAATAGTAATCAAAAATGAATAATAATGGTTTACAATACTTCATCTCATGAAAGAAATAGTAAAATATGAAGCATAAAAGATCTTAAAAAAGACAAATAGATTAAGGAAAAATCTGAGAAAACCATAAAATTAATAATGACAACATTCATATGGTTAATTGTAGAATACAAAAAGAAAAACAAGTAAATAAATAGAAATCAACGGGCTTTCAGCACTCACCAAAGTCTTTCATTTATTATTTCACTAATTATGGTAAAGGCATTCGGTAAAAATATCCACTAATGTTTTTGAAGTCTGAGCAGTTTCTTCACATTCTCTTTCTTACTCTCAACTTGATAGTTCAATACTTTAAAGCTGCTAATATTCAATTTCATCTGATGTTTTACTTAAAGGTAATTGAGCTGGTTTAAGTGGAAGGGTTCATTGTTTCAAATGATGGATAGAAGCATGAGCCATTTACAACTGGAACTATTTCCCTTTATAATATCAACTGCCTCTGCTTATCCTCATTGAGTAAACAATAATTTCATGGTTAAGAAAAATATTCTGTTACCAATTTTTACTTAGCTTTGCTCAGTATGACACAAGGCCAATACAATTCTGTTATCAATATTTACTCAGCTTCACTTAATATGGCATGAGGCCAAGACTATCATTTGCTATGAACAAAAGAAAAGGATAAGCTCTCTCTTGGTTCCAGTCAGAGTCATTTAGAAAGTGTCAACATCAGTCAGAAGCTGATATTGTTGCCTCTTAGGGAAATCAATGAACCCAATCGACTGCCAGAGAAGTGAAATTCTTACAGAAAGGAATATTGCCAAGTTCTGATTCTCCTTTTCAATATTATCATTTCTGGATGAATTCCATTCAAGTAATTTCTTCATATTTGTCTGGTTAACTGAAAAAAATTTTACAATGAATGAGTAGTAATAATAAAATGGTTATATCGACAATTATTGGATTGCTTGGAAAAGTTGCAAAGACTCTCTCAAAAAAATGCTGGAAGAATTGGAAATTCCAAGAGGAATCAGAACCATCTAGATTAAACCATTACAGTAATAATTTGGTTAGCACTGAGATACTTTCTTAAAAAATGCAGTGCTGAACGAAACAGTGCTGTATGGGGTCTTTATAAGATAGCATAAATTGAGATTGTGCCAGATGATGTCCTTGTTGTGCCTCAACAAGATGGAGTACTAATGCTGTGCATCTCATTTGATAGCTACTTTCGAGAGCAGGTGGAATATGACTAGGTCTTGATATGCATTGCTACAATATGTATATGTATGGGTTTATTCTCAAACACATCGTACATTAATCAAAGTGTGATATATGTCCAGTTATTTCGGAAACTGTCCTTGATATTTTCTTTTATCATAGTTAATTTTGGAAATTCAGATTCATTAGTGAAACTAATTGAAAAAGTGTGCTCTAGAGAATCAGTATAAGTAGGGGTTTTAGTGTACAAACATCAGCAAGGACTATTGACTATACTTAATCCATGTTGACTATTGACTCTACTTAATCTGTATTAAAATGTCTAAAACCAAAATAAATGATCATTATATCAGAAATAAAACAAAAAATAGTTCCCAAAATGCAATATAAATTATTAGAAGAAAACTGGAGGGAGGGACTTCAATGCAATATTTTGAAAAGGATTCTAGAGTGAACCATAGCCAAAATTTTCTAAAATATGGCTTCTGACCGCACAGGGGGAAATTTATAGATCCCAAGTCTGATTTTCACCATGTTGGATACAGAGTGCTTTTGTGGGTAAGTATATCATATATGCTACAAAATACTGTAATAATCATTAGAAATCTGAATCTTTAAAAGCACATCAGTTAATATTCTTTTATCTTCAAACATGCTTGCATATGAGTGCGTGTGTATATATATATGGACAAAAAAGTCTGAACAAATATTTGAGCAGACAATTCTAAAGATATTATTTAAAAGCTGAACAATAAAAGAAAGAAGATTACATAATACAATTGTATCTTCCATTTTGTTGCTATCTTGATATACAATATTTACTCAAGTACAATGCAACCTTGAATATGATGCAACCTTCACTTTCTGTAGCTAAAAATCAACAATGTATTTTATCCTCTTATATGATGCAACCCCTGAGTACAGCCATAGTTATTTAATCTTTTAAAGAAACCAATGTGATATCACTGTAAATATTAAAAACATCCTATTATATAAAAGACCAAGTTACTTTATTGGATTTATTTGTTTTGGCCCAAGGTCACTATGCACACAGTGTTTCTGCTCATATGCAGTTAGTCTCAACCAAGATTGTCTCTACCAGTATTGTATAAACCTTAATTTTTTAAACCCAGATGGTCTCAATCCAGATTGTCTCAACCCAGATTATCTCAACCCAAATTGTCTAAACCCAGATTATCTCAACCCAGATTGTATAAACGTAAATTTTCTAAACTCAGATCGTCTCAACCCAGATTGTTTAAACAATATAACAATCTTGGATTAGAAAATCTTGGTTTAGACAAAGTGAACGGTCAGTGGTGTTTCAAAGCCCCCAGCTGTGAAATGTATACATTAGTCTTTAGATATTTCGGGCTACCGTCTTCAATATATTGGTCAGCATTGCCAACTTTGATATTTTATATCTAAATCTAGATATTTTTTATTGCATTGAGGAGAAAAAAAATTGTTTTTAGATACTGGATATAGATTTAGATGATTTTCAATGGGGCTCAGATATTTTTTAGATAATTGAAAAAGTACGGACCCTTGGCTTTTTCAATCATCCAAAATATCAGTATTTTGCCATATCCCCAGAACTTTAGTGGAAGAACTAACTGGAAATTCACTGACTTGGTTAGTGACAGTTCAAAAGTGACATACCAGTGACCTAAAGCAATACTATCACCAAAAAGTAATATACAAGGAATGAATGTGGGAGGAATATTTTCCCAGAAATCTTGGGAAATTTTTTCCTGCTTACTGAAAAAATATCACCTACTGACCATTTAAAACAATGGACTCTTTCGACTGACACTATTTCAGCTGTTTCTTTTCATTAAAAAACAATTCATCTCATAGATATTCAAATATATACATGAATTTTCTTTCACAGAAAATCCAACCTCTTTATTTTATCTATTTTTATTTTACGAATTAAGTATTATTGGTCATAAATGATTGATTATTTTTCATTTGCGGAATTAGCTGTGGCCATTTTAACAGGCATTGAGTGGTTGT
Organism: Thysanoteuthis rhombus; assembly: GCA_963457665.1. NCBI lineage: Eukaryota > Metazoa > Mollusca > Cephalopoda > Oegopsida > Thysanoteuthidae > Thysanoteuthis > Thysanoteuthis major. The sequence goes on from OY735209.1 coordinate 20,388,217, forward strand.
TACAATATGAATGTATAGGATTTGTGGTTCCTATATTGTGTGAGGGGAAGAGTAGTAATGGTAGTTGGTCCTGTGTAGCAACAAAATGGTTGTAGTTGCTGAGAGCAAAGGACTTTGTCACCATGTGCTTTGAGTTTACTGCTACATGATGTGATGTCACAAGAAATGTTGGAGAAGGCAGATGTGGCCATCTTGTTTTAATGTAATTATGCGGTTGCCAGTTTTGTTTCTTTGTTAGAGAAGAGAATCTAGGTGTGGCATATATGAATATGAGCGCAGAGATGAAACAGAATTTATCAAAATAAGGAAAAATACAAATATTTAGACTAATGTATTTAATGATTCGATAAATGAGACATTTATAAATAATACATATAAAACTGAAAGGAAAATACATGTTAGCATTAGTAAGGTTGATCACGATAGAAGAGTCTGTTTAGAATAGATTATACGTAGCATCTTTATAGAAAAGGAGATGTAAGAGTTGGTCATTAGTCTATTCCTATACATTAAAATGTTATATAAGAGAGAATGATTAGTTAGGGAAACACGTGACATCATGGGTCTAATGTCGTTTGGTTTATCTATCAAATGGAGCCTGTGGTGATGCCTTTAATAATGAGTGGTATGTTTGATCAGGCTAGATTATCGTAAGGCAATCAGATCACTTTCAAGCTCAACAAGCTGAAAGAGACAAAGTGATAAGTGAATTGATAGCAGTGTTTGCACTGAGTCGCTACATAGCTATTATGGATTCTTATATTGAAGATTGGTGACAAAAGACAATGTATTATAGTCACAGTTAAAGAATGGAACTATGCCGTCCGGGAAATTAGAAAGATGGAAAGGAAGAGAGCGAGAGGAAGTAATCAACTAAAAAAATTTGGGGCCTAAATGAGCGCTGATACACGTGGATCCAGATTTTTTATGGACAGTAGAAAAAGGGAGTGACATATTACATGGTTAGATTTGAGAGTTTGTATCTAAAGCTAATACTTATTTATTTTTGTGTTTAATTTTAACTAAAAATAAAGGAGCCACTACAAAAAGAATTGAATTATATCACATTTTGCGTGATATTTTCAATTATATTTCTGATGTGAAACTTCATAAATCCTAAGGAGGTAAAAAAAAATACAAGGGAGGTAATTGAGTATTTTGATTGTGTAATTGGTAACTGTTGCTAGATTTTAGCCGATTAATTAGCTGATTAGCCCTGAGGAAAGTTAGCAACATAATGAATTCAATATGATTATCATTTGATTAGTTTTTTTGTGTTATTTGTATTTTTATATAGCAAGCAGTGAATGGAGGCTTAATAATATGTAGTGTAGTTTTTGGATAATTTTTTAGATAATTTTCTGGAAAATTTAAATATTTTTCAATAATTTTTGCCTTAATTTTGGATATCAAAATTTCAAAAGAGTTAGCAATGCTTATCTTCATTTTCACAGGTTCATCGTTTCTTTTAATCCTATTTCTGATGGGATAGGCAACAAAAGATTTTAGCTCAAATTGGTGCATAGACATTACGGTTGTATATTTGTTTCAGATCTATTCACACATTTGAAATAGTATGGTTAAACTTCAGTTTAAATCTAAAGTTAATATCAAAGTTGAAGTTGGAATATATTTGAGTTAATTTAAAGATAAGGTAAAAATTTGGTTTGAATTTACCTAATTTTTTATATAATGAAGATCCATAATATGTGTGTTGGTTGGTTTGTTACCATTATATAGTATGAGATATACATGTTTTTCTTATGTGGTTATCGTTAAGGAATGGGTAGCGCAAAGATGTTGGAGACAAAGGATTTAGCTTCCATGTGGTTTGGTGTTAGCGTCAACATCACTGGAGATGCTGAAGGAGGAAGGGTCATATACGAAGAGAATGCACGCCAAATATGAATGTAGACACTGAGATGGAACAAAGTAAAAAGGACTCGTACAATTATTTGAATGGTCAAATAAAACGTATATTCAACATAGGAATAGTAATGACAAATAATGAATTAAAAGGAAGTACATATGATGATAACATTATTTGATTGATCGTGTAAAGGGATGAGAAGAGATAGCGAAAGGTGTTGTCATTGATAGTGCAGGCGTCGGAGTCAAAATGGAGATGACTAAACTGCTTTTGAATCCATATGGCGTGTAGCGTACTAAGGAATGATTATGGAGACTGGATTGAGTGTGTGTGCCAGACTGCCAAGTTGTATGTGTGGCTATCCTTTGACACTGGTAGACTCTTGACAAACAGACCGTGAAAGACAGAGAACATAGAGCTTTATTCATGCATGTTTCTTGGAGTAAAGAGAATTAGAAGAGATCATCATGACTATCAGTTTGTTGAAAGCATTGCCATTTCATTCACAAGAGTGAAAGGTGTATATGTGTTTGGAGCATATGGTGAGGACACGGTTGCTGTGTAGCTGTGTGTATGTGAGTTTGTTTATTCGCATTCCCATGACTACAAATATGACATGAATTTGGATTAAGGTGGGGTCCTTCACATTTGAAAACATGCAGGCACAAGGTGCAATGAACCTGATTCCTTATGCATGATTTTGCAAAGACATCGCAACAAGCTGGATTATGTCCACAGGATGGATTCTGTAGTACAAGAGTCCCTAAGTCTCAACGCGCAGAGTCATTAGGGCAGGCTTGACTTGGTTCACAGAACGGATCCTGTTAATGCTCTCAGGATGAGCCTGAGCATGCTGGTCAGTGATTCTTGGATGGGGGACAATGATCAACTTCTCAGCCCGAGGGTGCCAAAGAACAGATACTACACTCTGATCTTAGCCAAGAGGCTGAGATTATTTATCCAAATTTTATACTTTATTACACAAAATTACAAACTGTTTTATAATGAAATTGAAGATATAAAAATACAAAGAAAAGTATCAGTACATATCGGTTCAGAGGAAATTATACAAGATTGGTCACAATGGAAAAATGGTTAGGATCAGATTTGGTGGGAAGTCAGCGAAATGAAAACGATCTTAGGGGAAAGAAAAGAGAGAGAAAGAGTAGCCAGCAACAAGTGCCAGGGCCAAAAGCGTAACCAGCTAGGAGTTTCAGCACCAATGAGCATTTGACCATGTGCATCCAGGCTCTCATAGGGGTCATTGTAGAAAGTGACATTTTCAATGTCTAGCTAAAAGAAGGATTTTGTATTTAATTCCTAAGTAAAAGTATAGGAGGCACTACAACAGCAAAAATATTATAATTTTTTTACACTCAAGTGTAATGATACCCTCCCCCTAACTTTGAACGCGATTTTTGTTGAACTCTTACCATTGAGTTTTGACTTTTCATATTTAACAACAACGATGGATGACAATGACCAGACCGAAAACCAGTAACGTCAGGGATGAATAATAGTGACGTACACAAAAAATGATGATGAATTCACTCCCACTTCTAAAGCCCATCTCAGGTCAACATGTTTTGCTAAAGTCTGCAAATCCCATTCACAGAAACCACTAATGAAGGAGTTGCGATGTGAGACATGGTTTTGGAATAATACTGTATGGAAAAATTAATTCTATTTTGTTTACCTTTTAGATTTTAATGAAGTGAAGACGTCTGACCCAAGTGCAATCAAGCTTGTTGTATTGAATTTCTCAAATTTTACAAATGAAAATGCATTAATTATGAAGGAAATACTTGTGATAATTTTATTGTGTAATACGGCGCGTCAGTATTAATAACAAAGACGAAGTAGAAAGGCTTGTAGGAAGGAAGCAAATATAATAAGAATAATTATAACGCTAGCAGAAATGATAGGAGCCACCAGAGGTACAAATAGCAATTATGAGAATGAAAAATTTAGCTTTAATAATCACAGTAAATGTAATATAACAATTATAGAAGTCACAAGAATTCTTTACAATAATGACAGACGTGAGTTGATAATTAGTTTACAAATGAGAGGAAAACAGAAATAATGATAAAAATAAAATTTGTATCAGATACAATAATGATAGAAAAAAAAATTATTGGGAGTTAGAAAAATTGCTACAATTATAAAAAGATAATAACAATAATAATGATAATGAACAAGAAGAAAAGAACACGTCAGTAGATCTGTCTTCATTACTATTGGATGAAATATTTCAACACATTATTTTAATTAGATTTTGACTTGGATTTTGACTAGTTGTTACCTTCACTATTTCAATTGTTTTTTTCATACAACTTTCAATCTATTGATTTATCAAAACTACTGTATCTCATATGTAACCAACAAAAATATGACAAGGTATGAGGAGTGTTTACTCATTGCAATAGGAACAATGGCCTCAATTGAAAGTTGTATAAGAAAAAAAACAACTGAAATTAAGATGAAGGCAAGAACTAGTCAAATAATAATGAAAATAATGTCAGTAGATTTCGCTGTTCTATTAGACCACGGAGCAAATCTAAAAAAAAGAAAGTTGAAAAGCTAGATAAGTATCTTGACCTCTCTAGAGAACCGAGGAAAAAGGTAACAGAAGTACCAATTGTGATTGGAGCCCTGAGATCAGTCCAGAAGAGCATATCAAAAGGTTGGTGGAACTGGAAATCCACTGAAGAATCAAGATCATCCAGATGATAGCACTACTAAAATGTTGGGGAGAGTCCTGGAGTATTGAGGAGACTTGCTGTCATTTGATCTTCAGTGAAAGCCATCAGTCTCTACTGGAGTGGAAACTCAATGAGTACGAATAATTATATTAATAATGAAAAGAATAATGCTAAAAGTGCCTGCCATAAACCAAAGTTCAAGTAACTGCGATTTCTAGTGTGGTAAGTTTAATCCTCACTTGGTGCCCCACTATTTTGGCCTTGTGCCAACCTAGTAAGTAATTCTAGTAGAAAAAAATAGAGACAATAGAATATAACATGGTTAAGAGAAACACATGAAATTTAAGGTAAGCCCTACAGGTTTTTGCAATGAAAGAACGACAGATGTGAAGTAATTCTAATACTGTAGTATTATTCCCAACCACCATGTTTTCCAGCCACCTGGTCCTAACGATCAATTTCTCAATGCGTGGACACTCCAGCAATGCTGAGTGACCTGTTGTGAATGACCACTTGCAGAATGTGACCAGCAAAACCAAGCAAAATTACCCAGCAAATGACCTCTTTAATGGTAAAAAGTAATTCTCCACCGTAAATTTCCTCACCGTCATACTCAAGTTGATCTGTAAAATTTAACAACCTGAAATGAGTTGTAAATTAGCAGAAACCCAAATAATCTATCTCTTTATCTTCTGATGAAATCAATACTAACACAGCATTTTATTTCAACAAAACTGGGGGTTGATTTTTATTGTTTACTCTTGTAAAGTATGGGCTTCTATTCTAACATAAAAACCTTAAATTCAAGTCTCTCGATCAAACAAGGATTATACTCATCAGAGACAGAATATCCATTGTCATGCTAACAGACAGGCCACGTGCTATTCTCTTCACCCTTTTTTTCACATACTTCTGGGTCCAGGTCAAGAAGAATGGCAGGCATCAGTGATGGACTTTTTCAAACCTAAACCAGAGGAAAATGACATTTCTCTTTGCCTATAGCTGGGTCACAGTTTGATCTCTGACAAGTGATAACAAAGCACCTTTTCATTGTCGAACACCTACTATTGAGTCTTTACTTCATTTTTGTACGTAACAACAGATCACAATGGCCAGACCAAAAACCAGTGATCTCATGCACAAATAACAGTGACGTATGCAAAAACTGATGATGAATTCACTCCCACTTCTAAAGCCTAACTCAGGTCAAATTGTTTTGCCGAAGTTTGCAAATACCATTTACAGTAACTACTGATAGAGTTGAAGTGGAGATGAAATGGGATGTATATTTTTATAGAGAAATGAATTCTGTTTTGTTAAACTTCAGGATTTTAATGAAACAAGGGAGTTCTAACCCTAGTGCAGCTAAGCTTGATTTTTTTCAATTTAGATTTTTTAAATTTTCATTTTATTTCTATTTTTTTATATGCAAAGCTATGTGGACCTAAATATTGATAAAATTGTAAAAAGTGAGGGCTTCTTGTTATTTTTTTAAAATTTTATTCATTATCAAATGTCGCTGGCCACGTTGCAAGATTGGCGGACAACCGATGGACATCACGACACACTGCATGGATCCCCCGATATCACATGCACAACCAAGGCCGGCAGAATAGTAGATGGAGAGACGAGCTAGACAAGTTCAGAAAGTACTAGCTCTGCAACGCCCATGATAGAGAAGTGTGGCGAATCCTGGGGAAGGTCTATGTCCAACGATGGACTTTAAAAGACTGATGATGAAATGTCATAATACTATATGAACATCCTGATGAGAGGACCGTGTAGTCGACCAGTTGGCAATGTTACCAATTCAATGCTTTTTGCGCTAAATTTAGTGATTCATGTTTTAGCAGAGCAAAAAGTCAACATTCAGTGCTATCCTTAGCCCATTTTTAGCTATTTTTTAGCCATTTCAGTGATTTTTAGTCATTTTTCTCATCATTTTAGGCAGATGTAGCCATTCTTAGCTATTGAAAATGTCCATATCATGGCTAAGAATGTTTTTTAGTGCATTATAGACACATTTTTCGAGGTTGATTTAGCAAAAAAATTTTTCTTGCATTGGCAACACTGATAGCTAGTGATGCACTTCTATTTCAAGACCTGGAAGTACGTGACTGGTTTGGGCTGGCAGCAGGGCTGGTCGTAAATAGCAGGGTACTACTGTATTAATCATAAGTTCAAGAGTACTATTTGTCAATAATAGATATTTGTGGTCATGTTAATAATTGAAATAGAAATACTCAGGGTTTTAGTGTCGCTGGAATTCATCAGAACACCAAAAATATTCACTTGCATAATTGCCTTTTTTTGTTATAGATTCTTTATAAATAGAGGTATAATTTGTTATTAGTCAACCAAAACTGTCAACATGGGTTTCTTCAGTTTTTAAGCTGGTCTGGCTGGCTATGTTTGTATGTAATGTGCTTGCAAGCTATACCAATCGAGCTACAGGGCTTAAAATTCTAACATTTATTTCTTGTCATGTCTAAAAAATCGTTATTGTTTTCGCTTTAGAAAAAAAAACAAATAGGTTTTATGGGTTTGGGAGGTCAGTTTGCAATCTAAGTTTATGTTTAATTGGTCCCTTAGTTTGTGCGTGGTTGTGGTCACACTTGTTTTTTTTTTAAATTCAGACCTTTTAGTTATCTAACAATAGAAAAGCTAAGTAACTTATTCATTAAAAAAAAAACAGGAGTCCAAAATATCTTATAAACCATTAGGAAATTCAAATGGCAACGGGCTGGTCATGTTATAAGAATGGCAGACAACCAATGAGCATCACAACTTACAACATGGATCACCACAGATCAAATGCGGAACCGAAGCCCACAGAACATGAGTTGGCGAGAATAAAAGACATTGGTTACATGGTGGTTTCTTCTGAGTGACTAACCAGACCTGTTATTGGAGGTATTTGAGTCTCTTAATAACAATGATCTCCACCCAAGAAGTTAGACTAATTTTCAAACACAAATTAGAATTTGGATATAATACTGCACAAGATGCTGAGAACATCAACAAAACATTTGGAGTGAGCACTCATCATCATCATCATCATCAGTCTTTTAACGTCCGTCGTTGGACATGGACCTTCCCCAGGATTTGCCACAATTCCCTATCATGGGCATCACGGAGCCAGTATTTCCTGAATCTGTCAAGTTCATCTCTCCATCTTGTGTTCTGTCAGTCTCAGTTTCTTATGTGATCTCAGGGGATCCATGTTGTGAGACGTGATGTCCATCGGTGGTCTTTAATTCTTGCAACATAGCCTGCCCATTGCGCTGTGATAGTGCTCACTTATGTACTGTGGAGATCACAAGACAGCACAGTATATAAGTGAGCATTATCACAGCGCAAATTATTTAGCATTGGTTCAATTGATTTCGGTCTGGAGATATGGATACTTGAAATAATCCATGAGAGAGGCTCGAATCTGTTTCTAACAATGAAGAAATAACAGCAATCAACAGCAGTGGCCAACAGTCCACAAACAGTTCAAGCACTGGAGTCTGGAGACTTGAGAACTTCAACAGTGACCGTATCATGTCATCTGAAGGCAATAGGAAAGGTTAAAAAGTTTTTAAAAAAGTAGGTCTCGTATGAACTGAATGAAATTCTCCATGATGGGTGCCAGACCTCACATCTCTCAGTTGACTTCATCTAAACTCAGAGAATCAGGATATAAAGTCTTACTACATCCTTCATATTTACCTGACTTTTTGCTGATAATCATCTTTTGAAGCATTTTGAACATCATATTTGTAATAAAAGGTTCAATTATACAGATGCCATAAATCATGCTTTTACTGAATATATTACTACTAAACCTAAAGAATTTAATAGTGATGGCATATCATCATAAGAGTATCGTTGGAAAGAGATTATTGTATCAAATGATTTGATTAAATATTTACTTTTTCTGTTGTTAATGTAATCTTTCATTTTACTATCAGAAAACAAAGCGTTTTGTATATAACAACATGATAGATAGTCAGCAACTTACAAAATAATAAAAACATTAGACTGCTGATACCTTGTGGTTTCTTATTTGTACACAGTGCAAGTGAAGTAAAAATTGCACATCAGGAATCCCCCAGTCAACAGAAGGTATACAGAAAATATATAGGAATGATCTCCAAAACAAACTGAACAGTGTTTGGTTCAAATTTTTTGCTCAAAATGTTTGAATGCTGATTTTGCTATAAAAAAAAATGGCAGAACAGAATAAATAATAATAATCATCATCATCATCATCATCATCATCAGTCTTTAATCGTCCATTGTTGGACAGAGACCTTCCCCTAGATTCACCACACTTCTCTATCATGGGCGTTGTGGAGCCATTTTTTTTTTCAACCTGTCCAGTTCATTTCTCCATCTCATATTTTGCCGACCTCGGTTCCACATTTGATCTTTGAGGATCCATGTTGTAATTCATGATGTCCATTGGTTGTCAGCCATTCTTGCAACATGGCCAGACCATTGCCATTTGAGTTTCCTAATGGTTTCTATGATATCTTGGACTCCTGTTTTTCCCCTGGAATACTTTGTTGTCTTGTGGTCTCTCCATGTGATGTTGAGAATGATTCTCTCAAGTGCACATTGTATGGTTCTCATTTTGAGGGTCAGTCTCTTGGTTAGGTTCCATGTTCTTGAAGGTTGACTGTGCGCTACTGAAGGTTAGCCACCCTAAAGTGATTCTTCTTTTGATTTCTTCATCTTTTGAAGATGTCATGGAGATTCATTATCCAGTTACATGTAGTGGTCTACCTTGTCCAGTGAATGAATAGCGTGGATCAAAAATAAAAGGTAAACTCTTGATGGAATATGAACTCAGTCCCTTATGTGTCAGTGAAACGTGGTTATCTGTACCAACTGAGCCACGAGAACAGTATGGTTGGCAGAAGCTCAAATCTAACCTTTACGCCTACCATCTGTTCTCCCCCATCTCTCCCAGCACAATATTTGTTGTTGTGATAAAAAGCAACTAAAGATTAGGATGAAAGAAAATACAAGTCAAAAATTGATAGTAAAACTAATGGTTGATAATGCTTCATCTATTGGGGAATATAGATAATATTACTGCTACTAATACTACTAGTGTAATTTATTGATCTGATAATTTGGAAAATGACTGAATTATAAACTTTTATTTTCTGCCAACTGTAGATTTGAAGAAATCAAGCAAAGAATCACAAGTTGACAAGTTGACAAGTTTGATAGAGCAAGCTTGACCTTCAAGAATAAGAAAATCCCACTAGTCCTGAAAAGAAGAATTTGCAACCAATGCATCCTCCCAATTGTCCCCTATGGAGCTGAAACTTGGAATCTAACCAAAAGATTGACCCTCAAACTAAGAAACATGCAACATGCACACGAGAGAATCATGCTCAACCTCACGTGGAGAAATGTCAAGACAGCACAGCATATATAGAAAAGACAGAATTCCGAGATATCATAGAAACCATTAGAAAACTCAAATGGCAATGGGCTGACCATGTTGCAAGAATGGCAGACAACAGATGGAAATCACAGCTGACAGCATGGAATCCCAGAGATCATTTGCAAAATTGTGGCCAACAGAAAGTCATATAAAATGACAAGCTAGACGAATTTCAAAAAGTATTGGCTCCATAAAACCCATGATAGAGACGTCTGGCAAATCTTGGGAAAGGTCTATATCCAATGATAGATGCTAAAAGGCTGATGATGACGAGTAGATACACTTGCAGGGTTAAACAGGCTCCCTGAGACAATGGTGGCATGAGTTCAAGTCTCATCAAGAGCTTATTCAGGATTTCCAATCCAGTTACTCTGTTTACTAACGGCTGTAAAATAAGTTTCGAATGGTTACAATGAAAAACAACAAAAGATCAAGATAAAAGATAATACTAGTCAAAAATCAATAGTAATAATTGTCAACAATGGTTCAACTTATAAGATATGAATAATGACAAAGGATAACATTGCTGCTACTAACACTGCAACTGGGAACTTGTGTTGGAGCAATTGGGTCATCTCAAATTTATTATGACAGCAAATACGTAACAATTACACATTATAACCATATTTTGTCAGTAATGCTTGCCTTGACCATGGACATCCACTTTTTCTTCATTCGCATTGCAAATCCTGTTTCATCAAACCCAGCTGCTTATTCAACAGGTCTCCTCAATAGACCTTGCAGTAATGCTGTCATGTGGATGGTGATAGTTCTACCTTAAATTTCCAGTTGCTAGCCCAGTTTTCAGTTGCTAGGATATCTTTTTTCCTTTTAGTAGTAGTAGTAGTAGTAGTAGTAGTAGTAGTTGTAGTAGTTGTAGCAGCAGCAGCAGCACCACCACCACCACCAGAAGAAGAATAAGTCACATTTACAAGCCATTTTGTTAAATCAAGAACAGCCTTCAACAACTCAACCTAAAAAAAATCTAGAGGGGAAAATAGTCTTTCCCTATATTTGGTAGGATTCAAAGGGAACCTGGACAGCAGTATATATATTTATATATAAATGATGAGTATGTGGATACAATATACTACTATATTATTAAGTGAACAATAATGAAAATAGTAGCATTTAAATCAAGTTTCGGTATGATATTACGTGACTTTATTTACTTGACGAAATAAACTTTTCAGTATTTTTTCATTTAAAATTCCAAATTTGACAAAGTCAAAAGGCAAAACATGTTAGTATAATAAACTTGATTTATACACTACTATTTTTTGTATTGTCCACTTAATGATATGTATATCTACATATATAACAAATACACACACCATCCAGATTGGTTAGTCTGAAATCGAAAGATATATAACCAATACAACCTCAAATCAAAATATAGTACTAACACACCTCTAAAATCTTGGATTACTCACACATGCACATTCATACTGCAAAATACCAATGTGGATACATTTTATTCTTGAACAGGTTTAGTACAAAAATCAAAATATAAAAACCAACATTGACATTTAGATAAAAATACACTACCTACTTTCCTCCAACATCTTGGATTACCCACACATATTCACACAGCAAAATACCAATGCGGACACATTTTTCTCTCTACCAGGTTAGTATAAAAGTCAAATACAAACCCTGCATATCTGGAAAAAAATAAATCATTTTATTTAAAAATACACTACTTACACTTTTCTAAAATCAATTACCTATACTAATATTCACACAGCATGCACAGCATACGCCAATATGTACACTCTTTCCCCCTCAAAAATGCGCACTTGAATACATTATATACACACTTACAATTTTATCATTTTATCATTGATAGTCACTAGATTCAACTACATTTACACACACAAAACCCTCCTCACTTTCTCTTCTCATACCCAAATGCTTTGAATTTTGACATGAAGACATCTTCTTTTTGCCAGAAAAGGTAACAAACTTGGAAAAACAATAATCTCATATCATCTCCCTCACCTCCACTCCAAACCTTGTTATTTGCAAAATTTTCTCATTTTCCTTATTTGAGGTTTAATGACGAGAGAAAACAGTCTTTCGAAATACGTAACGGAAATAAATACAATCCAATTTCCAAACTCTCGGTTTCCCTATTGTCAATTAAATTTACTATTATGTGGGCTAACCTCATCCATTTCCTCAGTATATATATATATATATATATATATATATATATATTCATATAAAAATAAGAATTACAAAGGTATAAACCTGATGTTCACTTTTATTATTCCTTTCTGACTGTGGGTGTATAAAAAAAGATTGTCAGGTGACTTTTTGTATTACATGTCGCCCTGTATTAGTAAAAATTCTATGGAAATGAGTTAGAATTACTGATACTGGCATCACTATTATTCCTCCAGATATTGCTGAGCCTGTATCATGTGTATGTATCCAAAGATCCAGAGCTAAGTAGAATCTTAGTGCCTTGGAAAGCTTTTTTGATTTGTTTATTTCCTAGCATAGTACCTGTCAAAAATGACGGGATTATTTATGTATGAATCATCACTTCTGTATAGGAACAGAGTATCTGTACACTCTGACCATCTGCCTGAATCAGATTGTACTATCTGTGCGCTCTTCCCAGTATTGTAGGAGCAATCATCACATGTTATACTTCTGTGCGATTGTGCTGTTAAAAGCAGTTATATAGCATTTTCAGGTAGTTTTTAGCCTAAATTTAAGAAAAAAAAAAAGTATTCTAATTCTCCTGCTGTATTATGTCTATTCTACCGACTACAATTTTTTGCCTGACCAAAATTTCAAATAACAACAATATCTCTCTAACATACTCCAATTTACTTGTTATCTCACTTTGGAAAAAGTATGAATTTTTTTTTGACATTTGAAAAGGGTAAACTGATAAAAATTTGTTTCTTGCTGAATAGATACCATCAGAGATAACTTAGTGATTTTACAAACTGTGAAACATTTTGACTATAGTGTCTCATTGTGGCTGTCTCAAGACCCTGAGAGAGGTCATCACTTAGCAAATCATAAGAATCTTCCAGTTTTCGGAAAGTAGCCAATTCGTCATCGCTCGATTCAACAAATGCTTTCCAGCAAAATGCTGTTGTCTTTCCATAAAATTTCCCTGTCTTGTTATACTCAGTGAAGGCACCTAAAACCCAGAGGTACAGAAAAATACTTTAGATCGAGTGCTTCATAAGCCAAATCAATGTCAATCTCTTTGGGATGGAACCCATCCCTGCCAGTTTTCAAAACAGTACATCTATACAAATGGGGTACACTCTGATAAAGAGAAACAGACATTTGTATCAGGTGACATAACACATACTTGACAAAATTTTTCAGTAATTTGCAATGGTTACAGAACCATCAAGGTATCAGCCTCTGGGGAATGTTGCCTGAACGCTTCCTCAGAACCATTAATGTTTTTTTCATAAACAGTATCATAGACAACAGCATGATTTATGTTCTTTTCTCTGAAATAGTTAACCAACAACTGTGTAAGGTGAACTGTCAACTCCTGTTTTGCTTGATTGTGTGAAAGAAACTCCTTCAAAAATATGTTATCTATGCGAGTAATGTCAGTAGTCTTGTCCTGAATGCTTAACTCTCGTATGTTTGTGCCTTGTCCTTTCTTTTGAAAGGCTTTCAATGTACAGATCAAATATCAGGTACAGTTCATATTGTTCATTTTCAAGTTTCATACATATAATGAATATCTCCAAGATCTTGGTACGTTTTTGTATCCTTGTTTTTTATTCAAGCTTTTGTACAATTGCTATACCATCTGAGTTTATGACCTTTGGAGATTCTGCATTTGCATCTGGGGCTTGATTCCTCATCCAAACAGCACGTATTTTGTTACCGTGGCTGCTTTGATTTTGCTTAATTCTTAACAGCATGCATCACATTCACTTTGACTTTGACAATCTGCCATCAAAGCTGTACATAAATCTCATCACTACTGAAAATTCATACTTTCCTAGTGGAGATGGCAAGTCAATTTCTCCTCTCATTGTACTGGCAATGAGGAATCCTGTCATCAAATTCAGTACCTCTTTCAGTTGGATGATCTCTCCCCTCCATTTGATCTTCATAGTTTGGAGAAGAAAGGAATGTCAAGAGATTTCTCTTGGACATTTTAGCCCAAATACTCTAAGCTGCCAGCCTCTTGGTAAAAAATTTTGTGAACATTGCTTGGCCCGATTGATCTCTTTGTAACATGTCTGTTTCAGATTTCTCTCGAAGGACTGCTTCAGTAACCAGGTTAGAGATGTTGTCACTTTCTTCATACCTCACAGAAAATGTCTCAAAGGTTTGGTTCAGCTTCTCCACATTTTCTGTTAGTGCCCCTACTCAGCTGGTAAAGTTCAACTCTGCATTTATTTTCCAGGCTATAAAGTTTGCAGAATCCTCTTACAATCAAATTTATCTCCGGGGGCAAAAAGAGCAAAGCGATATAAACCCTCCTTGTTGGTGATCCCTGTAAGGCCACCAATAACTTTCATCACACAATTTTCATGCTCATTACCTCTGGCAGAGAAGGGTATCCTAGTTTTGTTCACAGAAAAATTTCTTTGTTTCAAGAACTCCCACGATTCCTGATCTTCTTTAAGTGCAAACATTTCTGAAAAGTAGACAGACACCATTCTTACATACTTTTGAAGTTCATGAGCAAAAAAGTACTATATTAAGTCACTCAAGGAAGTCAAGTACAATTCCCAGTCTCTTTGTTGAGTAGCACGGACAAACATTGACAACAATTTGAATAGTTTTAAAGGAACTTTAATTCTTCCTGCTTTTTTTTTCCAAATGAAACATATTATAGAGTGTCAAGTAGCCTCTTGTGGCCATTCTTTAAATAGTCAATTTTATTTTCACTTAAACTTTCAAGTGATTTGATACGTTATTGTTAACACTTTGCTAAAATTCCTCTGGGTACTGTTCCAAAAACTTACCCAAGTGAAACTTGTATAGGCGCCCAAAAATATGATGATTAAATCTGTTTTTTCTTTTGTTGGATCAGAAGCCTGATACATAATGAAGCTTGAACCATGACACTCTCCTCTTCCATGAAAGGTATCTTTATCTATGTTGTCAATTACAAAGTTGACAGGAGAGTCAAGAGGAATCTAAGCAGTGAACCCCATCATTTTTTAGATCTGTTCTGCCAAAGATTCTGCTAACACTTTTTGAATACAAAGCACTTTCTCATATGAAGTGCTCAAGCATGACTCTGATAAGCAATCTATCAGCACCTTACTTCTTTTTAACTGATGAGTACTCAACTTTCTCCTGGTAGTTGAATTGATAAAATCAATTTAAATTTCAATTAAATTTTGTGGAATGGTGGGCTATAATCTATGAAAGTATTGATTAAATTTTCTGGATGGATCAAGGAATTTGTTTTTGATTGAAAGATATTTTTTATCATCCCGATCAGAGGTTAAAAACGGACAGTTAATGAAAAGGCTAAATTTGAATTTCAAGGGAAGAAACCCAATGTTTATACATTTATAGTTCTCTTCATTGGTTTTCTAATATCTTATTCTCATTTATCTAGTTATTATACGGTATTGGCAGATGTATGAGCTCTCTGATTGTTTCATAGTTTGTTTTAAATAGAAACTGGAATAGTTTAGATAAAAATTTACTGCAGCTTCTGTATACCGCATATCATGCAGTATGAGTGAAAATTCTATTGGCATAAGATAGAATTCTATAGAAAAGGATTAATTTACTTTAAATTTCTAAGGAAATATGATATTTCATTGTTGCTCTCTTTCAGTGATACAACGGGAAGTTTTATTACTCTATGAGATTTGTCCTGAGCCCCAAACTGATTCTTTTTTCTCTCATTACTAAGAAAGATTATCTGGTGTTCCCCCGGGGAGACAGTTCCTATGAATCATCTAATTAACTCTTATAGAAATGTTACTACTTTTACTTTCCTTATTGTCATTTCACTGAAAAATGATGCCTCCCTGTAGTGTGAGTCCTTCATATTTTTTGACTTCTTTTGTTGGTTTTTATCACCATGTTTTTGCTGATCTATAAATGAGCCATAAAGTTGCAGGGTTCCAGAGCCAGGAATTGGCTTCAAAGAAGATTTGAGCTTGACTTGATTGTTGGAGAATAAGTCAGCTAAAACATTAAGGTAAAATGCAACAAAAACATGGTGAGAGATACTAGCCAAGAAAAATAAAACATGTAGAATAATGGAATAACTCGATCCTAGAATCTCAGGTTCTCAGCACATAAAAGCTTTTTCCAAATATATTTTCTCTTTCTAGTGCTATTAAAGATGCATTTTTGTCTTTCAACCAACAGAAAACTCTCCTTATATGGGGTATTTCCGGTTAGTTCTGGCAGAGGACGTTAATAAAAGATTCAAACGGGGGGGGGGCAAGGTTACCTCTTGCTACAATGTACCATTATGGCTACACTAGAACCCTGTTAACATTTTGGGGATGAATTCCATACTCTGTTTACTGCCAGCCTCTCACAACCCTGGATGAGATGATTGGACTTTCCCAGTTTTAATTCTGTTATCTGTCTCCTAGACTAGTTGCCAGCCAAGGCTGAAGAACATTGTCTGCCCTGCTATTTACCAGTAGCTGGGGGTAGAAGAAATGGATTCATGCCTCTTCTAAATGTATTAGTGTGGAGTGAACGCTAATTTTCTCCGCAGGAGTTTATATTCGATTTATAGATTCCATTCTCTGTGCTGCTAACCATTAGGTCACCCACAGCCCCGTTATATTGAACCATTTGCTGGAAGCAAACTAAAAGCAATGGAGACTAAATTAGACCAACATTAGATTTACAGTAATTACCAGGAAGTCAGACACAGATAATCATATTTAAATGTCAAGAGAAAGTGGGTCGAGGTTTTCATCATCACTATCCTCATCAGCCTTTTAGCGCCTGTTGTTGGACATAAAGCTTCCCCTGACCTCTCTATCATGGGCATCACAGAGTTAGTACTTTCTGAATATGTCTAGTTCATCACACCATTTCACATTTTGCCAGCTACAGTTTTGCATATGATCTCTGAGGACCCATGTTGTGAGTAGTGATTTCTAGTGGATGTCTGCCATTCTTGCTACATGACAAGCTCATTGCCATCTGAGTTTCCGAATGGATTCTATTATATCTCAGATTCCTGTTTTCCTCTAATGTACTGTGCTGTCTTGTGATTTCTCCATCTGAGTTTGAGTACGATTCTCTCCTATGTGCATTGCATGGCTCTAAGTTTAGGGTTTAATCTTTTGGTTAGGTTCTATATTTCAGCTCCATAGGTGACTATCCAAAGGATGCATTAGTTGTATACCCTTATTTTTATGACTAGTATGATTTTCTCGTCTTTGAAGGTTGAGCTTGCTCTACCGAAGACTTTCCAGCCTAGAGTGATTCTTGCTTGAATTTTTCTTTTGAAGATTTCATGCAGATTCGTTGTCCTAGGTAGATGCAGTGGTCTACTTTCTTCGGCTCTGTGTTTTCAATTTTGATTTTTGTGTCTTTGTCCTTAATATGTTTGTTGTACATGACGTTTGCTCCAATCAACCAAAGTAGGGATAAGCATCCTTCATGTGTCACTGAATCTAGAATCATTGAAGAGATGCTTCAACCAAAAATGTCTTATTTGTCCCTCCCCAGCAGCCTTCCAAGACTTTGACCCACTCTGTCATTTCCAGACTATAAAATAAACGATTGAAGCAGACCACTTGTAAGCTGGGCTTACATGTAGATTCATGGTTTCAAGATGATCCATACTTGTTTAGATAAATTGAATTAAAAAAAAAAATTGTCCATCATTATCAATAGAAATAAATTTTGATTAGAATTATCTCCATTTGATAATTTGGTAATTTTTTTTCCATTCAATTCACAGAAGAATATTTTCAATTCTATTCTTTGAAGAGTTCCACAGTCAACCCATAATTTTAAGAGGAAATTCGATTATTTTCCTCTGCAGTTTCAAAATGCTCATTTTAGTTATCGAGTATTGGAAAATTTAACTTGCTGGTTGGTCCTCTAACTGGAGTAGGTCTTCAAGGCATTGGACTGTACCATGAGGATATTTATAGTGCAGTAATACCTTGAACAGTATGATTTTGATTAGTGTTGGTTTTGATGTAGTACAGTTAAGGTATTGCTGTACAAATCAATGTAAGTATCAACTGAAAAGATAAACACATTAAATCATAATAAAACTTGAACAGTTCTGTTATTAACAGTATGTAAAATCTTGGAATGAATTAACTGCACTAATCAAAGTATACCTGTATTTCAATTCGTAAGGGGAGTTATTTAGCAGTGACCATCTTTTTTTTAGATATTGTCAGGGGACACAAGGTTGCATAATATCAGTAGCAGGAAGAAATCCCTTACCTGACTGCACATTGTCAACCACTATGGCATATCAGAAATCAGACAGTGATCAAGATAACGAGCAAATGAACAAAGTGCTGGGAAAGTTGGATTCATGCCTTTCTTAAGAGAGCCAACTCAAAACATAATGAATATAATGATGAAATTATACTATTAAAGATGTCACTGTGTTATAAATATCCTAACGGCTCAGTCCAACATGACACCCTGAAGACCAACTGAAATTTGAATTCTATTTGCAAAAGAACATTATGACTTTTAACGCTTCGTTTAGCTTATTAAAAAGTAGACAGTTGTTTCCCCTTTTTTCAACTCTTTTGATTCTCTTAACCAATTCAGGTCTTTCCAATTCTATACATATCCCAAAATTTCTATGGTTGCTGGAATGTATATGTCCCGTAGATCTCTTTTAGATGGCTACTCTCAAGTTCATGAGCTGCTTGAAACCACTAGTGATTGACAATGGAACGTTTTAATGAATTGCATAAAAAATAATGGGTCTCTTCTGTGAATTAAATGCTTTTTTTTTAAAAACTGAACAAATGGTTGAAGGGAGATCATTTTAATCAAGAGTTATTTCCCTTCAACTTGACATTCTATTTCCTTTGTATGAATTTAAGAGTTTATTCAGTCTTTGGAGGATTAACTCAGATTTTATAGCAAGAGTATGAGATTCTATTGCAGATTTTCATGAAAAAATATTTTTTAAATGTTGGTAAAATATTATTTTTTTAATTAAAAACTTAGTCTTATTGGTTATTGGAGTCATAGGACTGTATAGAATGGTTAATCAATAACTTTTCAGCCTGATGATGAAAAAAGCATCTGTTTTATGCAACAAACATTTATTCTTTTAGAATAATTTCCCCACTTGTCAATGCACTTGATTCAATGGTTAATATTAATCAGATATATGAAACATTATACAATGAATATTTGAAAATACAACTAATAACTACGTATCAAGCAACAGATTTATTGGTCCCCCTTTGTATAGACAAAGATTAAACAAAGCAGCTCAAATAGCAAAAGGAGTTAGTTGGCATTGCCCATCTCTTCTCCAAGGATCACCTGATTGGTTGAACTATGCTAAATTATGTCCACAGCAGGGAAGAATGTGTGACCTAATTAGGCTCTCTTCTGAAATTATTACAGTGTACTAGTGTTGAGAGTTTTGTCAAGATATCTGACCATTGGACAGTTTAGGCAGAGTTGGATTCATCTCTTTCCCAAGTGAACACAAGCAGCCTAGGCCACAATGTATACTGTTTATAGCTTCTTGTTCTAACAGCTACTGTGTAATCTTGAATTGTTGAATCACTGAAAAATCAATGTAAACTTTTGTGCTGACAACCTATGCTACATACGTTTATTGAGTTTTTCCATGCAAAAAGAACCTTCTCAAGAGCTGGACAGAATGGAGCTGTAAACAATACACAAAACAAAAAGTGGAATTCAATGAGGTGACTGGATTAAATGATAGAGAACAAGAATGTTTTGATTAGACAGTCCAGCTTAAAGGTATGGTCAGTGGAGCAGAAACATCAACACATCAATTCGGTCAATGATATTCAGATAGCTGAGAAATTTTTTGAGGCAGAAAAAAATGTGCGGCCCGTGAAACTCATGTTTTTTACATTGTATTTGAAATATGATCAATTATTCATACCATAAAATTGGAAAGACCTGAATTGGCTTTTTATCATATTTGAAGATTGAGTATTTTACAAGTACTTGATTGATAGCCAGGGTCAGGTTTAAGCCAATTTGACCAATTTCTCCCAGTTAGACCCCTGCACCTAGCTTGGGTAGTGTGCTTTATATCTAAAATATGATTATTTATCATGTCTCTCCAGATAAAAACAAACCATTTTGAATATCTCGAGAAAAGATTGCTATATTGCTAAGAACTGTTTCTATGTGCCTGTTTATTGTTGTATCAGTGATTGAAATCAGGCTGCTCTATGTTGAGTTAATTTGCACTTAGTCATTTTACTATTATTGTAAAGATGTCAATCAGTACAACTAATAATCGAGTCCTTATTCTGTCAACTGGAACAGAGAAAAATGTCAGGAATTTCATGAGAGAAAATAAGTGATTGACTGTTGATACTTATTTGACTCACTTTCACCTGTTCAAAGTTAACTGATCTGGTTTCAATTCTTATTGATTAACTATTGCCAATCGATATTAACAAACAATGAAATCAAAAAGTACATGAACTGATTGAATTTGAGGCATTTGAGTAATGTTAAAAAGGCAGGGAAGCTGTAGCTTAAATTTTAGATTATATAAGTTGCTTTTACTAGAATTCAACCTGATAGTGCTTCTGAGAAGTGTATGCAAGGCAATCCATCAAAGACGAGATCAACACAGGCTACTGACCCACACCGATGATGACATCCTCTGTTCCTCAAGGAAAAAGAGGAAGCCTGTGCAGAAGAGAAAGTTTCAGTGCTGATGGGGCTGCACTGACCCCCAACAGCTCTATCTTGGCTCACACAGTCTGAGCCTGATGGCATGGGAAAATCATTTATCTTTCAATGGTCACTGATTGCAGTTCCCCACTGCAATACGTAGAGGGATGTCTCCTCCAACTTTCTGTCGTCAATGAATAACCCATCAGGCAGTGGGACAGGGGATGGTAGACAATGAAGGATACTTGTGTATCATTCCTAACAAGTAACCTTTTGATAAGTCAGAGAGAGGCTAACAGATGCTAAACCTTTCCCAAGGGTGACCTGGAAGTGTGCAATGCAGGGGCATTCAACTTCCTAATGTATTTTTATATAACTGCATGATTATAAGTGTAAAAGAGTCAAGAAAGTTGTAGCTTGAATTTTAGATGTATTATAGGTTACTCTTTCAAGAATTCAATTTGATAGTACTTCTAAAAAGAGTAAAAGAGGCAAGGAAGCTGTAGCTTAACCCATACAACCAGTTTATCTACTACTTTATTTTCACCTCTTTGGAGCTCAATCAAGATTAATTCTTGCAAGAGTCACTTGTACAAGCTGAAATTTACTTACAAGAATTCATCCGAACAGTGTGTCATAGAAGCATAAAGGAGGAAAGGAAGCTTTTGATTAAATTTTCGTGTTGTCTAGATTACTTTTACAAGAATTTATCTTTATGGTGAATTCCTTTTAAGAACGGTTTTGAGCAAGTTAAAACCATTTATCTTGATGAATGTACAACATATGTTTAAATGGTAATCTTTGCCATACATAAAGCTATGGTAGTGTTTTACCAGAATAGAGAGGTTTCAAAAAATATGATTTTTTAAAGTATTTTAAAAAGTATAATTAAAGAACATATCCATCAGAAATGATGTCTCTCTCAGATCATGCAACAAGGTATAATGGAAATCATACATCAACCATACCAAATGCAATCTGATGAAGACATGGGTTTATTTTCATTATAGCATTAATTTCTAATGAATATATTGTTCAATTATACTTTTTAATAAAAAAATTGCACAGTTCTAGGTCACCCTTGTTTGTCTCCTTTTGACATCCCAAGAGGTTACCTGTTGGAAGTGATACACAAATAGCCCTTGTGTTGTATATGACTTTTGGAGCCTCTCTGTGCTGTTTAAACACCACCACACTTTTGTGTACTCAAAATACTTTCAAGGTTGCAAGAAGCCTTTGGTAATGAAGCTCTAAGCAGAACAGCTGTGTTTAAATGATACCGGTGTTGCACAGAAGGTCAATTGTGCACTGAAAATATCACTTGGTTTCGATCTTACTTAGAATTATTTGTGGCTTGCAGAAAAAGATCCTTGGAAATAAGTGTTATTTAACCTGTCAGAGTTGCAAGGTAAAGCCCTCATCCCAGCTCATATCTCCTTATTTAGGGAAGGGGAGTCTATGACCCTTTGACAGGTCTGGCAAATGGTTTGAGTTAGTTTAGAATAAAGCGTGGACAATAGAAGTGGGAGATAAAAAAAAAATCTAAAAATTCAATCTGACTGAAGGTGTTCTTGAGAAAGGATCAATAAAATTTTGTCTAAAATATTTTTCAAATGCTGTCATATTCTCTGCTAGTTTGCAAAGCTAACTTCCCAGCAAATGTCTTTTTTGCAAGCCAGTAAAGAATTTATCTTAGTTAAAATCTTATTTAAATGCCTATTAATTATATATATATATATATATATATATATATATATATATATATATATATATACATATCATACATGCACATTTGCTGCCATTTTTCTAGGGTTAGGGTGCAAAAGGATATATTTCCGAGGCAGAGGAAGGGCAAAAGGATATTTTTGTAATAAATCTTAGCGGCAATATCGTAGTAGCAACCCTGTTACCAATGAAGAATAATATCATCTTTTTATATAAGGTTGGGATTACATAAAACGATTGTACCATGCCATTATCTTCTATTGACTATAAGGTTCCAATTTCCGAACACCCTTACCTTAGGTGAGAACGCCTGATCCAGGTGAGTGGGGCAAAATCTTTTGTTTGCCCTCCTCACCAGAAGATAAAGAGAAGCAACGCAAATAATATTCAAATCAAAACTGGATTAAAGTCTACAGTGAAATCAAAGAGTTTTTAAGCCTAATGAATATAGTGCACCAAGAAACTAAGCTGTGTAGGTTACTCTTGCAAAAATTTGACTCCATTGAATGCTCAAGAAGTTGTAAAGAGACAAGGAAACTATACCTTAAATTTTAGGTTGTATAGGTTATTATATCAAGAATTCATCTTGATTGTGAATTTGTGTAAGACAGCACAAAAGCTCACCACCCACCAAAAACGTAAACGTGACCTTTATTGTCAAGCCCCACATCAGCCAGAATTTGAGAAGGAGTTGAAAGACCGGATGATAAATGAAAGGAATTCAGAGATATGTATTTTTTTAATCACTATTCCCTGCTATAATAAGATGGTCTCATGTGCCATCAAATACGATATAATGAAATGAATAAACTGAGATACAGACACAAACAACCTTTTCATTTTTATAAAATAGTAGATATAGTTGATAGATTTGTATGAAATTGTAGATATAATAACAGAATCCATTTTTTATCAATACTAGTGCACCTGTATTATAAAAATGATAACAGCTTTATTCATTTTTCTTTTTTTTTTCTTTTTTACTGTCAGGCAGGTATCATTATCATCAGTCTTTTAACATCCGTCGTTGGACATAGATTTTCCCCAGGATCTGCCACATTTCTCTATCATGGGCGTCACGGAGCCAGTATTTTCTGAATTTAAAGCTGATATACTTGGTGTTTAAAATTTCAACATCAAGTCATCAGTGTACCCCTGGCCTATTGATGAGCCATCATGCTGCTCGGGTCTCCATTGGTATTCAAATTGTGACATTTCCACTCAATTTCATACATCCATTTCCTTCAGCGTGACAGAAAAAATAATTGATAAACAAACAAACGAACAAATCTGTAATTACTATATGTGCTTTGATTTCTTGAACATGTTTTGATTATAAACTTTTCTCTGATTTTCAAAGGATTTTTTTCTTTGCTGTCCTCATATCTAATATGAAACATTATGTTTTATTAAAAAATGAAAACAAATACATGTTCAATTATATGCAGCCATAAATGTGTATGTCTTAATATTTAATGAGAAAGAAAAACAAGAAAACTAGTGTAAATTTATCATTCATTGAAGTGTGTGCAAGTTATTACCAGAAGTTCATTAAAACTAGAAATTGCTTTAAAATGGGCAAATTTCAGGAAGAAATGGAGACGGTGCCATTTTAACCGTGAGGCATTTAAGCTCAGTTCACAGACTCCAAGGGGCCTCAAGGACGAGTAAGCCATGTCCTGAAAACAGTTCAGATTTTTGTTATTTAAAAAAAAAAATTTTCACATCAACCCTTCGGCTATGTGGAAATTTAGATGAAAGATACACCAGACAAAAAGGAGAAGAAAAGAAAACAAGGAAAAAGAGGGAGGACAAGGAAGGAAGTAGAAGGAAAGAAAACTAGGGAGAAGCGAAGAGAAGAAGGGAGAAGGAGAGAAAAGGGGGAAAGAACTAGCGAAAAAGATAGAGAAGAAGTGGGAAGGAAAGGAAAGAAAGAGAAAGGATAGTGAATAACCTCGGTCGGAATTTGGACTGGGTTTAGGCTTGCCAATTATGTTTCATGTTTGGGTTTGCTGGTTATTTTTTCATGTCACACCACACATAAACAATAGCATCTCAGATAATTAAGTAATCTAAATAGTTTCTGCATTAAATGACGTATTGCTGTAAAAAAAAATATATCAATGTTGGAAGAAAAGTAGGTTTTGTTATTGTTCGCTTATAGTCTACAAATGATATTGAACATTGACAAACCAAGACTACTATCCAACGAACAGAGTAATATTCTTGGTTTTCTGTCCGTAAACCAGGGGCTCTCCCATTTAGGGGTAACAAGTTTGCTGTTAAAGTATCTTCTACCCACCATTTTAAACGATAGACTTTGCCACCCAAACAAGTTTCCTGCTTAAAAAAAAGAGAATTCAAATAAACTTCGCTGTACGCCACTTTTCATCTTTTTCGAAAAAATTCACTAGAAATATTCTAACAATCTGATTTCAATCAAATTTTCTGTATTTATTCAATTTTGAATTAATTCTTGATGTAAGAAAAACTCATGAAAATATTTATCCCGGAATTTTAATTTTATGAAATCTCAAAATATCATTTGGGTGCCAAAAATATTGAAATTTCTAAAAAGATAAGTACCCCATTGAAATTAGATCAGATTTAATTTTATTCAATACTGCTGACTATCTATTTTTTAAAATTGGTCCTGAATTGGAAAATGAAAAAAAAAAAAAAAAGATGTAATAAAATTGAAATATTTCCTATTTGGAATGTTAGTTTTTGTGTATATTTTTTTTTGTTTTTTTCTCATCCATCAGTAAATTCAAAGCTTTACCAATTTTGATGATTGTAAAGGGCCAATTGTAATTCCATGTGAATTTTTGTTACACATATTTAGAGAACTTATCTACTGTAAATAATACAATTTGATGACTCCTTCCTTACAACGTGGCCCACATTTCCATCAATTGAAATTCATTGAGAACTTTCGGAGATGTCATATGGATAGACAGGAACGAACACAGAAATGTTGGAGGAAAAACAACGGAAAAATATCTCACAATCTGAAACAGATTCCTGAAAATTTAATCACTTCTTCCTTATAATGTGGATCACACTTCCCCGATGTTTCATCATTAAAAGTAATCAAAACCTTTTGGAGACATCGTGTTGACAGACGGGAGCGACTTCAGATATGTATAAAATATTGAAACGGAAAAATATCTGACAATCAGAAACTGTATCTGTCCTCCAATCGAATCAATTCTTCCTTACCCCGTTTCTTACTCTTCCACGAAATTACATAGAAACTTATCGATAAATTTCGTAGATCGTATGGACAGACATCAATCATTCAATTTGATGGTGGATCCACGCATTTGTTTTTGATTAGAAGAGATATTTTGCGTTTCAATATTTTAGACATTTCTATATTCGTCCACGTCTGTCCACACAGTATTTCCAAAAGTTTTCAAAAGATTTTGATGAAAATTTACTTAAAAGGGTGAACCACAAAATATAAAAAGAAGTGATCAAATTTCGGGGCGGGTCCAAGTATTTGTTTTTAATTGAGGGGATATTTTTTCGTTTGAAAAAAAAAACACACACACTTTATTCGCTGCAGCCGGTCCTTACGATGTTTCAGAAAGTTCTGAAGGAATTTCATGGATATCCAGTATGTGGTTGAGGCATGGTGGAAGGAAGATGTTACTAAATTAGGCGTCGGATGCAGGGATTCGTTTTTCATCGAGAGATACTTTGGCATTCTTTTCACAAATTTCTGTATTCTCTCCTGTCTGTCAACATGACCCCCCCCCCGGAAAGTCCCTAATTGATTTTGATAAAATTTCTTGGAAGGGTATGTCACGTGATAAGGGAAATGTAATCAAATTTTGAGTTGGATCCAGGAATTCGTTTTTGATGGAGAAATATTTTTTCGTTTTTTTAGTCACATTTCAAGGGAGAAGTGATTAAATTTGAAGGCAAATCCTCCGATTCATTTCTGATTGAGTGTTTTTCCCTTATTTTTCTTCCAACAATTCGCCCCTAACTATCCATACGATATCTCCAAAAGCTCTCAATGAATATCATTGTACTTTTGTGGAAAGGTGGACCGTGAGGTCAAAAATAAATCCTCAAATTTGAGGTAGGATCTAGTTATTAGTTTTTGATTGAGAAATATTTTTGCCTTTTTTTCTTCATACATTGCTGTATCCGCTCCTGTCTATTTCAACGATATATCCAAAAGTTCTCAAAGAATTTCAATGAAATCGCGAGAAAGGACAAGCCACACAGTAATGAAGAATTTTTGGTGGGTTCTGGTATTCATTTTTGATTGAGAGATACTTTTTTTCATTTTTTTTTCTCTACACATTCCAGTATTCATCCATATCCGTCCACGCAATATCTGCGAAAGTTTTTCATGAATTCATATCAAATTTTATGTGAAGGTGTGCCACAGAAATTATTTTTCTGTGTATCTAAGAATTATTTTTCGATCGGGAGATATTTTTGCTTTTTTTTTTTTTTTTTTTTTTCTCCAATTGAATTCCTGTATTCGCTCCTGATGGTCAAAATCATATCCCAAAAGTTCTCAATTAATTTCAAAAAATATCTTGAAAATGTGAGGCACCTTATAAGAAAGATGTGATTGGATTTTGGAATAGATCCTAGAATTCATTTTTGATTGAGAGGTATTTTTGCTTTTTCTTCCCATACATTTCTGTTCTTGCTCCTATCTGTTCACATGATATCTCCAAAGTTCTCAATGAATATCAATATAATCTTGTGGAAAGGTAAGGCATGTATTAAGGGAGATGCATTGAAATTTTAGGGTCGATCCAGTTCTTCGTTTTCTTTTTCATTCATCGTGATTTTGACCTCTTGTTTTCGACCCCCTGAAAGTAGTTTTCCTGTGAACAGCAACAACAACAACAACAAAAGAATGGTAACCCTATTTTTTCTCAATCTACATCAGATAAACTTTCCAAAAATGTATAGTTTCAAACTTTACCAAAAATTGTCACGGAATGCCAAAATTGAACGATTGGCCCTTTTCTTTACTGGTATTCTTTCTTTTCTTTTCTTTTTTAATGTATTTTGATTACTTTTTCTTTTTGTTACATTCAATGCATTTCAGCAAGTAATTCAAAAATATAGATTACAACCCCCTTGGATTTATCAGTAATGTTGAAAGTTGTAAATAATTAGGTGTTAACATTTCCTGTCATCCATTCAATAAATTGAAATTTATAACACACATGCGTTGACAGTTGAAATAGTATGAGGAGGGTGTGAAGTAGCTCACTTGACCTTTGGACTGCCATATTTATAAACGACACCCCTGGCAAAATGAGTATATTTCCTACTAATTTTCCAAGGAAAGTAAGCGATATTGTCCCAAAATCTAGTCTTTATTTTAGCCAATTTTCTTTTAATAAAAATTCTCTGAGGTCAGTCCTATTTTGGAAAGAATTTTAAAACTCAACTTCATTTTTCCTGTCGGCAGATCCATCAATTATGGCGTAATCGATATTTTTCAATCAAAAATGTACACACAACCTCAACCAACGCAGAAATCCATTGTGAGTACGCGAAGATTTTTTTCCTTCTTTTTTACGATTAACTTCGTGTTATTTTCTTGTCATCATAATCAAAACTAAATCTTTGTAGTGCCTCATTTTCATTTATGATTAGCTGAGTGAAAATTACTACACCAAATACGTCTGTCAGAAAAATAGACCAAAGGGAAAATAGTCCCAAATCTGGAGGACATCACTTCGTTTAGCCCCAGGCCCGTGAAAGATACCTATTCTTCCGTTTTTATTCACACGTTTCGTCCCGGCGACCTGCAGCCCTGGGCGCTTTGACCAGTATGCTTACTATTAGTTTTTCATTGCTAATTCTGGGCTACTGATTTACGTTAACGTCTGCCTGGTTTTCACCGTGACTTACAGAACGCTCTTTTCTCACTTTCCTACGCTTTTCGTCGATTTAAATTGTGTGTGCCTGGCATCGCCTCAATAGCTCTGAGCATATTTCTACTCTTTTTCCTGAATCACTTTTAATAACATCGCCTTGGTCTATGAAATATCAGGCCTGATTCAGACAGCAAGATTTCAGTCAGCTCCGCCGTCAGGTAGAAAAATGACAATGAACCTAACTATGTCACGTATCTCTTTCATTTCTATAGGTACTTCTCAATTAGCTAACGTTAACATCTCATAGTCTTTTATTACAGCTACTTCTGTGCTTTCTTTTGAACATTAGTATCCATATGTATTGATGTTTATTTGTCGTTGCCTTGATGATTACTTGTTATTAGGTGTCGGTTAAAGGTGCTCAAATATTTGTGTTTGTCTTCATTTTCATTTGTCTGGACTTTCTGTCTTTGTCCATTTTCATTTTACTCCTGTTGTTTGCCACTAATCTAAGATGGCTGATCCACCTCGTTCATTACTTCTAAAAACAAAGATGGCGACCTCTACTTCTTCTCCCTCCTTCATGAAGTCACAGATTTTTGTCGCCTTACCTGACGCGTTGAATCAAAATAATTCCTGACATCTTCAACATCTCACAGTTTGTTTTTGTTTTTTTTTAACTTTGCAACAAAGTTGAATTTTGAAATTCATCACCTTCAAAAAAAGATATTCAATCATTGCAATGCGTTTTAAAAGAGCGTTACGATGTGTGTGGTTTTGGGTTTGGGGACGCTCAATATTTTCCCTATTAATTCATGGCAACTGCTTCTTCGCTTTACACCATTTCGGCTAACGAAAGTCGTTCATAGTTCCTATACTTTAGGATAGCGAGGTAAACATGCATATCCGTGAATTCTTTCACGGAGATGAACAAGCTAAGTCAAGATTCGTAAAATTGAAACCAACGAAATCGTTATGTCAAAACATTTTTCCTGAATGAACTGTTACAACTGAATCTAACTTTAGTGTCTCGGAGACTTTTTTTCATTTCAAGAGCAGCAAGTGGATTGGTTATGAAGTGGGTGAACGATTCACAGTGTAAGTATACTGTAAAACTGGACCTTGATTCTGTGTTAGTCGCTGTGACATCAATTTTCAATATAAATATCTCCTAAATGGGACCCTGACTTTCTGACAGCCATTTTGGATAAATATAACTGTTTGGGCACAACTTTTACATTCTTAGAATATTGAAAATATGTTATCATCATCATCAGTCTTCCATTGTCTATCGTTGGACATAAACCTTCCCCAGGATTCGCCAGATCATGGGCGTCGCAGAGCCATTACTTTCTGAACTTGTCTTGCTCGTTTCTCTATCTTGTATTCGATCGACTTCTGTTTCGCATGTGATCTCTGGGGATCCATGTTGTGAGTTGTGAAGTCCATCGGTTGTCTGCCATTCTTGCAACTTGATGAACCCATTGCCATTTGAGTTATCTTATGGATTCTGTAATGTCTCGGATTGTTTATCCCCTAATATATTGTGCTATCTTGTGATCCTACCATGTGATGTTGAGCATGATTCTTTCATGTGAACGTTGCATGGTTCTCAATTTGGAGGCCAGTCTCTTGGTTAGGTTAGATGTTTCAGTTCCATAAGTGACTATCGGAAGGATGCATTGGTTGGACACTCTTCTTTTCAGGACTAATGGGATCTTTTTTTTTCTCTCGAAGATTGAGCTTGTTCTCCTGAAGGCGTGCCATGGTAGAGTGATTCTTCCTTTGATTTCTTCTTCTCTTGAGGATTTAATTGAGATTTGTTGTCCTAGGTAAATCTTCTTTCTCCATTTTTTCGTTGTCTGTTCATTTCCGACGTGATTGTTATGCATGATTTTTGTTTTGCTGAAGATCAAGGGAAGGTCGACTTTCTTTCTTCATTCAATTCTTCTAGCATTATTTGGATGTCTTGTAGGTTCTTTGCAAAAAGGACGATGTCAACTGCAAATCTTAGGTTGCTTAGGTATTCGCCATCTATTCTTATTTTGGGTGAGCTTGTCTTATCCCTTTTTGGAGCTGCAAGGGCCCTGAATCTTTACGTAGCCTGATAAAGGGGCTGCAGTGACATATATATATATATATATATATATATATATATATATATAATGTTGCAGTACTCAGACACATATGGGGTCTACACTCTGCAGAATGATAGCCTCAATGACATTGACCTTCTTGTCGATAACTACAACAGCGAGTGGCAATATTATATCCTGCTACTTTCTCTTTTAGCTGATTTATCGGTTGTCGAGTAGCTTCTCCTAAAGCCAGCTTGCTTCCGTGGTTGGTTTTATCTAGCGTTTTAGTGATTCGGTTGGAGATGATTTTAGTGAAAAGTATGTTGATGCAGTTGAGTACTTGAGGTCTTTCGGGTTTCCTTTTTATGTAACAGCATCATGATTGCAGTGTTCCAATATTCTAAAACTTTATTTTATGCATAAGTTGAATAGAATGGCTAGTTTCCTTGTGGTGATCTTACCAGCCCTTTTTGGTAGGTCGATGGCAATGCTATCTGGTCTAGGGGCCTTTCCTTTCTTTATCTGATGGCTTGTTTCACCTCCCATGATGTAACTCTCGGGAAATCCTCGAACTGATTGCTAGCGTCTTGCGCAACCTGTTCGCTGTTCTTGGCCCTTGTTAGGAGGGGTTGAGATGTCAGTAGAATTTTTGAAATTACAGCGGCATGTTTAGGTATTAAAATTACGAACTTTTCCGTCGGTCAGAATTCAGTCAGTGAGAAACCCTGAATAAAAGAGTCACGTGACAGATCAGGATCTGCTAGCGCTGAATTCGAACTTTCTCTACTAGGACGTGCAATGATTAAAACGTACCTCACCGGTTAGCTGGGGCCCTCGGCCCCAACCAGTTGTTTTTTCTCTCACTTTCACTCTCTTTCTTTACCATAGCTTGGAAGTCAACAGACTGCACTGGGGCTTCCGTCCTAACTGATGCTGGCACTTGGTGCGTCCTTTATTTCCCTCTTTTTTTTCTTGTCTTCCACTGAATTGGCAGGAATAGACACTATTATAAAAAACCAACCTTCCCCGTATAAAACAAGTGGGTTTGACACAACTACCTAACTAGCCTTCCCCGTATAGAACAAGCAGGTTTGACTCAACTACCTAACCAACCTTCCCCGAATAGAACAAGAAGCTCTGACACAACTACCTAACCAACCTTCCCCGTATAGAACAAGCAGGTTTGACACAACTACCTAACCAACCTTCCCCGTATAGAACAAGCAGGTTTGACACAACTACCTAACCAGCCTTCCCCGTATAGAACAAGCAGGTTTGACACAACTACCTAACCAGCCTTCCCCGTATAGAACAAGCAGGTTTGACTCAACTACCTAACCAACCTTCCCCGAATAGAACAAGAAGGTTTGACACAACTACCTAACCAACCTTCCCCGAATAGAACAAGAAGTTTTGACACAACTACCAAACCAACTGGCGATTTTGACATTTCGCCACTTTAAAGCTTCTTCTCCTTTCCCTCTTTTCTTTCTCTTCCGATATTAAAAGATGGTATAAAATTGGAATTTGAAAAGTTGTTTGTGTTGTCTGTTATCTTCGTGTGTACGAATCATGACGTCCTTAATCGTTGTTAAATCCCACAAAAAATCATATTCTAATCACATATCTTTAAAGCTTAACTATATTTTCTGTCCCAAAATTGAAAAAATTAATCGAAACAGATTTAGATTAATTTCCAGGTTTGTTTCAGTAATATTTTACAAGGTTTCATTGATTTGCTCAACCTCTCTGTCTTTCCCGTGAAAAATATGTCTTGCCCACCGAAAACAGAATTAAAACATCTTCATTTAAAACGTTATTGAAATTTTAAAATATTTTAAATTTTAGAGCAGTATTTCAGGAAGCTAGTAAAAAAAAAAAAGAAGCATTTCAAAGAACATAGGCTCCTTCAGATGTAATCTTGAAAAGGATATTGGCCTAGAAAAATCTAACTATCTTTTCTCGAACTAAAAGATAAAAAAATTCATATCGAACAACATCTACAGGTGGTCATAAATATCCCCTTCTACTAAAGTACCTACTTGGCCGAGATTATGATACATGTTCTTCAAACGATGTTGAAAAAAAATCATAGTCGAAGAAAGTGTGTTTATCTTTTAATTTTTGAAATAGATGCAAAAACAAAAACAAAAAAACTTTAATGATATATATTTAAATTATGAGACCTGTTAGATAATAATTCATATTGTCATCAATCATTTATACTGTCATGTTTTAATCTAACGATGGACTTTTTGTACCATTTGGCACTAGAAGGGGTGAAATTTTGTCCAGTTCCCTTTCTTGTCCAACGCCCGTTCCACTGATATCTCTCTCGGAATTTCCGAGACAAACAATAACAAATTTTCTGTTTTCATTTGTTCCATAATTGACTTATATAACCTTTAACACGAAAACACAAACCCTAAACATTAACCCTAACCCTAACGCTGAGTTTATTCAGGAAAAAAGGCGACCATGTTTGCAGTGGTCGGGAATCAGGGTTCATTTCAAGAAATATGATTGATTGAAAATGGAACATAGTATGTCGTAAAGACGGACACCAAGTCAGGGCCCAATTTTAGAATTTTACATTATATGTACATTTTAAATCGACCACGTACTTTGGAGCCAATCCACTCGCTTTCCCTAAAAGTTGGTGTTATAATTTATCAGTTGTCAAAATTAATCTGTAGTATCGTGATATCACTGAACCACAGAGTGCACTCGTTGCTATTGCTTTTCTCCATGAACTTAGATGTGCGTGGCATTTCGGTGCCTCAAGATATCACGTTGTTGTCCCCCAAACGTACGTATCACTTGGGTTGCGTTCATCTCGGGTCAAGAACGAAAACACTTTTTTTACATAGCGCTCTCTTCATTTGGTGATAAAATGATGCACTCCCAACGACCAGTCTCGTATACTCTTTCAACTAAAACCTGTTGTACGTTCCTGATATCAATTTTTTTCAACTAACCGTAAGCAGTAAACATGCGTATTAGGTGATTGGAGTGGAGTACAACGACCAGAAAAATATCAAACAGATTTTATTATTTGCTCACGCACCAAAAGAGAAGGAAAAAGTCCCTATTCCAAACAAAAACAAAGCAGAGACTTGACTGTTTTTGGACTTGTATAATAAAATAATAAACTGCACAATTTATTCTGTTGTCTTTTTCTCGCTTTTCAGTGTTGCATAGCATTAAACGATGACCACGCTCTTGTCACAAAATAGACACCCCCCCAATCAATCACTCGGCAGTTTAATCGATTTTCATTAAATTTATTGAAAAGGATTCGCGAAAAAAAAAATCTCAAATGAAAATTATTTCATTTCATAGAAACGGAGTTATTCGTTTTTGAAACTTGTGTTTGTTTACGTTAGTAAAAACAACAACAAATACAATTGGAGATCTTTTTGAAAATTTCCTGTGCCAAAAACATTTTTAAAATCTACTGGAAAATCAACTAATTAATGTATGACATAATAAAACTTTCTGTAATTATTTAATAATTACTGACTCAATAAGGTGTCCACTGCTTGTTTATACTACATGCATTGTAAAAAAAAAAAAAACAAAAAAAAAACACTGAACAGTTTGAAACAATTCAATTCTCTTTCTAATATTTTTCGTAATAAAATCTATTATCACTAAAACAGAACGTGTTGTTCAATTTCCGAAAAACAAAACAAAACAAAAAAAAGAACAGTATCATGGACAGTCCCCGAAGTAACTGTGTTCACTTTTCAGTTAATGTGATATGTGTATACGAAAATCTGAAAATTTAAAACTATAAAATGAAATAGTACTACTTTGACGAAAAACCCCACTTGTGAAACCGTATTCATTCATAACGACTTGTAGTGCTATTTGAAGATATAGTTTAAGTAGTAGCAACATAGCTGATGTTGTTAGTCGTACTTCTACTGCTAGGTATCACTACCACTACAACTACTACTATTACAATAAAGTACAAACGATTGCGGGGAAAATATAGAGAACAGGAGAATTTTAGCTCATAACCACATTTTTTTTGCTTCCTATTCATTTCTCTTCTACAGTCAACAGATTTTGGATTTAGCCTTATGTCAATTTGACACTTATGGAGTAATAAAAGTTTTCTGTCTTTCTCTCTCTCTTCTCCTGGACACTTTTTTCAGCATCACCAAAAGAAAGAAAAAAAAATAAGGCAAAAAAAAGTAACAGTATAAAGTTTAACCTCCTGTTTCATCGCCTCCCTTCCGTGAAGGCCTCACAAACTCTCCTCTTTCCCTCGCGTCAAAGCTGAGGCTTATTATTAATTATCAGTAGTCTAATATACAATGATTTTGTGCAATGAGTGCATAGTTTTGTGTTATTGCCCAAGTGCAACATTTTAAATCGGTAAAAAGCTTAACAAACAAACAGCCAAGGCCATGGTTTTTACACAAAACTCTCTACATCTGTGCAGTCAAAAATACCTTTCTTGTGCGACGACGGAGTACCAAGACGGGCCCTGACAGAGTCGCGCATTCTGGTGACGAGCAGCCAGATTAATTTTCAACTTGAAATAAATCATCATCTGCATAAGCAATATCGATGTACGCAGCACCTGTTCCCAATCGTGTAAGTTGAACTTTATTTATGCAAATATTTTTTGCTTTGTCCACTGACATTTGAAAAGAAAATGGAAATTGTAAACTGCTATTGTCTTACAGACAACACGACAACTTACTTCTCTGCTAAATTTTCCTACTGAGTGATACCCCGCTGAACTTTACCCCGTTTAGCGCTGATTCGATATAGCGCCGTTTTCAAATATTTTTTGGTATTAAATTCAATAGCGCTGAATTTCTGGAATTGATTAAAACAAAAGACAGTATCATGGACAATCTCAGAAATAACTGTGTTCACTCTGTGTTTATGGTGATAATCATAGACACACATGTGACATAAGCATACATAAAACAACACAATACAATATATTCACCTTATATTTGCTGAATTTGAAACTATTAGGAATTCACAATAATTACATTCCTGCATCCCACATATACACAAATGCCTTGAAAAATTTTCAGTCTCTCTGCAAGTTCCGAATTTATCATCTTTTATGAAGTACTGAAAGCTTTCCTTTCTTTCTCTCTACTCTTTGTTTTGTTTTGTTGGTGAGTGACCCTGTTAAACGTTCTTTCACCAGGAACGTATCTAGATGGAGCGCTAACCGCGGTAAACTGAGCGACGCGATTCTGAGGCATTTGCCTCCTTTTGACAAGGTGACATGTGTTGATAAAAACGCGTGTAACTTGTAAAAACATGTTGTTATAGTCTTCGTGTCACTCATATGAATGATTCAAGAAATTTATGATATAAAAATTATTAGTTTCTTATGTTTAGAACCGGCGATTTTTGTCTTAGAAGAGTTGTTCACAATGTGTAAACAATGGGATATAATAATTTGCATTTAAAGATTTTCAGGTGAAACCCAACCAGGTTTCAAATGCACCAAAAATTTACTGATAATCGGTTTTCAATGAAAATGTTTGAACTTATTCAATATTTAAGAATGAATTTATTTATGAACCGGGTATTTTGTAAGAAAAAGTTATGAAAATCAATTACCCCTTTATTTAATTTTATGGAATCTCTTAAATCAAAATATCGTTTGGATATTGAAAATATTTACTTTTCACTATAATCTGTTTGGTTTTTGTGTTCAAGTGTGCCAAATTTTAGTGTTTTACCATCTCAACTGTTCTTCATCCTTCTTCTGGTTAAACTTGCAGGTAAAAAAAAAAGAAAATTGGCTAAAAGCGGCTAGATTTTTTCATTTCCAGCCAACTTTATAGCTGTTAAGTACACTCAAAATTAGTATAGCCTTGAGATCTGATCAATGCGTTGTTTAAAAATAAAGGTAAAAAACCCAACAATACAAATCAATGGCTTTTATTTTCATTAATGTGTTAATGTGTGATCAATAGATCGTATAATTATACATTTGTATGTATTTTCGAGTACTTAACAATTTTAGCTCTTCTTTGTTATTTGTGTTTAAATCTGATCAATACGTTGTATAATTGTACTTTTGAGGGCCTTTTTGTATGAGTTTTTCAATCGTACTTGACATTTCAAAGGCCCTGGTGTGTTTTTAGCCATCAAGGGAGAGACCTTTGAAAATCTAGCAATTTTTAGCCATCAAGTGAGAGAAGTTCTAAAAATATTTACACAAGTCAATTTTGAGCCCGGATCAGCCAGCTTAACCTTTCTTACCTGAGTTATTTCTGCAGATGGATGTTTTTTAGTCGACCCTTTTTTGCAAGTGTTTACCAGGTCTATGTGCAAACACAGATTATCTAAACCCAGAAAGTCTACACCTTCATGTCTAAACTGTTATAATAAGTACTAAATCAGAATTTGTTAACGATTTTGTGTAAAAAATACTGGAAATTTGAGAAATAACAAAACTAGACTAAATACTGCCCTAACAAGCGGAGTCAAATTGCTGCTCCAAGAAATTTATTTTTATGATTGATTCAATACTAATCTTTCATTACTCAGTTAGAAAAGAAGGGAGACTTTTGTTGAAAAGAAGTGGGCGGATAATGTTGACAGGAAAAGGGGCTAGAAATTTCAAAAAGAGGTTATAGGTGGATAAAGTTAAAAAAGGGGGGTATTAATGTTGGAAAAGCGGGTCTAATTTTCAGGGGAGAGGGAGTTAATGTTAAGTTAAGAAAAAAGAAGAAGAGAGAGGTTAATGTTAACAAAGGTTTATAAGGAGAGGTGATTGGTAAAAAAATGGGAAGGGTGTAATGTTGAAGAAAACGGGGCTAATAGTAAAAAAAAAAAAAATAGATGTTAATGATTGAGGGTTTTTTGTTAAGAATAGTGAGGGCGTTAAAAAAGGGGCGTTAATGTTTGAAGTGAAAAAGTTATCCATTGATTTTGAGCAATAAAAGAGTAAAAAGTTCCCCCTCAATTTTGACCACTGAAAATGGAAACGAGATTTCACTCCTGATTTTGATCCTGAAAGTGGAAAAAGTTCCCTTCTGATTTTGAACCTAAATTGAAAATAAAATCGTTCCCTAGATATTGACCCCTAAAAGTGAAAAAAGTTAGGCCTCAATTTGAACCCTCAGAATTGAAAAAAATAATTCCCTCAATTTTAAGCCCTGAAAGTGGTACAAAAAAAAAATCTTCCCCCTCTATATTGATATCCGAGAATGAAAAAACTTTCTCCCTCGATTTTGACCCTTTGAAGTAAGAGAAAATTTCCCTTGTTTTTTGAACACTAGAAATAAAAATTAAATTGTCCTTTGATTTCGATGCCTAAAATTGAAAAAAAAATTTCTCTTTCGATTTCGATTGTTAAAAGTGAAAAATGGAAGTCCCCTTTTGATTTTGTTCACTAATCATGAAAAAAATCTTCCCCTTGATTTTGAGTTTTTTCACTTTATTTTGACCCCTAGAAATGAAAACGAACGTTCCCTTTCGATATAGACCACTAGAAAAGGAAACTCCCTCCATGATTTTGACCACTAAAAATGGAAACAAAATTTCCTCTTGATTCAGACCCCTAAAAATGGAAAATCCTCCCCTGATTTTGACCCCTACAAATGTGAAAAAAATCTTCCCTGTTGATTTCAACCCCCAAAAGTAAAGAAGAATCCCTTTGGATTTTAACGTCTCAGATTTAAAAAAAAATTACGAATTAATCTTGACTCCTGAATTCGGAACCCCCTTAATTTCCAAGATTTTGACCCCTTACAAGGGAAAATAAGTTCCTTCATATAATTTGCATAACCTCTGATCCTCAAATTTTGTGTTTGGGAAAAATGCACCTCAACTGTACTATATCAAAACATGCACAAATCAAAATCTGATGTAAACTTTCTGTGAGAAAAAATTATGGAATCGGAAACTTTTTAGAAAATTAGCAGCGTCAAAAGTTGTCTATTTGTGAACATTAATATTATGTAAATTTTGCATTCTGTAATTCTCTGGAATTTTTATTACATAAAATATTATTTTTATATAACAGTATCTTAACTATATAAAAATATAAGAATTAAAAGAAAATAATATTCCTGGGTATTTAAAATTTTTCTTTTTATTATTCTTCAATTTCCATAAATGTCTTTATGAAGAATTACTGTTTGAAATTATTCAACAGAAGTGTGGGGCACTCAAATAGTTTGCTCGGCAAGCTTGCAAACCAAAGATGAACCATTTTCTCATGGGAAAGTACCCAGTAATATCTATTCATGAAGCCTCAAGTGTGAGTGAGGTGCCTGGAGAGGATCGAAGTCACTAGTTCAGGACTAGCTTGCCAACCACTACTCCATGGCAAGGTGCCCAACTTGTTGCAATTTTTTTTAAAAATTTATCACAGCTGAGATGATTGTCCTGAAAATTAAATACCTCTTTCAACTTATAGTAAACAATGTTTTTCACATGGTAATGTTTTGCTGCTTGCTTCCCTGGTTTCTACTGGTGCAGAATTTTCTTGTCGCCCCCAATAGAATAATGTGTACTATCAGGAGATTGCTCCCTGAGGCTCAGCATTGCCAACTCTATGGAAATTTTAATGTCCAGCAGTTGTCTACCATTCTTGGAACATGTCTAGCCCATTACCATTTGAGTTTTCCTAATGGTTTCTTCGGATTCTCGGACTCCTATCTTTTCTCTGATATACTGTGCTGTCTTATGATCTCTCCATGT
The DNA here is from genome assembly GCA_963457665.1 of Thysanoteuthis rhombus. Taxonomy (NCBI): domain Eukaryota; kingdom Metazoa; phylum Mollusca; class Cephalopoda; order Oegopsida; family Thysanoteuthidae; genus Thysanoteuthis; species Thysanoteuthis major. Next base: position 20,427,432 of record OY735209.1, read on the forward strand.
GAGATTGAGTGTGATTTTCTCTTGTGCACCTTGCATGGTTCTCAGTTTGATAGGTCAGTCTCTTCAACTGCTTTTTTTTTTACCCTCCTTTTTAGCATTAACGGAATTTTCTTGTTCTTGAAGGTTCAGCTTATCATGCCAAAAGCTTGCCAACCTAGTGTGGTTTTTACTTGATTTATTCTTGTCTTGAGGATTTCTCTCCCTTAAATTTTGAATTGTGTCTTCCACTTTTTGACTAGCTGCAATGAAATGTAATAAAAGAACAAGAAATGAAATAATGGTAAAAATTCCATTCTTAAGATATAGATCAGCTGGAAACCATTATTGAGCACAATATTTTTCACAAAAAATGGTTCCCAATCTTTTTTTTTCAAATTGAACTGAACAAAAAATCATCGTCCTCTTTAAATTCAGCTTGAGCTTCAGCAGTGGATGGGCCTGGTTGCAAAAAATACTTCATCTCTCAGAGATCTATTTTATGATGCCACTGTTCCTATTTTTCTTCTAGTACTACAGGTGGAAGTTGATTAGTGCTGCAGCATTCCTCTAACCTAAATAAAGTAATTTTAATCAACAAAATTGCATTTAAAAGGCCTAATTTGATTTTATTTCTGTCCTTTGATTTGATGTAATTCATGGTGTTAAACACCTTTTCTATCTTTACATTTTAATGGGGCAATATCAGAGCCGAAATAGCAAATTCACTCAGTTCTCCAAATGAGCCACTACCAGCGGAATTCTGTGACTTCTTTCCAGAAGGCTTCTTTATTTGTCTTATTATTGCAATCAACAAGATTCATTTTCATTAATTGGTATTCTGCTTTTGCAATTGAATTTTCAAAAGCACTTAAGTGCTTAATTAATTCACAAAATGAATAAATGTCTTTTATTGGTTGTAGCATGTTTTAACAGGAAATATAGAGATATTTCTTCAAATTTCTATTTTGTCTTGGAGTTTGCTTCAACTGATTGAACAGAGATAATAAAAAAGTTCAGCTGTGTTTCCTTAACATATTTTCTTCATTAAAGGTAATATCTTTTTTGTCCTCAGTTAATCAATTTTTATTCTAACCTGGTGGCCTAGGTGTGGCTTTGGATTCAAATAGTCATTTATGTTGTAAGATATCTTGTCAATTTTGCATATGGGAATAGTTATCTCATTTCCAACAGTTTTGATAAGTAGAATAGAATTATCCAACAACTCGATCTTTTCAATATCTTTTGACTGAAATAGTATATTGACTCTATGCACTTCAATGAGAATATGTTGTATGAAAAAAGAAATGCAAGACTTTTAACAAAAGAATCTCAGATGTGTAGCATATCTCAGTTTGTCTTGTTAACTCAAAATGAATTTTCAATTCTGTCCATTGTTTGATGATCCTTGCTATTGCTGGTTCAACTGACAGCCATCTTGTTTTGCGATTGGAGGAATTTTTTTAACCTTTCTTACCTTAGTTGTTTCTACAGATAGATGCTTTTTTGCTGACTCTTTTTTGCAAGTGTTTACCAGGTCAATATGCAAACACAGATTATACTTAAACCATCATTGAGAGCTTCATTTTGCCTAAGTGATGATTTTGAAAACCATTTGTGAGTTTCTGAAGTAAGAAACTCCAAATTTCTTGGTAAACATCCTGAAGATGTGTGAGAAATTGCTCACTGTGAGAAATGGCATTCATAACTAATTGAAATGAGGGATGGAATGTCTTCTTTTAGCTCCACATTAATGCCAGCCATAACACTAGTCTTATCAGTTCCTACTTCCATGAGGTTTTTCAAGTCAAACATTTTAAAATTGATAATTCTTTGATCACCTTTAGGAAATTTTTAGCGCCACATTTTCCAAGCTGAACAAGTCAAATATATGTTGACACAACTTTATTATGATGTTTACTGTAATAGATTATGGAAACTCCAAGTAATTTCATTTCTGAAATTTCATTGGACTCATCTAGTAACAAACTATACTTATTGCTATCTGTATATCATGTAATAACTCGTTTGAAATTGCAACGAAGAATATCTTTTATAATATTAGTACACCTTGTACAATGTATACTCAATTGAGATAGTTTTGCTCTCTCAAATATTCTTGCAAAGGTCAACAAAATGGTTACAGTTCGTAAGAGTAGAATGACAACTTATGTGCAAGTCTATTGAGTCTTGAAATTGAGATAGTTAATTTTTAATGCATATGGCTGTGAATTAAAAAGTTAGAGACTTAATCTTGAATGGCATTACACTTAGATGCTTCTTACTGTTTGCATGGTGTCTCAAGTATTGATGTTTTGTCCTCTCCTCAGTTCAGCAGTATTTACAATAAGTTCCTGCTTCATCCCCAGTTGCTTCATCCTTCAATTTGATCATTATGCAGCCACTCTTTTAAAAAAATTGTTCCTATTTTTAAGTTACGGAATGGGACTATTTGGAGAATCCAATTTGGTATGGGTATTCTGGTGTAAGCATTTAAGTATCCTCTGATTTAGCTTACGCTAAATCAGGGGATGCCTAAATTTGTTGAGTGATGTTTTGTTGGCTAAAAGAAAAAAAGATGTTGATTGATTCATCATCATTCAAAAGTGAAACTTTAAAGAGCCTTAAAACTGTAAATTTAACTTTATTGAAGAATATTTTTATGCTATAAATGGAAATTGAAACTAAAAAATGAAATGATGGTTTTTTATTGAAATTTACAGTCATATTTCAGTTTGTTCAAAGTAGATTGAATAATAAACAGAATGTTCAAAAATTGATTATGATTTAATAAAGAACAAAAACTAATTTACTTTTGATTTTCACTAATGTTCAATGGGATTTTTTTTTGTTTGAAAACAAAATAGTTATGAATTTTGAGCAGTGTTACATTAAATGAAACCTTACATTTTGACATTCAATTATTATTAATAATAGACTTTGAATCAGTACTATTTACAAAACACATTTACCTTGGAGTTTTTATTCAGTCACATCTATTAGAATTCTACTTCTATTTAAATCAATTCTATTTTACTTGAATAAAGCTCAAATCCCCCTCTAATTTTACTAATATTCATTCAACTTTTTAATTTATTACAAAAATTTGAATTATCATTTTTATTTTGTAGTTATTAACTACAGTTTCTTCAATTAATAGCTTCTTTGCTGAATGAGTTTATAAACAACCAACTGTATTATTTATTTATTACAAAAATTGAGTACTGACTATATTCAGTTCCTGCAAACACAAAAAAAATAATTGAATTAATATGACCAAAAAGAAAAAAAATGGGGACCGTGAGAAACAAATCACACATGTTGGGACTGAAGACCAGCTAAGGGACTTTGCAGACGACTAGAAGCTACACTTTGAACTAGAAGAGACCCCGATTAAGACAAAACCTTAGAAGCAAATCAGACTAAGAAAATGATTACTGATGCTTCTTTACCAAAGGTCTGACACTGCTATTCCCTGATAGTACCAACTCTGCTTCCATTTGCTACTACAGGTTCTTTGTGTCTCAGGGAACATAACCCTCTCAGAAAATAGGAAAGGGTTGTTTAGATTCTTGTATCCTGATGAAATAAAGATTCAACATTTTTGTTATATTTAAAACCAGGGTTTTTCTTCATTCCAACTTGCCACTGGTGTGGCAAAATACTTCTTTGTGATGGACTTTCATCTCTTTGGATGTTTCAACCAACTCCACTAGAAGACTTCTTCATATCTTAAAAATGCAACGTGGAGAAGGCAATTGATGCGGTGAAACCAACCCGATGACGAAGAGGGGATATCACTATATTTTTTACAGGAATTAATTAGTACTAATATAATGATAAATTGAAAAAAATTTATCTTAATTTTGATTTTTTTAATCAAGAAGAAAAAAATCAAACCAATGAGGAATAGTTCCAAGTTGAGTATTAGTTACTATTGAATCTATAGTAAATTTAGTATTAATAACATTGCTAATATACAGCTTGTCTCTTTGACGAAATACAATAATACCTTTGTGGTGACCTCTATACTTTAAGTTGAGAATTAAATACGAAACCCTTCTTTTAGCTAGATATCAAAAACGTCACTTCCTACAATGACTCCATATAAAAGCTCTGGGCGCACGTGGTCAATCATCCTTGTTGCGCCAGGATTTCGAACCAGTTACCTTATCTTCCTTTCCCTCTTGCGGCCGGCATAGTTTCTATTCTTTGACGGTGACTGTATGTATATTGTCTTGTCACTTATATTCCTCAATGTGAGAATCTGCAAGAACTTTATTGCTACTAAATGCAAATACTGCAACTACTATTTTTAGAGATAATGCAAACGCTGCACTTACTATTTTGCCCCTTTTAGCTCCTTCTTGCACCTTACCTCAACTAACTGCCTTTTTATAATCTAGCTTGATCAACTATACCACTCACAACAGGCACAACTCCTCAGGCTCCATTTACTAGATAAAACCAAACGACCTAAGACCTTACCTATATTTCACTTTTGCGCATAGGAATAACCTAAACTTAACAGGCTCCTTCTCTCCTCTTCTGTTCTCTTGTTTACATGATCGAATGTATTAATGTTTCCATTACTTGTATTTCATTTACATTCTTTATTCGTGCATTGAACGATTCTCTCATTTTTCACATCTAAATACTTGTATATGTCTTTTTTTTTACTCCATTTAATATCTGCATCCACATTCGTACTTGGCGTGCATGTTCTCTATACATCTCCCTTCCTTCTTCAACTTTTCCAATGACGTTGATGCGTGGTACCAACCACCACACCACATGGAAGCCTAATCCTTTGTCTTCACCAACGTCTTCTCGACACAACTAACCAACAGTTATTTTCTACTCTCTCCCATGCAATATGAGAACAATATTTCTTATACCTTGTTTAGATATCTTACTATATGAATTCAGCACTAAACAAAATAGTACTGTGCAGGGTCATTATACCATAGTATAAATATAAATATTAGCTTGGTGGGCTATTTCTAAATTTGATACGGACATCAAGTGAAGATGATGGACATCGCCAAGTCAATGAAAAAACTAGTGACTATGATCTAAATTTATAGTGAAATAGATACCAAGTTTGACTAATTAAAATCTTATGTTATTATAAAATTATGAAACGGGTTAAATCAATCAATTTTGATTGCAAGTACACAGCCTCATCATCATCATCAGCCTTTTAGCATCCGTCATTGGACAAAGACCTTCCCAAAGATTTACCAGACCTCTCTAAACCTGTACTTTCTTAATTGGTCTAGTTCATCACGCTATCTCATATTTTGCCATTTATATTTTTGCATATGATTTCTGTGGATCCATGTTGTGAGTTGTGATGTCCATCAGTTGTCTGCCGTTCTTGCAACATAACCAGCCCATTGCCATTAGAGTTTTCTAATGGTTTCCATGAAATCACTTACCTCTGTTTTTTCTCTGTGCTATATTACAATCTATCCATATAATATTGAGTATGATTCTCTCTTGTGCATGTGGCATGGTTCCCAGCTTAAGGGTCAGTCTTTTGGTTAGTTTCTACGTTTCAGCTCCATAGGTGACTATCAGGAGGATGGATTGTTGTTTTTAGGATTTATGGCATTTTTTTGTTTTTAAAGGTTGAACTAGCTTGACCAAAAGCTAACTAAACTAGAGTGATTCTTTGTTCAATCTGCTGTCCTAGGTAGATGTAATTGTTTACTTTCTTCAGCTCTGCATTTTCTATTCTGATTGTTGTGTCTTTTTCCTCTGTGTGTTTAGGTCTACTCATTTTTGATTCAGTTGAAAAGCAATAGTAAGAAATAGGACAGAAAGGGTCATACCTGGAACGAGGGCCAAGCTGTGGTTCTTCCATACATATTGGTTGTGTTTCAAAGAATACATTCAATGTTGTCTGTGTTTTCTCGATTCTTTCACAATGCAATACAAGATAACAGGATTTCAAATCCAGAACAACTCTTTGCCTTGTTGCTATGCTTCCTGTCATGGTCATTCTAGGTAAACTGGTCCCTGATTTCTGTATTCTTGGTAAAGCTGTTTCTGAGGGATTCAGTTGTAAGAATTCTTCCAGGTATTACCAGTTCTATAGATGGGTCTTCAGACTCATTATATAAAGCATTGCTGAGCTAACTCAGGCAGCTCTGCATTGGATGAACTCTTACCATAAGACTCTATTAACTCCTCCAAATCTACAGTATTGACGTTTGCATTCTCTCTTCATTGGTCAACTCGACAATGTTAATATTATTTATTTGTCACATTTCGGCAAGTCATTGCATGCTTCTGGACATAGCTTCATCCAAAATCTGTTTGTGCAGTTCTTGGTTACATCATTTCAGGCTCCTTTGATATTATCTATTGTCTCTATTATATAGTAGTTTTTCTAAAAGACCCTGATAGATTGTTAATATTGTCCATCTGTTTCTTCAGAAGTTGCTCACTAATGTGTCTAATGTGCTGATATTATAATTTATTCATGGATTGGCGTAAGGAAGTGGTGTTTGGTGGCAGTTCGACAGGATGCAGGTCTGAAAAGTGTACAGATTTGTGGGTTGCCTGAAGCATTATCAATCACCAACAATATCATGCGTTCAAGGTTATGTCCTTTGCAATATCTTCATAGCTGAACAAAAGTATGAAACAAGCCTGTGTGAAAAATTCTATTGTCACCCAGGCCTTCTTGTTTGATTTCCAAATCACAGGCAGATGCATTTTTAATATTCTCTTCAATCGTCGTGTTGTTTCTGAATGGTAAACAAGCATTTGCTTTGGCTTGAAGTTTCCTCAAGCATTACTATCAAGTAGTGTTGAACGTTTTTTTTTTCAGGAGTGTTTTTTCTTTGCGGGGGATCAAAGTGCAGCCTTAAACCCGGAAATGTTTTTTTCTTCTCTGCGGGAGATGAAAGAGCAGAATGACATTCTTTTCTAGAAAAGGCCTATTTCATCTATATTGAATACAAGTTTGGGTTGGTAGTTGCCACACTCAATGATTCTCTTGAGAACATGGTGAAATTCCTTGGCTGCCTGGGTGTTTGCTCTAGCAGCTTTACCAGAGAAATGGATGCTGTATAAGAAATGCCATAGTTTGAATATATCAAACCGACCCTTGCATGCTGTGAATGCTTCTGAATTATCTCCTCCTTCTTCTTCTTGTCAGGAGATGCTCCTTGCTCTTTCCATTTTTCTATAATTCACCAAATGTCCATCTGTCTGTGTTTATCTAACTCATTTAAAACTTGAACTATGGCCACCAAATTTGCTATGGTTACTAATTATACACCAGTTCATGGTTAGCAAAATTCTCCCCACCAAAGGAATGGTGTGGGTCTAAGTTTCTGCTCACCCTGATAATAATAATCTCATTTCTAACTATCTGTAAATTATACCTGTTTATCTTAATGTCTAAGTAGCCAAAACAGTACGTTGTAGCCAGAGGTATCGGATTAAGGTCCTCCTAAAATGCGCTAACCAAAAGAATGCAGAAGAAAATTTCTGGTGATTCGCAACTGAATAATAATAGTGTGGGGTCTGTACTTGCATTCATCCCAATAATGATGACCAGATTTCCATCTATCTATCTATCTAATACTAAATGTCTGATTCTGTTTATCTTTATATGACTTCTACATAACTGAAACAGCACACTGTAGCAAGTGGTATTGAATTAAGGTCTCTCCCCCCACAACCCCCTCCTCCTAATCTCTTATTAGAGCCAAAGGCCCTATTTAAGCCTTCTGCATAAACTAGTATGAAATTTGGCATCTTGCATTGCATTTCGTTGTCCACCTATATAGCTCATATATCTTTCCCAAAATAGTACTTCCCTATTGACTAGTTGTTAATTCTTTTTATTCCGTGCACAGATGTTCATTCAAGCAATGAGTAAAAATTTGGTCAAATTCAACATGCAAAAATCTATTCTACACTATAGAGATTAAGATGACCTAAATAGAAGTTCAAATCATTGTTAGATGATGATAGAACACCCACCATGTACATTAAATTGCCATATTATATTTTCTATGGTGCATTTAATCAATTCAAATTTTATTTGATTAAGACAAAAAATAAGGAACTTCTAGTCATTATTTTGTCTTTTCTGATTAATCATCTAATTAGGAAATCAATCAACCATTGGTTGATTCGATTTGTGTCATTGATCAAAAATTGTCTGAAACATGCCATAATCTCATTGTATTCTAAATTTCATTTGATTAGGTTGAGAAATAAGGAAGGTATGGCCATTTATTCGGATGAGAAACCCATAAGGTATCTTTATAGCAAGTATATCTTTTTCCAAGAATTTACTCCTTGAATGAATTATCTTTTTTGCTGATAACAATGAGGTTGTAATGGCATCCATGATGGGTAAAAAAGAATTTGGACAACTCATATTGTAAAGACTAAATTCTGGAAGAGACTTATTTAAAGATTACAGTAAATTCTTGTAAACAGATAACAAGGTGAAGCAAATATGCTGGCATTTATCTTCAGACTAGCTAGACCTGTGGAAATCCCACAGGTGTTGACAACTAAGATATCATCATTACTTTTGCATTTATATTTCTGTTTGTAATGTAGATGTGAAGTGATCTGATATAAAGTTGATGAAAATTACAATCGGAAGGTGAAAAAAAATCCCAAGAGATAGGTCTTACATCTCAATTTTTTCTATCATTCCGTAGGCATGTTTTGATGCATTTCGCCGGAGACAACCATCCTTTTCTGCAAAAATATATACGGTTTTGTTAAAGTTACTTATGGGATCTATTCATAAAATGAACGGTGTGATATTTTCTGTTTGTTTGTTTCTCTGTCACTGTTACTCCTGCCAGAGTGCACAGATACAACACTATGATCCTAGGCAGAGCGTGCAGATAATCTGATCCTAGGCAGAACTGCGGATCCATGTGTAAATAACCCCATCATTTTTGACTGGTACTATGCTACTAGTAACTATAATAACATCTTCCTTTTTCTCCCTGCCTCGTTTCATTTCTTTTATTTTTGAAATCTCCCATTTTCTCCATAGTCTAGTCCTAGCTATATGTTACCCTCTCCTTATCAACTATATTCTCTCTTTGTCTCGCCTTATATCAGTCCTATCCCTGCAGCCTGTCCCGTCAGGGTACCATGGCTAACCAAACTGTTCAGAATAAAGAATAAGGCACCAGTGAGATTCAAACTCACATCCGTCTATGCCGGAGGGAGGTGAGGTATCTATTTACCATCTGAGATTCGGGGATTCACATAATTGAGTTAACTATGAAATATACCAATATCAACAATAATAACACGCAAAGGAACTCTGAGCTATGTCTTATGCTGTCTTTGATGGCCCCCTTTTCTCATCTCACCTTATTTTCTGTCTTATTCATGTTGAGTATCTGGTCAGGGGGGCCTAGGCTACCCTATCTGTTCAGGTTGTGAAGGAAGAGGAGCCAACAGGGGCTGAGATTTGCCTGCCAAGTGGTACTTGTGGCAGAACTGTCCCCTTCCACCTAGCTGTAGTCAAGATACTGATTGGTAGTTGATTGCTTAGAGATCGGTCATGTAACAGTCGCACAAGTTTCAGACAGATAAACTAAGAAACAAATAGAAGTCACACTGTTCATTTTAGTAATGTCACAAAAAATCAAGTTCTTTAGATTCATTCCAAAGTTATTTCATCATTTGGAGCCTCCAATAAATGAGAAAATGATACAAAGATTGTGAGAATAGGTCAGCAAACAAGGGAAATACATCAATTTTAGTGCCTTCAAAAATAAGGAGGATCATCCAATAGTTTTATCATTAATTGAACACAAAATATGTGATCTCAAACAACTGGAAAATACAAATTAGTAGCTGAAACTTCCTTATTTATCATCCTAATCAAATTAAAGTTAGAATATAATGAGATTATGGCATATCCCAGACAATGCATGGTCCATGATACAAATCTACTCGACCGAGGACTGATTAATCACTTAATTAGTTGATTAACCACATTATAGAAAATACAAATAAATGGCCATAACTTCCTTATTTCTTATCCTAATCAAATGAAATTTGGAATACACTGAGATTATGGCATGCTTGAGATAATTCATGGTCAATGATACAAATCAAATCAAGCACTGGCTGATTAACTATTTAGTTATTTGGATAATCAGAAAAGACAAAATAATGGCTATAAGTTCCTTTTTTTCATCTCAATCAAATGAAATTTGACTTGATTAAATGTGTTATAGAAAATATAATATATCAACGTTGGCAATTTAAAATGTGTACCTGGTAGGTGTTCCATTACCTTCTAACTTCACTTCAGATAAAACAATGATTTGAACTTCTATTTAGGTCATCTTAACCTCTATAGCGTAGAACAAATTTTTTGCATGTTGAATTCGATCAGAGTTTTGCATATTGCTAGAATGAACATCCATGTATGGAATTGAAAAATTCTAAAACTAGGCAAATGGGAGGTACCTTATGTTCCGTCATACGAAGATTCCCCAATGAAATTCTTAGAAAAAGCCATTTAGTAGCCGGTAATTTGAGGGTGCCAGTGCAAGGCAGTTTAACCAACCAGCAGAGGACTGTGGAGAAAACAGCAGCCATGATCATGCGTTTTGTAACATTCCTATTTATTGTACTGATATCAGTTTACCCATGCCATCGAAATATATAATGGTTCTGTTTAAATCATTTTGCAATTGCATCACACGTATACTTATAAAATATCAAAAACATTATGTTGCTCCGTATTTTCTTGATTATGCTCAACCGGAATGACCAAGATCTTTTAAACATTTGGGGAAAAAAAAACAGAACCATACAGGTCTGGTTAATCCCTCAATAAAAACCATCACATGATCAATGTCTTTTAGCAACATCCTATGTCAGGATGGTGATCAATTCAAAAATTAGAAAAAAAGTGGTGATCAATGAATAAGTTATTTTTCTTTTGTCGGATTACTAAAAAGTCTGATTTCCAAAAGACAAGCTTGAACACTGTTGGATATAGATTAAGAGACCAATTTAGCATGAACTTTCAATATAAATTGAAACCTCCGAAATACTTGGGGGGGGGTTTCTTTCTAGACAGAATAAGGAATGATTGTTTACATTTTCAGTTTGCTAGCCCAATTGGTGTGCTCTGTACACTTGACAGATAGATAAATAGTTAGCCAGCCAGGCGAAATAACATAAAACTGATGAAACCTATGTTGATAGTTTTTGTTAATGGTTTCTAATTTTGTAATGCATTAAGTGGTTTAATAACAATAAGGAATACAAAATCATACAAGTACAGGTAAACAATTTTTTCTGGCTTTACTCTTGTTTTAGAATGCGAAATTTTCTGGGTTTTGAAATCATAGAAGAGGTATCACACATAGGGTGGACAATTCTTGATTGCTAGGGAATGACAGTGTCTCGGCAGTGAACCATGTAAATATGACACTGAGTGGTGTAAATTGAATATTAGTTCATCTGAGCAGTGGTAAAGGAAATGAAATAAAGATAGACCATCAAATTACTGACATACTTTCTATTTTTTAGTAATATCAAGAAAAATATTCAAGTATTTTTCATTTTAAAGGAAAAAAAGTCCTGGAAACTGAACATTTTTTCCTTGGAAAAATATTCAAGTATTTTTTATCTTGAAGGAAAAACAAGTCCTGGAAACAACATTGTTTTACTTAAACTGTAAGATAGTGAACATCAGAATTATCACCTTTTGCAAATACATGTACAACTATTTGTACATAGATTTTCAGATGAAGAAATTTCTAGATAAGTGAATTCAACCCTGAAAAAAATGTTTGTTTTTCAAAGCTTTTTCAGTTTTTGGTATTCCATATAAGTGATTGTGTACCTGTAAAATAAAAAAGATCATATGATATATAGCAAGAAAACAACCGATATAAAACTATTAAGACGAACTCATTGTGATCATTTTCATTAAATAAACAAAGCTTAGTTTTTGCAATAAGCTATGGGGCACACAGTGAGTGAATGTCTGTCCCAAGTTATCATGTTACATTTTGCAGGTAAGAAGCTGAAATTTGGTGTAGTAGTATGTCTTTTCAATGCGAAGACCTTTCTGATAGGATATGATAACAGGTCAAGTTATTCACTCAATAAAAACAGTCACAAGACCAACATCTTTTGGCGGCATGCTGTGTTGGGGATGATCATTAAAAAAATTGTAAAAGGGGGGATCATTGAATAAGTTACCTCTCTTGCCTTTGTTGGACATTGTTCAATAGAAAAGTCTGAATTGAAAAAAAGACAGCTGCGGACAATTTATCATAGACTTACATTGTAAATTGAACCCCATTAAGAATTGTTATTGGGAAGGAATTTTCAAAAGACTAAAACTTTTTTTTTTAGACCTTCTAAGGAGTGAATGTTCAAATTTTTCAGCTTACGAACACCTTTTGGCTTTTGTACACAATGTATGCATGTATACATATATAGCCAGCTAGTCAGAATCACTTAAAAAACTGAAGAAACCTGTGTTGATAGTTTCTAATAAGTAAGGGAGACTACACTATAATTAACATTTAATGATTGTTATCTCTCTTGAGTAATGTTACAGACCAAAAATATAAACTTGGACATTGTGTATTATTTAAGAAGATATTGTCAAAACAAAAAAAAAACATCAGGGCTTTTTCATTAGTGCTCACCAAAAGCCAATGTCCATAATTCCCAAGTACGGAAACATTAAAATAGAAATAAAAAGATTAAGTTGTATTTCTTTTACATGCCGTATAGAAGTCAAATTCATGGCGTTAGTTTGGGGCTAAACTTTAACAGCAGTTCGATCTTGGGGAATCAGAATATCCAAACTTTTTTCCCGAATGGTCAGTCTTGTACATCTTTTTAGTTGGGTTCCAGAGCAGTCAAGTTGTCTGGTTTTTGCAGCTTTGCCTGAAGAAGAGACTTATGCTGTCAAAAGTTTGAAATGAGTGAATAGGCAATATAGGGCATAGCATTTTATGGCCTTTTCATCAATCCCCACCTTATCCTCAAATTTTAATAACTTGTAGGAATTGATATATTAAATTTATTTTGTTAGTCCCCCCAGAAACAGCAGTAAGAATTGGGGGGGGGGAGACAACAAGAAAAGCCCAGCATTTGAAAAAAAAATATTTTGCTTGAATTTTTGAGATTATTTAGTGACTGGTTTATATGAGGTGCTACTCAGAAATTAAGGAATTTGATAATGGCAAAAAAAAAAAAACTCATCTTAGCACTTAGTTTCTACAATTTCCTTCAAAGTACCATTTTGACAGAGACAATGAAACACTAGGTGTTGGGATACTGCTCACTGAAGGTAGCAGTAAAAGCCTGTACTGAATTCAGTTTGCATGCACAATTCAAATTACCCAAACTTTCTGGTAACACTTTGTATCTAATAGCTTCTATTTTCTAAAATTACTTTTTTTAAAGAAAGATCATGATATAGTTCAGTTAGCTGACTTTTATAAAGATGTCCTTAAAAAAGACATTCACCTGACTTCATGATGTTTTAAAATACCTGAAAAGAGATAAAAACAATGTACAGAATCATTATTGAAACCTCATGATTCTGAACATAGGGTATCATTTGGTCCTATTAGAATAGGGGTTTAAACTTTTTTTTTTTTCTGGGATGCACTTTTAGAAGAATGATTTGCTCGAAGCACACCAAATCTTTTTATTGACAAGGAAAGCTTTTGATAACAAACACCATACAAAACTAAGTGAAAAAAATAACAACTTCTATTATTGCTTGATTCATTCCATAGAACGTAACTTATGATCACAGGACATCTAAAAAGTATAAAACAATACAGCGACATAAAACGTGATTCGTTCCCAGAATATACTCACAGACGAGCATCTTGCAAATGTAACCTTGACTAAGTATACAAACTCAATGAGAAGTGCGAGCTTGTTTTTGTTGGGTAATTTAATTTATATTAGGTCTAATTTGAGACAAAAAACTCTCAACTCCTCATCAACACAAACAAGCTTTTCTCTTTTCTCTGGTCTGATATTTCCTGTCACACTTGCTATCCTCTCTCCCCTCACTAGTGTGGCATGCCAGACCCTTTGCGAACCACTGTGTTTGAAACTACATTAATTGGGGAAAGGGGTGAATGGGTTTCTACCAATTATATATAAAAGGGAGGTCTTGTCTTTCTGATTTGCATAAATCAGAGTAGATAAAACCTACTGGTATGACTAAGAAATTTAATAGCTAAATCTTGACCCATTATATGAGATATTCAGGTTGGAAGGTCAACTGTTGGTAAGAATTAGGTTCTGAATAGTTCTGGTTGAAGATGGGCATCTGCTGGAATCGTCGGCCCACGTAGATGTCAGTGGAAAAGTGAAGAGAAGAAAGGAGATGTATGAAAAAAAATTCGGGCCAAGTATGAACGTGGACGCGGAAATGAAACTAAGTAAAAAACCAAAACATACATTTGATATAGGAACAATAATGACAAATCACAAATGAAAATGAACTACATATAAGGATTACATTAATATGATCGATTGTGTAAATAGGAGAGAACAGATAGTGAAAGATGGGAGCTTTGTTGTCACTGATAGTACAGTCGTCAGAGTTGAAACGGAGATGTCTGAACCACTTTTAAATCCAGAAGGCCTAAAACGTACCAAGGAATGGTTATGGAGACAGGGTACAGTGTGTGTGCCAAACTGCCAAGTTGTGTGTGCAACTTAGGAACTATTCTCTGACACTGGTAGACAGACTATGAAAGACAGAGAACACAGAGTTTTATCCATGCATGTTTTCCGAAGTAAGTAGAATTAGAGGAGATCATCTATCAGATAATAAAAAGCATTGCCATTTCATTCATGAGAGTACACGCGTTTGGAGCACGTGGTGAGGACACGTTTGAATATCTGTGTAGCTGTGCGTATTTGAGATGCCTCAACATTGCTGAACTGAAATGGGCAAAGTTAGTACAGAGATTGGTTACAGTGGAAAAATGGTTAGGATCAGATCAGTCAGGAGACTGGCGAAATAATACCAATCTTAGAGAGGAGGAAAGAGAGAGGAAGTTTAAGAGTAGCCAGCTATAAGTGCCGGGGCCAAAGAGCATAACCAGCTAGAGAGGTCAGCGCCAATGAGCGTTTGACCATATGCGTCCAGGGTTTTTATAGGGGGTTGTCAAAGTAAGTGAATTTTTTATTCTTAGCTGAAAGAAGGGTTCCGTATCCTATTCTTGACTAAAAGTATAGGAGGTGCTATATTACTACCCCACCCCTATCAATCCGAAGGGCTGTGAAGAAGAGTAGGAAATAGACAGATGAGAGAAAGTAGATAGAAATCTGAATAGATTTTAACAATGTGATGGAAAAAATCATGTACAAAATTTTGCAAATTATTCAAATACAATGGGTTACTATATGTGAGCAAAGGTTTGACTGTTAAGCCAAGTAGAGTCACAAAACTAAATGTTTACTTAGTCTCCGAAATAAAACAAAACGTCTGTTTTTCTGGTAAATGCTGTGTAGAAAATCATGTGTGCTTGCAAAATTGTTTGAAAAGTTTGTGTAGGCAAGTAAAATGAAGGAGAACAAAAACAGACAGATAGAAAACTGTTTTTTCTCAACATGATAAGGTGTAGATTTTTTAAATATTCAGCCCTCTGGTTCCATCGGTGCTACCCGTATGCTCTGATACATTCATAGTTAGCCAACTAACCAGTCCGACCCATTTAAAAACCGAAGAAACCCATGTTGACAGTTTTTGTGACAGTTTTGGTTGTCGGTTTCTAATTGAGTCAAATTTAATTTTTTTTCAGAAACTCCATTTGTTGTGCTATGTAGTTCAGGGTTAAATCTTAACTGCAATTTGATCTTAAGGAATCAAAACTTTTCAACCTCTCAGTTCTTGTTAATTATTGTTGTCCTAAGAGGAATGTGTTGACGTCACATTAGAATGTGCCGTCATCGGACAAAGCTAGTTCCTGTTTTTCTTCATTTTGTACTTAACAGAGCCATTAATTGTCAATAAATGAATTAATTTTTCTTTTCAATTTGAAAATAGTTCAAAGCAGTAAGAATGATTCAGAGCAATCAAACAAACAATTCAAGAATTCCAAAAAGTATTCAAGACAAAACAATCAAACAAACAATTTGAGGCGTGAATATCAATTAATTTCATTACAATTAAAGGCGTAACATGACATTTATATATGTGCTACAATATACTTTCGAAAGTGTCACTATGTGTATGATCATATTGCTACCACTACATTAATTCATCTAAATGAAATAATAGACATTCCTTACTCCAATCCTGTAGACCATAGGGGGTTTGTTTTGAAACAGGTCAGTAGCTCAGTTTAGTATGAAATGTGGAAAAACAGAAGTTAGCTCAGTCTGACAACAGCACATTTCAGTGTCAAGTTAGCTCATTCCTCTTGGGACCACCATAGTTGAAAAGGACCAACTTTTCTCCTGATTTGATCCATCTTGTATATCTTTTTAGTTGGGTTCTAGATCAGTCTAGTCGTCCGATTTTGCCTGAGGAGAGGTTAATGCTGTCAAAATTATGAAATTAAGAAATAGCTCATAGTCTTTTCTGTTAGTCCCCTCCAGACCAAAATTTTCATTACCAATCAAGATTTATTTGTCAAGTTTGTTTCATAAATCCTCTCACCCAGATATAGAATTTTGATTATTGTCATTTTATCCATTCAAAAGTTACCTGGAATTTCAGATTAGGTCATTAGCTGAATTCTCAGTGTAAAAGTAATGCAAAAAGTTGTTTTTTTACTGTGGGTCTTTGGACAAGGAATTAATTGAATTCATGAAAAATTATCTTTGTTTGATAATAGAAAAAATAAAAATAAAAACCACTCATCCTGTCAGGAATATCGGCATTTCCTTAGAAAGTAATGCTTTTAGATTTTTGAAACCAAGGAATAGAACATTAGTAAAAAAAGGATTACAAATAATCTCACTTTTTAGAATTGACGAGATTTCATTTTGGAAACAAAAATATTTCAATAGAGAAGCTTTGTCATTTTCCTAGAACTATATATGAGTGTTATAGTCTTCTATCGAATAATTAAAAAAAAAATAAATGAAATGAAAACTTTTACTTACCAACAATATCACACCTATCTCATAATAACAAGGTCAGCCAATAACAGAAAATAAAATCTCTTTCAGGTAAGAGCTTTCTGACTAATAATTCATACCCACTATTGATAGGATTTACAGAGTATTATACATTAAAAATGACCACCTAAATATATAAAGTTGTTGTATAAGTTGGTCTTCATGTTTGTTATCTTAGAGATCCTCAACTATGTTTCATAGAGCAAAATTAAAGGCATATTCAGAATCAGCATATCTCAATTTACCTATAGCAAATATTTTTGCAAAAAGAAATTTTCTGAGTAATAGCATTTAATACATGTTTCAATAGTAATCACATATACAATAAGGGCCATGCCTGTCACATTTAAAGTATCAGTAGCAGCCATCAGCCTCTCTCCATTCTCACCTTCTTGATAAGCTACCAAACATTCATTCTCCCGCTCTCCCTTTTTACCCTCTCTGTCATACTTATATTATCAGCAGCAACCATCGACAAAGCCTGTTGTTATACACTTATGATAACCGTTAGAGAAGCGATGGGTTATAGACAAGTTTGAAATAAAATGAATAAAACTAATCCTCTTGAAGACTTTTAAAAGATATTCCAATGAAAATGTCATGCTATATCAGAACCTATCTTTAGTTAAAATGCAGTTAAATCTTTAAATCACCTTATAAGCCAATCAAATTCAACCCTATATGGCAATTGATTTTTTACCACACCCTCAAGGACTCCAGGGTCATTAGTGTCTACTTGGAGGTGCAAACGGGGCATTTGCCTTCTCCTGAATAAGGCCTTCTCACCGATGACCTGAATGTTTGAAAGTTGGAAGCTTATAGAGAAGTCTGTGATCAAAGGGTCACTATGAACAGTGATGACTTGGGATGAGTCACAGTTTAGGCACCAGCTAGTCCCTTACTTGATAAACAACATCTTGATATATCTTTTTGCCCCCACCCTTGGAATATATACTTTCATCCCTCACTGCAAAAGTGGCAGCAGACACCTATGTCCAAGGTAATTCATATTTATTAGATTCAGCTTAGTACAATGGTTTGCGAAAGTGGTTCTCAGAGCCCCAGGTCAGATTCCTCCCCTTGCAATCCAAGGTTTCCTCAATTTTTCCACCATTTTTGAATTGTCATCCAGTTGATACATGCATTTCCCAAGGGCATTAGTGTGAACCTGGAGTTGACTTAGTTTTTCTTACATGACTAGAAGAAGAAGAATAACAACAAGAATGATGAGAACAATCCTCACCAAATGTACGGGAATAAAAATTCCCTCCCATGATTTGAAATCATGACCAACTGATTTGTGTCTCTCACAAGTTGAGCTTAATTTACAAGTGCTACATATATACCAACAGCTATGTTAAAAAAGAGCAAGGGCTCATTTCATTCTGATAAATAAGTATATTTGTAAAATTAACATTTCCCTACTGTGATTTGAAATAGCAACCAAGTGGGTGGTGGTCAGCTCTCTTACTGACTTGACGAAACTAACAAATCTTACATGTCAACAAAATTCATCTCACAGATTAGCAAGGGCTTATAAATAAATATATTTATGCTGAAAAAATATACTTTTATAATTTTTTATTTATCATATAAACAATACAAAAGTTGTAGTGACCGCCTTCAGTCGGAATAGAAGTAGATGTAGGAGTGGAATTTGACTCAGCAGCAGTCAGGCTTGTCCATCATACATTCCTCCCCAGATTGAAATTCTTCCCCAATTCTTCCCTGATTGAAATTCCTCCCCAATTCTTCCCCTGATTGAAATTCCTCCCCAATTCTTCCCTGATTGAAATTCCTCCCCAATTCTTCCCCTGATTGAAATTCCTCCCCAATTCTTCCCCTGATTGAAATTCCTCCCCAATACTTCCCCCGGATCAAAATTCCTCCCCAATTCCTCTCTTTATTGAAATTCCTCTCCTATTCCTCCGTTGATTGAAATTCTTCCCCAATCATTCTCCTGATTGAAATTCCTCCCTGATCCTTCCCCAGATTAAATTTCCTCCGTTGATTGAAATTCTTCCCCAATTCTTCCCCCAATTGAAATTCCTCCCCAATTATTCTCCTGATTAAAATTCCTCCCCAATACTTTCCCTGATTGAAATGCTTCTCATTTGTGAATCAGTGGTCTACAATGTGATTTACTAGAAACAGAGAGCAATCTGTCTTCTTAAAATCTATCATGGCTGCCTCTCCCCTCCTCTATTTTTGAAATGGTAGATTTTAGACCGTCTCACCTCTGCTAAAACTGTTACAATCTCCTAAAACTATTTTAGAAATAACCTATCAGTTAATCTACAAAAGAAAAGGAAGCACCAGTGGCCCAGCGGTTAGCAGCTAGGAAAATGGTATCTGGGAGTTCAAAATCCGACAGAGAACCGCGTTCACTTTGCACTAATGCCCTTGGAAAGACATGAATCCATCTCCCCTCCCCCAAACTATAGATATAATAACAGGTGAGGTGAGTGACACTGCTTTGGGTGCTTGTTACCGCTAACAAGTCTATTACTCTTTCGAGGTCTCGCTAAGACAGAGAAACTTGTGATATGTGGAGCTAGGACACTATTTTACTTTTTTCTAATCTACAAAATATTTCCTTAGCTTAACTGAGTACATCATGAGACCGATTGAAGTTAAAATAGGGGTTGTTGGAAGATTATTTTGAGCCAATCCTCCAAATGGTGAGGATCTGCCTTGGAACTTGGCTTTTGAAATTCTGGCTTTTTACTCAATACGGACCTCTGGGGTCAGTTTGTCAGTCCTAGAGTAAAGCAGTGTGAGCTACACCAGCTCTATAGAAGAATAGGGTGACATAAGATGGAAAGAGTTTGGAAATATAAAGGAAGGATGGACTGCTTTACAGGACTGAAAGGCTCCAACTGCCTTGCTATATACGCACAGCTAGTGGGAAGTAGATTCATGCATTTTCCCTAGGGTATAAGTGTGAAGTGTATGCAAACTGTCCCAGCTGGAGGTTGGACTATTTTTGGTGATTCTATTTTATAAGCTGTTGAAAGTTAGGTCATCTGCAACTTCTCAAAAACTGGGCCATGCTTATCAAATAACTATATGTACCATAGGTTTCACCCCATTACCTCAATTTTTACAAAACAGAGACTTAAAAACTAGACAAATACAAACCTCAATTTTTTTTCCTCTTGCATGTGAAATGAAAACAAAATTGGGCCAAAGATTTGTGAATTGGAGCAATCATAATGAGACTCAGCTGGGTGTTTTTTCATCCAGAATCCTGAAAGTATTTATTGCCTATAACAACCACTCATCTGTGGTTTTAAAAAAAAAAACATTTATTTCTTTTAATACTAATCTTTTGAGCAATTTGACTGAGTAATAATTTATGGCCAATACAGAATTACAAATGATTGATAGGAACTAATTTATTATCATTCTCGTAAGACCCAAACTAAAGGGAGCTAACATTATTTCATTTATATTTTTTTGCTGTACACAAGAAGTTCTCAAACTGTGTGCCATGGCAAAATAGTGTGCTGCAACTATATCCAAAGTGTAAAGGTTGTAAACTTTTCCAGAGTTCATACATCCGTACACTGATATAAATGTTTAATTCATTGACTACTGGATTTTTTCGGTCTAATTCATTTCATTTTGACAGTTGGTCTACGAAAGTAGATTTACTTGGTGTTTTCAATGATGTCTGGTTGGATATCTCATGATGGAAGATAGCAGAATTGACAATTCTATACCTAGATAAATAAACAATTCAAAATTTTGTGAAGGCAAGTCTACCAAATATAAATTTGTAAGATGAAATGTTCTTGAATTTGAATGTATATATTTATTTTTCTTATGTCCATATGTAAAGATGTATCAATTCATTTGAACAAATAGTGCAGATATAGACCAAGAATAAACAAAATTAGAATTTGGAGTTGGAACTATTTGAATTTATTTGGGCCTTTGCATCACTGGCGACTGTTTAGCTCAATGGTAAGAGCAACCCTATCTTGAAGCGGCTACCATATATGTATGTATTTTCA
Source organism: Thysanoteuthis rhombus (assembly GCA_963457665.1). Taxonomy (NCBI): domain Eukaryota; kingdom Metazoa; phylum Mollusca; class Cephalopoda; order Oegopsida; family Thysanoteuthidae; genus Thysanoteuthis; species Thysanoteuthis major. The sequence goes on from OY735209.1 coordinate 20,448,575, forward strand.
GTTTCACCTATAAAAATGTTGGAAAGTCTTCAAAAATATCATACAAATTATATGAGATAATGCAAACGTTGGCTCAGAAAGCCATAGACTAGAATGTTAGAAGAACGCCTAAAAATTAGGCTGCAGAGAACCTCCAAAATCTATTAGTAAGCTCGGGGTAAAAATAGAAAAGACCAACAATGTACTTGATGTAATGCATGACATTCAACAATGCTAAATATTATTCATGATTTTATCACGGTAACACAATTTCTTTATTTTGTATTTATCTCTGCTAACATGTATTTACCTACGTCTTTCTGTCAGTTGGTCCACACAACATCTTAAAAAGTCCTCAATGGATTTCAGTGAGATTTCATTGAAGGATGAAGAATGGGCTATAGAAGAGATGCTTTATTGTAGGGGAAGATACAGGAATTAGTTCTCCTCATCAACAGGAATTTGTTTTTGATTGTGAGGCTAAATTAAAATAACAAGGGAAATAACTCAATATTTATACATTTGAAGTCCTCTCCCAAGTTTTTCAATATTTTATTTTTATTCTTTAGTTATTGTACGGTATTAGCTGAGGTATTTACGCTCTGATTACTTCCTAATTTTATTTCATATTTTGTCTCCAAGATTGTAAGAAAATAGATGAATCTGTCAATGAGGAATTTTATCAATTTTTTTTTCATATTAGAAATCATCAACAAAAATGAACAACATAGATTTCAATTGGCAAGCTGTTCCTACTGTTTTCAGCTGTTTTTATGTTGTATTATGCCGTTTCTGAGTGCCACCATGGTATGCCATAAGCTTACAATGGAGGAAAAATCTTGGTCCAGCACAAGGCAGGAGTTTCTGTGATTCGTGTGCTGCAAGATATAAGCATGACACGTAAGGCAGTTTATGACCTGATGAAAGGTGTTGCTGAACTGTTAACTGGTAGCACTCCCTAATGAAGAAAGAAGACTAGGAGAAGTAAGAAGGAGACACCTCCTAGGACCAACAAGCCTTTAAAACATGCATTGAAGAAGTTCTCTGATCTCCTGCAGGATGTTGCTATGAGGATGATACAACATTGTCTACAAAATGATTTCAGCCTGCCCATGTACAATGCTACCAAGAAACCCTCTTCTTACAGAGTGTATGAAGAAAAATTGGGTTGCCTTCTGTGGAGAATATATTTTCTGGATTGAGGAGCAGTGGGAGCTGTAATTTTTTTCTAATGAATCAACATTCAAGCTTGTCTGTGTTGCATCAATAGTTGTGCAAAGGCCAAAAAGAGTGTCAAGGTACACTGAAAGGTTCTCCATTAAAACTGTAAAACAGCCCGTAGTGTGATAACTTGACATTTAGTGGTGATATGTGTAGGAATGGTCTGTATTTTTTTGCCAAAAGGAAAAACAATGAATGGTATACAATATATAGAAGTTCTGAATGACAAAATGCTAGATTTGTATGAGGTCCACCAGTGTGATATCTTTATGCATGATGGTGCATCCGCAACAAAAGACTGAAAAGTGTCAAAATGGTTGAAACATTAATATGCTAGCATGGCCAAGGAATTCCCCTGACTTTAATCTAATGGAGAACTGCTGGAAAAAGTTGAAGGATATCGTTACTGAAACTCAACCAGCTAATCTTCAAAAAGTGAGTGATGTGAAACTGCTTGCGTAGGTTGAGTATTTTGCAAAATTTGCAAATTCCATGTCTTCCAGAAGGAGTGTTGAAAGTCAAAGGAACTATGACAAAATATCAAGTGGTGAGACAAAATAAATATCCATGTAAATTTATTTTTTGTTCCATTTTAAACGTTACGGTGTATAGATTTGACTTGTATAGATTTCTTTTGCGGCCACTGTATAGTCCGTCTTTTCTGCTCTTGGTATAAATAGTCAAATATTGTAATAGAGAATGTGATTGCACAGTCCAATGATCACAATGGGATAGGGAATAAGTTTATGGATTTGATTTGGATTCTCGCCTGCCACCAGGGAACTAAGCCTGAGTTTAGTTACCATAAAAAGCAACAATAATTAAGCTGAAGGTAAATAGTAAAAAATCAATAGTAATGATTTATGATACTTCATCTAATATCAAGTAAAAGTGTCAAAATACCAAGATTTCAAATGTTGAAGCAAGGTCACTTGCTGAAACACTGATGGATGACGGTGTAGAGGGATTAGACTTATGCATAATTTTTTATACATATGCATAAAAATATTATTTTACAGTTCTTATAGATAGAGAAATTGGATATTTGATAAAGTAGTTTTATAAAACAAATAATGTTGCGTTTCATTTTGAAAACCTACTCAAATGGAATCTCTAGCAATTATCTTTGCTGTGGAATTATTTCTGCTGCTGCTGTGAAATCATTACCTTTTCCCACAAAAAACTGGAAAATCAGTAAGATGAGATGCCAAATTCATTTTCAGGTTTAATTCCAGATTTATTGTCTGGTTTACATCTTGATGAAGTAGTTTTATAAAATAATATAATGTTGCAAATCATTTTAGAAACCAACTTTAATAAACTCTCTAGCAATAATTTTCATTGTGGAATTATTTCTGCTGTGAAATTATTACCTTTTCCCGCCAAATCTGGAAAATCACTAAGATAAAGGATCAAATTTATTTTCAGATTCAATCCTGGATTTATTATCAGATTCATATCCAGAGTCTAAAAACATAAATAAAAATATTGTTTTTTTTAAAAATCATCTGAATAGCAATTTCTAAAACGACTAATTCAAGATAAAAATACTTGAACAGTACATTTCAACTACTTTCATTCAATTACTGCTCGTTCCTATTGTCTGCTTTATTTGTTACAGATTTTGACACTGTTACTGTCCTGTTGTAGTCTTGGTGCTCATAGTCTCATACCCCCCACCCCCCAAATGAAATTTTAAAAAAAATGGATTACTGATGGTAAACTACCAGTTAATAACAAACATTGTACAGAAGAGATCAGGATAGGGAATAAGTTCAAGGATTTAATTTGAATTTGTGCCTGTCTCCAAGTTCCAGTAACTCAGTGGTAAGAGTGTTCGCATGTTAAGTGAGTCATCCTCTGGCATGGAGGGTCTTGTGTTTGATTCTCACCTAAAACTCATTCTCTTTTTCCAAATAATATGGTGAATGGAATGAAAATAAAAAAGATTTGTTCACTAAATATGAAATACACTTGTGAGGATTTGGCACAAGGTCACTTTGGAATGAGGACTATATTTGTATAGTTAGAGTTCTGATTATGTAAACCATTTGTTATAAATCAATCTGGTCTTGAGATTAGCAGTATTAAAGAGTACCTTAGTGTTGTAGAGGATGGTTAAAGTGCTAGTCACGCAAACCACTGTTTGTTTGTTTTCGATAAACCTGGTTTTGAAATGAGAGTATAAAAGAGCCATTGTTAGTTAGTTTGAAGTTCTAAGATTAAGTATATTCACATCTCCACATATTTTTCATTAGAATCTTCATCTTTTCTTGTTTTTTAATGTAATTCTTTATCTGAGGTTTTGAGATGAAGTATGTTTATTATTCCGCACATATTTTGTAATTATCTTTTTTTTAGCACTATGCTTTGTCTGAAGTTCTGAGATTAAGAATATTCCTCATTCCACACATTTTTTTGCTAGTATATCCATCTTTTTCTTGTTATTTAGCATGATGTTTTACATTTTCTTATTCCACACATTTTTTCCCTTTGAGTCTACACCTTTGTTTTTTTTTTTTTTATTACAACACTATTGGTTGATATACACTTCACTCTTCAAATTAAACAACACAAGTTCAGACCAAAAATGTTGTTTCAGATAAGAGAGCAGTTATCTTCTTTTTTTTTTTGTTTGTATCCCTAGGAACAATGCAAAGGAAGGAAAGGATAAAAGATCCTTAAATTTGGTGACAATTGATACATTAATTTTTCAAGCATCAGGCCTCACCTATTTAATAATAGCCAAGTTGCTTTCCTTTTATCAGGTTTGCCTGCTGATAAATTTAAACCTCTTACTCACCGATCCCCTTTTCTTTAAGGATTCTGTTTACTGGCTGTAACTGAAGAGCAGGACCAGCTTTAATCCAGCTGAACCAATTGCTTCCAATTGCATCCCCCTCCAAGCACCAGGGTAAATCTATTCTTGTCGTGTCAAAATACACAACAACATATTACAACATGCACCTAACACCACATTGCTTATTTTACAGAGAACAGCTATTTTTTTAATTTTCCTCTGAATTCTTAATAAGCCAGCAGTATTTCTTTTCTTTGTACTTTCTTCATTTACTTTGTCTAGCATTATTAGGAGATCATGATGGTTTTCAGCAAAAAGGACGATATTGTCAGCTGTCACAGGCAGTTTACCCACTTAAGAGTTATGTATAGATTAGAGTGTAGATTCATTTTCCTGAAATTTCATGTGCACATTTTGATTGCTTTCATTCTACCATAGAGATATAAAGTTTATCATAGACTTAATACATATATATATTTAATACATATATATATATATATATATATATATATATATATATATAAGATTCTACAGACCTTGGCTGTGAACCTGGGGCTGTGCAAAAAATTAGGCTCTGCTTGCTCCTACAGCTGACCCTACTCAAAAAGCAAACTTTCAAATTTTCAAATGGATTATTTCATGATTTTATCCCTGTTAAATTAAAAAGATTGCTATGAATCTTTGGTGAAAAAAATCTAGCACCATTTTCCTCTCATTTTCCAAAACACATTTTTTTGCAAATGCATTGACACATCTCAATAAAGCACTTTTCGGTTAATCGGTCTGTCAGTCTCTAATACGTTAAAGAACAAAAAGATGAAGAAAGAGGGTGATGTGATTTATTTACCAGCTGTTATGATGTCAAAAGAAAATGTGTGATGTCATTAGGAGACTATTTATATAATCAATACTTGAAATTAAAAAAATAGATGATCAATCAAGCATTCATTTAGGATCCATTTTTAGATGCCTTCCAGACGGTCGGTGCTGATTATACTTGATTCAGACCTACAGGTGAACCAACCCCTTCTTTCTCTCTCTCCTCTTCTTCCACCTCCTCCCCCTCCTGCTACCACTACTACTATTACAACTCGAAATGTTAAAAATCAATTTTTCTCAGTTGTATCATATTGGATTGATATGAAACTTGCTTCAGACAACCTGGTGGATCATCCTCATCTTTACTATTCCTCCTCCTCCTACTACTACTGCCACAACAAGCAATGTTGAGTATCAATTTTCTCAGCCTATCATGTTGGATTGATATGAAACTTGGTCCAGGTCTTTGGGGTGAAGCATCCTCATCTTCCTCTTCTTCCTCCTCCTCTTCCTACTACTGCTACCACATCATGCTAAATATCAATTTTCTCAGCTGTACATGTGGGATTGATATGAAACTTAGTCCAGACCTTCAAGTGGAGCGTCGTCATCTTTCTCTTCCTCCTCCAGCTACTACTACAAAAACTAGTAATGCTACTACTACTACCACTTCATTTAGAATCTCTTTGAAATATCGACGTAAGGATGGTAGATGTATCATCGAACTTATGGTTCTTGTTTCGTCATTTTACACTTTTTAATTGCTCATGAAGAGTGTATCAACTCAGTGTGTTGTAACCTGAAGCAGCAATCATAAAATGGGATAAAAATAATGTTAAAATAATAGTAATAATGAAGAATGTATAGAGCCAGAGCTTTATGATGAATAACAACAAAAATAAGATTGAATAAAACTACTAATAAAATCAAAGCCCGTATAATAATCACTGATGTGTTTTTATTTATTTGTTTATTTATTTACTTATTTATTTGCTTTCTGTTATGCTGAAAGGAACTGATACATAAAATTAAGGGGAACTGCTGCGATATGAACTCCGACGTGGATCTTAGCAGCCTGATGACTTACCAATAACCCAATGGGTCACTGATAATACGTGTGAAAATTTTAAGCATTAAGTTTATCTGTCAGATTTCATACAGAAGAGGAAAAGAACCAATACATCAAAGCAGAATTTTTTAAAAAAGAAAGAAAAAAAAACCTGTTATCACTTCTAACGATATGGATGCATTAGTCTGTGTTATAATTTTCAACGTGTCTGTCCCTTTGTCTGTCTATCATAATCTAATCTGTTGTAAGAAATAAGCCTGTCTATTACACCATCTAGGGTAGATCATTCTAGCAAAGGGGGACAACTCTTTTTTTTCTGTCAATGGAAAAATTTTCAACATAAGTCCCCCACCCCCAAGCCCCCATTCCCTATTAAATTTTTGTGATATCTTAAAATAATTTACAGTGTTCCTTCATGATGGAAGAAAACGATTTTGATACTAGATATTTTTCCCATTCAGGATTATAACCCAAACGTACTTCAAGCAATGTAATGACAATATTGTCAAGGCCAACCAGTGTACATCTAATCTTTTTAGTTGTTTCAAGTTTAATATAAAATGAATGCAAGAATTTTAGTTCACAATAGTTCATCTTAACCTTGTTAATTTTTAACTTCTTTTCCTGCAGAATAATAAAAATACTTCTCAAGTGAAAATGAATTCCCGGATTTGCCCCAAAATTTAATTACTTCTTCTGTAGTCTATTGTCCATGCTTGCACAAAATTTCATTAGAATTTATTGTGAAGGCCAATCAGTGTTCATCTAATCTTTTTGGTTGTTTCATGTTTAGTACAAAATGAATGCAAGAATTTGAATTAACAATATCTTAACTAAACCTTGTTCATTTTTAACATTTATTCCTGTAGATTATTAAAAATACCTCTCAAGTGAAAACAAAGTCCTTGATCTGCCTCAAAATTTGATCACTTTTACTGTAGTCTATTGTCTATGTGCCCGTGAAATTTCATAAAAATTTACAGTGAACTTTTGGAGTAGACAAATAGATAGCCATACATGAGTGAATACACATACCTCATGCAACTTTGTTGGCAGAGGTAAATGCCTAATCATGTAGGCATCAAGTTTTTTTCTTGGGAGTCCAAAGAGAAAATATCTTATTCCAAGTATGCCATTACTATGCAAAACTTATTGGACTGCTATTCTTATTGCTCTTATATTATGCCCATGATTTGCACGGAAGAAAGGTTCCTTCAGCACTATGGGAGGGGTAAATACCTGCTTACAGTTAACGATGACAGATGAACATTCATCTGGACTGTGCATGATGAGTTTTCCTTACTAAAAAAGGTTCCTGAGAAAAAACATGACCCCATTCCAAAAGTGATTGATAGATTTTGGACTAAGTCCAATACGTTTGTCTTTTTGTATTCCATAGTAGCTCTTCTAAAGTGCAGAAAACAGAAAACCAAAGTATGAAAACATGTTTTTTTCTTCTGCATCTCACATGACTAATCTCTCCTGAACAACCAGTCACGATTGCTATGTTTGGGACATTATTCTGACAGGTCTAGTTAGTTACTCAATTGTGTCTGACACAAGCTAAGTGATTGGACCCCCCCCCCCCCGACTAAAAACCTATTAAGGGGGAAATTTAGCAAAAACAACGGAAACACGTTTTTCTTCTAGACACATTAAGGAGTAAATGTTTAAATTTTCAGCTCTCTAGCTTCATTAATGTGGCTGATACACATGATATATATATACATAGCCAGCCAGAAAAACTTGAAAACTGAAGAAACCTGTGTTGACAGTTTCTAATAATATCTTTTTTATTCTGTGGAATTGTAATTGTGGGTTGTTTTTGTTTTTTACCTCTGCCAACAAAGTTTGAGGATGTATATGCATTTGCTCATCTCTGCCTGTCTATTTATTTTCACAAATCTCAATTCTAAACCTTTAAAAACTTCATCAAAAAGAAAGACTTCATACAAATAAATTCCAATGAAAGATGTTGGTTGCAAAAAAAATACCTAAAAAAAAAAACAATTAGAAAAGAAATCATGGAAACCACTCACTTGATGATAATTTCATTTTTTTACTGGATACTTTTTAAAAAAAAAACAGAATTTAACCTTTATTAGAAGACTCTTGTCACTTGTTCGTTGAGCATGACCGAGAGCAGATCCACAACTGAAATATTTCCTTCTTGGAAAGATCAAGTATGACTGCCCTCATTCTGCATTCTGGTCTGTGCATGTCTCGCGGAAATTGATAATCAAGTTTTGTTAAAAGAGAATGGACAAACAGGTCTACTTAGACAATTAAAGTCCACTCAGATAGTGTAAAGGTTAGCGTGTCTTACCTTACACACAGAAAGTCCTGGGTTCGATTCCGGTATGAGCAAAGAAGGTAGAAAACTCTTTATCAGGATAAATTCCCTTGTGCACTCAGCAGCTAATTGAGTACACTCTAAGCTGTATGATTAGGGTGGAGGTATCCCTTCTGTGGACGTGCATCCTGCCAAGGAGTTGGTCATAAAAACTTGTTGGTATCAAGTCCTGGTCTTGACCAGACTTTAGACTTGAAAGGATCACTAATCAGGACTTTGTCACTGGGTGTCATACTCCAATGGCAGTTGTCTCTTAGAAAATATGATGCTTTACCTCAGTCACTCAATGGAAATTATGTGACTGTCTTTTGGTTGCATGTGTGTTTGGAGTGATCAATTAAAAAATTGGAAAAGGATTGATCAATGAATAAGTTACTTCCCTCACCTTTTTGTTGGCCAGCAACCATTACAAAAGTCTGAATTTAAAAAAAAACAAGCGTGAATGATGCAGGACACTAATTAGGTGACCAATTTAGCATACATTTACATTGTAAATTGATCACCCATTAAAAACTTATTTTGGGGAGGAATTGGAAAAATGGTGAGTCAATGGATAAGTTACTTTTCTTGTCTTTTGTTGGACAATGATCACTAAAAAAGTCTGAATTTTCAAAAAACAAGCATGGATGCTGCTGGACATGAATTTGGTGACCAATTCAGCGTACAATTCCTCACTAAAAACTTATTTTAGGGAAGAAATGTAAAAAAAAACAAGGAAACTTTTTTTTCGACTCTAGGTGAAGTAAAAGTTTAAATTGTCTGCCCTCAAACTCTATATGCGAGAAACATATATAGATAGATAAGAAGCCAGCCAGCCAGCCAGCCGGACTCCCTTAAAAACTGAAGAAACCTACATTGACAGTTTTGGATGATGGGTTTCTAATGTAATTGATTAATCATGCGCTACTTAATTTCGAAGATCAATCTTTGATGATTGATAGATAAGTTGAGCTTTTTTCTGCTGGAGAATGATCAGTGATTGGCTAATTGCAGGTCAAGGCTTTGTGGAACTATTCATCACAAATAACACTGAGGTAAGAATGAACAGCACTTCAGAATGCTCAATTTTACCCAGATGTACAATGTTAAGATTGTTATCTCAATTTTCTTACATTGTAATACACTTCAAAAAGATTTTAAAATGAATTCTGCTTTTTTGCAACTGTCTCAAATATAATGGCTGCCATTTAAAGAAAAGAAAATCTATATCCACAAAAATATATGGTGTATATCTATACTAATATTTCAGCTCTTTGCTTGTTCATGCCTCTTTCCTGCTAAAACTACATGGCCTAATATTTGGCATGGGGATTCAAAATGAATTGATTTCTCACTTATGTTAACCTTAGAGGTTATTTGAGATCACCTGAGGTCATTCTATAGCCAATCTGGTTCTTGTTAGCAACAGGTATGCTCTGTTCAGCACAGGTACTCAGATGAGAATTTGGAACCAGATAATCTGTATTATGAGAAAAAAATCTCATTAGAATCTTCAGTAGGAGTGTAATAACTTGATAGATTTTTTACAAATACAGGTCTGATTAGTCACTCAATGGAAACCATCAACCTTCAACAAACTTTTATTGAAATTCACTGAGGACTTATGAAGCTATTGGGTCGACGGACATGAACTTTTGGTAATATTATGTGGTGTGGACATATAACTAGGATGTAGGAGATATAATTTTGTATGGATCCACCCCGAAATTTAAAAATCTTATCAGTTCCTCTATCCACCCTTCCACAGAATATCATTGAAATAAAATGTATAAATACAGATAAAAATGTAAATAATGTAATGAATGAATAAATAATCTTATTACAATTCACCAGATGTCTGTCTACCTAACTGAAAATTGGTGCTTAGATACTAGATATAAATCTAGATAATTATAAATTAAATCTACATGATTCTGGATGATTTTATGAAATTTTGGGGTTGTTTTTTTTTTCACAGACTGAAAATATTTTGGTGCAAGATAATTGGGGGGGGGGGCATTGGGACATCTTGCTAAGTGAGACTTTCTCATTAGAATCCTTCACAATGAGAGGCACTACTGTATAAAGAATTCACTTTGCTACTCTTAGCATAAAGATGGAATAAATTTCATGGAACAGTAAGAAAATAAATGACAGAAAAATAGCTGAAACAAAAAATGTTTGATGCTTAAGTGTTAGGGAGTGCCAATTCACATGAAAGTCTGTTATTGCTGTTAAAATAATAATTATCTAACTAGAAAAGTACAGGATATACAAGTGGATGCGAATGTATCATCCGGTGGGTCTACAGTTCTGATTGGATAATTCTTCAAAAAAGAGGTCATATACAGTCAACAAAAATCAGTAAGTTTTTGGCTTCCATGTATATGTATGTGCATGTGAAAGGAAGAGAGCTAAAAGTCAACAATTATATGAATGTCATCATATTGTTATGAGAATCATCTTGTTCCGATAGCAGCTGTTTTCAATTCATGAAAAAAGAATGTCATTTTTGTTGCTCAAAGAACTTCTACTACTGACAACATCTACTACGCAGACACAAAATATGAAATATAAACATCCAACAACAAGGACACAATATCAATTAATCCATCATTAATTGGCAGTTCACTGAGTAACCAAGTAAGTCAACCATAACAAAAGTTCGAACATAACATCTGGCAATGAGGGCACAACACCAGTTCATCTGTTATTAACCGTTGAAATAGTAAAGCTGCTAGGACGAGTCCGAACTTAACAAAAAGTCAAAATAAAAAAAAAGCAGAAGACTGCTTTAACAAATGTAAATTTTCAGGCTGTATCCCACATCAGAAATATGATAGAAAGAGACAGTATAGCTGTGCAGTGGGTGTTGGAAAACAAAATTACTATGAATTACCTCCTGACTTTTTTCTTTTGTATCTAAACATTACAATTAGGTATGATTTATTTTTGTACTGTGTATCATTTGAAAAAACCTCAATTTCAAAGTACCTCCTTCGCTACTGTTGTTTTAAAAATATGCTTATCTAGATTTAGTTCCTGTGGCAGCATTTTCTAGGCAATCACCAGTGTCAGAAGCCAACTAAGTGGGTTGTCCTTACATTGTATTGGTTATAGATATTTACAGTTGAGTTAATTTTATCACAGTATACAGCCCAACACAATCCTGACATATAGGTACAAATATACAAAAACAGTTGTGACGTGTCCAGTCCCATGTAGCTTGTGTTCTGGGAAGTGATTCAACATTCTAGGACTAGGGGAAACCTGACAAAGCCTGGAGGATACACGGTTGAAACGTTGTGGACGAGTGAAGATATAGACAAGGAAAAATAGTACGACCATATCATACACAATTATCAATAGACCCTGTTTGACAAAGTTCAGACAAGAAGAGTGTGAGAATTTTTGTGTTTTTCTTGATGACTGAATGGCAACACAATGGAATGTCCCAAACCGAAGTGGAAGATGTTACTACACATCAGTTTCTAAGGTAAAAAAAATTATTTTTTCAATGTTATTCAAATCATCCTTAATTGTGAAGGTTCATTTTAGCTTACAAAGTTGAAAAAAAAAAGGGGAAATCTTTTTTTGTGTGTGGGGGAGGGTTATTTTTTTTTGTGCTTTTGATCCTAGAATCTTCCAGGAATTTGTTTGTTTTTAGGAAAAGAATATGGCGGGTATTAAGGGGGTTCTATTTACAGTGTAACTGTAATGGTAAACTTGACTGTTACTTTCAGTCTATTGTATGGAAGTAAGACTTCAAATTTTCTTTGATTTTATTCTTGACTGAAGTTTTTAAAAAACTTGATGCTGTTGATAGCTAAATTTTGATCAAAGAATAAATAAAAATTTGCATATTCCAATTTTGTCCATTTCAGGGCATGCATTTTTTATTCTACAAAGGAAATGATTGTGATCACTTGAGGACAAGGTCTTTTAGATAACTTTGACAAGCTGATAACATTAAGCAAAGGATTTAAAAATTGGAACAATTAACATTCTATTGTTATAGATTTGCATTCATTGTTATATAAATTCATTGTTATAGATAACTTGACAACATAAAAAATTAGTATGATTAATACAAGTATCTTAATATAATTTTTGATGAAAATGTTTGGGACTGACTGATTTTGATAACAATAACCGTTTGATATTGTCTATGATAATAAACTTCTTCCTCTTTTTCTTGTTTCTTTTTGAAAAATGAATAGTTTTCAAGTATTCTCTAGTCATTGAGATGTCTGATAAACAATAAAACTAAAAATGCTGATGAACATTGCTTTTAATTTACTTCACTTATAGCCAAAATCTGATCTAGTTTGTCTGTTAGTGACTTGGTTAAAATGTTTATATAAATTCACAAACCTGAAGTTTTTTATGTTAATTATTGGTATAAAACTTTATAGTTTTTAAAGTTTTCTCTTGGTTCAAAAAATTTATAGCTTTTCATCTTAAGAAACAGAACTAGAAAAATTCCTATGTTTTGTTTACGTGTCTTGATTCTGAGGTTACATAATCAAGGAAATCTGGAGAATTACAGGACATATTTGATGAATATATCATTATCATTATCATGTTTATCCTTTGTGGTCAAAGATAATCATGGCTTTAGTTCTGAGTGGTGTGGCAACTGTGATGCACTACAGGGTCAGAAGTCATTCAGATGAGTTATAGTGATGGTGAATTATACTTGTCATCAGCCTCATTCCCTAGTTGTTCCTGTCTGCCTGGACCTAGCAGGAAGACATAGTCAAACTAAGATACAGTGGATAGCCAGGGTGCTCTGAGTGTCAGGCCATACTCTTTGTACTCCACAATGCATTAATTTGAAATCAGAAGTATATGTCTCCTAAACTGGTTACCAATCATGACTTCAGAGCCTAGTCTAACTAGTTATTTGAGAAGCGATGGATTCATACTTTCCTTGAGGACATTAGTGCGCAGTGAACACAAACTGTCCCAGCCAAAGTTTGAACTGGGCATGATGATTTCATTCTCTGTCCTGTTAATCTTTTGACCACATACCTCTCCACGAATATATGAAAAGATGTTGTATTAATACATTTCTGGAAACTCTGGACTCGGAACATTATTCCTGAAAATTAAGTACAGATACAACTTGATTTCGGAAACCAAGGAATTAATTTGAACTGTTTCAGGCAATTCAAAACATCCAAATTTGATCAGTTTTAAAGGGAAAAAAATCTTCCTTTCTTGAAAAACATGATAAATTAGTTCATATATCATAAATCAACATAAACACTATGTATAATTGGATAGAATATTATTATGTAATGAGTCAAATACAAACAGAAGCATAAATAAAGTAGTTTGAATTATATTGTTAGTATATTTGCTGATTTGCTTCTTGGTGGGTCACCTGATTGATTTATCTCTGATATTTTAACAGAGGCAAAACTAGGTATTAATATAATTATTGTTAGTATAAAGTTAAAAGAAATGGAAGGACAAGCCATATAAATACTTCTATGAGTTTTGATGAACAATGCCATGGATAAGATAACTCTACTTAGTGTATTTTTTTACTTGCATTTATATATATATATTACATTAAATGGATATTCTATTCAACACATTGTTGATTTGAAAAAGAAAAAAAATTTTAGACATGCATTAAAGACTGTATTTTCCTCATTTTTTTATGAGGAAACACCCAGCACAAGAGTTAGAATATTAAGGAATGTACTTGGCAGTGAGCAGGTTGACAATTCTCACACTCCAAATACAAAGGATTGATTTATGAGACCAAAGGACTGTCGCATGTACAAGTTGATAATCCATGCAGAAAACACCTCGTAAAACCAAGGTGGAAATTTTATTTTGAGAAAGAACAATGTATCTCCAGTCTCAAAAGAGCTCCCCATTGGGCTGTACTAGATTTAATCAGACAACCGCACGTACTATATCAACAGCAGCAATTTTCAGAGTCTAATTTCACAAATGTAATTTGGTATTGAATCAATCCTTTATCTGCTGAAGGTGGCTAGTGTAATATTTTTACATTACAAGATAAAAGCTCTTGTACATTGCAAGATGAAAGCCCTGACTCATAGATTGAACTAAGTGGCCATCAATCAAAATAAAATAGAAACTGAATTCGCCATAGAAATACAATGATAAAAATTTCCAACATCTGCTGTTGATGAATGGGTCAAGGTGGACATTTTATTTTGATAAAGAACAATGTATCTTCAGTTACAAAAGAGTTCTCCATTGGGCTGCACTGAATCAGGCAACAACACTTCTATACTAGCAGCTGAAATTTTCATAGGATAATTTCACAAATGTAATTTATTCTGCAAAGTTGGAAGGGGTATATGTATCCACTCATGTCTGTCTATTTGTCCACACAATACCTCTAGAAGTTCTCAGTGACTTTCAATCACATTTTGTGGAAAGGTGGACCATGGACTACAGATGAAGTAATTAAATTTGGGGTAGGTTCCAGGAATTTTTTTCACAGTTTCATTCATGTTTGTCCACACAATATCACCAAGAGCTTTCAATGAATTTCAATGACATTTTGTGGATCGATGAGCTATGGGCTAAGGCAGAATTGATTCAATTTTAGAGAGGATCCAGGAATTCTTACTGTTACCACCCCTGCATTGTAATCATTTGTGAACTGATTTTCATTCAGTTTTTAGTGACAACAGTGTTAGCAGAGATAAGTGTTCACTAGTTTTTTTTTTTAAATTTGGTATTGAAATTTCCTAGTTTGAAATTTATTTTGAGGAAGAACAATGTATCCAGTTATAAAAAGAGTTCCTTATTGGGCTATACTTGATTCAATAAGGCAACTACACTTATATGAGGAACAGCAGTTTTCACAGAATAATTTAGTATTGAATTATTGATAGTGCTTTCTTGCATAACACTGGACACTGGCCCAACAGGTCATTATCTGTGATCAGCATATCTGTATTGTCTTCACACCAAATAAATCGTAACTCAACTGTGAAGCGGAAACACTCACTTCATTACTTGACTGCATCTCATTATATAGTCGTTTTGTTGAGATTTAGGCCTTCCATTTTCATGTAAGAGGATGACATCCTTTCTGTTTACCGAAGCAGTTTATTTCTGGTGCATTGCACCACTGAAATGCTGAAATATTTGTGATATATATTGTGCACTGAAAAGTAAGTTGCCTGTCAAATTTTTTCAAGCAACATTATTATATGAAAGAATATGAACTATTTATCTATCCATCTTGTTCAACTCATGTCTGTTTTATCTATAATAGTCCATGAGCTGTTACTTCACAAGCAGCTATTTTGAGGTTACAACAATAGGCTTGAATGATGGCCCCTACTGATAATATAAGTGTTACATGAAGGGCAGGAAGAAAAGGGGGAGAAAAGAAAGATTGCTTAACAAGGAGGTAGGGAGGGAGAAAGAACAAGCTATCCAGTTACAGGAAGAATTCCCCATTGGGCTGTATTTGATTCACTCAGGCAACCTCACTCCCTATAGTAGGAGCAGCAATTTTCACAGAATAATTTCACAAGTCTGATGTCAAAGAGAGAGTTAGGTAGTTTAATTAGAGGGTACAGAAGAAAGGTAGTTTTGGAAAAAAGTAGGAAGGAGAGGCTGATGGCTGCCACTGATACTATAAGAATGATAGACACAGCCCTTATAATATGTATGAGAAGTCTCTTCACATCTATCTATCTCTCTAAAGGCAGATTTTTAACCACATGGAAGAAAGGTACTACATCTCACACCATTAGTATATTTCTTCACTATTAAAATCTATGATACCTATATGGTAAGAATATCTTGGTCTGTTTATATATATCGTTGGCTATTTGGATTTACCTGTCTCTTTTAGGTTATACATATCTGTCTATAGGCAAATAGATATACCATGTCGCTATCACAGATTCTACAAATACATACACAGGATGATTGTTCAGCATCAATATTCTTATTTGGGAAGGTCCACCTGAATAATCAATGTTAGAAATCTTAGACCCAGCTTCCACTTGATTTCGAACTCTGGCGAGGTCACCATCATTTTAGCCACCAAGTTATTTAGGTGTTTGTTTTTAGCCCCCAAAATTGTTTACTGTTTCATGGCTTTTCTAATGACATTAATGGTATTTGGGAGAGCCTGCCATGAGGGTAAAATAATTTTACATGCGTTATACAAAGTATTTTTGTTACTCAACTTCAGTTGCCAATTTAGACATTTTATGTCAATGATTTTAGATGAAAGATCTAATACTGTAATTTCTAAAAATTTATTTTTATTAGATTTCTCAAGAACCACAGATCCAAAAAGCTTTGAGTGCTGACTAATATATCTGGTGAATGTCAACTTCACATAGCAATGGCCAGTTGTCGAGTAATCACAGTGCATACACACATAGACAAACAGAGATTTTTCATCTGTAGTTAGATAATGATCTAATTTCTGTTTGTTTTTGTATGTTAACTACCATAGCACGGCAAAAAAAGCATATCGTAGCTATTTTTTTTAGTGCAATATTGTTAAAATGCTCCAATATAGAGAATAAAGCAATTTCTAATCAAATCGCAACCGAATGATAATAGTGTGGAATTGGCTTATCTAAATAATCTATATAAAAATGATCTGATTTTTCAAGGGGGATAACTCCAGGTACATTAAATACTAATTACAGAGAAGTTTCCATTATTTATTCATTTGTTAATGATTATGATACAAATTCTGTAAGTAGGATAGAGAAAGTGACTCAAAATTGAGTTTAATGGGCGCTGAAGGTGGCCCTTGAGCAAGTTTATAAAAATTTTGTTTTTGAAAAGATTGAAAGAAATACATTTTTATGATGTCTGAAGTTTGTGAATCGAACCATGGGATGGTAATAGCATCTTTTATTAAGAACACATGTCTAGGAATTTAAGAATAAGCTACAGCTCAAGGCCTCCTAATCCACAGGGACCTAAAAAAAATCTAAATGATATACATGTTTTCAACTTCTGACTGGCGTACTGACGTAACTTTTTATCTAGAGACTTTCAAGTTTTGTATAGCTTTGGGCTTTACCAAGTCTAAATATGGCACCGCATACATTTTTCATTAAGCCAAATAAATTGATATCTTTAAGCAATATATGTATATATATTAACTAGAAGGCATGCAGAGAGTGCATGTTATTGCCAGGGGAAATAATTTTACATGGATCTACCCTAAAATTCAATCGCTCCTTTTGTAGCCTATTGTGCAATCTTCTAAAATTTCATTGAAATTTATGGAGATATTTTGGTGATATTGTGTGGATAGTAATGACTATATACATGAATGTACAAAAAAAAAAAAAAAACGGGAAAAGATCTGTCAATTGGAAAATAATTCCTGGATCCACCTCAAAATTCATACACCTCTTCAGTGCTCTATTTTCCATCCTTCTACAAAATTTATTTGGGATTTATTGAGTACTTTCGGGGGAAATGGAAAGACAGAAAGATGCAACTGAATACATATACCACACAAGATTCATTGGTAGGGGTAATAACGCTAAAACTGAATATGACAGATTACCCCCCCACCACCACCATCCAAGATATTTGATTTTTCCAAATTAGAATCTATCGACCAAAACTATACCCAAAACTTCTAGAAAAACTGTCAACATAGATTTTTAGTTCTCTATTGGTCTTTGAAGCTTTGAACATTCACTCGTTATTATGTCTAGGAGAAACATTTTTTTTTGTTTTTTGAAAATTCCCAACTAATTAGGCTTTTAGTTGAGGAGGGGTCAATTAACAACGTAAGTTCATGCTAAACTGGTCCCTCTTTTTGCATCAGGCATCATTCACTCTTATTTTTTTGAAAATTCAAATTTTCTTAGTGTGTAACAAAAGGTGAAAGAAGTAATTTATCCATTATTCACTTCTTTTTCCATTTTTCTGATTGATAACCTCCAACATGGCATGCTGCCAAAAGACGTTGGCCACATAATGATTTCTATTGAGTGACTAACCAGGAAATTTTTTTCAATTTTTTTTTTTCCATAGTTTCTGTTCCCATATCAATATTCCAGTTGACTTACTATTCTGCCGTATTTAAATCGTTTGTGCGGGTGGACCCATATAATCAACTCTTGTACATATATATCAAATAGATGAATTCATTGGGGAACAGTTTTAATTTAATCCAAATGTACATAAAAATCGATCCTTCCACCCCACCCCCAAATGATAATTTTAAATCAGGGTTTAGTCAAGCTTATAGATATATCAAGATGTTATGGTGATTGTGGCATAAGAGTGTTAAGAATAAATGTCATTTTGTAGCGAAAGGAATACTGAGCATTGGTTGGGTCAGTAAATGAGACTAATTAATTTGAAATGTCAGGGTAGACTTTCACTGTTCCATCAGCATTTGGCCTTGTGCCACATCTTGTCTAATTTTCCACAAACAAATATTGAATCAATCAATCACCCATTTGACCATTTTTTAAGTACTGAATACTCCAATGTTTTTCGCAACATCATGATGTTAATGAATTGGAAACTAGCTTCCTTGATTTCCAGTTCTAATAGAGAATTTCATAGCATCCTTTGTTTTTTCATTTGATTCATTCATCAATAAAGATAGAATTTGACTTTTGTATATGCTGCGCTATAAGACAAATGCAAGTATTCGTATTTCCACTCGGTTTCCAGATTGTCTTTTTTCCACCATCATATTGGATACCCAACATCCTTTTACACATGTATGTCTGTGTCATATGTATAGGCCACACCAATGGAGCTAGAGGGCAGGAAATTTAAATGTTTACCCCTTATTATGACATGAAAAAACTTCTTTTCCTGTTATATTTTTTTTCAAATTTCTCCCCAAATAAGTTTTAAGGATGGGGGTTCAATATACAATGTAATTTTATGTTGAATTGATCACTTAGTTTGTGTCTGGTAGCATTTACACTTGATTTTTGTTTTTTCTAAATTTGGACTTTTTAATGATTTAACAAAAGGGGAAAGAAGTTACTCATTCATTGATCACTCCTTTTTTTCTAATTTTTCAATTGATCACCCTCAACATAGCATGCTGCCAAAAGATGTTGGTCACATGACGGTTTCTATGTAGTGACTGACTAGACGTATCTGCACAGTTTTTTAAAAAATTAGCTATCTGTCCTATATTCTGGCTTATACAATATTTGGATACAGCAATATATGTTCTCAAGATTAAGTGTGTATTTTTCAGTTTTTTTGTTGTTTTTAAAAAATATTTCTATCAGATGAAGTATCATCTTACGTGTTACATACCATTAGTACCAAAATGTATGCAAATGGCCGCTGATTGGAAATAAAGAGTGTTATTTGGACTTCTGTTTCCAGTGGAGTCTCGTTGGCTCAATTGGTAAAGCAGGCTGGGCTAAACGATGCTTCCCCTTGGGAATGTAGATTCAAACCGATTTGCACTGTTTGCTCACTGCTGGAGGGTAATCGACCTGAGCAAAAAGTAGTGATAGAAAGAAACTAACAAAATTAGGATTAAGGTACAAAGTAGTTGTAATAATCTGAAATAATCAAGTATGTATGTTTAATTTTTTTTAGATGTTAGACTTCATAATCAGTCAAGTTCAACCAAACAATGAGCTTATTGATAGGATCAAACTTGAGATTCAAAAGAAACTGATGATGACCAGGCAGCACAGACCATCTGAACTTCGGCATCCTTTAAAGTATAGTATTATCTTATATTCCTAAAAAATCTGCCTTAATTTCAAGGAATTTTCTCATTTTCACTGTTTTTAATATTTAATTTATTCAGTTTCCCATTATCCATTTGTATTTGGAAAGCACCACTGTCTCAGACACAGGTGACTGCCCATTTTGCTGGTACCTAGGACCAGGTTGCCTTGTGATGTGGTGTAAAATTTCCATCAAAATCATGAGTTATTTCATTTTGTTGTTCTGAAAGTAATATTGCATTTTCTAATCATCAGAGCTGGTGATGAATTGGAGAATATGAAGGATGAAATAAAACTTCCCAACCTAATTTCATTTTCTCCCGAGTTTGTTTTGTTGTGTCAGGCCTTTTATTACCATGATAGTGGAAAACATCATCTGCATTCACCAAAGCTGTGCATTTCTGGTGTATTGCACCACTGAAATGCCTAACTTATTGACGATAAAGGTACAGTGAGTGCAAAAAGTATCCAATACGTTTCAAAAGGTTTATTTTTACCTGCTCATACGCTCCCCAAATTGAAAGAATTTGGACCAAAGATTTCAGCTTCCTGTGCATAACATTTCAAAGCTCAATCTTATTTTTATATTTTTTGAAGTTTGTATTTTTTAATCTTTGGTCCAATTTCTGTCAACTAGACTGAATACCAACTTCAATGGGTGGGATAAATTGCTATCCAAAAAAGGAATTTGTAAAACAGAAACATAGATAGATGAAAATCAGATAGTGTTTGATTTAATTTGTTTTTAAAGTTGATATAATACCACTCTTCCTTTATACCGTTAGGAAAAAAGGGGGGCTAAATTTGAAAAAGAAAGGGATGAATGTAAAAACAAGAGTTTGGCTAATGTAAAAAAAGGGGGTTGGAGTAATGGAAAAAAGGGGCTTATGCGAAAACGTACTTAATATCAAAAAGAGGGGTCTTAGAGTGGCTAAAAAAGGTAGGGCCAGTCTCTGGAAAGACAAGGTGGAGCTAATGTAAAAAAAAAGAAATGGTAATGGTTTAAAAGGAGAGGTATAATGTTAAAATAGAGAGAGCTTAATGTTAAGAAAAAAGGACTAATATTAAAAAGGGGGACAGATAGCAAAAAAAGGGCATTCAAGGTGATTAATGTTAAGAAAAGTTGGGCTATTATCAAAAAAATGGGTGCCTATGTTGAAAAAAATGTCTCTAATGTTCAAAAGGTAGGTAGGTTAATGAAAAAAGGGAGAGAAGTTCCTCCTCAATTTTGACCAATGAAAGAGAAAAAGTTCACCTTTCAATTTTGACCCCCTCTAAGAGCAAAATAAAAGAAACGTCTCAATTTTGACTACTAAAACAGAAGAAAAAATGTTTTGACCACTTAAAATGAAAAAAAAAATTCCGTCTCAATTTTTACCCTTAAAGTAGAAGAAAGTTCCCTCTCAATCTCAACCTATCAAGTAAAGAAAGTTTCCCCTTCCATTTCAACCCCTAAAAATGATATCACCCCCCCCCCTTCCAATTTCAACCCCTGAAAGTGGAAAAGAAATTTCTTTTTATAAAAAGTTGGAGAGGAACAGCCAAAGTGAAACTATGTATGTTATTGCTTAATTCTGTTGAAAATCACAAGAGAAGAGAAATATTTCATTTCATGTCACCATAGATCATTTTCGCTTCATGAAACAAATTACAGATGGATTGAAAGCATACACTTGGCTAAAATTACAAAATATTTATCAATTTGATATTTGATTTCAATTATTTGATGTTTAACTATTTCTTATTAAACCATGGAATTCCCACAGCTGGTTTTAATAAAAAACAATAAGATTAAGAAAACTTCAGAGAAATATCTCAGAACTCAAACTAAAAAATATGGCTGTGATTTAATTATCATTTCAGTTTTAATTCTTTGAAGAAATTCTAGTCTAAACATTTTGCTTCTTGTCACTTATTAGCTGAATTTAAGGATTTATCATAGTATTCAATGCTGAACTACAAACTTAGCTTGCTATGCCCTTTCTTCCTCTGCACAGCGTTTATATGAGAACCGTCCTTTCATAACCACTATTTTACTGTCACTGCCCCATTTCCAGGATTTAATTGAAACAACAGGAACTTTATGCTCCAAGGATTTCTTCTCTACTGATGTTTCTTCAATTTTGGCTCTTCTTTATTTATAGGTGCTGATCAGAGTATGAAATGTAGACTTATTTTCTTCTTGATTTTTAATTTCTTACATAAAGACAGTGACAAAACTTGCTCAAAGCAAATTTCAGATAAAAAAAACTGCCAAAATAGGTGATCAATCATTTAACTTCTTTTTTTTCTACTGCCAGAAATATTGAATTTATTGGTATAGAAAATGACTATAGCTAAGCAGGAGAGTAGTGAAGTAGCATTAAAGTCAGTGGGTGTCAATAAGAAAAGCTGAAACCTTGCCTCTGTATACTGGATTCAAATGTAGTTGACATTAACATAGAAACATGTTCTTTGTTTCATTATTATTTCTGTCTACCACCCTTGTCACTTTTTATATTGTCATTAGAATGGATGAAACTTTTGATGTATATTTTAATAAATTCTACCCATGACATCATAAGAAGGTGCAAAGTAGCACAATGGTTACCCGCACAAAAAACAGAATCAGAAGGCCAAGTTCGAGTTTCCTCCCAGCTATTGGTAAATAGAGGAACAGATGGGGCCATCTAGCCTTCTAAGGTAGTCTATCAAAGATGAGGTTATTCTGACAGAAAAAAACCCATAACTTGGCAGGTTTTGGCATGGACCTATCTAATCCAAAACCTACTTGTTACTGTCAGAGAATGGTACACAGAATTTGAAAAGAGGTTAACATTCCAAGAAAAGGAGACAGTCTAGTAAATCTTCTGATGATAATTCTAGCTATTATCATTAATCGGTTGGATCATTCATGCTTAGTAGTTTTGGCTTCATGCTCCACAAGGAATCTACAGAAATAAACAAAAAGACATGGTATTATGGGTTACTTTCATCATCATCAGGATGAGTCCATTGTTTGACATAGGCTCCTCCACTAGTTTTCCTGCTCCTTCTGAACTTGTTTGAATCATCTCGCCATCTTATTTTCTGCCAACTACAATTTTGCTTATGATCTCAGGGGACCCACTTTGGAATATCTCTGACCTCTGCTTTCTAACATTATATGCTTAGCTCTGGTCTGTTAGCACCATTTGATATTTCTAATAGTTTTTATGATATCTCTGACCCCAGATTCTTTTCTCATATGAAAAGCTGTATTGCGATCATTCCATGTGATGTTTAGCATGTTCTTCTCCTTTGCACATCATAAATAGTTAGTTTGAGAGCCAATCTTTTGGTTAAGTACCATTGCATGTGATATAAGTAATAATGCAAATGTTTTCACATGGTAAAAATGTCAGAGAATGGTAGACAGAAATTGAAAAGAGGTTAACAATCCAAGAAAAGGAGACTTACTAGTAAATTCTTAGATAATAATTATAGCTATTATCATTACCGGTTGGGTCATTTATGCCTTGCAATCTACTGTCTGGTATTTAGAACTGGCACAGCTGGGTGAAAGCCCAACATCTTATTAACGGGAGTGTAGTCACAATCAAGAGATGCCAGACAGTATGTCTTGATTGCAAGAAGTAGAGGAGGGTTGGGGTATTTTCTGATGTCTGGTGTTTTCACCAGTGGCATTCTTTATGTGGTATATCATTTTATTGAATTATGCTTGAGAGCACAAGTTCTCAAACTTTATTGTATGCTGGCATGCCAAGAAATATATTTGACTGAAGTGACACATCAAATCTTTAATCAATTAAAATATGAATCTACATTGGTGCATATTAGGCTATAATTGGGGTATATATATATATAGATATAGATATAGATGGATAGATAGAGATTGATAGATATATATAGATATGTATGTGTGTGTGCATATCTCTATAGATATATGTGTGTATGTATGTATATAAATATATGTATATGAATTATAGATTGTGTTATATTATATAGAAACTTATCAGAAATGATTTTTCGTCATTACACAGTAAATATATCATTCAATTTAGACAACGTAAATAGAATAAACAATTTTAAAAAATAGGGCTGCTGCAGGAATTGAACTTGCCATCGATAGGTAGCTGATTCCAGCCAACCCTCATAAATACATACTGTCGCATTGCGAGAAACAAAAAAGACCAAGAATAAACAAGATGAGAATTTGGGTTGAAAGCAGTTATTTGACCTTTATATTACTAGCGGACTGTTAAGCACAATGGTAAGTGCATTGCTACATTGAAGTGGCTACCTTATCAGTGGTAGGTTCAATTCTTGCTCCAGACCCATTTTCTTTAATTGGTTATTCTATTTACGTTATCTAAATTGGAAGATGTTTTAACCGAGTAACAACGGGAAAAATCATTTCAGATAAGTTTTTATATAATATTACGCAATTTCTAATTTATTCCGTTGGACCAAAAATTTCCATTTCCTGAATGCATATATATATATATATATATATATATATATATATATATATATATACTTATATGAATTATAAATTACGTTATATTATATAGAAATTTATCTGAGATGATCTTCCTGTGTTACATGGTTAATATATCATATGTGCCAGACAACGTAAATAGAATAAACAATTAAAGAAAATGAGGCGGCTGCAGGAATCCTAATACATAACTGTCGCGTTGAAAGAGGAGAATAGACTGAGAATAAATGAGATGAGAATTTAGCCATCATTTGCACCTTTGCATTTCCAATGGCTGTTTAGCTCAATAGTAAGAGCATCACTTTGTTGAAGTGGCTACCCTATCAGTGGCAGCTTCAATTCCTGCAGTTACTCTCATTTATACAGATACAAACGCCTCCTCTCCCACTCGTACTAAACAACCAGACACAGAAATATTCACATTCTCTTCTTCAGCATCAAACATATAAACAGCATAATTTTCCTCAGTGAGCCCCCACAAATATTTTTTCTCTGCAAAAGATGGCTGGCCCTCGTCGAAATGCATCAAAACACACTCACAGAATAATAAAGAGAATTTGAGATATAACAACTATCTCTTGAGTTTTTCTCTTCACCTCCCAATTGTCATTTTCATCCATGATAGTGCAAATAGATGAACAATTAAAGAAATAGGCTACTGTAGGAATTGAACCCACATCTGGAGGCTATCTGGATAAGCAAAATGAGATTGGGTTTGTAGCAGTTATTTGAACTTCCGATTTACGGGTTTGCTGCTTCGCTCAGTCTATAAAGAGCTGCATTATATTATTATGGCCTGTACATGATTTTATATATATATATATATATATATATATATATATATATATATATATATATATATATATATGTATGTATGTATACATATATATGTAGAGAACAATAATGATATATGTATATAATATATATTATTTATATGATTCCTTTGAAAAAAAAACAACGTATGAACATTTATAGGTATTTGCAAGTTAATATGGATGTAAATATGTGTAATGCATGTAAGTAGATGTACCCATGTGTGTGTGGATGAATATGTATTATATGTGCGTGCCAATATATGAATAGGGATAGACATATTGTATACAAATATCTTACTTTTCATTGATAGAGGCAGGCAATGAACATGCATGGTTATGTGAGGTTAATGGGGCTCTGGTGAAGCTCCAATGGGTCTAGCAAGTCCAAAGTAGATTGTCATAAATTTCTCAAGTGAAATAAAGACAATTAAGAGGGACAAATGAAATAACAAGATCACCTTCTTCAGTCTTTTCACACCCTAAGAAAAAGTTTGATATTTAAAAAACAGAAGATGTTATTATAAAACAGGTCTAGTTCATCACTTAATAGAAACCATTACGAAACCAACATCTTTTGGCTGCATGCTGTGTTGGGGGTAATCAACTAAAAAAAATGGAAAAGTGGTTGATCAATGAATAAGTTACTCTCTCGCCTTTTGTTAGGCAGTGATCACTGAAAAAGTCTGAATTAAAAAAAAACTAAGTCAACACAAACTGAGCTGACGTTGCAAACTGAACAACTTCTAAAATCTAAGATTTTTTTTCCAGGCCTCATAAGGAGTAAATGTTCAAATTGTCAGCCCTCTGACTCCATAGCATGCTTACATACATACATACATACATACATACATAGCCTGCCAGACCAACTTGAAAACTGAAAGAAACCTATGTTGACCATTTTAGGGACAGTTTTGGTTGACGGTTTCTGATATTGGTGAAACAATGGTAACAAAGAGGGAGAATATGATTTTCAAATTCAATTTAAAATCCCAATTGCCAAAATCCTGCAAATCATTTTAATTGGCCAGTTTTTCCTAAAAGAAAAGGTCAGCTTAATATTAGTCATTTGCGTTCGATTACTGCTAACTGGAAGAAGAGCATTCCAATAAAATCTTTTGTAAGCTGGAATGACAATAAGAGAAAATTCAAATGAAGTGATACAACCATTTAGTTCTGATTTGTTTAAGTGCTCTTTTTCGAAAATTTGCTGTAACAAATTTATCAATGTTGAATTCCTTAAGTAAATAATGAATTTGTAGAATAATGAGAATAATCCTGACTTAGGAGCTCAACAGCATAGCAAATAGATATAATCTGGACATGTCATTTATACCATGTGATAATGGCCGCATAAAGTGCTGATTTGTTTAGTGTTATGTGTAGTGCTACATTCTCTACGAATGTACACAGAGTGCTTCCTGAGGTCTTACTGTACGATTAGGATATCAGAGAATATTTTGTATGTTCACAGACCACCAAAATAGCCTTCATCTATGTCTGCCTGTTTCACGCTACATGCTGCACCCTTACAAGCTCTCTCAGGCTTTCCTGATATCTGAGGACACATCTTGCCAACATATGCACAAAATAAATTGAGATAAAGCACAGATGCTCACAGACAAAGTTCGAAGCTATGGCGGTTTGCGGTCTTTAGTAAAAACAAAAGCAAAGTGGTGTAAAGTGAACTTTCTTAAGGAAGTGGATACTTGTTTGCTAGGATCTATTTGAGAATTGTAGTAAATGAATGGAATATGGGGATTGATGTTCTTATCTATCATTAGACATAATTGGAGGTTCAGCATGGAATAGTGGTTAGCAGCAGAAAAAAAAAATTGACGAACTGAGTTCAAATTGTTCAGAATCTTGCTAGTCAGATTTTGGTGGAGAATTTGTTTCTGATTGAAAGATATTTTATAATCACATGCAAAAGCACACATACACACACATGTATACCTGTCTGTCTATCTATCTATCTATATTTATATATATATATATATATATATATATATAAATATAAATATACATATACATTGTTTCTGATTGAAAGATATTTTTCCATTTTTTCCTTTCATAAATTTCTGTATTCACTCCTGTCTGTAACTATGATATCTCCAAAAGTTCTCCATGAATTCCAATGATTTTTTTCTGGAAAAGTGAAAGATTGTGTCATAAAAGGAATGATTGAATTTGGAGGTAGATTCAGGAATTTGTTTCTGCTTGAGAGAGATTTTTTTTCTTCTTATCACCTTTCTGTATTTGTTCTGGTCTATCCTCACAATATCTCGGGGAGCTTTCAATGAATTTCAATTAAATTTTGTGGAAGTTAAATTGAATTTTGGTATGAATCCATGTGCATTGACTGAGACATAACTGGATGAAATTCAAAATCGTCCATTTTGAATTTAAAATATGCCACTCTTGAAGTTCATAGAAAAAATGGCAACAATTTTTTTACTTATCTGGATGGTTTTAGATACAATTTACCCGGGTTGCCAAGATTCTGCCCCCCCCCATGATAACTTTCACTTTCCGATAGACTAATGATGCTTTTACTTCTCTTCAGAATCTCAATGGTTGTTGCCATTTCAGTTGCCGCTGCCTTAATGCTATGTAAATATCCTACTGTCACCCATGATTTCCAGACCTTTACAAACAGTAATATGAAACACAATTATTACCAATGGATTAAAATGATGCATGAAGAGGTTAAAAGATGTTGCTGTGAACAGCAACAAGATGACCATGGTACTGACATTTGGTATTAACTAAATCAAGTCTTATTTTGGCAGCCATATTCAATTTTTCAAACAAAGTGTTCTTATACAAAGAAAGTAATTGTCTAAATTGCTCAAAAATGACAGTGTGGACACTAGAATCATCATGATACATAAATCAATTTTCGAGATATTGCCAATATAGAGTTTCATGGCGACCATCTTTAAAATATTGTCAAAAAGGTGAGAAACTATCACAAAGATGATGCTATCATACTTTTTCCAGCTCTACATTGTTAGCTTTACAAAAAAAAATCATAAAAAGAATTTGCCACTAATTTGGTACCAAAATAAAGTTTGGCTCATCCACCAAAATGTTGCTAAAAACTACTTTAATACATCCAATAAACATACATTTCATATTTATTATTTTTTTTCTTTACAGAAGTATCAAATTATGCACTTCATAGAATGGCTATACCCTAATACTTAGGTTTGCGTGACTTACA
This sequence comes from Thysanoteuthis rhombus, assembly GCA_963457665.1. Lineage (NCBI taxonomy): Eukaryota > Metazoa > Mollusca > Cephalopoda > Oegopsida > Thysanoteuthidae > Thysanoteuthis > Thysanoteuthis major. Next base: position 20,477,030 of record OY735209.1, read on the forward strand.
ATATTTTGAAGTTTCGATAATGCCATAAGGAAATCTACAATGCATTCGAGTTGCAATATTTCTCATTTTCCGTCCCTAACCCTCTCGATAGTCAGAGACCATCTGGGAACGTGGAGGAGTGGGCCAGTTCGGCCAAACCACAGTGTCCATATTTTCGGGGGGGGGGGTATTCGCTGTCCCACAGCAGCAAAATATGACGCAAGGTCGAGCTTAACATGGGAAGAATAGGAAACCATCCATCCAAAAATGGCTCCAGCCAACGCGACTGGTTGAAAAGCTCATCGTAATAGCTAGACAACGTCACCTGCGAAAGCATCCACCAGGGGACCTGCTCCTTTAAGTGCAATGGAGCAGTGCTGCCCCGGGGAAACTGAGACCCCGCAGCTGTGCCGAGTAATAATGGGAGAGCCTAAGGACGAGTCCAAAGGGCTCCCCAATGCGCTTAGCAAACGCAGCCTCAGTGAAACCTCATTGGCTAACGCTTGCACTGGCGCACTCAGTCTTTGACACAATTTACAACCCAATCTCCGGCCCATTCGACGGGCAAGCGTCAGTAACTGCGCCTCGGACTCTGCCGTGGAACATATACTACACTTTGATCCCGTTGATAAGGCCAGAAAAAAGGGGGCAGGATGGTGTCCATATTTTCTGAATGGAAGACTCAAGGGATCGATGGATATACACATAGATTTTAGATTACAAAATGATATTGCTTCCTCTGCCTCGAAAAAAATCACTGTCAACGTTACCACTTTTTTGTTACAAGTCTCGCTGTGTATGTTAACCACCCTGTAACCTTACGTATCCAACCCATCTCTTCGGACAGTGAGCAGAAAAGTCGACACACGGCTGATTTGAATTGTCAATTTCAAACGGGGACAGATGTTGAAAAAAATAACGAAAGGAAAAAAACGGTGTATTTGTTTTTGCATGAGAAAAGCCGTTTCCTTACTCACTCTCACTTTCTTTCAATTTCTCCCTCTCTCTCGCTCTCTCGCCCCATCTCGTTCCAAATAAGCGTGTTGACAAGGAGTCAAGAAAGAAGAAAAATAAGGAGAGTTGGAAAATTTTACAAGATTTATATTTTTGTAATGAATTTTTTTAGGAATTTAAAAAAAGGAAAAGAGTAACTATTTCAGAGAGAGAGAGGGACAGAGATAGAGAGAGAAACAGACAGACAGAGAGAACAAGGATTTTTCTGACAATGCAGGGGTAAAGGTATGTCTTGTATAAACAAAAGAGATTATTGACAGAAATGAGGTGTCCAGGTCGAGGATTTCTGATATATAATAGGTAGTCAAAATTGGCTAGGTTAGTCACTAATTATATATAAGGAGTAAATGTTAAAACGGACATCCCTTAGCTCAGTTGGTGCAGCCTCTACGTATGATACATACATATCTTGATAGCCAGCTTGACCGATTCGATGAAAACGGGAGAAACCTATGTTGACAATTTTGGTTAACGGTTTCTAATAATTTGTATCAAGTCAAGAGCGCCAAATATTGTTCGTATGAATGAATGGATCTGATTTAACAAAAACACATTTGTGACAGTAAGTATCAGTTATAGTTATTTTATTCTATTCGATAGGATTAAGGATACATCGGATATCTTTCCAACGAAAAAAAAAAATCATCCAGACACATTTAAGTCAATTTTTGCTTCAAACGGTGACAGAACTTTTATTCAAAAATCAATTATCAGTTCGTTTTGTTAATGAAAACAGGGAATGTAAAATTAAGCGATTTACTCATTCACTCATGCAAAATGTTTACTGTTGCAAAGAAATAACACGCTGGGAAACAATCATGTACAAAAATCAATTTTCTCAAGCATCAACTAGATGGTATTAAGTGGTCAATTCTGGTTGGCTTGAACGCAACTCAACTATTTGTAGCCTGTAACGCTGTTTTGCATTGTATTCTGTTGCTACTTCCCTTGTCACGCACATCAGTGGGTTGTCATAAACACACGCACACACAGGCCAGAGATTGCTTTTTCGCCACTAATAGAACATTCGAACATTCTGATATTCATCCTTTTACTAACACTTTTCCTGCACCATGCTTTTTAAAAAAATGAATTCCATATCATTTTTGCATTTTTTCTATGAATCAAATCTTTTACATGTTGTCAATCATGCTTGTAAATAATATTTGACCGAATTGCGTCCAAATATCGAGTTTTGAAATATGAAACTTGGTGTATTTAGACACAATATGGATAACTTTTCACCAACTATCTTCCAGATTACACCAAGCAAAATAAAATTAGAAAGAAACTGAATCAAATTCATTTTGCCCGAAATCTGAGCGTTTCTTCTCAGATGTCCGCGCGTGGACAATTTTGTGTCTGTTGATCTTAGTATAACGTATACATAAAATAATATTGCTTCGAAACCATGGCTTTCCTCAATATGCATGCCATGAAAAGCATTGTCCGGAGCTAATTTCTTCATGTGCACATTCGAACATTCTGATATTCATCTCTTCTGTCAGTAATCTTTTTATGCTAGCTTCATCATTTTTGACATTGCTTTAAAATGTTACATCGTTTCTATTCTGCAACTAACATGCACGTATCTTCTTATTGATATCTCTTCCATACTTAATTGAAGATGTATATTTTTCATAATTTCTGTCATGCTTCTCTCTTTCATATATTCTACTGTCATATTTGCCTGAAGCATCAACAAAAAAAAGTATCTAAATATATACATGTTTACTATCCAAAAGACAATACCAACATTACATTATTTCTATGGGCAGATGGTCATTTAATTTTTTCTGTAAACAAATAACTCTTCATTACAATGTTGATCTCAGCCTATTCAATTTCTAAAAAGAATTGTTTGTCTGAGAAATTCATCTTCGAAACGAATCGTTAAGAACATCTCACATTCTCAACAAATTGCTGAAACATCGTTTTAAAGAAGCATCTATGTCATCATAATATATTTGTAACTACAATATACCATATACACTACATATACATGCATATATGCAAACGATACTTAAATAATATGTATTTAGCATTGATTACAAAAATGCATGAACGTTTGCAGTTTGAACGTGGGGGGGTCTGCTTTCTCCCATCTGGCCCAGGTATACTGCTGGCTCTGCACGGTCCTGAGTATCTCTGTTTCAAGTTGCTTAGATCATGGATCAATTGTAATTTTTATAATTGATTATTTTTTTACTTAAAGCAGTCCAAATGGAAACCCAAAAGATCTCAACAACTACGGACCGATAAGCCTACTCAACTGCACATACAAACTTTTCAGAAAAATCATCACCAACCGAATCACAAAAACACTTGATGAAAATCAACCACGAGAGCAAGCTGGTTTTAGCAGAAGCTACTCGACCATGGACCACTTGCACTCGTAAATCAGCTGAGAGAAAAAGCAGCAGAATACAAGCTACCACTCGCCGTAGCATTTATTGACTTCAAAAAAGCCTTCGACTCCGTGAAAATCCCTAAGGTCATGGTGGTCATCAATCTACAAGGCATAGATCCAGTACATGTCGAAGTGCTGAAACATGTACAGCCACAGCAGCACTTTTATCAGGCTACATAAAGACTCGGAGCCATTTCAGCTCCAACAAGGGGTAAGACAAGGTGATACCAGCTCAACCAAGCTCTTCACAGCCTGTCTCGAGATGATCTTCTGAAGACTAGACTAGGAGGATAGAGGAATTAAAACAGACAGAAAGTATCTGAACAACCTCAAATTTGCAGACGACATCGCCCTTTTCACAGAGAACCTACACGACCTCCAACTAATGCTAGATGACCTCAAAGAAGAGAGCAAGAAAGTCGGCCTACACATGAGCTTCAGCAAGACGAAGATTATGTGCAACAACCATGTCAGAAATGAGAACATTAAGTTCAAAATCGAGGACACAAAACTGGAGAAAGTAGACCACAACATTTACCTAGGACAACGAATCTCCATCTCAAAAGAAGAAATCAAGCAAAGAATCACCCTAGGATGGTAAGCCTTTCACAGAGCAAATTCAACCTTCAAGAACAAGAAGATACCATTAATCCTAAAAAGAACGTTATACAACCAATGCACCCTCTCAATAGTCACTTATGGAGCTGAAACATGAAACCTAACCAAAAGACAGACGCGCAAATTGAGAACCATGCAGCGTGCACATGAAAAGATTATGCTCAACCTCACGTGGAGAGACCACAAGACAGCGCAATACATCCGGGGGTAGACAGAAGTCAGGGACATCATAGAATACATTAAAAAACTCAAATGACAATGGCTGGCCTTGTTACAAAAATGGCAGACAACCGATGGACATCATGACTCACGACATGGATCCCCGAGATCTCATGCGTAATCGAGGCCAGCAGAGTATTAGATGGAGAGACGAGCTAGACAAATTCAGAAAGTACTGGCACCGCGACGCTCACAATAGAGGAGTGTGGCGAATCCCGAGGAAGGTCTATGTTCAATGACGGACGTTAAAAGACTGATAATATATATATATATATATATATATATATATATATATATATATATATATATATATATATGTATGTAAGGATTAATGGCATTAATCAAACGAAACCTGTATTGTTTGTAACAATCAGCTCTCATTTCTCCATTACTCTATTTACAGTGTAATCCCACAGTATGACACGGGAAATAGAGATGGTAGCTGTCATTCGTATTATTAATATAGGTGTATAAATATGAGTGTAATATCTTTTTTTTTCAACTCCGTCAATTAAATAAGGCATCTAAAATTAATGCATCCATGTGCAAACCTGCCAATGTTTAGAAATTCTCAATAGGGAGATTTTCTACCCATTCCCCGATGGGTGACTATGGAGAAAAATTTTTATTCAAATTCTTGAAGCTCAAAAAACAGCTATTTCGGTGTAGAGAAAATTTATCACCATAGTGTTAAACTGGGAAATGCGGGAGACTTGGTAGATCTGCATGTAGGTTGGAAAATTTTACAGGCATATTTTCTCGATGCGGGGCGCACAAATTCACTACATGTTCTTTGCTACAATTTCGGAGGTCTCCCGCAAACTGCGGGAGACTTGGTTATGTTGGCAACTTGATTGATAAGATAAATGAATTCCTACGTCACTCTTATTTGCTTGACTTTCCAGTGATAGTGATGGTTTACAATTAAACATTCTGCCCCTTAGACTGCATGAGGGTGGGGATGTTCAATTGATAAAACTTAGAGAGGGGAGGATGTTCCAATGGCCACTCGTGGATGTTAATGTGATCGGCTTTTGGGTGGATGGGGGGGGGCTTATTATCACTATATTTTGAGCTGGCACATTCTTTCACGTCAACCCTCAAAATTAATTGTGGGAATTCAGAACAAAGCAGTTTTTTAAATATACATGGCGGAATGAAAATCCTCCAACTCAGCAATAGTGTCAGTAAGAACCACTATTCGAACTACTACAAGTCAGTATTTTTCCAACTCTGCAGAAGTGGTTGTGGTCCACATGCTTTTTCACTGTCTGCGATACTCGAGTATAATTGTATTATTCACATAAGCTAGCCTTCACCTTCCCCTGTGCGAAACGAACTTGTCTTACAAAAACGAAAACCGCCACCACCACCACCACAACGTAAACAGCGGACTCAGGCATCGTTGTGTGTGGTTTTTAGGCATTTCACGTGTTTCCGTCGGACTATTTTCATCGTCCCCATCGTCCATTCTTTAACTACGCTTCGGCCGTGTACCCTTTTGCTTTCCTCGGGTGTCAAGAACTGGAAGACGTTGTTGTATGCGTTGACGCCGGCCTTATCTTTGCTGTTGGTCACTTCGAGCATTTGCAAGTCAAGGCAACTCCTTGATCAACGCAAATAAAGTGGAGCTTGTATTGATTATAACTTCATAATTAACTGAACAAGAACATGTGTGAGTTTTGGGCCAGTGGCGAACTACCGTGCTATACTGCATTACTGAAAAGTAATTGTGGGGAAGAAAATGCTGAGATGGATGAGATGGTGAGTCAGTTATTAATGGTTAACTAGAGTTATATTCATTTTAGCACAGGTGATATCTCAGTGCTTGTTTATTTGTTGTCAATTTTTTTTTCTATTTTGATTTTCAATGGAGAATTGGATCTGGTTCAATCTGGATTATTTACTACCCCTGTCCCATAACAATCGTTACATTTACAAAGACATTACATACGCTAAATGTAAATAAATATGGGACTGGGGTAGTATATTTCAGCACGTACAAGATGCATTTGGACTCATTTGCTATTTATTTGGGTTTAAATAAGATATTACTTTTGGGCGGTTGTTACCTTTACTGGACCCTTATTTGACATGAATTATGTTGTTATTTCTTTGAATACATCAAATTATTTATATCTGTAGAAATAATCAGTTATAAATATTGGGCCCGTTTTATTTGTTTTGTGCTGAAATTTGACGCGTCCCCGAAAGTCACTTTTTCAACACACCAGTGACGTCAGCTACTACGTTATCCAGAATGCTTTTTAGATCAAAACAATAACCATGTGAATTACTTATTCAGTATTTATGGGTTTTGTTCTAAAATAAAAACTGGATACGTTACTTATTTATGGATTTTGTCTTAATAAATACTAACTACCTACAGTTCAAGAAAGTTTGGTGTAAATTAATTCCTAGTTTACAACAAAACTAAACAATAGAAAAATATGTTTGAAAAATCAAGTTTGAAACAAAACGATAAGAATATAAAATATTTATGGATTTGATTCTAATAATTACATACGGTTTAAGACTTTTTCAAACCAGCATAATTTGATACTTAGTTTAGAGCAAAACAGTGAAGGAATATTTTTTTTAAATACATAAATTACTTTGATTGGAAAAAAAAAATCATCTTTCAAAATGTTATTTAATGGCTCTTGCATAGAGTTAATAGCCAGGTAACTGTAGATTTCATTACCTTTGTATTAACGCCAATTTCGAATTTTAAAAGTGACCAATAAAATTATTTAAGGGACAGATTTATGAAGCACGTGTATGATTTTTTCTTTTCAACTCATTTAATTTAAACAACGGTGAAAAAAAAATGCCAATTCTGGCCTTTTAAAATTGCCGAAATAAAATGCCCTATATCAAAATGGCTACATTATGCACCTCACTCTTTGCAAAGATAGCCCATATGTAGTTACTCGGACAAAATCCATAAATATTTTAGATTATCATTGTTTTTCAACAATGCATTTTTTTAAAAAAACAAAAACAAAACGTTTTTCATTGTTTTTAAACAAAACAAGGTATTAAATTACATTGATTTAAAATAAGAGAAAAATCTTGAATCGTGTGTTGTTATCAAATGAAAATCCACAAATAAATAGTTCATATTGTTTTGTTACTCTGTTTTGACGCTTCTGGTTTGTTTTTGAACGGAGATGTTCTGATTATTGAACGTGACGTAGTTGGTGACGACACCGGTGTTAGCAATAAGAAAAAGCATCTTTTGGAATGAGCCAAATCTCGGTTCAAAACAAATTGTTCAGCTGACATTACCGGTATCTTCGAAAAAGTGGCCTTTATAGGAATGAGCCAAGTCTCGGTTCAAAACAAATTATTCAGCATGATGTTCAACTGACATTACCGGTGTCATCAAAAAAGTGGCTTTCAGGAATGAGCCAAATGTCGGTCCTGAACAAGTTGGAGGCACCAAATAGGATATAAGCTGACATCTGGTATCACACAAAAACTTGGGTTCAATAAACGTGAAAAGTAAATGTCTAATTTAAACCCAAATAAATAGCTACAAAAGGTAACAAATGTCCTTATTTGAAGTACTATGTATGCAAATATTTGAATAAAAAACAAACAAACAAAAAATGTAAAATAGTGCGACCAGTGTACTATGAGGGAACCATTTACTGAAGCTCAAAATGGTAAATAAGTGGGCTTGGATGAGTTTTTCAGTGAGCAATGTAGTCCACCAAATACACTTATATTCAACAAAACACTTTTCTATTTTTTTCTCAATGACTATTATTTTTTTAAAATCTTTTGTTGGTGAAATTCTGTAACTATGCTCACATTTTCTCACCTTGCAGCAGGAGCTAATGATTCAAGGGACCCTTAAAATGTGCAGGATTATAGTGTGCCCCAAAAGATGCAGGGCGACTTGTAACAGTTCAAGTTATTTTGACGTTGGGTTGGGGATCTATTTATTAGATGATTATAATGCTGAACTTGGACCACCAGTATGTCTTTCTAGTAGAAAATATTGTGATATCGTAGAACAATTATTCTGTTCACATTTATTCTTTGAAAGAATTTTTGACTTAATTTTCTGACCTCCAAGTTATTTTCCTGCGAGTTTTTTTTCTTCTTTGCATGTTAACCATTTTTCCAGAAGACAAAATTCAGAGCTGGGGAGGTTGTAGGGTTTCTTTCTATGATCTAATTATATTGCTGAACACTTTTCTTCATTGATGAATAATCTTTCCAAAACACAAAATTTGGTGATTGGAAGTTATGTATTGGGAATTTTTAGTTTTTAGTTTTAGGGGTCAAGTTGAGGTTTTTATTTCATTTTAGGGGTCAAATCGAGAGATTTTTTCTTTTTTTTTTCAGGTTTATCGGTCAAAATCTAGGAAGTTTTTTGTTTTTTTTCTTTTTACATCTTTTAGGGGACAAAATCTTAGAATTTTCATTTTCATGGTTAAAAATCAAGGAGGGAGCTTTTTTTTTATCACTTTCAAAGTGAAAAAATCTATTGGGAACTTTTTTCAGGTTTAACAGTCAAAAACGGGCGGGGGGGGTTCACTTTTAAGGCAAAGATTTTTCTTTCAATTTAGATCAAAATGAGGGGGATTTTTTTTCACGTTGATAGATCATAATTGTGGAGAAAGATTCCCCCCCCCATCTTTATTTTTCCTTACAAGGTTAAAAATTGAGGTTGAACTTTTTTCACTGTTATAGGTCAAGATCAAGGTGGAACTTTGTTTTCTACTTTTAGGGTTTCAAAATTGAGAGGGGAATTTTTTTTCACTTTTAGGTGACATAATTGATGGGAGAATTTCTTTTTTTTTTCTTTTTACTTTGCGGGAATTACATTGAGAAGATTATTTTTTTTCATTAGTTGGAATTTGAATCGATTTTAGGTGGCTAATTCAGGGGAAGATATTTTTTCCACTTTGAGGAATGAAAATTGACGGAAATGATTTTTTTAAAGATTTTAGTTGAAAAAATTGAGAGGAACTTTTCCTTTTACTTTTTTGGAGTCAAAATGATGGGCTAAGATTGTCTTCCAATTTTGGAAGTTAAATCTGGGGAGAAGATTTTTTGTCATACTTATGGGTCAAAATCAGGAAAAAAATTTTTCCACCTTTAGGATAAAAATCTCAAGGCAATTCTTTTCTTCTCAATTTCATTGTTAAAATTGAGGGTAACTTTCTTTACTTTCTAGGATCAAAATCAAGGGGAATTGCCAATTTTAGGTGTCAAAACTGAGGGAAAATTTTTTTTTTTTTTACTTTTAGGGAGAGATTTTCTCATAATTTCTAATGGTCAAAATTGAGGAGAAATTTTTTTACTTCATAGGGTCAAAATTATGGGCAAAGATGTTTTTTTCATTTGTTGAGGTCAAATTGAGGGGTTAAATTGTTTTGTTTTTTTTATATTCAGGCTTCAAAATCGAGGGGAAAAAGTTTTTCCATTTTTAGGGGTCAAAAGCTAAGGGGAAGATTTTTTTTTTTTCATTTTTAAGGGTGAAAGTCAAGCAAAGAACTTTTTTTCTTTCACTTTTAGGGATTAAAATGGAAACATTTTTTCTTTTTTTTTTTTTCCCTCAAACTTTTTGGTCAAAATAGGAGTGGGTAATTTTTTTTTTTCCCTCTTAGGGGTCAAAATTGAGGTGGAATTTTTTTTCACTTTAAGAGTCAGAATCTGGATGGAGGAAATTTTCGTTTTTCTTCGTTTTATTGAGGGATGGAACAAAAAAATCTAGAAAGTTTAGAAAATTTTAACTATTGTTTGAAACGATTGTTGATATTTTCTAGATTCCTGCAATTGATATTAGAATGGCCATATGACATGATACATGTATTGGACACATTCAAGGCTGGTAATACATTTGCATCTTTAGAAAAATTTATGTGAGATAGTTGCAACTTCCTATTGTAACAACCACTAGAGTAATATGTATGTATATACATTGGTGTAGGTCGTGCTACAAAGACTGACGTCAGCCATTTCATTATTCCTTTCATAGAAATAGCAAGTGCAACCTTTTTTTATGATTCATTATTATCACTACCTGAAGTACATGTCTACGTCTTGTTGAATATTCAAGAAGTAAAAAGAAAAGGACCAAGGCTTTCAGACCTTTTAAAGGGGGGTAAAAAGTTTCCCTTCACTTTGATCTTTGAAAAGAAAAAAAGGTTCCCCTTCACTTTCGACACCCTGATGAATTATATATAAACATATATAATACAAATCACAGAAATCGGTTGAGGATGACCTGATTACTTGATATGTTTATATAGAGAGAGGTATAAGTTGACATTTATACTAATTTGCATAATTAAGTTTGTTTTTTTAATCAAGAACTCTTTTGAATTCTAGGTGCAGCATTTTTTCCATGTCTAGAAAAGATACTTTAAAATAAATGAACAGCAGTCAGAAAGTATTTCTTATTCATAACAGAGTTACCTTTCTTTGTTTAAATTGAAATTTGAAAAAAAAAATGACTACCCCCTCCCTCCCCAACATATATGGGTTCAAATGAATTGTACAAAAACCTTCCTCAGATGTTTTAGTTCGGAGGAAAATCCAAGATAGAAAAAATACAAAAAGAACTCTCATAAATAGACATTTTTCAGTGACCATGAAGGCACACACTATACAAATTGACAATTTTAATTTTGCAAAATTGAACCTAAGATGTGTGTTGTAGGTAAATTAAAATATTCTGATTTTGAATATGCCATTGTTTTTCCACTGTGATGTGTAGTTCTGGGCCACATAAGTACAAGCATACATACACACTTTACTACTTCATTATATAGATAGTGAATCTTTTAGTGAGCATGAATGCTATTGGACACTAACTCGGGGGGATCAATTTAGCACAAATTTTTTAATTGCAAATTGAACCTCTCCCTACATCAAGAATTTTTATATTGAAGTGAAATGTTTAATTTCTGACATGTCAAATTTTTACTGTGGAGTCACATCAGTAACCACCCTGCATTCTCCAACAGCAATTAGATTTCATTCATGGATCTGTTTAAATGTTACTGCAACAATCAATTCCACCTGAGTAACATCCTCCGACCGAATCAATACTGTCTCCTTCCTTCTGTGATCATTCTATTCCATTCTATTTTTAATTCATTCATTCAGTTTATAATTCCGTTCACCTGAACAGTAATCAACTGCACACACACATTTGCCAGACAAGCTAATGAAGATACTCACACACATATAATGCTTATGCACATACACAATCTCTCTTGTATCTATATGCAGTTTATATACAAAGTAAATAGAACCAAAAATAAATGTAGGTAATTGAAATACTCCAGAGCTATAGTTTGGTATGATTGATGTAAAGAGAGAGTCTGATTCTGCATCATAGTTACATAGAATCCCTCCTGTCAAAATATGTGATTTGGAATAATGCTTTCTCAATGAAGTCAAGGGAACTAATCACAACATTCCGAAGCCATAGTTACATATGAGGGATGGAAAGAGGTGGTCCCATTGAGCAGTATGTACATATTGTAAATAGAACCCTTACCAAAAATAAAATTATTTCTATTGATATTCGGACCATCCTCATCTTTGTTGTTTTTCATACAACGTTTCGGCCGTTGCACTCTATAGCCTTCGTAACGGCCGAAACATTGTATGAAAAACAACCAAGATGAGGATGGTCCGAATATCAATAGAAATAATAATAATACCTCATCTCAAAAATTCCGAGATATACTAAAAATAAAATTGTTTAAAATTTATGTTTTAGAAAAAGGAATTCTTAATGAAAATACTCAAAAGGTGGTTGAAAAATTCCTGCATCTGCACCAATTCAGAGAGAACATGCTATGAGAGGTAACGATGCAGGAGATGTTACTGAGAAAATACCTGTATCCGCCCCGAAATATAAGCACTTTGTTTCTAGTCTATTACCCACCCTTCCAGAAAAAATTAAACTTTCGGAAATATTTGCTGTACAAATATAGCTACGATGCTGGGTATGTAACTGTGGAAATCCCTGGATCTGCCCCAAATCATGAACATTCCTTCTTTCCCAATCTTCCACAGAGTTTCAATATTGGAATAAGAGTAAATAAATGAAAAATATATAGAAGAACAATAGTTTGATTCACTAACCTGTAATCAAACTAATAATATGAATATGAGATCAGGTAAAAAAATTACCTCCCAACAAAGTGTTGTCAGAACAAAAAATTCCTAAAGGATGTGTGATCAGAGCAAAAATATTCTGATGACACCATAAAAATTCAAATTTCAAATAATAATCCGTATGACATGAACTCAGGGTCCAGTTCCCACTGTAATTTTATGGTAGATAGAGCCCCCATTCTAAAATATGATGTAACAGGTGAAAACTATACGGAATTATTTTTATCTTTAGGTTGAAGCATCCTGAAGATGCCGGACTGAATGTATTCTACATGCTACGCTCCTTTATTGCTGGGCCACAGTTACATACATACAGGAAGACCATCATTATTATTATCATATCAAAAAAATTTTATATGTCACAACCTAAAATATTTAAGAAGCTACAAGTGAGCGTGATCTCACCTTAAAGGTGTTCTTCCGCCCAACTCTTCAAAAAATATTTCCTGTAGAAACAAACGTATTTACTTCAGTAATTACTAGATATATAAAAAAACTGAAAAAACAAAACAAAAAAAATCATTAACCTAAAGTAAAAGGCAATTAAATTCAGTACAATTAAAGCGTTAAATTATGAATAAGCTTGATCAGTGAAAAAAAAAGTTTTAAAAAATCATTCAATTTGTGTGTGTGTAAATATGCAGAAACATGACAAAAATCAATAGACATTTCTATTTTCTATTACGAGTCTCTTAGCAACCTCAGATTTGCAGACAACATCATCTTTTTTGCTGAGAATCTTCATGACCTCCAGATGATGCTGGACAGATTGAACGAAGAAAACGAGAAAGTTGGCCTCCACATGAACTTCAGTAAAATAAAAATGTCATGTATGATGAAAATGTTGGAGACAGAGACATAGCAATCAAAATCAGATACAGAACTGGAGAAAGTAGACCACTCCATCTAGGATAATTATGCACAAGAAAGAATCATGCTCCATCTCACATGGAGAGATCACAAGTCAGCACAGTATATTAGAAGAAAGACAGGAGTCTCAGATATCATAGAATCCATAAAAAAAACTTGAATGGTAATAGGCTGGTCGTGTTACAAAAATGGCAGATAGCCGCTAGGCATCATTATACTACGTGGATTCCCAGAAATCACGTGAAACTGTGGCAGACAAAATATAAAATGGCTTGACAAACTAGATAAGTCAGAAAGTACAGGCTCCGTGATGCTCAAGGTAGAGATGTCTGGCGTATCCTGGGGAAGGTCTATGTTCAACGGCAGGCTTTAAAAGATGATGATAATGTTAGAAAAAATTGACATTTCATGTATAACAACCTAATAGACAGAAATGCAATACTTGAAAATGCTGATTCTTTTTAAATGATTTGCCATGAGTAATAGACATTGTCACTTTCATTCTCTTGTCTCAAATTCACATGAAGAAGGCTAAAGAAATCAATATCTTGGCGGAAGCCAAACTTCCCATACCAGGGGGGCAGGTATTATTGTCTTTCTTTTTCTTTTTTCTTTTTTTGTAAGTATCAATCAACCTATAGTGACTAAGAAGACGAAAGATTATTAAGAGCAAATAAATCTTTCTTTACTTGGACTGGGTTAATTTTTATTTGCAACTATATAACTAGAATGGAATGTGGCCACCAAAACGACTATTCCTCAGGCATGACTATAGGAGATTTGGGTCCTGTTTGTGCAGACCCTTGCTTGGATAGAGTATAATAAAAGAAAAATTTTAATACCTTGATAGAAAGATTTTATTTATAAAAACTCAAATAATCCCTAGTAATCATAAAGCTACTTAATGATAAAATCTGTTTGTGATATCCAAGTAGGTGAAATGGTATATTGTAGCCAGAGGTTTTGAATTTACCTAGGAGAACGAATCTCAATGAAACAAAAGAAGGAATCAGGCAAAGAATCGCCCTTGGATGGCAAGCCTTTGGCAGAGCAAGCTCAATCTTCAAAGACAAGACAATATTGATAATCCTAAAAAGAAGAGTATACAACCAATGCATCCTCCCGATAGTCACTTATGGAGCTGAAACATGGAACCTAACCAAGAGACAGACGTGCTAACTGAGAAGCATGCATGAGAGAATCATGCTCAACCTCCCATGGAGAGATCACAGGAGAGCACAATATATCAGGAAAAAAACAGGAGTCTGAGACATCATAGAATCTATTAAAAAATTTAAATGGCCATAGGCAAGTCATGTTACAAGAATGGCAGACAACCGATGGACATCACGACTCACGACACGGATCCCCCAGAGATCATATGGGAAACCGAGGCCGACAGAATACAAGATGGAGAGATGAACTAGACAAATTCAGAAAATGCTAGCTCCATGACACCCATAACAAAGAAATGTGGTCAATCCTGGGGAAGGTCTATGTCCAATGACGGACGATAAAAGATTGTTGATGATGATGAAAATATGCTAACTTAGAGAATGCAAAATCAATCCAGGTGATTCGCAACTGAATGATAATAGTTTAGGTTATATGTTCGCACTCACCCCTATCAATATTAAAATGACCAATTTGTTGTGGAAGATAGCTATCAAATGTCTATTATAGAGAAGTCTTACTTACTTATTCAATTGCAAATGCTTGTAAAATCTGGATTTACTCTGGTTATATCAGATTGTTCTGTGACAAATAGGTCACCAGGTTGTCTCGTTCTGAAAAAATGGAAATTTATTACTTTGTTTTTCATCTAATATAAGATATCTTCCACCCTATTCTTTATAATTTTTTTACTTATTGGTTCTGTGGTAAATCTCTTGTTTAATTTCTTACTTTACTATTTTGTCAATTCTTATGCAAAAGAGCTGAGTAAAAAAATGAAGGATCCCATTTCACTCTCTTGTTTCTAATGTTCGAAATCTGTTTTTCTTTTTTGCACATCAATTTTCGAAAAGACGTTTTTTCATTTAGACCTTACCCTACATGAAATCCTGAGTCCTTCCATACTTGAAATAGGAAAGGTAAAATGAACACTTATGCAATGCATTGAACAGAAAATACAATTAGTTTTTGATTACAAATGCCAGAACTTGTGACAAATGGCTCATAAATATCCCCCAAACAATCAGTAAAGTGCAATTTATTTCTCCATCATTGAACCAGGGATTTATTCTTTTTGAGGGATTTTGTTTGTAAAGCGTCTCAATCTGTTTTTATTGCTAATTAGTTTTTCCTACGAATTGGAAAGGCAACAACAGCATTCAACCAGCTGAACAAGAAATTTTCCACGAGACCAAACTTAAGTTTCTATAATTTGAACATGGTATCCATGATGCTCTAAGGCTGCTAAACCTAACTTGAGACTGCTCAGAAGAAATTGAATACCTTTTGACTCCAGATGTGTACATAAAATCATGGGCATCAAGTAGTAGAACTCTGTACCTAATAAAGATGTGAGAGAAAGATCAAAATGGCTTCCTGTATCCACCACCATTTGCAGATGGTACCTCTGCAGATTGGGGGTATGTCCTGAGGCTTCCAGCAAGGCCAGCGAATCAAGCCATCTAATAGATGCCAATAGGGTAAAGTACTGAATTACCCTAAATTTGTTGTCTTAGTTCGGAAGTTGACACTATCCCCTATCGGTTCAAAGATTGTTCATTTCTCTGCCTTAATCTAAAACAATCATCAAATTATTGGAACATACTCTTTCTTTTAACTTTTTCATGCCTTGTAACCAATGTTCACTCTGATTTTTATGGCCTGCACAGGACTAATAATCTGTGAGTAACCATAGAAGTAAAAAAAATAGAAAAATTTTTACCTTTGAGACAATCATTTATTTTTGGTTTAAAGTTTACAAAACAAAGGTCAGTTACTTATAACAAATGTAAAATGAATAAAATGATTAATTCAATGTATTGATTTTTCTTTGGTATTATTCATTCATTATTATCCAATCCTACATTTTTTCTTTATTACATTAACTATAAGTATGATAGACTAAAATAAAGGATTGCTTAATGTATTCAAGTGCTTTATTTAACATAGAAATTCTCGTGCAAGAAATACATTACTTCTATTAAAAAAAATCTCCTTGCTTCAAAGTTTAGAAAAAGTCAAGTTGTAAATATCAAAACAAAAAAAAATTAATGCATGATAAGATAATCCAACAGGAACAAATTCTTGGAAGGCATTGACAGAACTCATGCATCAATTTGCACATATCATAATCTTTACAAAATCTACAATCAAATTATGCTATTTAGAGTAAGAGCAATATGATGATTGTTTGTGGGGGGAATTAAAATATACCTACGCTACCCATGCCATAGGTTAGAAAGGAGAGGGGGAGCCTGAAGGGAGAGAGAAGGAAGGAAAGGAAGATGATGATGATCATCATCATTATAATAATGATAATTGTAATTTCTTTAGGTACCAGCTTTTTTTTTTTCATTGGGAGAGCAAGCCAAAAATGAGAAAGAATAGGACATACAAATGTGAACAAAAATCTTATTAGTTTCAAAAGGGAAGAAATTTACCGACAGAAACTGCATTGGGGAAGGAAGGAGGGAAAAATTCACAATCAACCTGAACACGTCAATAACACATACAACATAGCGTCAATGAATACACTTTCAATGTTCCCAAGTATTTGTTATCTATAGCTAAAACTGTCTTTAAAATGGTGGAAAAATGGCTAACTTTATAGCTAGAAATGATACTGTAAGGCCATGTAAAGGAAAAAAGGCTAGGAAAGACAAAAAACGAAATAGTTGAAAAAAGGCCAATTTGGTAATTCTGGCTGTAAGTTCGCCAGCCATTGATTGGAGACAAATGAAAAAAAAAATTGCCGTTGGTTACTTGTTCAGCCACATAGTTATATTATTGAATCTTTTTTCTTTATCTGAAACTTTGAAACTTTGTGCGCAGCAATGAAATATTACTTTATGGCATAATTTTTTCTTGTATGCAGTCACGCAACTTATAAGTACTGCTTGGGACCACCTTCAACTACCTCTGAACATATTCCTTGATACTGAACTTTGCTTTTCTACTTTTGATCTGATATATTAAATATGCATCTTTTTTAGCTATTCCATGAAGCAAGAGAAAAGCTGTAATACAAAAGCCTGTTCTCAAAATCTCTGTGATATATACACAGTCACATCTCCCTCATTTGTGGGGCAAACATATAAATACACCTTCAAAAATATCATCTTGTTTTAGAAGTTTCTATAACGTAGTCAAGATTGAGTGAGGATCCCCTCGATGTTTTATTTTTTAAAGAGGATGCTACTGTTCTGGCCAATGAAAGCTTGGGTAAAAAAAATTCTTACCAACAAGTTTTCAATGTACTTAGCTTTCTGCTTTCTCTTGGGTCTTCTTTATATAACTAAGTTCAAATTAATTGACCACAATTAGTTCAGCAAACAACTACCGCACATGTTTTTCTATTACTCCTTTTCTCACCAGACTCAAAGGCTGATATTTACATCTGATTTTTCTTTAGCAATTCCTTTCATGAAGGTTTCCACTCGAAATAGCACCTCTTGTAGAACATACATCAACTCATAAACTTATGATGACCTCTTGTCTAGTCATTGTCACATTGACATCTTGAAAGGACTGTAAAACTATCCTTTTCAAATCAATGCTCATCTCATTTCCCTTTCCCACTAACTATAATTGTTTTACAGGAAGAATAATGACTAAATAGATTTATTATCCTCCAAAGATGTTCTTCATGCATTCATATGTGTGTATGTGCCCATATTGGTGACCAATTCATCAGTGTTCAACCCATTCTTAGAGTCTTGAACTAGACTCAACCTATCTACCCAATGATTCCATTTGCACGTTCTTCAGAATTAAATTATTGTTATTTATCAAGTTTTGCTTAGTATGGTACAAGAACTCAAATGTTGGGTAGCTTTCGAGGACTGAAATAATTACAATAATAATGGTCTGTGAGGCTAGCTTGAAAATCATTAGAAAAATTAAATTATAATTATTGTTGAAAATTAAGTAAAGTGTGAACTTGAAATGTTGGGTAAAAAAATCCCAAATGTGATAAGAAATCACGCTCTTATTTTTTCTTCTCATAGCATGCCTACGTGAAATGAACCTCTCATTGCTTCTATTATTACTACTATAATACAATTTATCAGAGTAAATAGTGATGCTACTAGTGTTACTTCTGCTTTGATCTTAAGAGATTCTTTAACTCCTGCGAGTGTTAGAATGGTTATTCTGATTTTTTTCCCAGTAGATAGAATCTGTCTTGCTAATTGGTAAACAGATTACCAAAGAATCTTATTTTGATTTCTTGACTTATTTCTTTTTGCCAGAAACTAATTTGCACAGCCATTTTTTGCCAAAGTAAAGATCAGTCTTTTATGAGTTTTTTGATCAATGTTTTGCTAATGGGCATATGAGTACCCCACATGGTATTCTGTTTTACTGCAGGGGGGTACGCAAGATTTTTCTAATTTAGAAAAATACCACTCAAGCATGATTCCTCAAATAATTATATTATAACAGGGTCATTGAGAAACCGTTAATGTTAATTCAATAAACCACATTTTTTTGGATTTAATTTTTTCTATTTTCAAAGCAATCATTAACTGCTGTAAACTTTGAAAGCAACAAATGCAATCACGTTCATCTTGAGTGGGAAGCCAGTTTCAATACTGAATGACTGACAAAAATCAAGAGAGTTGATTTCTGGTTTTGTGGAATTTATTTAGTGATTTGGAACAAAACTTTTAAGGGTTCTTTTTTTTACGAGGTGGTTGTTTAATAAATCTGACACTGATGGATCTCTGCTGTATTGCATCTCTTTACATATATATTTTTGCTTATCAAAAATACTCGGTAGATAATTGTCTAAAAAAAATATTTCGAAGGAGCTACATTATTCAGTTAGAGGACCATTAAAGTAGTAGTAGATGCTACTCTGGCTCAGTCTATGGGTGTAAGTAGTATGTCTGTAGCTGTATCTATCTATCTATCTATCGACATCTGTCTATCTATTTGTCTCTTTATCTCCTATGTGTTCTTATCTACTTCGGACAATCACAACTTAGTCCCCTCAGAATACACCCCTTTGGATTTTACACACACCCTGGTGTCTCTTCCTCTTCAAAACAGTTTGAAAAGTCCTTTATCTGGATTGCCATCAGCTGCCTTCAGAAGCCAGCAGTCACAGGAAGCCAAATCTGGACAGTATGTAGTTACTGACAGAACTGGGTAATGTGTTGTTTTGCTAAAAAAACATGCTCAAAATGTGAAGAATGAGCTGGCCTAAGCAGTGTGAATGTGATGGTCACACAGTACACAAGTTCACACAATGTAGTCTCACTGCCAACTGAGTAATCTACTGGGAGAGTGTGCTTGCTCAGTAAGGTCCTGTCTGGTTGGTTGCCAAGTTACATCAAGGCTACCTTACTGGTTCCCAAGACATTCAAAATGGCCGGATA
Source organism: Thysanoteuthis rhombus (assembly GCA_963457665.1). Classification (NCBI taxonomy): domain Eukaryota; kingdom Metazoa; phylum Mollusca; class Cephalopoda; order Oegopsida; family Thysanoteuthidae; genus Thysanoteuthis; species Thysanoteuthis major. The sequence goes on from OY735209.1 coordinate 20,496,848, forward strand.
CTTTCCAGACAGACTTTGTTATCTCTCTCTCTCTCTCTCTATCTATATCTATATATATATATATAAAATGTGTGTTTGTGTGTATAGATAGATATTGCCAAATATATATTCATGCTCTTACGTTCAAAAAGAACATCCTGTACATAGACACACTTACACAAAATGAATTATACAAGGTCTGTCCATAAAGAACTCTATCATTCAAAACTGCACAAATGAGACAGCTCTTATGACTAGAATATTATGTAGCATTGACCTTGATCTTATGCATGAAAAAACTGCATCAAGCTGCGATTGCTAGTTTTTGAGCTACACTTTCCAGTGTGAATGTGTGTCTAGTGCGTTTGGTTCTTTTTTTTCTCCAAGTTGAAAAATAAAGCATCTTGAAGAGCAACGTATTTGTGTGAAATTTTATGCCGAAAGAGGAAAACACTCTCCTCCTGTTGCAAAATTAGAAGTGTCTCCAAAAGTGTTTCCTCATTCGAAACAGAATTTCACACTAACACGTTTCTCTTCAAAATGCTTCATTTTTCAAATATAATTGATCTCAAATGAGTTTGAAATTAGATCGGAATTGAAACTGAAGTCTCTAAATCTGCTTGATTTTATTTTTACGCTTCTCTGAAATGCATCAAATCATGAGGGGATTTTGCCTTTGTGAATTTTACATTACTTGAAGCTAGGATGAGCCATTGCATATTCTGCTATGGCAGAATATGAACTTTATCTCTGTAAAAATAATTGTACCAAATGCAATGCACATGACCTGGACACTCAACCAGCAAGCTTGGGACCAGAGATGACCCAGATTTCTGGATTCCTTGGATTCTTTAGCCAATGCTTGATTTATGCTTAAAGTATAAAATAAACAATGAAAAGTAAAGAAGGAAATTTTAATTCAACAGATACTTATTGATACACTTCTAAAGCAAAGTTATTAATCCACTAAAAATTCATAAGTTATGGGATATGAAAGATATCATAATTGCTATTGTAGTGAGTTTGTTCTTTTTTTTTTCTTAAATTAATAATTTTCTATACACTTCCCTAGTAAATCATTTTCAATACATTTTCATTGTAGATCATTACCACTTTTTAAATGCATTTATGAAGTAAATCATTTGTGATTCATTTCTATAGTTATTTATTGGCAATATTTCCTTTTCTCCATTTTTTTTTAAATGGATTTCCAGAGGAAATATTTTTTGAATGCATTTGTACAGTAAATCATTGGCAATACATTTCTATACAAAATTTTACTCTCTCCAAGCTAAATGTCTGATACTTTGGACCAAAGCTTTCTAAATTTTTTGCATTGGTAGTACACTTCTTAAAAATGATTTTTTGTGACACGTTTTGTTAGGCAAGTAAAAATGTATGTAAAGAGATATAATTCAATGAAAAATTTACTTGATAATTGAAGAAAGAATAGATAATTTTAGATAATTAACAATATATAATTCTGTTATATAAATTTTATTTATTCAAAGAGTTTTTTGGACAACTGAATTCTGTCTTGTTGTTTCTGTTGTTAACGTAACATTTTGGCCAATCCATTCTACAACCTTCTTCAAGTGTACTATCCGAATGTGGTGGTGGTAAGCAGAATTTTTCTCAAATGATGGCGATGTCTATAACGGTGGTGATATATTCTTCTTCCTTTGTTAAGCCTAGATTTCCATACCAAGTCCCTGTTGAGTAGTATTAGTGGAAGCAACATTGGGTTAAACATTGTATTTGTCTGACTTATACACTCAGTCAACCTTTTTGATATCTGCTGCTTCTTTGATTTTTCTCAGTTTTCTCAGCGTTCCTTGTCTAAAATCCAGACTTCTTCCCCAGAGAGGATAGTGTTTTTTTTTCTCTCTTCATATGGTCAGCCATCTCAGACTACACTATTTCATCCTCGATTTGAATTAGTTGAACTAAAAGAATTAGCTTGACATTCAAATGAGGTACATGCGTTTGATGGGAAGGATACAATTCATGAATATTTGGTGGAATCATTGAAGACATGTGCATTTTGTTACATAGTATTTTACAAAATCCAGTGTCTTTAAAGTTGGTGTACTTGAAAATCCAACTCTGTAAGTCTATGTAGTAGAAAACTGCGGAAGTATATTTAGTGTCTTTTTAGCTTTATTGGAATGATTCTCTGAAATGTAAATCTGGATACTATTTGATTCACTCTCTTTATGAACAAACTCTGATTATTTTTTTTCATTTCAGCCAATTCTTCAGTGAAAAGTTGTTTGTTGCTGCTGAAACAAGAACATTTCTGATTCAATCATATTCTTTTATTTGGAAAGTACCATGTACTTTCTCTTCAATAAATGATCTATGATTAGAGAACTAATATTACGGTTTAAGTTGCAATTATTGGTTTTGGAAAACATTTGTATATTTTTCGCTTTTCTTTCCCATTCAATATTTTGTCTCTCCTGCGCAAATCTTGTATACTGATGTTAAGATATTTTTTCCCTTCATTGGCATGTTAGAATTATTTTATTTATATGTTCAAGTATGTCAGAAAGGCAAGCCAGTTCTGTGTACCGAAGTTCATTTTGGATTAAACCATAAAATTCAATTTCCTGATTTTCTTGGAAAAGTTTAAACATCATTTTCTTTCATTCATAGGGGGAGATAGGGTTAGTTGGAGCACATTTCATGAAAAGGCTTATTTTCGACGTATGGTTTTATCAATAAATCTCCAACATAATTAATTTTTTTATTTTTAGATATACGCATGCATGATAAACTCAGCAAATATGTTCAGCTGAAGCTTAGAGGGATTCCTGAAAAAATTTCCACTGTGACCCAAGTCCAGATGTTCCACCTGGCCCCACAGTGGAGGAAGTTGGAACCTGGAGCTATGAGGCATGTTAGAACACACCAGTAATTGCTTGCAAATGATACAAACTCCTCTTGCTGTGCTGTTATATCTGTAGCGGGAATTACTTCTGCCATTATTTTGGGGTGCATCCTTTCAGGAGTAACTTTCACTCCATGGAATATTTCGAAAACAGATATTTGCTTGTCAAGTTCCCCATGTGAAGCTTATCTCTTGTTCATGCTCTCAAAGACAGCATTGAGAGAAAATGACCTTGCATCTGTTCTAAATAATGCATGAGTTTCAAAACAGAGGTTATAAAAAATTATTTTTGGTCGATACAAATAGCATAAAAAGTTGAACTCCAGCTCAACTATAGCTCTTTAGATCTTAACTCCTCTTAAAGGAATGTGTACTTGAAATATGATATTATAATTATTAGTAATATGAATAATATAAATTTCCAGTTGATATGAAAAGAGTAAAAATTTGAATTTAACTGCTACAGTATGCTCTCTAGACTTTGATTTAAAAATTCTAGTAAAAAGTTACCATGGTCATTCCTTTACACCAGAACTGTTTTTTTCCATACAATTTTATAAAACATTCTTAGGATTGTTAAGTATTGGTTTCCAACATTGTGGGAAAGGAAAAATAATACTTGTAGTCCAGTGTAGCGAAAAGGTTGTAGAAGTCACAGACAACAAAGGCGGTTGAGCTTACTGCCAGATGTGTGACGTCACAAAAATGAGTTGAAGAAAGAAGTTGTTGATCCGTCATGACAGTCTAAAATGTAAATATAAAAGCAGCCATCTAGCCTTTATTAAAAGCATGTGGTTAGCCATGATGCCTTTGTTAGAAGGGAGAATTCAACTTGCTATTTTGGGATATGGACTCAGAAATTAGGCAGAGAGCTCATAATTGAAATGAAAACAAGTGCAAATGTTTAGACAAAGAATAAAAACATACATTCAATGATTCAACTAATAAAACATTTATAAACAGTGCAAACAACCCTGAAAAGGAAACACAAACATTTGACGATCATGTTAAACTGGGTCTGTTTAAATTAGATTACTACATAGCTACTTTAAAGAAGAGAAATAGTCATTTCTCTAATGTTTGAGATAGAATTCCCCATTAGTCTAACCAGCAAAAATAGAAAAGAAGATGAGAAGATTAGGTATTCGAGAGAAGATAAAAGGCACTCTGTGTTATATTTAGTTGCTGCTGTGGTTTAACTATCCAGAGGTACTGAAATGCTTTGTATTCATAAGGAGTGATGATTCCAAAGTCCAAAGAGTCCATCAGCGTATGTCAGTGGCCAAGTTGTGAGACGGTCTGACACATCTGAATTTATGATTGCCAAAAGCAAACTTGAAATTTCACAAATTTTCTCACCACTTACCCTGACCTCCTTTTCTATCCTCTCTCTTCATACCCTCTTATCAAACTACCAAACTTTCCATCTGTCCTCTCTCTTTCTACACTCTTATCTTCCACGACTAACTTCCTTTTCTGTACTCTCTCTTCCTACTCTTTCATCAAACTACCTTACTTCCTTTTCTGTCTTCTCTCAACGTACCTTTGTGTTAAACTACCCAACTTTCTTATTTTTACTTCCTCTCTTCTTACCCTCTTAATAAACTACCTAGCCTTTCCCTTGAGTTATTACTGAAAGGATATTCTTCGAATGCAGGTAAAAAGCAGCAAAACATTACTAGCATTCCAAAGGAAATTATGCCCCCCCCCCAGTTATTGTTTTTTTTTTTTTTCATCTTGCAAATTAACCAGTGGCGATGGTGGTGGTAAAATTAAGTTACCTTGATGAACATGCTACCAGTATTGTTTGAATCATAAATTCATGATTTAAACAAAAAAAATCATTAAAAAAACAGGTCTGGTTTGTTGCCCAATAGATGTGACCAATGTCATCGATCTGCATGTTGTGTTGCAAGTGTTCAATCAAAAGATTAGAAAAAGACGTAATCAATGAACAAGTTACTTCTCTTATAATTAGACCTTTTATTTAACCTCTCTTCCTGCAGAGCAATAAGAGATATCTCTCAATCACAAACTAATTACTGGATCTGCTCCCAAATTTAATCAATTCTTGTGTAGCCCATGTTGGGCTGTGATCACTAGAAAAAAAAAGGCTGAATTTTCAGAAAGCAAGCTTGGATGGGATCAATTCAGGATAACTTGAACCATCCACTGAGAAAAAAAGGAGGAGGAAAGAAATACCCCCCCCCCCATAAAAAAAAAATTTCCCTATTAAGAGAGGGGAGTGGGTGTGCAAAATTTCAAGTTTCTTCCATCGGCAGTTAGGGCAAAGTCAAGCTACATAGATAGCATGGATACATTGAAACATGTAAATGTCAAAACACAAGAGTAACCTAAACCCAGCAATGGTGGTTGAACCAATCTGTTGTGGGTAGTGGTGTTAATTATAGATCTTCATCCTGGTTGGCCTAACTTTTGTCGGAATCCTTGCCATGAGTATGTTCTAATGATAAGCACACCATCAAATGCATACAAGATGAAACTGACCGTGACTTAAAAGATTAAAACGTTACCACTTAATTTTGATTAGACCAGTACTTTTCCTCTAAAAGTATGGACGCTGCCTTCATAGGGAGGAGGCTTTTCACTGTTCAGATAATCCATGAATATTTGATAGGATTATGCTGAGATTATCCTTTTTGCTGTAAATGGAAACCAGGTGGGTATTCCAATTCCTCAATAATCTAAAGGATTTATTTTCCAGAAAAATATGACTTGAGCAATTTCATATTAACTCCTAACCACTCAATGTGGCATATTATGACCTGTCAGTCCGTCACTCTGAGTGCATTTGTATAGTGGATTTCAAAAGCAAATTTTTTACCTCTGCCAGCAAGATTGGAAGAGGTATATGCATACATTCACTTGTGTCTGTGTGTCTGTCCACACAATATTTGCAAAAGTTCTCAATGAAATTTTGTGGAAGGTTAGACCATGGGCTATGGAGGGATTGATTAAATTTGGGGACAGCTATTAGTATTTGATTGAGAGATTTTTTTTTGTTCTGCAGGAAAAGAGGTTGAAAAAAAAAACTAGATTTAAATTCCAAGTGATGTAACTCAATATTTGTAAATTCAAAATTATCTCCCTTGTTTTTTAATTTTTCTAAAATTTTCATTCAATCTTTAGTTGGTGTATGGTATTCACAGAGAGCAGTACTCTCTGAGTGCTTCCTAGTTTGCAATACATTTTGATGAAAAATTTTAGCTATAAACTTCCAAAGTAAATCATTTGTTGCACAATTTCAATATCACGGATACATAATCTCTTATCCCAAATTTTGGAAACCAAAAATCTCCAAAAACCAAACAAAAACTATATATTCTTTCCATGTGTGTTTTCTGCTAACCAAAGCACACATTTGGCACCCAACGTGACCTGACAACCACTTGTGAAAAAAATACAATGTAATCCCATGAAATTTTGTGTGTACCAATCTGACTGTGGGAAAGGTTTTTTTCTCCTCCAAAAAGATATTTTAACTGGGAAGAGAGTTTTACTCATTCTGTGAATATATGCTAAAATGGACACATGTTTTGAAAATGATTGTCAGGGATTTTATATCATTGATAAAGAGGAGGGAGAGTAAAAGGGAGAATATATGTTTGCTGATTGGAGTGAGGAAATTCTATCATTCAAAGAGAGTAGGGTGAAGTACAAGAGAGTATGACTGTTTATTGGCTAGAAGGGCTGAGAGTAAAAGGAAGAATGACAGGCAGTGTTTATGTATGTTTCATATTTTTAGAGGATCATTAAAAGAAACCCTATAAGTCACTTTTAATATCACTTTTTTTTTGAAAAAAAAAAAAAAAAAAAGATCTTGTGTCTAAAATTATCTTAAAAATTTCTTAGAAATAGGCATTGTTGATTGGTCAAAAATGACGATGGAGACCCCAAAAAGCAATTTTTTGAAAAAACAGAGATATTTTCAGGTGATGCCTAGCGGTGTACCTGTGCAAATTCTCAAGGCTCTCAAGGCCAAAAAATGTGACCTGGAAAGCCCTGACACACCCACAGACAGATGAGCCAAGAGAGGAGAATCTGTAGCCCTCTTGACTGGTTGTTCAAGTGAATCATTTTGGGGGCTATGCTGTTTCAATTAAGCACTACCTGATTTCCATCCATCCATCTATCTTATATATCGCTTAAAACCGAATCAAAATCAGTTTATATATTGTTACAATACAAGGGAGGTAACTGTAGGAAACCCTGGATCCACTCCAAAATTGAATCAATTTGACAAACGAACACAAGTGAATTTATTATTGTTTGGACATCAAATAAAAACAAATTTCACTATGTTCATTACCTTGATTCTGGCAACTATACACATTTAGAAGGAACCAGCCTCTCCTCCGTCAGAGATTACAGCAATACTTCTATACAAGTCGTTCTCAAAATTTATTGTATGATGGCACGCTAAGAGGTTTATTTGACTTATACGGCACACTAAGTCTATGCTCCATCAAAATATGAATATACAACTCCGCATATAATGAAATATATCATGTATTTATTTATTTACTTGTCGTTTGTCATGGTTGTGGATACAACTATTCTTTATCATCATTAGGTATTTTTTTTTCTATGTCATCACATAATGACTTAAAAATAGAATTCTATGTTCTGGTGACATACTAAAAAGGATTTGATTTTATGTTCAAACTTGATGAATAGATAACATTTATAAATAAATGAATTTATTCAGGGGTAAATAGAATGTTATTTGTCAGTCTAGTAGTGGAGGGAGACAGGACAGTTTTTTTTGTTCATCTGAGAAAACAACACATATATCCATATAAATATATATTTGTGTGTGTGTGTATACGCATGTAGCACAGTATATAAGGAAGGAAGAAAACGGGTGTCCGTGACATCATAGAAATCATTAAAAAACTCAAATGGCAATGGGCAGGCCATGTTGCAAGAATGAAAGACAACGGATGGATATTACCTCTCACAACATGGATCCCCAGAGATCATATAAGAAACCCAGGCCAACAGAACACAAGATGGAGAGATGAACTAGACAGATTTAGGAAATACTGGCTCCGCGACGCCCATGATAGAGAATTGTGGCGAATCCTGGGGAAGGTCTATGTCCAACAACGGACATTAAAAGACTAATGATGATGATACGCATGTAGAACATTTCAATATTTATACAACCGAAAAAAATATCACAATTGAGAATTTGCCCATATTTTGGGGGTATCTTTACTTAATTTTACCTTGTTTAATACTCAGGATGTGTTGAACATGAGAGCAAATCACAGCATAATGTTTTTGATATTTTTTAAGTATAATCTAATTGCAAAATTACTTGAATATTACCATCAGCTAGGGTCTTTACATCATATGCAAATGGCCCGTCTGACAATTACACCCACTGGCATGAAACTCAGAGTCACCATGAAGCTCTGAATATGCTCTATCCCCGATATTGAGCAGTTTACATTCATAGATAACTCAATCTTCAAAGAATAATTACTCTCTATATATTTGTGTAGTCTAGAAAGCTTTACAGCTTTAAACATTGAATATACAAAAAACGGGCTACAGAAAAAGTGATTGAGTCCTGGAGCAGATCCATGAATTTTTGTACAGTACCTCCCCTGAATATATGGACTGATTTTCATTCTGTTTTTAGTGACTATAATGTTGGCAGAGGTATGCGCTCTCTGAGTACTTTTCACTTTCTAATTTTATTCCTGTTCTGCAACCTTTTCTCCATCACCTCTTCATCCCCTTTCTGTGTCCTTTTCTATTCCTACTCTTCCCCTTACTGAGAAGAGACAATGAATTCAAGCCAATCGTAAATCAATTCAGGATCACATGATCCTTATCCCTCCTCACCATTCTAATGAAATCAAGGATCAGCAAAAAATTCCAACTTTTGTTATCATATTGTGACAAGCAAATGAAAAAAGCATTGATCTTGTAACATAGCAGTGTCCTCAGTCATTTTAGTGATGTATTATCATAACATCAGTCTGGGAATAATTGAATCTCTCTTTCTCTCCCATTTGTTCACTTGACAAGACTAAATTATTGATATATATATATAAATAAATAGTAAAATGTGGTTTCGCAACACAAACTAGCTCATGTTTTTGCCCTCTCCAAGCCTCATCAGGTGAATGATTATCTATGTTTTTTGATTCTAGTTCTGGGAAATTTGGTGAGAATGTTGTGAGTGTGGTAGTGAGTGGTTGGGGGTTATTCATTTTGTCAATATATATTATACTGCTAACCTGATCTGTACCATATGTATGTATGTATGTATATATATATATATATATATATATATATATATATATATATATATATATATATATAATTTAAAGAATTGACAATTTAGAAAAAAGACTAAATCATTTTCATATATTTCTATTTCCGATTATCCATTTCACTTCTGGCAGTTGTATTAGATCGGATTAAAATGATTTTTTTCAAATATATGATTAGATTTGATCCAACGATACTGCCAAAAGCAAAATGCATAATCAGAAATAAAAAAATATAATGGAAATAATTTAGTCTTTTCTTTCTAAATTATCTACTCATTCAATTTACAATGTAGCTTTTTCTGTTTCTCTTGCTGTAACAATGGACAACTCTTCCTCTTATAAGTAAAATTTAGCTGATAAAAATATCTCTTACCCACCGTTTGAAACAATGGACTCTTTCATTAAAACAAATTCAGCAGTCTCTTACTTTAAAAAAAAAATCATCTCATAAAAATTCTAATGTTTCATGAATTCATTAATGGGGATTAATTAGTATGTTTTATAACTTCTTAATTGCCATAAGCTACTTATTTCTGAGTTGACTGCAGCAACTTCAGTTGGATACTAGCCTCTCCGGGCCAAATGAAAATATCCACATTATCTTCCTCAACATGATATCTACACACTACATTAGCTTCCAAATAACCTTCTGAAGAGTATACCTACAGTAGTAATGAGTAAAACCAACATGACAGCCTGAAAAGTTGACTGTGACAACATGTGTCTCTGAATACTCACCTGCACCTAGAGGTTATTCTGACATACCAGTGGTGGAAAGAAATTGATGAAGCAAAGTGTTAAACCCAACAAGATGGCAAAGAAATTAATAGATAGAACAGTTCAGTGTGTTGACGTGTGGGTGGGTCTGTGGACCAGAAGAAGTGATAACATGCAAAACTTTTCAAGGACAACAAAGTAGCATGAGCTTATTCATGGAACTCAACCAAGAAATTAGCTCTGAAACTAAGAACCATGTAATGTACACAGGAAAAGAACATGCTAAACATCGTATGGAAAGATCTCAGAACAACAGAATATATCTGAGAAAAAAATCAAGTGTCAGATATATCTTCAAAGCGAACTCGAATGGTGATGGGCTGGACATGTTGCTAGAATATCTGATAACCGCTGCATACTGCGACTCACAACAAAGATCCCTTGAGACCAGGGACCAAAATGGGGCCAGCAAAAATCAGGATGATGTGATAATCTGGACTAGTTCAGAATGTTTTGGCACTGTGATGTTAAAAAGTGAAAAAAATGACCGACCATGGATAGGGCCTATGTCTAACAATGGGCTCAAAAGAGTAGGAGGATGATGATGATGATACTAAAAACAGGGTTTAAATGCTGATTCTCAAAACTGGTTGGCCCTTTGGAAGACTGACACAAAACAATCGTCACTCTTCCAGAACCTATGCCAGATTTATCAGGACAGTACAAATTGCCAGAGTTTCTTGTTTTTTTATAATTCCTACTTAAATGTAGTGGTTCCAACATCAATCAATTTATCAATCATTTGTCTGTCTATTTAACTTGTCTCTTTCCATTTGTGTGTCTGTCTGTATTAATGATTCTTGTCCTCTTAGTGATGCCAATTGACCATGTTATACTAAATATCTCTGTGACTTGTTTGTCTCTCTCTCTCTCTCTCTCTCTCTCTCTCTCTCTCTATTGTTGGCATGAGTTGATATTTATTCATTCGTGAAAATTGCACAAAATGTAGCACATGGCTAATAGCTCATTTATTCTGAACACGCTTATGCCACAATCACCATAACAACCTAGTCAACTTAACTATTCCCCTGTTTACAATTTTTGTTTTGGGTAAAAGGATTGATTTTTATGTTCATTTTTAAACAATCCCCCAACAAATTCATGAATTTGATATATATGTACTAGAGTTGGCTATCAAGAGGATGCACCGATAGTCAACTCTTTCATGTAAATCAAATTCATGAATTTATTGGGGGATAGTTTTAAAATGTACACCCCAAAAATTGACCCTTAAACTCGTAACATGTAACGTGTACAGGAGAGAATCATGCTTGACATAACATGGAGAGATCATGACAGCACAATGTATTAGAGGAGTAACGGGAGTCAGAGATATCATAGAATCCATTAGAACACTCAAATGGCAATGGACTGGTCATGTTGCAAGAATGGATGACAACTGCCGGATATCACAACTCACAATGTGGATCCCCAGAGATCATGTACAAAACTGAGGGTCGAGTTCTCTGAGGAGAAGTGAAAAGACCATATTTTTTTTATAGATCCTATCAATTTAATCATAAGAATTTGAAAAAAAAAAAAAAAAGCAACTGTCATGTGTTGGTAGTGTTCAAACCCAGGATAAGTTCAAGTGATCTGTCTCTTCAAAAAAAATTTTTTAAATTATTTTCTGAGTTTTTTTAGTTTTCTTTTAAAAAATGATTCTGCTTTTTCAGTGCTATTTTTTGCCAGAAGAGTGAGGAAGTTATAATTATATATATATGTAGATATTGGTCTACCTTGTGACATGTTTCCCACTGTCATGTGTTTGTAGTGTTCAAACCCAGGTAAAAAGCCAGGGTTTTGAATGCTGATTTCCAAGGCTAGTAGCCCCTTCTACTGCTTGGAAGATTGACACAACACAATATTTCTACACTTTCCATTTTTGATTTGTTGCTAGACTACACCAAGCTTAATAATAAATATCTTACAGATGAAACTTCAGTCACGTACCCGAGAGTCTAATCACTGAGCCTAACATACTGGTGAAAATGATATTCTTTTTATGTGGCTACAGAATAATAATTCAATGAAAACAAATAATTTTTTTTCCAGACTTTTCTCCTATGTAGGAACTGTTTTGAATAACAACACCATTTCTATCTTGTTTACCAACAGTGAGAACATCTGCAGAAATTTGCTCTAGAGTTCACACCATCAGTTTTAGCAACTGACACTGATATAAAACATGATCTGAGAAAGTGGCACATGCATTACAGGAGAGAACCTATTATGACACACGTGGAAAACCGACCAACCAGAATGCTGGGATTATATTGTCTGCTGCTTTGATTCTGCTGAAACATTGCTATCACTTGGTGCGTGCGTGCATGCGTGTGTGTGTGTGTGTGTGTCACTTATAAATGTTACAGCTGTACTTGGAAAAGGGTGTCAAGGTTATTCTTTTTTGAGAGGATATTGGATTTCTTTGTATTTGGTTGTTACACATAAAATGTCATTTTTTAAAAATCTTCTCTTACTATAATTCAAGAAATCTCTGTATTTGTGTGCAGTGATTACTTGACAACTGACCCTTGTACGCGGTTGACACTGATCATATATATCATTTAGTGCACAAGGCATTGCAGTGCCTAGCTTGAAGTTGTTTGGATCAGCAGTTTTTGAGAAATCAAACAAAAATAGATATATTTTCATAACACTGACTTCATATCAGTCATTAAACGAAAGTGCAAGAGTGCTCGGCTTCTCTTAGTATCACTGCTGTCACTCTTCTCTAAAACACTAGCTTATTGTCCATTAAATGAAAACACAAGCATGTTTTGCCTCTCTTAGCACTCAACAAGCCAAACGTTTGGGGGGAACAACCCAATCCCCCATTTCCTTAGCAGGGATAAAAAAAAAATGCTGAATCTTATGATTTGTCATTGGCAACAATATTGCCATTGTTTTCTTCACAGTTTCTACAAATTATTTCCCTTGACTTTCACTCTTCAATATACACAAGTATTTCATTTGAAATCATTTTACATGAAATTATTGTAGACTGCTCCACACATCAATAAGTCTAGTCCCTTCCAAACATACACTTTTAGTATGGATACTGCACTGGTTGTGAATAATGCTATAATTGAAAGATTAATGTTATTAAATTTTTTTGCATTTGGACGTTCTTGAGCCCTTAGCAGTGATAGTGTCTACCAAAGAAGTTGGACTAATTTTCAAATACAATTTCAGATTATAACCTGATGTTGTTCAAGCTGATGATGACATCAACAGAACTTTTTAAATGAACACTAATACAGTGCAAACTGTCATGCATTGGTTCAATTGGTTTAGGTCAAGAAATATAGATACAAATAATAAACTTAAAGGGTGGCCAAATCCTGTTTTTAATGATGAAGGATCATTGACAGCAGTGGCGTGCAATCCACAAATGACAGATTGAGCACTTTTGGGAAACTTTAAGACTTCAGCAGCGTCTATATCTCGTCAAGGCAATAGAAGGGATTAAAAAGTTGGAAAATATGGGTCCCAGATGAACTCATTAAAATACTCCAAGACAGTGCCACACATCACTCTCAGCTGTGTATAAGCTTAGGCAATTGAGGTATGAATTCTCGCAGTATCCTCCATATTTACCTGACAATTCAATAACAGATTGTCATCTTTTCAAGCATTTTCATCTTTATATCTATATTAAAAAGCTCAATAATAAGGAAGCCATGATTCATGCTTTTACTGAATCTGTGACAACTGAACCTGAAGAATTTTTAGAGAGAGGCATATCATGATTAGAGGATTTTGATGACTATCAGAAGGATGCACTGGTTTTTTTTAACCTTTATTACCCATAGCTTAGGGGAGGAGTAGATTCCACTCCTGGTTTAAAATTCAAAATTGTCCTCTTCCTAGACTGGTAGTCAACAAAGGCTAGAGAACCCAGTCTGTCTTGTTATCTTTCCCAGAGCTGGATGGAAAAGGAAATCAATTCATGCATTAGTCCAAAGTGAAAGTAAATCGTTTTGGACGGAATTTGAACTTAGCTCATTTATTCCATTTTTCGTGCTAGTAACAATTAGTCCCTTCAGACCTCTTCCTGTACCTAATGAGCCTTTGGTCAGTTTGTAATATAAAGACTGATCAAAAGCAATTAGTCCCACTGGTTATATACAATCAAACTGATCTCATTTCTACTTATTTTTTCAATGATACCAACTACTTTATCATCAGATTTAAGTAACTATTTCGTGCTTTTGTGAATCAATATGTAAGAGACATCTGAGTTAGTATAACACAAGGTTGACGACAGTTGTATCAAGAATAGAATGCTTCCATATCTGGCACAGACTCACCTAATCTTTATAAACCTCAGGGTTGTATTATGATTAAGGACAAAGTTTTTTGCTTTTTTTTTCCAGCACTTCAATTGAAGCTGTACGAGATACACGAATGTTCTCCATAGGTTACTAAAGATAGTCCCTGAAAATACAAAGGGCACAGCATCCGGTAGATGATGCTGAATATTCCATCTCTAGGTACAAAAATAGTGACTATCCACATTTCCAGTTGATCACCTGGAGCAGAGCAAAACAGAAATACTATTCCTCTAACATATTTTACCTATTAGTATATCATGGTATTTTTTAGTTAGTGTTCCCTTCGTTCATTCATCCATGGGAAGGAATATAGATAAATTCCATTTCTTGAAAACTTTTTAAGACTAATGACTACATTTCTGGACTCTCAGGATTGAATGCTATGCTCTTACTATAACAAAACAAATTTACAGGCTCACACAATCAACTAAAGAGCACTTGGAGAGGATATGTCTCTGCCAATGCCTTTGTCTCTAAAAACCAAAAAATCAAAATCAGTTCATATAGAGCTATGATGTAGGTAACATTAAAAAAAATTTCTAGATCTGCCCCAAATTTTTCCCTAGCCCATGGCCCACCCTTCCCCAAAATACCATTGAAATTCATTGAGAACTTTTGGAGATATTGTGTTGATATATAACTAGGGTGCTGGGCAGAAGAAAAATTTCTGAATCTGCCTAAAAATTTAATCTCTTATTTTATAGCCCATTACATCCTTCCGCTAGATTTCTCCAAAATTCACTGAAAACTTTTGGAGATATCGTGGGGCTGGATAGACATCTCTTTTCAGCTACTTCTGTTCTTTGAGTATCATGAGAGGATAAGCACTTGTCGATAGAAAAGTAATTGATCATTGGCTGATAAGTCTGTTGATATAAGAGCCGATCAATGTAGAATATGGCTACTTTGAGATAAAGGCCATTTTGGAGGCTGTTATTTTAATTTCTCATTTACTCTGATACGAAGGTTTCATATTGGAAGCCAGTGTCTGAGGTAAGTTTAACAAGTGCAATACTCAGTCTGTAGGTTACGCTGATTGAATTGATAGATATTCAATCCTTGAATGTAATTTATGACATGAGTATGTGTATATATATATATATATTTTTAGACTTGATCTTTCTTTGATTCCTTGGAATGAATATAAGGAAATTTAAATTACCAATTACATGCAGAAGTCTATCTATCTATTTTAGTCCACTCATATCCATCTCGGTCCATTTTATATCTATCTGTTATGAAAAGACTGAGATACATACATATAAATATATAGGAAGAGGCAGATAGATACGAAGAGACTCAGATAGATAGATATGAAAGATCAAGAGAGAGAGATATGAACGGACTGAGATAAAACAGACAGATCGATCGGCAGATATAAAGTGTGATAGATTGATAGGTAGATATGAACAGAGATAGGTAAATATGCACAGAGATAGGTAGATATAGAAAGATGTAGATATGGAAAGATATATATATATATAGGTAGAATGCATACATATTCAAACAGTGTTGAAATTGTTGTGTAATGCTCCCCACGAAGTCCACATGAGATGATGACCTTGGTGTATTGACATACACGCATAGACAGAGAAAGGAAGAGAGAAAATAGATCAATAGATGGATAAAGAAATGTATACGTATTCAAACTCTCCAAATTTAGGCTTATAGGTAATCAATATTTGATTAGCAAACAGTTCTTGGTAATCAAATATTGATTATCTACCATGTGTTTTGTTGAGTTGACTCACTTCTATGCAATGGTGGGCATAGTTAGCTGAAAAGTCAGCTTTGATTACTGCTAATCTATAAACTAAAATAGTTAACTTAGATAACACAAAACTGATAAACTGCTAAGAATTTAACAGTAGCAAACGATAACTGCTAACTTTTATTATATTAATTCAACTTCGGTTTGCTCTAAAACCCTTAAAAACAAAGCTAGAGAGCTGAAATTTTAATATGTTGTAGCTTGAGCATAGATCTTTCAAGGCGTACATGACATTAAACGTATTCACATTCAGCGTACAGTTTATTTACAGTACAAAAATTATAAAATGAATGAAAAATATTAAGAAATAAGAATACATATGAAAAATGATTTTTCGATCACTTGCTCACCCCAGAATTTCTTGGACTTCAGTAACCTGTGACTCCTGCTCTCCTGAGTCATCTTCGTCTTCTTCATCCTCATTGCTGCTGGTGGTGCTGCTGCCCTCTTCACTGATTTCCCTCAAGACTTTATCCATGGCGGTCTCTATGACATTCTTTGACCTAATGAAATGTCTGTGATTATATTTCTACCGCCAGACTGAACAAAAACTGGGGTGGAGAGCAATTTCACTTCTGGTCATTTCAGACCTTTTCATGATGCCTGACAGTATTTTATACCAATTTGGCACCATGGAACATTGAAAAATATTTTTTAGCAACTGTTGAATATTTTCGGCAGCGTGGACAACCAGAACACGCCATATGATCTTAAGGTTCACAAAAGTTTTTTGTACATAGAATTTTATTTACTCAACTGGCGCAAAAAATGTTAACGAAATTAAATTTAGCAGAAGCTAATTAGTCTGCTTACAGTTTTCAAATTTTTCATTGAAATTTTACACTCAGATTTCGGGAAATGGTTGGACCAAGAACTGACATCGGTTCTCAAGTCGAAAACTTTTCAGCAACCCCCATATGAATTTAAAAAAAACGATTACTTCACAAGGAAGCTCAGTGATGCCTCAAAAATTTTATTGGTCAGTCTTCAAATGAATGAAAAACCATGATAAAAATATGAAGATATTGGTTAACTGCTTGCATAGCTAAATGAGGACACAAAATTGAGCAATTTTGAGGAACCCCAAAATTGAGCCCAATTCAAACGATTGTTTTGACACTCCTATAATTAATGAATATGGTTAATGCGTACACATGACCTAATATGCTATAAATGACAAGAAAAACCTATTAGTGCTTTATCTTTAGCATATTTTTAAGTGAAAAGCTCTCAACGTGGACATTGTCTTTTTATGTTTTGGATTTTCAGCACAGTGTAGGAGGAAAAATATATGAAATTCACTTGAACTGACTACACTTTTGGGATAATTTAGCCCAAGTCACAAAGTTTCAAAGTTGTGTATCCCATATCAAAAGAAGCTATGTCAAAGTTTGAATAGAAAGGTTAGTTTAGCAAAATGCATACGATTTAGTAAACTTTCAATGATTTTTAATTTCAAAATTATGAGAAATACAGGCCTCCATAAGTGTGATATTGGTGTAGCACCTGTAATTTTCTCAGCAGAATCTGAGAAGGTAGCCATGGACCACCGTGTGATACGATATGCAATGACTTATACTAATATACACCTAAATTCAAAGAATAAATACCTATATAATTCAGATAGAGATATATATACTTTTTTAGTGTACCCGGGGAAATGATCTAATCAATATTGAAGAGTCATGTAGTAAATTCCAGCACAGAGCTTCACATATCCCATGTTCATTCTGGGGTCAATTTACCTATAAAACACAAATTTGCTGCCTTTAGGATGGAGGAGTCTCCCTCAGGTTAGAAAATGTCTAAATTGACCTATAGAGGTCATCAGAGGTCAACTCTACCTATCAGATGTTTATACTGTGGTCTAAAAACCCTTTTTACACATATTTAGTTCCCATGAATTTGAAAATGCCAAAATTGACCTGACCCTGAATTGACCGTTAGAGCTTACCAGAAGTCAGCATCACCTATCCCATATTCATCCTATGGTCAATTTTTCCTTGTACACAAATTTGCAGCCCGTAAGGTGCAGATTAAATTTGAAAATGACGAAATTAATTAGAGCCTAAATTGACCTTTAAAAGGCACCAGAGGTTATTGTCACATATCTTGTGTTCATCCTCAGGTCAAATTACCTCTATAAACAGATTTTCAGCTAGTAGGGTGCAACCATGTAGGAGTCTATAAAATATAATGTTGATAACAAAGAAAGAAATTTTCAAAGAAACTTATAGTATTATTTATATATATATATATATATATATATATATATATATATATATATATATATATATATATATATATATTAGATGCCATCCAGCAGTTCCTGTAATTTGAACAATGTGAGCTGTATGCATTTCGGCTTCCTGCTGTTAGGTGGGACCAGCACCACCCTTTGTATATAAGTGTGCTAATGGTTGTGTGCATGAGTGAACTTGTTCTTGGGTTACTCTTACTTACTAAGTTACTCTTTACATCTTGTTTAGGTGTTTTGGTGGTTTTAGCTATGGCTGATTTCTCGGAGCAAAGAACCTGCATCAAGTTCTACTTCAAGATCCACAAGATGGCTGCAAAAACTCTCTGGTTTCTTCAGGAAGCCTTTACTGACAATACCACGTCCTGAAATGGAGGGGTTTTTTTTGGTACATGCGTTTCAGAGAACAACTAATGTCTATTGAAAACGATGACCATTCTGGACGACCATCGATGAGCACAACCCTGAGGAAATGTCAAAAATGTGCACTAGGCTATCCCTGCAGATCACAGACAAACTATCCATAATGTTTGTGATATTGTAGGACTGTCGTAAGGGAGCGTTCAATGCGTTTTGTCTGATATGTTGGACATGAGATGCATTGCTGCAAAGTTTGTGCTGCCATCAATCACTTTTTGTCCCGCAGTTCCTGGCTTCCAATAGCATGGTGGTCATTGCCCATACATCCTATTAGCCTGACATTGCCCTCTGCAATCTTTTCATGTTTCCCAAGCTGAAATTCTAAGTGAAAGGGCGTCATTTCGAGTCAATTCAAGGGATCCAGAAAGAATTTCAGAGGGTTCTTAAGACTATCAAGCTTCCAGGGGTGCTTAGAATTGTGGGAAAATCACTGGGACTACCACATACAAAACCCAAGAGACTACTTTGAAAGCAACAGAGGAAACTAGGAGCTAGGCTAGATTATTTACCGGTAATTTTCAAATTACTGGAACTTTTGGTTAGCATCCAGTAGATTTATAGGTAAATCAATAGATCTTCTGCCCAACAATGAAAAAAGGCATTTATTTTTGTACAACAAATATTTATTTTTCAGCATAATTTCCTTCCTTCATCAACTCATTTAATTTTGGTGGCATGTATTAATAACATAGATTGAATCATAATTACATAGTGAAATTTTCAGATCAAATACATTTATCTTAGCTTGAGAAAGATCATAGAAACAAAATTAAATAACATAACAATTGGTTGGAAAGCATCTGAAATGAATAGAGACATACTGAAAATCAAACTGCTAATATGCTTAAACCGTGAAGTATATGATCAATGCATAATACCAGTTATGTCATACAGATGCCAACCAACTCAAAATTGTACAAATGGCAATCGAAAGATCAACGCTTGATTTAACTTGTAACGATATCATACAAATAAATTATTGAGAAAAATGGAAATGGGTTGGGCACTTAGCAAGGACAACAGATGGAGCAAGAGGTTAATTGACACGAGATGGAAGAGAGATTAGATAGAAAAGTTTGTTTATTAGATAAAGTCGTAATGGAAGGAGATATGAAAGGCAGTGGACTTATGAGGGTTAATCATGATCATGATCATATGTATTTTAAAAAGAAATTTTTATCTGTATATTTGTATTTGTGAATGAAAAAGTACCAATTCACTTTTTGATATAACCTGACTATCTATCATTTCAATAGTTGTTTGAATGATTGCTTTTCATTAATTTTGTTGCTTTTGTTATTACCTCAAAAGAAAAAGTTCCAGGAATGATGATGATGATTCATTTAAAAATTATATACATCCACTTATAAAACTTCTGGGCATTGTGTGTTTTTATACATGTGATAAATTTATCTTGCACAATTTCTTTTCTTCATCTTATTGTTTGTTGGTTTCTATTACATCAATAAATTTATTATTTCTTTTCTTCATCTTATTGCTTGTCGGTTTCTATTACATTTTTCTTGGTCAAAAAGTGTGACTACTATTTTCCTCATCTTTTCAGATGGAGGTAAAAAGTAGTCAAAACTGATCTTGAAAGATAGACGTAAATAGTAGTCAAAACTAATACAATGGTTTACAACGTTTCATCTAATGATGAAGATCAATCTACTTTTATAATGGACAGTTCGATTTTCTTGGTTCATTCCCACTTGTAGGCAACAGTTTTGCTGATGAAAATATCTCCTACTCACCATTTGAAACAATGGACTCTTTGACTGAAACGAGTTTGTTTTTAGTTTCTTTACTGAAAAAAAAAAAAGAATCATATTACAGAATTCAAATACAAGTAGTCCCTGCTTTTCAAAAATTTTCTTCACGTTATTTTTTTTGTTGCTTTTATGGGAAAAGGCGAAAAAGCAAAAGTAGTGTTCAGCTTTTATTTTGCATTGAGCTTTTATAGAATCAATGCTTACTCTCTCCCTCTCTCTTCTACACCTTACAGTCTCCTGTACCTGGGTCTGGGACGCTCAAAATATTTTTATATATGAATCATGGTAAATGCTTCTTCACTTCCAGTCATTTCAGCTTGCAAAAGGCTTTTACAGAAATGTTTTATTCCCAGATGGCAGGGAAATCTGTATATCCATGATTTTTTTTTTTGAACTAGTGGTAAAATAATTGCATCACTAATATGACTAGTATTAAGAGACAAAGCAACAAGCATGGCTCAGATATTTAGAGTAAAGGATAGGTTTACAAGAAGGTCTTCTGATTAACCAGGAAAGTTCCTGTAGTTAAGTGGGTATATACTAGGCTTCTATCGGGCAAGAGAGATGTGAGTTTGAATCTCACCTGGAGCTTATGTTAGATTTAAGATCTGCGCTGTTTGCCCACTACAATGGAGTGACCGGGCAAGTTGAGTTATGATAAAAACAACTGAAAATTAAGATGTAGGTAAATCGTTGTCCAAATTGATGTGTTGTATAACGATCAATTGTTATTAAGAAGCATCAATAAGATGAAAAGAAGAACTTTTTTTGAAATTCTCTGTTTTATTTTAATAATTTATTTATCCTTTATTTTCAAGGACCCCAATCGATTTTGGATCACTGGAGTTATCAATGCCCCTTGTACACCATTCTTACCAAATGGGTAAGTTTTTGAATTTTACCATTTTTTTTTTTTTTCAATTTTTAAAAAAGTCTGATAAAATCAACATTCCTGGATCAATTGAAGATTTCAACAATTAATACAAAGTATTGTGAGCTGTTTAAAGCTATTAATATAAAGTGCTGTGAACTTGTGGAATTGTATTCATGTTTACAATCTCAGTCGAGACTGAGTACTTCTGCTAGTATTCAAAAAGATCTAAAAAAAAGTCCAAGGAAAAAAAAATGAATTATGAAAAAACAAAACAAAGTAAAACAAAAAAAAAACAAAAAAAATAGAATGAAAAGATTTTTAGATAAAAAAGAATAAAGGCGAGAAAAAAAAATTTCTTCTGGAAGGAAAGAAGCTTTGCATTGACCTTGACATGAGTTGAAGTTTTCTGTTACTGTGATTTGACACTAAAATTTCTCAAGATTTTTGGATAAACTCAGCTAATGAGATGCTCTGTAGAGTCACCTTTATGTCAAAAAGAAATCACTCAGAAATGAGAATCTCCCGCAATGAAAGTTCACGTTTATGACTACATGCATATATACGAATGTACATGTACCAACATATATGTGGTCTAGAAAACTTTACAGTTTTAAACACTAAACTTTTCAAAATTTTTTTTGTGACACTTGAGTTGCTTATTTCTTAATATCTGTTAATGTGATTTATGTAATTTTCTTCATTGTTCTTTTCCCTATTTTACTTATACTTTGTTATTATTGTACAATGTGTGAATTTTCTCTTGTTAGAATCATCAGTTGTTTACCATGTAAGAGTTTTGGGGATTTTAAAAACAAAACAGTTATATTAACGTGGCACCCCTGCAGTGTTGATCAAATAACACCTCCCTTTCAGCCATGATTTTGATATATAGCTCATGGTATATATGTAGTTTGTTATTTTATACAGGATAATATCATAATGTGTTGTATATGGATATTATTTTATATTATACAACATTCAATTTTTGGAAACAGGGCTACTTGTATAAACTACCATAATACTCATGAAAAATTATGGGATTAATTTGGTATGGATGAATGATTTAAAAATATAATTTAGATATCTATTTATCGCAAACCAACTCATACCTTGAATCAAATTATTATTTTATTTAAAAAAAAACAATTTTAAAACAATTAGGCAACAGAATTGATAAATAAAACATCTGTTTTCAAAATAAGTAAAATAATAATTTTATTCATGAAAAAAACAGATGAATATTTCAGGTGGTTTCCCATGCTACTTACTGAGCCATTAGCTGCAGCAGTAGTATTAGTAGTAGTAGTAGTTGCAACAGCAGTGGTGTAGATGCAAACATGCAAATACACTTACTTTACTCCCCCTCCCTCTCTTTCTGTTTGCTTCAGTGTGATCGAAACTAAAAAACAAACTAAGTGACATGAGCTTTTATATCATGTTATGATATATATATGTGTACGAGGTTTTATATGCAGAATATTCCTGTGAAAACCTTTTTGTAAGCTAGAATAGCATGAAGCAAAGGAACAATACCCATTATTCTACATGAGGAAAAAAACTTTTGAGCATTCCCAGACCCCCAAAATGATGATGATGCTTTGTTAGGCTGAATTATCAAACGTTGAGGTAGTGGGAGGTACTACAGACTGAGTTGTAGGTGTTTGAGAGAATAAGTGTCTAATAATGATAATTCCTCATCTAAGAAATTCTTTCAAAGGAGAAGTAGTAGTAGTGGTTGTCTTATTATTATTCTCATTCTCATTCTTATTCTTATTCCAATTCCAATAAATTAAGAAAATAATATTTCATCTTTGTTTTTACTTCAAATGTTTGTAGACAAATTTATAAAGCACATCTTTTAATAGATCTAAGGCTTTTAAAACCATTTCAGCGTTATCCATCCGCAAGTTTTTATCACAAAATTTGATTCACCCACAACTAAATTTCCATATGTTTTTGATCTTTTCATCTTATACTCTCTAGAGTATGATTTTATTTGACATTCATTCAGAATCAAGAACTCATCTCACTCACCCCACAAGTATATATATTACTGCAAATTTGGGAAATATCCTTCTCCTTTAAAATCAGAAAACCCTAGGCAGATTGAAAAAAATGTATGAAATTTCCAGCTGTTGGAAACAATAAGAACTCACTGAATATTTTAATGGCAATGGCTTCTTTTAAGCCAAAGTCATTCATCCTTTGTGCTGCATGATGATATAGATCCTAATCAGTTGTGCTTATTATTCATATTTCAGATAATCTTGTTACTAGTATAAATCACCGATTGTCTGTTTACCATTGCATAACTCGAAGACAGCTTGAGCTATGGCCACCAAATTATATGGTTCCTAATGGGACCCTAGAGTATGTTTTTATTTTATGAGTTTTTGGAAATTCTGAAACTCTTTCAGTTTTTTGCAAGGGATTCAATTCACAATGTAAGTATAATGTTCAACAGAAGCTTTATTTAGTGTCCATCAGGTTAGCTAAACCATATGTTCATCTTTTCATCTAAGCATATAGCTGAAAATCCTGCCTGTAGTGTAAGTTTTCAGTTGACTTATACTGATGTTTGTTTCTTTTTGTTGTTTTACAGCGACATCGACTTTACCAAATTTGACACCTATGTGGATTTTTTGGTGTGCAGTAAAGTTACCAATATTTTCGGTAAGAAATATTTTTCCATGTCCATTCTAAATGTTTCCCGGAAATTAATATAATACAGGTAGCTCAGTGATTTTCCAGCACCTTTAGATGCAGAACCATACGAGATTATCCATTTCACGAGACATTCACTGGTCAGATAACAACAAATGGATATATGATCCAACAGAATTATTATAAATTACATTATATTGGAACTGTTATTTGAAAGCTCTCCCATCATTACCTGGTGAATGTATCACTTAGCCTAGACAACATAAATAGAATAAACAATTTAAAAAAATGGGGCTGCCGCAGGAATGGTAAGAGCAATGCTATGTTGAAGCAGCTACCCTATCAGTTGCAGGTTCAATTCCTTCAAGTTCTGATCAGTTTCACACCATTGTGATTGTTGGGCAGTTGTTTGTTTTTTTTTTAATTTTCATCCTATCCTCGTATACAAAGAGGATATTATTTTTCTGAAGATTCTTTTCCCTCTTAATCTTTTTGGATATCAGTAATTTTAAAAAAATTATTCTCTGTCCCTTTTGAGAAGGTGTTGGAGTGTGTGGTTCAGCAAGTGCTGAATGGGTTCCAGGGTGAGGAGGCTCATGAAGGGTATTGTTAGTTGGTGAAGTATTTAATTCTGAGTGGCGTGATGGTGTCAGTTTTTTTGGTGTGAAGTTCTTGAAAGATGATGGAGTGGGGAAGGGAGGTTTTGTCGAGTGGAAAAGGTGAGATAGTATTGTTGAATAGATAATTTGCGTGGAGGGTATAATTATCAATTATGTTTATGAATAAGAATAGATTAAATTAAAAATTTCCAATAGATTTAATCTTAATTAAATTTCACTTGTTTTCTTCATCTATCAAATGTTACACATATTCCATACTAACCCCATCCATCCTTCATACAAATTATCTCAATTCAATCTCACTTTACTTGATTATACATTAATTCAACAAGACAGCCCCCCAGCCAATGAACAAAACACTGTTCACTCCATTCATATCTGAGTTACATTCTGACCTATGTGATTGTTTCTTTCTTCCTTTATAGTCAATGGAACCACAGGTGAAGGCATGGCACTTACAGTTGAAGAACGCAAGCTCACTGCAGAGGCATGGATAAAAGCAGCTCGAAATAAGTAAGGCAATATGAATCCTCCATGTACACAATTCTCTCCATTTCATTTGTTTGTTTCTGATCTCTCTAGCAACAGACATTAATCAAGTACGGTCAACTCTGGCACAAGGCCATAATCACAGCACACCCAGTAAAGAACAAATTCTCAGTGGTTTGCAAAAGTCATTTAATCCTTTCCAAATTAACTATTATACTATTATCACAAAAAACAACTACAGTATCCTATCTAAAATGTCTCCCAGTACAAGGCTTGGACAAAGTGATATAAAAAGAATTCAAAAACATACATATCCCAGTAATCATAGAAACTTTGGGATATATACGTCCCAGGAGTCTCAAAAGGGTTGATGAGAGGAGGAACAGTTTCTTTCACATTTTCACTCAGAACAAAAGATTTCAAGGCAGAAATAACCAGAATCTGTTCGTTTCTAGGAAAAGTTCAAATCACCATCTCACTCTCAGTCATCTTGAGTATATATAGCATTGTCCCAGTCATAAGGGAGAATCTCTACAATTCTTTGTCTCTATAGATTAGAAAATGATTTCATATTTGAAGATAACCCAACCCAACTATTACAAATATTTGATTGTACAGGTTTGGTATTCCTAATTATTATATCTTATTTTCTATTTTTCTCTAACTTCTGTTCATCAATTTCTCCATAGAACTTCAACAGTTTTTCCCTCTGTTTCTCCAATAGCTTTACTTCCATTCTATAGATGAAAATAAATACTTTCTCTCTTTCTTATCACCATTACTTATAACCCTTTTTGAAATTTTCAACAATATCTTTGTACCACTGATGAGAGAATTAGTAGAGAATTCAGTGATTAATGCATGTTTGTCCGGCAGTG